>OU862911.1:3278871-3933145 GCA_917880885.1 Limnephilus marmoratus
CGAATCGGTGTGTTATAATGTGATGGTGTTTTATTCGTTTTTAAATGAAGATTTAAAAATTGTACATATTATAATTAAACCTATATATTCAGTATCAGCGTTTGTTGATCTATATGCATTTTTTTTGCCCCATTATTCACCAGAGTTCCTTATTAAGTATATTAATTATGAGTAGTGATGTGCCGGATCGTTAAAAATGTATATCCGCGGATACGGATCCGAATACGGATATTTGGTGTCAAGATCCGCGGATACGGATACGGATCTTTATTTTCTTATTCAATCGTGTCGGTGCGCGAGACCTTAAAACAACACTAGTTTGACGTTACGCCCGCCTCATACGATAAAATATTTGATTTTAAGAAAAAAAAATACTCTGAATGGAATTTAATAGTTTTTTTTAATTCTACCTAATCATTTATGTGTAGCACTTCTTCATCCTATCAATTGAAAATTAATAAGGTAAAAGATCCGTAAAAGTAACGGATACGGAACTTTCTTCTGCCTCGGATATCCGTGGATACAGATACGGATATAAAATAGATAGAAAGAAAAATTGTTAGTAGTAGGTACTGTAGGTAGATAGTTAAACATGTGTTTAAGTTTTCCTTGTCTTTACCAAAAAATGTCATTAAATGAAATAACATTTTATAACATTCTATTCTGCTCTTCGTTCCCCGCTCTCTTCAGCCCCATTCTCCAAATGAGCATGGTATCACTCGTTCCAGAAAGATAGAACTTTTGTACCGTATTACATCAAAAACAATCGAAAAGTAGGCACCTAAAAAGTATTTATATAATTTATAATAACCCTCTATTACGATTCACCGTGGCAATTTTTCTGTTACTGCCAGCCCCTATTAAGTTGTTCTGAGTTCTCCACATTAACAACGGTACTCACCCCACGCCTCGAAAAAAAAAACAAAACAAATAATTTTATTGTCCGCTAAATAAGTACCCCCACCAGATACCAGATACGATCGCCGTCCGATCCGATACGCCTCCCATGTGAACGAACACTTTCGGAACGCGAATTCCTATTGAGTAAATCTGATTTGATTCAGTGACACGGCAGATTTGTCTATGGACTAATCTGATAATGGCGGCCGATCAAGTTGTACCTCGCTGTCAAGTTGGCACGCGCCGCGCACGCGCCGTGGGATTCTGTTCCACATCGAGTTTTCCCGCCAAACACGGCGTCAAATTATAGAATATAATAAATTAAAGATAGAAACAAGCTTATATCTAGATGTTTTGGTGAATTAATTTCCGGATAAATAAATTATTTTATTTGATAAGTATTCAGAATTGTACGAGGGTTGTGGGATAGGCAGACGATAGAAAAATGCATCTTCGTATATAATATAAGTCAATAGTAATACTGACATATTTTAACGTTTATATACACAAACAATCGATTTATTTACATCTGTGCATTAATTTAAATCGAAAATAAATATTTAGGGTTTCATGACTATTCAACAAATCGGCTAAAAAGACATTAAAAAGTAAGGAAAAAATAATCCATAACCTAAACTAAATTTATTTAAACTAAAACTTTATTTACCAAGTTTTTTTCATCGCTAATGACTTTTGGAAGGAGTGATGAAGTTGCACATTGTTGAGTTGTCCGGTCACCTCAATCTAAGAATTTCATCAAACTGCTCTCAATGACAAAGATCATTTAATTTTTGTCGTTATTTTATCGAGGTCATATTATTTAAGTAGTTAGAATAATAAAAATCATAAAGATGCACAACCAACTATTTAGCAAAGCTCCCTTTTCAAACAAAATATATAATTAATTTTCCCGCGCACCAGAAGCAGAAGCACACGAGCAAAGCGCGCCCTAATCGGCCGTGTAATCCGCCATTGTTCCCGCCTCGGCGGAGTTACATGATTATGTCAAGAGATGGCACGCGCCGCCCGACTACCGTAGGATCCCACTCAGCCGAGGGCGGGGAGAGAGTTTGGAGCGGGAGCGTGGAGCGTGGAGCGTGGAGGTGCCACCATCCGCCGTGATGCCTGTAATTAGGTGTGACCATCACGTTATTATTGGGGTTTTATAATTATTTTTGGAAATCTAAATTACTGTTATTATTGTTTTTTTTTATTGCTTACTAGCGAGTTCCCGGCGTGCGTTGTAATGCCACTTAATAAAGAAAATGTTTCTCTCTGCGTGTGATTTCCCATTCTTCCCGTTCCCCTTCCGCCTCCTCTTCCCCTCCCGTGGCCCCTTCACCACACGCGTTCCCTCTTCGCCTTACCTGCCTTCCCTCTCCCATCTTCCTCTCCACGCTCCCGCTTCCCCGTCCCGCGAATCCCCTCCTGAATTCCCCTCCCCTCTCCCGTTTTCCATACATGAGTCCCGGTACATTCAGTTTTCAAACAGCTCGCATGCCAACCATTGCAATTTTTTTTTACAAATTTCATAACTAAAGAACTCACCACTATATATTGAAACCATCGCGGGCGTGCGCACAACAACTCACCAAAGTTTCATCGCAATCGGATGAATTGTTTAGGGACCGCATAAGCTACGAACAAACAAGCAAATATACATTCGTTTTCTTATATGTAGATTGTTTTCAAATCATTGTCAAAATCATTGTTTTCGGCTCTTGCATGCTTTTATTTCATAGGTTTCTACTGAATATCGGACAGATATTGAAATCTCCTAGAAACACCAATACCTGCATTATAAAAGTATACCTACTGATATAGTTTGGCTAAGTTTGTACATGAAGTAGGTAAAAAGCAGAACATAAGAATAAATTTAAAAAAAATACAGTCCTCCTCAGACTCCTGGGTTTTCTGTTCTGAGCCGGCCTGTAGTTTTATATTTTCGTATTTAGTTTCTAATTAGTTTTAAAAAAAATTATAAGACAATAATATGTATCCTAAATGGGAATAACAAGTTTATTTTTGGTTTAGGTATTACCCTAGCTTAGTAGGTATTTATGTTTGACAGTGGAGAATTCAGTTTTGTTTTATTTAACATACAATTTTTTTAATTTTAATTCTTTAGCTTCAGAGCTTCTTAAATTAATATTATTTATGAGTTTAACCTGTGAAGCTTTTAGAAACACTCGGTAAAGTATTTTTTATTTATCCTGATGTAATATTAAATTGACAAACTTAAAATAGTCGGTCTCCTGCTAAGTGGGCCACGGCGTCCCACCGAAGGGCAGCTAATGTAAATACATAAACAAGTTATTTACGTTTGAGCTATTTGGAGAATGTATTATTGGGAATATAAAACAGATGCTGTTGAATCGCGCTGTTCAATAAACGAAAATCATAATGACATATTTAGGTTAGAGTATGGCTATAATGTATAGCTCCGAATGCTGGATCACGTACAATTCTTAGTTCTTACTCCAGGCAATTCGAAACAGCAGAAATGTGAATACTTAGATGGTTGGCAGAAGTATCATTAAAAGATAGATAAAAATATATTATAATAAAATAAATATACAACTTTTTACCACATTAATTTCACTGACCGTAATCGGTTTCAGCTCGTTAGAGCCATCTTCAAATCTGGTACAAATTAGTTTTAGCCTGCGGTTTATGTACATAACATATGGAGAAGACGGATGGTCAAAAAGGATTTTAATCAATTATATCTATTAATTAAATTTGTTACTAAGTCGTTTTAGACTGTCTAATTTGTAATTATTTTTGGTAATTCCTGTAGGCTAATTACCTAAAGTAGGCCAAAACCCAAGGCAATAAACCTACAGTAATTACTACTCGTTTTAGACCATCTTTAGACTGTCGTACTCGTTTTAGAGACCATCTTTAGACTGTCGTACTCGTTTTAGACTGTCTAATTTCTAATTATTTTTGGTAATTTCTGTAGGCTAATTACCTAAAGTAGGCTAAAACCCAAGGCAATAAGCCTACTGTAATTACTAAAAATAATTAGAAATTAGACAGTCTAAAACGACTTAGTAACAAACGTAATTAATATAATTGATTAAAAACCTTGAAACCACCCCTCCCCTATATGTTATGTATATAAACCAAAGACTAAGAATAATTTGTACCAGTCTGAAGAGGGCTTTAACGAGATGAAACCGGTTACAGTTAATAAAATTAAAGTGGAAAAAAATTTTCTGTTAGTTTCATATTTTATTTATTTATAAATCACACGATAACTCATTAACTACAGACAACTACAGTTGAGATGGTATGGGCACAAGAGACGGATATCATCAGACCACACAGTGAAGCAGTCAATGTCTTTGGAGCTTTATTGACAGTCATCCAGAGGAAGACCAAAGAACTCTTGGATGACTCAATACTTCAAATATTACAGAGCAATGGCCTGGATGAAAAGGATACCCAGAACCAAAGAAGATATAACCTGAGAACGAGAAGAGCCGACCCCAACAGCCTACCTAGGCAATGAGTAGGGACAGTGTAAGGAAGTATTTAGGTTAGAGTATTGTATAGTAGCGAATTAATCGTGGTAATTTTCATCTAATAGAAATTTGGAAAAGAGCAGCAAATATTGTTTTCTTGTTCAAAACCATATGACAGAGGTTGAAGAGGTATTATATAACCACAAAAAAACTTTCTCATTTTTAATTAAAATCACATTATGTAAGCAGTTCAGTGGCGGCGGTCCGTGAGTTTTCAGTAAGCTAGAGTTTTAAGATTGAAAAATACGAAGTTATTGATGTTGTTGTAGCTGGAACTGAATTTTATTTTTCAAAATTTTTTTTTTTGTATGAAGATATTTAGTATTCCTTCAGCATGAGGATGCGGCGCATCCACATACTGAAAGATCTTCACACAAAAAGTTGAAATTTTGAAAAAAAAAAAATCATTTTCAGCTACAATCAATAACGTCATATTTTCAATCTTAGCACTCAAGCTCATTGAAAACTCACGGACCGCCACTGGTAAGCAAATATACCCCCGTTAAAGAGGTATCGACAAAGGTGTTGGTTGTGCTTTAAATTTGTTAATAAAGGCTATGATATATGCTTTAATTTTTTTTGTAAATATCCCACAACCTAACCTAATGTAACCTATATAACCATCTAAAAAAAAAATTAATCACTTTTGATGACTTTTCAAGGGAGGTGTTGAAGTTACATGATTCTGAGTTGTCCCGGTCACCGAATAACCCAATTCAATCAAATAAAATTTACTTGTACACGTCGGAATTTGAATCCGCGGCATTCAGATTGCTTGTCGAGAGTCTTACCCTTCGACCACGGAGGCTGTCTAAATTAGAATTCCTATTATTATAATGGAATTCAAACATAAATCACAGGTAAATATATTTTTTTAAAAACCTACGTGAAATCGATAACCCAGTATTTTTGTATGGGAATTTTTTTTATTGAGTTCTTATTTAATTCGTTTTATAAAGAGACCGACGATTTCCTTAAAAAAAACATACTTGTAGAGTTTTTATTTGCCAAGAAATTCAGCTTATTATTGTTGACGTCCCCTAAGAAAGTGTTAATATGTAAAATTTTCAAACAATTTACTCAAAATTTGTATCACTTTTCACAATTGGTTCTCCTCGATAACTTCTGAGCCACAAGTGCGAGATAACCACCGAGTAGGTACTGCCTAATTGTGCCCCGTTCATTACACAAGTCCGCTTCATTTCATTATTAAGTCTTTGCAAGGTCTGCGTTCTGTGCGGTGCGGTGCGGTGGCTGTAGGAGATTTATCGCGACACCATGTAACAAGTTTTCCAGCTGGGATTAATGGAACTTGATCCAAACTGCTGTGCAGGGACTAATCATTTTCAACCTAACCACTCACTACCAGTGAGTCTTATAGGAGTTAAAACGATGCTTTTTTTCAAACCGATTCCCGTATGCAAACCTCATCAAAACTGATTTGAAAAATATTTTCTTAACACGATTATTTTTTTCATACTACTTACGATTTCATACGTGAAAAATAACTTCAAGGGCGCTGTACGCATTTATAATAATATTAACGTATTTTTTATATATCGCAGTTTTGTGTTATTTCATTTCAACTGCATATAATATTAGCAGGGTGCCCGGGTTCATGGGATGAGGTTTGTCCAGATCTTGACGGCCAATGCATCTGCCTCCCTACCGCGTGGTGTGCAGGAACGAGAGAGACTGGTTGAGGGAGGTCTTTTATCCTCTCCAGCCGGAATCTCCCGACCCATCGCCTTGCACCACGCTTGGAGGGATGGATTCGCACGTCTGTTCCGCCTGGACACACTGACCCCCAGATTCCTACCCACCCCTCAAACCTTTTCCTTAATAAATCCCTCCACACAGCATCCCCCAAGATGACATAGGCCCTTAAGGAAATTATTTTCCTAAGGGTTGGGGTTGTTGTTTCTGCGGGGCTAATGTAAAAAGTGCCACTTGAGATTAACATTATTTGTTATTTATTAGAGAAATTCATATACAGTTTATACGCAGATGACACAATTGGGAACCCGTGTTATTGGAAATGCAATAATTTAATGCTGGTGTATATTTTAATAGTAATATATGATACAATCTTTAACGAATGTGTTTGGGAAAGCAGAAACAATAATTTTATGATCGGCAACACAAGGATTATAAGGAATCGGCCATGCAAAGATTACAAGGCAGTACAAGGATTTGATCAGAATATTTATCTTCCTATGTGATTCGTTCCTCGGTAAGAGACAGATTGAGAAGTAATGCGTCGAATAATGTTGATTCAATAAGAAAACTTATTCAATAAGAAAATTAGAAAAGTATTTGTTTTATTTTAAACTAGCTTTATCCCGCGGCTTAGCTCGCATGGTATTAGAGGGATTCCCACACCGCCTCCCCTACCTTCCCTCACCCCACTATACTCCCTCTATCCCCCTCCCCTCCCCCCTCCCCTCACCGCTCCCACCATTCGCATTCCACATATTCATTCCCGGTACATTCAGTTTTAAAACTGCTCGCGTCCCACCTATTACAATTTTTTATACAAATTTCATAATCCCAGATCACAACAGTAGTTTTATACAAAATAACCAACAAAAAAAGAATTATGCAACAATTACATTTCGGCTATTCAATTTAAGAGATGGATATTACGCCATACGATATATACGACGCCAACAAAGCACTCTTTTTAGGGTGAATTGACTAATTAAAAAAAATATATCGTTTCCAAGGCTACAATTTGTTTGCTTTTCTTCTGACGTTTGCAATAACTCGATTTTATTAGGGACAGAAAACGTATGATAAATATTTTCATAACGCCACAGCTTAATCATAACGCCAGAGCTTACCAATACATATAGCCTATATTCCTCGCAAATAATGTAGTATTCTATTAGTGAAAGAACTTTTAAACATCCATACAATACAAACTTTCGCCTATATAATATTAGTGGGATTATAATGTCACATCACAAAGTATCTGCTTCATACGAACAAATAAACAAATAAGGAAACTGTTAACAATAAATTATTATTAAAAAACGTAACGCTGGCTTCTGCATAAAAATCGTAAATAACCTTTCACCTAGCGTATATTAAAGCAAGCATTCCACAATAATAATTGTTTGAAGCACTTTACACTTTACGAGACCATTCCTACCAGGCGTAACCCTTAATTAATTCACCCCCTCTTCAACTCCTTCTGTTTCTGCGCTCCCGGGACGGCTGCTATTCAACTTTTAACAAAGAAGATTATTAAAATTTCACCCTTGCCAAAATTAGTCGACGTTTAGCATAAAACAGCTCCAGAATTTCAAATTTAAATTAAAGAGGTGAACAACTTTAAAATTCAAACACAACGCGCAGAAAAAAATGATAAAAAAAGATTAAAGGTCTTTAACCAGCCAGCGGCCGACAATCCAAATTTCATCGAAAGATGTTCTAACGATCGTACAGGGCGGTTCCAAGGAGAAAGATTAAATATTCTCCGTACCAGATTTTTACAATTATTACGCGATATCGCTTTTATTTCATTCTAAATTTGCTTTAATTTATAACTACATCCAAAAATGCTGAAAGGCGTGATGATAAAACCATTAAAATTATGTACTTTTTGTAATTATTTTTTATCATAATTTTTCAATAATGTCTAAGCAACAAAATGTGCAAAAAAAATCTGAAAGTAATTTTGTCTATCGTAAACAGATAGACAAAATAGAGAAATTTTCGTCATAAATAAAGTGTTCGGATATTTTTTTAATGATTTTATTTGAACTAAAATTAAAATTTTGAAGCATGTGTTTACTAGATAACGAATTGATTTACAATAATGTATGATTACATGGTATGAAATATGTCTTGTAAAATAAGATTTTTCGTTTGAAAATTTAACAAATCTGCCAACTACCTGTGGTATAACCTTATTATGCTAAAAATAAACATTTTTTTTCAAAATTTAAAGCGTTTACTAGATGAAAGAAGAATCTTTCGAAATCAATTTATGATTTTTTGTGGAAAAGAGTAATTTATTACGTCTAAAATGTGATTTTAAAATCTGGTACGCTCTTAATATAGTTTTTCAATTCATCAATTCGGAGAAAATTAGTTTTTACATTGGAAAAAAACTTTAATACTAAACTTTTACTTGAGGGTCTAAAAAAAGCACAAGCGGTAATGAAAAGCGTAAAAACTTGATAAGAAATAATAATTTATTTTATTCTGGAAGTGGGGAGTTTTAGTGGGTTCCGCGACTTTTCATCCCGTGACAAAATATCCCCGATAAAATATCTACTAAAACCTAACCTAACCTAACCTAACAAAAAAATGGGACAAAAACAATATAGACATCCTGGAAAGACAATAAATTACCGTTCAAAAATTGTAATATGGGACAAAAATAATACAGATAACAATAACCATTTTTTGTTAGGTTTTAGTAGATATTTTGCTGGGGGGTGTTTTGTCCGTAGGATATTTTGTCGGAGGATATTTTGTGGGAGATATTTTTTCACGGGATGAAAACGCACATTACCGTTTTAGTGCGAGCCAAAACATCCCGTAAAGTTTTTACATATAAGAGAGAAAGTACAAGGAAAAACGAAACCAAAACATATGGAATAAAAAAGGCGTATGGTTCGTAGCAAAATTTATTAGAAATAACCGGTCATCATCTTTCTCTATTGGTCTTCGATGCTGGAATCTAAACTTTGGCAGAGTTCTATAATGAGGACATTTCCGGGGTTGTGTGTCTTTTCCCTTAATCTTGCCACCCGGGTTCTAACTGTTTGAAACCAGGAACTCGTCCCTCCGTTAGCATATTGGAAGCACTGCTGTATATGGGGAGGCCGAACAACATGCGGTAGGCGGTGTTATACTGCAAGTTATCCATACATTTATGGGTAATTAACATTTCCAGTTAGCAAAATAAAAACAAAACAGCACTCGAGAAACCAAATCTTGAATCTCGTAACTGTAAAAATTCGCTAGTCTTCAATCATTAATACGTTAAATCAAATACATATTATAACTTCAGTAGACAGTTATATACAGATATGTGTCATTTATGGATGAACACTTTGGTTTATTGCTTTATTAACCTTAAAACATTTTGATTAGTCACAACAATAGAGCAGCAATTCAGCCAACCACCAAGCAGTGTGCAGTGTGCAGTGTGCAGTGTGCTCTGTGCTGTGCAGGGAATGCAGTTTATTCGAATTATATTTTTAATCAAAGCAAGTGCAGTGCACCGCAGGGGGTGGCTACCATCCCCTCTGTCTCCACCAACCCTCCTCCTGCCCATCTCCCGCTGCTGTTCACTGCTCACTTGACGTTTGCTGGTTAATTCACACGTTAATGCAGCGAGGGGTGGGTGCAGTGGCGAAACGGGTAGTTATTTTTAAGTAAAACTTACAACACAAAAAAATACAAAATTGAAATTATTGTGGTGAGGTCCGAGGCATTTGATTTCGTAGTCGTTTATAAATCTGTGCAAATATCAACGAAAACTAATTGATGACATCAGTGTTCTAATCATATATTTCTGAATAAAGCGTAATACGCATTTACAATTTATTAAATAAAGAATTTGAGAGATTCGATCTTCGTGAAACACCTCCACACAGCATCCCCAAAGATGACATGCCTCCTGTGCGGGGCATAAAATAACTGTGAAGATTCGAACCATTTAAGTTGGCCCCATGAAATAAATATTTTTTCTTACTTTTAACGAGCGATTATTTTGTTATACATAAATTTCTTAATATTTTGTATATGTTGTTTTATTAGTAGGAAAATTACAGGGAGAAAATCTACAATTGGTTTTATTTTTGCATACACTTTACCTTTACATGTACAAACTGTTAAAGTGTAAATTGGTGATTTCCAAAAAAATTATAAATTTATCATTTTACGTTGATAAAAACAATACATTAATGTTTTTTGGTAGGTAGGAATGTTTTATAAGCTTATAAGTGAAGACAATAATTAGTACCAGTGTTAAAAGGAACGACTGCGTGGCTTCTTTCATACAAAACTTAAATATTAAATTGAAAATGACCGCGCAACCGTTCCTCTTAAAAATAAAACGACAAAGTAGATATTATAGGCATAAAACCAATGTTATAGCTAGCGGCATGATAATTTACAGCAAATTTTGTTTATGCATTTACAATGACAATATTGTACAGTAGGTATTGGGATTTACTCACAGGAGAGTCTGGAAATGGTATCTTCCGAACACTTTGCACTTGGTATTAACTTGTTCCAGTGAACAATTGCGATGCGAATCTTATTATTAATAAAACTTAATTGACTTGTATTAACTTTCACGTGAATCGAAAATGATCGGCGTTGGTTGGAGCGAAATATTCATCCGGCTTGTACAATGCGTATCTCGGAACTCTCCGGTGGGTAGGCGGGAGGGGAACCGGGGCAGACAGGATGGCACAATCATTATCACGGAACAATATTATGGTTCCAAAATACACGCACAATAAATCGCTGAGTGCAGCCAAATTCTAGTTGGCGCTAACAACCAAATTATTCTAATAAACATGAATTATTATTATTTCATAAAACACAAAACATTTCTTATGAAATGCAATAATAATAATATAAAATTTAGGCATATAGATTTGTCAAAGAATTTATATATAAAAATCCAAAAATCAGTCATTTTAAATACATGTAGGATTACAAAAGATTTTTTAATTTTTTTGTATTTCTTGGGCACTGACTATGTAACAATTTCTAGACATTTTTGTTTTGAAAAGTTTTAATTTTCGATGTACATTTGTTACTTTAATTTTAATTTGTGCGCGTTAGAAACTTTAGAAATTAACAAAAAATTAAATCTAAAATTAATTTAGTTAATAAAATAATAGCACCATGTAAATCACCTCTGCTTACGATGTTTCCATGTAATTTTGACTCCTCCCACCGTCCTCCCCCTCCACCAAATTCCCCCCTCCCACTACCCCCGCCTAATTAATTGTGTACATGTATAGAATTTTTAAGTTAGTTTTACGTTTGCTCGTTAATGATACGGACGTGTCGAAACCGGTCGCAAAAACTTTTTAAATTAAAGTAACAAATGTACATCGAAAATTAAAACTTTTCAAAACAAAAAGATTTTTTAAATATTTATAGGGATCAGTAAGATTTATAGGTCCAATTAGGAGTTCCACAGAGCCGAAACCTCTGATGTGAAAATATCTGGAGTCGGTGAATTATTTTCCCATTTGGTCCCTGGTAGGTTGACACATTGTTCTTGTATTATTTTGTATTTATAATTCTTATATAGTGCAATTGCATAGCGTGGATTGACTAGATGATCATTTGAGGAAGTGTGTGAAAGGGTCTAGTTTTTCCTGTGGGGAAAATTTAACCCGGACATTTAAATCTGGTGCCGTTTAAAAATGTCTTAATTTCTTTATTTCAATAAAAAGTCCGCATATTCTACGGAATATTGTCTGATTTTATCTGAACCGTCCCTGCTTTTATTACAAGGCGGTAAGTACCCCCAAGGGCACCCAGTCTCCGTGAGAACTGTCCTCATCCCCGCCCCGAAGAGAGCATCACTTTTGATATCCGAAACGTCGCTACGCCGCTCCAACTGTAATTATTGTCAAAATAATCCATTACGCATCGCACGATAGAAGATATTTATCTCTTCTGCAGGATGTTTTCATGCCTCCCTTTGACAATGGGAATGTAATCTGTCTGATAAGGAGATCAGTGGGGGCGAGGAATCTGCTCGCAATTAGGGGTGTACAGGGGGAGAAATATATTTTTTCGCAGACTGATATAACTACATTCATAGAATAAAGAATATAACACTAGAAGTGCCTTCCGTGCAAATTTGCATAGGAAACAATTGTTTTATTTAGCTCAGTTTGGGAGGCGGGAATGGTAATTAAACCAACACCTCTGCCGTAGGTCACCTCAAGTAGTTTGCTTCGTTTGGTGATTTAGCAGGGATGTCCGGGTTGCGTATTTACAAACCCTACCGCGTTTCAGTCGCTTTAAATTTTCAATATCAAAATTTAAATATTTAGAAATAAAATTATTATTTTCTAATATACACATTGGAAAGATTATTTTATCTAGATTTTAGAACAATTTTTGTTTTAGCAAAGTGATAAAAAAGGATCAATATAGAGGTGTATTTACAATATATGGGAATAATATTAAAATTTAAATATTTAGAAATAAAATTATTAATTTCTAATATACACATTAGAAAGATTATTTTATCTAGATTTTAGAACAATTTTTGTTTTTGCAATGTGATAAAAAATAACCAATATAGAGGTATATTTAAAATGTAAATTGTCGTTACCGCGACTGAATCGGTATAGGTTTGTAAATACGCGTCAGGGTTCATGGGGTGA
This sequence comes from Limnephilus marmoratus, assembly GCA_917880885.1. Lineage (NCBI taxonomy): Eukaryota > Metazoa > Arthropoda > Insecta > Trichoptera > Limnephilidae > Limnephilus > Limnephilus marmoratus. Next base: position 3,291,686 of record OU862911.1, read on the forward strand.
GGTTTGTCTAGGTATTGGAGGCGGATGACCAGAACACGCTGAACCCTAGATTCCTACCCACCCCTTAAACCCATTTCCTTTCCAGAACTCTCCTCTACTTCCTTTCCTTTAAAAACCCTCCACACAGCATCCCCAAAGTTAATATAGGCCTTGAGGGAAATTATTTTCCTCAGGGCCTCCTGTGTGGGGCTCACGTAATGAAAAAATTTAAATAAAACCGTCCAGCATTCCATCTTACTTACACCCGCCCGAAATCGTAGATTTCCATCCCAATTGTATTTAGAAAACATAGTTTTGCATGGAAATTTAGGTTCGACTAGGCAAATATATATATTTTTTACATTAGCTCCTTATACAGAGCATATGTTATCTGAGGGGATGTGGAAGGAAATAAGTAGGAGGCGTGAGTATGAATCTGGGGTCTAGTACGTAGGATTATGGCTGGGGAGGTCAAAAGGTCGCCAAGACCTTAACAAACCTCACCCCCATGAACCCGGTCACCTCTGTTAAGTCACCAAACTTAGCGAACCACTTGAGGTGACCTATGGCAGAGGTTTTGGTTTTCCTATAAATGGTTCCCTGGGCAGCGATACCTACACTCGTCTTCCAAATTGATGTTTCAAAGCAAACTTTCTCTCGCGTGGGGAAATTTGAATAGATTTTTGTCAGTGGAACTATTTTCAGCTTTGCAACATCATTTTCAATACGAGCTATGAAATATCTATTTAACAGTTAAAAAATAAGACAAAAAGGCTTGTTTTGCAATACAGAAAAACAAATATTCCCGAGTTACGGATAACCCGAAATATTTGAAAAATGCCCTACTATGATGGAAGACTTAGTCAGCCGAGGAATTGAATACACTATGCCTGGGTGAGACCTAAACGCGATGCTAACTCAGCCACTGACCGTATATATAGTGTGTGATGGGAATCGACACAACGTCTGATTTAATTTCGATAATTAACGATTTGTTTGGCTTGATTTAAAGAGAAAAGCTTTTAATGTTTCACCACGAGGGTTGTTTTGTTTTTTGCGATTATTATAAAATAAACTGAATTTGCCACATTATACAATAAAACCATACCCGCAAAGGGGTTTATAAATAGGAGAGTTCGGACGTGAAATTTTTTTTATGGACTTTATACTTTATCTTTGTATAAGCTTATTAAAAGACTAATAAAAAAATGACCGATATTTTTAAGGACCAAGGTATGTTCTATACGCAGTATTTAATTGAAGCATCTATAATACTTCTAAGCGATCAAATTTTCAAAACAAAAATACATGATTTTGTATGATTTTGCATTATTTACTATGGCTTCATTTTAAGACATTTATTTATTTATCTATATAAGGTACGTTTACATAACATTATTCGATGCCTGTCTCACTAGAGTATACCTGTGTTGAGACAGGCGTACACCCAGTACATTATAATACAAGTTATAAGTTATGTTAATTAAATTATTACATGGTTATGTACCTATTACACATTTCTTTCTTTTTTTCACTTGCAAAATCCCTCTTACATATAAGTATTATACCAAATAATCCAGTTTTGAGTCCAATAAACATACAGCAATTGATATACAATACCCAAGATAAGTCCAAAAAGCCTCACTTTGGTCTTGTTTATTATTTATTTATTTATTTAACGCCCAAAGGGCTTTTACATTTTGGTAGTACATACAAATAATTCATGACAGGTTATTTTTAAACATATACAGAAATAATAGAAATAAAATTGTAAAACACATGTCCATACAATGTCATTTGGTAGTTTCACCTGATATATATAAATATACGAGTATATTTTTTTTTTACATTAACACAACACAGGAGGCCCTGAGGAAAATAATTTCCCTCAGGGCCTATGTCATCTGGGATGCTGTGTGGAGGGTCTTTTTGAGGAGAGGAAGGAATGAACATTGGTCTTGAAGAGACCCATGTTGTAGGAAGGAAGAAACACAGAGGCCGGCAAGTCATTCCACAGCCGAGCTGTTGAACATAAGAACGTGTCGAAGAAACGACCCGTTCTCATGTGACAAATGTTAACTGTGTACAAATCTTGGGCACGCGTTTGGCGTGTTTCCCGACTATGCACCGGTGCCGAAGGGATCAATGATGCTAGTTCCTCGGAGCATCTTCCATTGTAATACCGGTAGAACAAGGATAGCAAGGATAAGATGGAAGAATCTTTCTTGGGGCGCTCTTGTGATTTGTACAGGGTTAGCAGTTGTGTACTATTAGTATCTGCGGGCCCTGTACAGTACGATACAGAAGATACGAACGGGTTTTAAAATTTAATTTAAAAAAAGGGGGGGGGGGGGGAGATAAAGAGACATTTTCAAATCAAGAATTATATGCTCACTACTGTTACTCACTATGTTCGAAAGGAATCATGAAAAATGTCTAATGTTGTGTTTGCGCGAGTAATTGGTGAGTTACTTGCTGCATTAGTGTAGTTAGCTTCTATATGAAAAAGAGAAGTATTAAGTGTGATGAAATTAAAACAGAAATAAATTTAGATAGAAATGAAATTCATGCGTAGTTTTCAAATAAATTGATGACAAAAATACCCTGTTGAATTAAATGTGATTAAACCACTGCACATCTGCGATAAAAATCAACTGCAAAATTAACAAATTGATCATCCAATGACGTTTAAAACGGGAACAGATTGATTTTATCGGCTGATTGGTGCATTTATATTTCCGTGTCACAGATATGAACAATCAAAGAAAATCAATCAATTCTGAATACGTGGTACCTATAGTTTGATGATCTAACTGTACCGGATGCGGTTTCGTGTTCAAAATAAAGCAAACTGCTCCACTTGTTTTTGCAGGCTGTCCAGTATGTAATGATGCTTGTAGGTATAGGAGTATAGGAATATGGCCGTTTCACAAAAATCCCAGGTGTCACAAATTATTTTTTTTTGTTTTCACTCAAAATAATTAGTTTGCTATAAGCCTCGATGTGGAGCATTATTTATTTAATGAGCATTGGCATTATCATATTAATAACGTAAATTTTTGGCAGGTATTGTTTTTAGAGCGTATATTTTATTATTACTGTTTTGTTTGTACGATGGCAGGAGTTGAGTCTACTCGTTTATTTGGTGACCCAACAGTTGGCCCCCCGAAATTATAATTATGAACAAATTATACTGTTTTTGGATTATGTGTCAATTTCAAACCTAAAATCTATTTCAAAAATATTACCTTCCGTCTGTGCGCTTCGATCTTTTAAACTACGCAACGTAATTAGTAATTATGTAATCAAAGTAATTTGTGCTTTTCCGTATAACCTCTTACTCAGCTGCCCTCTGTAGATATTGGTCCAACCTATGTTCCATAGATATTAGTCACCACTGGGACCGTCATAGATATTCGTCCGACCTTAGCTCTGTAGATATTAGTCCTCACTCTGAAGTTCATAGATATTAGTCCAACATATGAGCTATAGATATTCGTCCGACATACAGGCTGTAGATATTAGTATCTGGAGTAGTTTTATCCTTGATGAAATTGAATGAAAACATGTTTTATACTGTTATTCAGCGGTACATTCTCTCCGCACACCCCATATACACGGGGACACTTAGTTATATTTTGTGAAAGCAGATTTACTATATTTTCCTTAAACTGGCTGCATATTGTGTACAAGTGCCGGAGGGCTAACTGACGGGGATCGACGGTTAAGAAATAGTTATAGTAATATTTATTTATTTTCTTTGGGAAATCAACAGTTCAAATTTCAAATCACTTTTTTTTCAGATTTCAAATCCTGAAGCAATGATGGCTTTGTATAACTACATTATAAGATCTAAAATTATATACCGGAAAAAAATACATTGAGAAATTGGAACAGATTCAAAAAAAGTTTCTTAGATACCTGTATATGAGAATACCCGCGATTAATGCATCATGAAGATCTGTTCACAGAAACGTGTTGACAAAGTCTCCAGTCGAGCAGGAGTGGGGCCCTTGCAGTAACGGCGTACAAAATCAATAATAATTTAATAGGTAGCCCATACCTTCTGTAATGTTATAAGTTCCGAACAACTACAGCCAGGGATGGTACCACGATCTTCTATGTATCCCACATAGCAGAACGGATGTAGGTACTGGCTCGGCATAGCATGACACGAGGTATGGTGTTGTTAAATAACGATTCCAAAACTGTTGACATCTTTAAGAACTCAAGAGGCATTTAAGTGCCACTCATTACCCACCATAATATTATGTATGTATCTGATGTTACTATTTAAGGTTTCTTTTATTTACTTATAAAGGTGTAGTTTGTGTCACATGTGTATTGTAAATGGACACACAGTCAATACACAAAATTAAAAGTTGAATTTTATAATTCTTTTCATTATTTGAAAAATACAACCATTACAATAGCATTGTTATTGTAATTATTACCTAGTACGTTTGAACAAGAATAAGCAATATTTTTTTTTACAGTCAGTTTTACTTTGAATAGGACAGAAGACAGAAGAGCGTGTGGAGCTCTCAGGTACATTAAATTGAATCTTATTTAGAAACTGCGGGCATCGATTATCATCGTTAACAACTTGATGACTTCGTAAACACAATGAATCAATTACACGAAGCTGCCTCTGATAATAAAATTATAAGGTGTCAGATAATGAAAGTTTTTCCGTGTATGGAAAAAGCTAATTTAATAGTAGTATACAGCTATAGTCTCCAGCCTTTTTATTTACAAGAGAAGAAGCTATTTTAAAACGTCAATTTCTTTTTTTTTTTTTAAATTTAACAACTCCTCTAGTTATTTCATCCTTCGTTATTGGTTTGCAATGCAGGAAATCAATTGGCAGACAATCATTTAACCCTCTCTGGCCGGAGGCAGCCGATAACCCGGCAGGAGTAGCAGATAACATCCAGCCCCCCCGGGGGGTACCGGACAACCCCACTGGAGGGTTGATTATAACCTATCACCATTACTGCAGAGATTCGTATCGCTGATCAGAAGCGTGCATTTAATGATCGTTTTTTTTTCGATTGGAATTATTTAACGAAACTTTAACCCTGGATAAATTGAACTAATTATTTCAATAAATACAAAAATGTGCAACGTACATTTGTGTAATGTTTTGTATTACATTTTTGTGTTGCAATTTACTATTTTTCCCTACTTGCGACGCTAACTTCGGCTGTGTTGTAGCAAGTGGTATGGGGAGGCGGGGTAATTACGAATACATAACGTCCCTTAGCTAACAACACCGCATAAGTCATTTTTACCAACTTTTCAGGAGACGATAAAAACTGTCTATTTTAAAAAATCGGTGGAATTTTTCTGTTATTACTTAATAAATACCCTAGTTAGCGGTTAAGAAATAATTATTTATACTTATTTTGAAAATTTACTTTATTTTAACTTTTATTTTATGACTTGAGCTGTGTTGACTGATATTTTATTAGATTAAGGCGGTGTTGTTTGCGAAAAGGTTAGGGAATAAGGTATTAATAGATGATTTACAAAGAAAAGTTTTTATTAAGAAATATTTCAAGAATAATTAACAATCGTTATAAATGGAATATATAAATCGTTATAACATAGGTAACTATAATCTTAAATCGAAAAATCACATTGAGATCAATTGCTTAAAATTATTTGGTGACACACGAACTTTTAGAGCGTTAGTGCAATTATTATTATTTTTTTTAATAGGTAAATATTTAAAACATAGTTTTTGATAAACTCCGACGAAACAAGATATTATAGTAATAAAATTATAAAAATAAAAAAAAATAATACTCAAAATCTCTAGTCTAATAGTTAGTTGCTGTCTTTTGCTATTGCTGTGCGGAAGGTCATCATAAAAAGAGTGGCAACTAGATGGTAATACACTTTTTAGGTCTTGCAAATCCTTATACTTCCGCTTTGTAGGTAAATGGTATTCTAGTTGCAAACAATTTCTGCAAGTGATTTATTTGTTTAATGCTGTTAATTGGCGTGGGACGATGTGGTAACGGCTGAAGCTCGTCATCAAAACCAATTTTATATACAATTTTTTACCAGGTCGTATAGATTTATAAATTAATTCTTTCGAAAAGTCGGGTAAAGGTATAGTCCAAATAACGAGCTTCGTAAGCGCATCATCAATGATCACTCCTAGCAGTTTTAGTTATAGCCTTTTAGAAGACCTGCTAAAAACTTTTCAACATTTTTGTGTTCTTCAATTTTCTCTGGATTTCTGCGATTAGTAGTTGAAGTAGACAAACCGGGAGGCATGGCACAGTCTGTTTTTGTCAGCCAATATCTGACAAACCAATCTAATGCTAAGAGTGGCCAAGAATATTTTTTACAGACTTGGTGACGTACATTATCATTCGTGAAAACGTAAGTTCGACTATCAGTTCAATCGTGAAAACATAGAATTGCACGGTGGTTTCATGGATCTTGCAGGCTTAAATACGTCTTGTTTCACTTTAAATGTTTCATTAGTCTTTGTCTCTTCTTTATCCTAAATAATTTTCACCTATAATCCGTAATTCTTTATTACATTGCGTTTATATTTCTTGATCTTTTGTCGCCTTGTTCCGTCGTTTTTTATGACTTAACAAATCACCGTGATTTGGAACTGATGCTCAGTGATCTGTGTATGACCACTCTTGAAGAACACGATGGAGTAGCAAAGGCATTGGATTGCTGCATATTATTTTGGTTTGTATTATTTTTATCTATACATTGAGTATTGTTTTCATTATCAATAATTATATCAGAAATTGGGTCTTGAGTGTTCCTAGATACGAGAATATTTTGGTTTGAAGTAGGGAAAGATTCGTCATGATTTAAATTTATGGAATTTATATTAAGGACAATATTTCCTATTTCTTGCACAACGTTCTCACTTTCTACCGTGATATTGGCAACATTCAATACAGAAGGCTGAAGATACTCGATGGCCTATGCTACTAACCTAGTTAAATTCTTTTTTTATCTTCTTTGCAACTTTGTTTACTTTTTCAGTCCTGCTTCTTGTAATTGAGCACATAACAATTCATCACCTGAACTCCAGGAATCAATTTCTTCTCCATCCATAGTGTATTTCAATTATTGAGCTACCTAAAAGAAATAAAATACGTTTTGAAACACCGCCTAAGTTCAAAAAAGATAGTTAGTAAACACCGCTTAAGTAAATGAACATATTCTATTATCATTTCTTTCTATGTATGAATATGCGTAAATCAATAAACATTACTTGATTATGTAGCTTACCTCTTAACCTTCTAATAAAACTTCTTGCATGGACCTTTCAGCGATAAAACTCACGTAAAAATATAATAATCACGGAGCGCGAAGTACTTTTGCGAGAAATGTATGACAGACTAACGACTTATGCGGTGTTGAGAGGCCAACCGACTTGCGCGCTGTCACTATTTTTCGAATTACGGCTTCTGATTGACTGAAATCTATATCATGTGACCAATGGTTAGACGCGCAATGAGCAGCTCCATCCAATGGCATTAAAATGTGAAAACCGCCAATTTTCGACTTGAGCGGTGTTGTAAGCTAAGGGACGATAAGGGAGTTGCGAAATAAATCATAAGATACGAGATATAGGATAAATTTAATAAGTACTTCTGAAAGTTACATTAATGGTTACGATAATTACACTGACGGCCGGCGTAGTGCAGCGGTAAGGCGCTTGACTAGCATTCCGAAGGTCGCGGGATCGAATCCCGGCGTGGCAAATAAATTTTATTTGATTAATTTGTGTATTTCACAATTTATTCATTTAAAATAATATATAGTATATTTGCAGAGTGGAAGATACTCTCAGTATCGCCCTGGTGTAAGACCACCATTCAGAATTGAAACGTTGCTTGAAATGGCTTCTGCCGTGTTTGGTGACCAGATCTGAATAGCCAGGTACTTCCCCACCTTCCTCTTCCCTATCTCCTCCCCCCCCCACTACCTTCAGCCTCACAACATATCCCAATTGGGGATGCCATAGTCCTACTGGCTCCAGACGGGAGCAGTTGGGACTCTTGTGCGGTATTCATGTAAAAAACAAAATATACGTTAGACTATTATAATCAACATTATTAATTTATCTTTATATACAGGGTGTCCGGGGATAAAGTGCATTAACTTCGGGAGGTGATTCTACATGATATTATAAGTAAAAAAGATAAATAACTTTTTTCGAAATTCCAATTTTCAGGGGTAGTTTTGAAGTAAAAAGATAAAATGAGACCGGCGTGTGCGGGCAGCACTATTATAACCAAGCAACGTTACAATAATCGCGCCCGGCAAGCTAACAGCAGCTTTACCGAGTAATTTTTACCTTACACTAAGGATTTTTAGTAGGTAATGTCTTTTGTGTGGGAAAAAAAGATGGAATTTCAGAAAAAAGTTGTTAATCTTTTTTACTCCTACCATTATGTGTATTGAATCACCTCCCGAAGTTAATGCACTTTACCCCCGGACATCCTGTATAGTCCAGTCAATGAATGGTCCAAAAGGAGGTGTGGAGTGCGTGAGCAGGGACCTAAGGATTTCTTCAGAAACTTGTTCAGGGTGCTTAGGGTGTGAACATACTAAAAGTTCTGACGTCTAGGTGTAGAGCTAGGGGGGGAGGGGGGAGGTCCCAATTTTCGGGTTTCTGCTTATATCTCGAAAACAGTACGTTGCGGAGAAAATTTTCTGATTATAAGTAAAAGCTCATAAAATTATCTACAACTTTAATTCTATACGTAATTTTCGAAATCCCAGCCGTTTTTGAGTAAAACGCTCCACAAATGTAGATATTATCGAAAAAAATCATTTTTCCTCACATTTTTCATCAAACTTTCCTTCAAATCCAGTGGCATAGCGTGGGGGAGGCGGGGGTGGGGGTATAGTATGGTCTGGTATGGTTTGGTCTCACACTCCTTTATTATAAATTTTATTGTTTCAAATTTTTTATTATGCTGTTTAATCAGGGGTAAAGTCACAAGGAGGAAATCCATAATTGGTTTAATTTTGGCTATACAAACATGTACAAACAAAAAGATGTAAACTGACGATTTTTCGAAAATAAATAAAAACGAAACCTTTAGTGTTCTTGTTTACCCGATACTGGTCGGGCAATCACGGATACCTGGTGGGGCAATTGCACTCGTTCGCCATTGACCCAGACAAGCCTATTGAATGAGATCACACACGACAGATTAGTCACAATTTAAAAGATCACAACGGTAGCCAAAGGAAGACATAGGTTGATGTTTCATCTATGAGAAGATTAGTGGCAAAAGTATACATTTACTTTCTGACGGCCTCGGTGGTCGAGGGGTAAGGCTCTTGGCTCGTAATCCGAAGATCGTGGAATCAAATCTCGGCGAGCGCAAAGAAATTTTATTTGTTTAATTTGTGTTAATTCACAATTAATTAATTAAAATGATAAATAGTATATTTGTGGCACGTTCCAGAGTCGAAGAGGATACTCTCAGCATCGCCTTGATGTAAGAAATGGCTTTAACTGTGTTTGGTGATGTGTTATATCTAAAAGCTTCCGAGTTTGTCACATAGAGCGCAGTGCTAAGAGCTGTCCCGAAAGTCCGCCAGATGGCTGTTAGTTTAGTTCGGAGTTTGGGCATCAGAGGGGCCAAGGGCCCGGGCGCAGCGGGCGAATCTTGCAATCATACATAAAGACGGCAGCCAATGAAAACATGCGGAAGAAATTGAAGGTTGATTGTTCTTAGTCGAAGTATGGTACAATTAAATATGACCGATAGGATAGAGTTGAATTTGCTCAGTGGTTAAAGCACAGCCCCGGCAATTATTAAATTAAATCTAATTATTTCAAGCGTATATCGATAACTATTAAGTATTATTAGTAACTATTCAATCTCGAATACTCTCTCATTCCCGCATTGCTTCGTCCCTTACTTATAAGATGACAGATGGTCTGACCAATATAAGGTCATGTGGTATCTCGAGAAAGTGACTTCCGTTCCTACCCGCGCACCTTCAAGGAAAATCTCTGGCAGGTCTGAAATGGTGACCGGCCAGCTCATAATGAAACCAACTGAGAACCACCTCAGAAAGGTGATTACGATTGATGATAAACAAATATAAAAAAAAATTGTTAAATAGGTTAGGGGGCGTTCAAGTATTACGTAACGCAATTTTTGAAGATTTTTTACCCCCATGTACCGCGCCGTAACGTTTTTCCGTACCCCCCCCCCCCTAAACGTTACGTAACGCCCAAGTGACAGTTTTTACCTGAAAGTTCAAGTGAGTTGCACAAAGTACTGGAAAGTCCTTTAAATACATTTTTTCTTATTTTAATCGCGTTTGCTGTAATAAATAAAACAAGAGATTTCGAGAACGAAAAGGATTGCCAACTTGGAAGATTTCCTAGTTTTTTTATCTAAATAAAGAAAAACATATTACGTAACGCGTTGTTCGAACCCCTTCCCCCCCTCGTAACGCACAATAACGTTTCACAAGACCCCCCCCCCCCCCAAGCGCGTTATGTAATACTTGAACGGCCCCTTAAGTTAGGTTAGGGTTACCGGCTATTTTAAAATTATTTTTTTATAGCTTTTAATGACCTTTCTGAGGTAGTTCTTAGTTGGCTTCATTCTGAGTTGGCATGGAACCGTCTGAAATACGTCAGCTAAACCAGAGTGAATAATACTGTAACCCTCTCGTTAAAAGGTTTAAAACTAGCTAGGGAACAAATAGTTTCCTTTTGGTTATATTAAGTTAAAATACCCATAAAGTTATGGTGTAGTTCTATTTCGTACTTGAAAATTGATTGAACCTACTTCAAATAAAGACTAAATTGTACACATCGTAAAATAATTGTGCATTTTACTTTATTACCGTGCCGCTTCAGATCCAATTATTCCATCAATATATTATAAGTTTGTTCACCTGTCTTGTCAAGGTCTCTTCATATTTGTTTAGTCTAATAGAATAATGTTTGTAATTAGTGCATAAGTCCATTAGGCTCGTGAGAGGGTAATTACATTACTAATTACTGCGCCCAGCTGTCCGCCCGCCACACACCACACGAGTGTACGAGACGAGTGTCAAAAACTTTAACTTACCTAGCCAATTTGGGTAAAACGTTACCACGTTTTGATGTCAAGGTTTGGGCAAGAACTAAATTATCATTGGGTACAATTTTCACATAATATAATATACAATTCACATACCTACTTATTCAATATTGACAGCAATTTTCAATTTGAGAGGCGGGTATTCTACCCGCTCAAGGACTAACACCTCTGCCACCGGTTTTAGCAGGGGTGCCGAGTTTATACTCTTTTATTCCACAGCCCAAATTTTCTGACCTTGTGACTTACGGGGTGAGGTTTGTCCAGATCTTGGCGATGGACGTCCACCAATTGCGTGGTAGGCCGGATCGGGAGAAACCTTTTGTTCTCTCTAGCAGGACTCTCGCGGAACATCGCCTTACTGCAGTGGGAGGGATAGATTCATATGTCCGTCACTCCCAGATTCCTACTTTCCCCTTCACAGCTCTTTTCATCCCAGAACTTCCTCTCCTTTCTTTCCTAAAAAGACTCTCCACACAGCATCCCCAAAGATGACAAGGACCTGAGGGGATTTTTTTTCCTCAGGGCCTCCCGTGTGGAGCTAATGTAAAAAAAGTATATGCTCGAGGCCTGAGGGGTTAGAAAATGGACATCAAGAAGATTTCTCCAAGTCACAAATCACGCTATAAAAAAATGCATATATATGTACATCTATTCACATCGGGGATGATAAATGATGGTGTTCTAAGTTTTATGGTTTGTTTTATTCGCTGCACTTCCCCGCCATATTTACACTTGGCGGAACATAACACAATATTTTTTGACACATTCTGCAGCTCGAGTGAATTGTCCCCGACTGGTGCCGCCATCTGTCGGATAAATCCAGAAGCACAACAGTCAGCGGTGTTTAGATTTCGCGTATGTCGACATCGCTGTTATTTATTTAGTTTCCCCTCCGAACAGAGTGACCGGAAGAATGTATGCAGTTATTTTAGGCAGCATGCCTCGGTTGACAAGATTGATCGTGAATTAAGTGGGTCATGGGTTTGGATCCCTGAAATAATATACCATTTAGCAATGTCAGTTTTTTTATTAAAAATATGTTTCAAAAATTTTGTGTCAACTGTCTCTTTATTGAGATTATTCTTGAAGAAGTGAGAAATGTTATCTCGTATATTATTTAGTAGTTAGTGATAAGTGATAACAGATATAAAATAATTAAGGGCGCCCTATACATAATAATCATGATAACTCTAATAACATAAAACTCAGTCCTAGAACACATCTGCTTCATTCACATTCATTCATTGTCCCACACAAAATTCATCCGAACTTTATTTGCGTATTGAAAAATAAGAGAAATAAAAATTAACAAATATGTCATATGTTAAATGATTAGAAGGTCTAAGAAGTTGATTTTTTACCATGTTTCAAAAAACATGACGGGGGGCTTTAGGTTTTGTTTTTGATTAAACAATTCGCACTTTCTTCTGATTGGATCCCTGACACCAGCATTTGTACGTGTCCGGTTAATGTGGAAAAAATTACAAGTGTGCAGTTCACACGCAGTAGAAGTAAAACCTTCAGAAAACTAAATAGACAAGACTGGGGAGGCTACAAAGCACCGCACAAAGAGGAGTCCGATTATTCTATTCATTCTCTCGCAGGCTAAATTCTTAAGTGTTTGTCTCTTTTTAGTGTCGCTATTTCGTTTCGTCGAGTTTCAAATCACAACTGTGCTAAAGAAATTTTTGCTTCAATACATCGTCGTTCTGATACTAGTCTCACACGATCATAGATGATTTTACAACACGAATGTTTAGTCTACTTTCATCCTTCTGCTTCCAGTTTCATGCCTTACTGCCATACATAAGGATAGGTACCAGCTCTCCATTGTGGAGCTAAATAATAATTTATATTTCCTGCTAATAATTTCTAATCAGATTAAAAAATACCGAGTTTTTTTACATTAAAACTTTTTTTTTCGCCTGGTGTACTCATATTATTGTATTGGATCTTGGTAAATGTATCTGTTTAATTTAAATTTAAAGAAAATAGACTATGTAATGAAAACGAAAGCGCCCCCTTTGTTGGCTTTCAATTAATGGGTTGTTTATCCTTATCAAGCAGGTAGACGCCATCTCTTTTTCAATAATCGAACATCAATATTTAATGTTTTATTATTTCCTAATACTGGTCGATATCTTTTAATTTTACTAAGAAAATGGCCAAGTAATTCTTATCTTAGCACTGAAAATGCTTGGTTTCATAGAAAGAATTCCCATTTATGAAACCGAGCGTTTTATTAATTTTACTTCATTAGTCCGCAGCAAAATTTGAGTATAACTCACGTGTTTGGTCACCGATTTATAAGGTTCTCTTAGATTCAATTAAAAAAATACTGCACACATTTTGAAGACCATAATTTTGTTTATAACCACGAAATTTGTGTAATTTATTACGACCGACCGGTTTCGCTGAACACAAGCGTCATCAGGGTAATTTAACTAAAATTAGTTATCATAGAACCAATCCACCGACCTTGGAGGCCGCCTAATAATGAACCTTCTAATATTCTTTAAAACCACAAAAATATTTGTATCAAAATTTGACATGACTTTTTGACATTTTAGATGGACCTCCCGTTTCCACCACCTCCCCCTTTCCACTTTCCTTTCCCTAAATTGGGAATGACTTAGTCTCACTGGCTGCAGACCATTTGATCTCATCTCAAGAAGTGTGGGCCATGACCAAATTTTGGGGCGCTGCAATTACTCTGCTTACCGTTGCATAGAAATTGCGTGATGGTTATTTGGTCATTAGCAATATTTTTGGTTTCTGAAATTTTAATTCATGAATAATTGACATAATAATAGATTTCCGCATTAAATCACTTACGTTGAGTGATACTGTAATAGCAATAATAAATGACACAGCGGCAAGTGTGACGACTCCACCCCTCGCCCACAGCCCATAGCACATAGCCCCGCGCACAACCCCATAGCACACGGCACAGCCCGGAGCACACCGGCCAGTCAATTGAATTAGTATTAGCCGGGCCAGGGGTGGGGGGTGGAGTTAATCAAACTGTATTGTTGGGGGCTTCCGCTTGCTTGAACTGCGCGCAGGGGTGCTAAGAACACTGTGTCATCAATGCCATGGGGGGCTCGTGACAATATTGGTGAAAGGTTAATGCCATTGAGTAGAATAAAAATAAAATTATTAGATATTTTATAAAAAAATATTACCGTAGACTACTAAAAATGTATTTTTTCATTAGAAATTTATGAACTAGTTAAAAATACATTTTTATGGTTAAAAATATTTGTGATAGTTTCCATTGATTATCTTTTTCCTTTCTTATAAAATTATCACAAAATAAATAAAACCACTTTTATACTCGAAATTGTGATCTCCAGAGTCCGTTTGCCAAGTGATTTTATGCCTTTATGCGTGGTGACATAAGACACATTAAGAGTACATACATTTTTGTCTTGTGGCTTCCTCTTAAAATCTCTTCCTGAAAGACTTTGCCTTAGAATCAAATTGCCTTATAAAAAAGCAGGAGCAGGAAAATTTTAGAGATGACACATTTCATTATAGTTATTTGTGCATACCGATGGTGTGGAATGTTTAATGTAGTGCACGAACCGCAGTCCCCTCTTACCCCACAAATGCTCAAAGATAGTGATTGCGTAGTTAAATTAAAATTAACTATTCAATTCGACAATTTTCCTCTTTTATCTTTTTTAATTTCATTTTTCAATCTAACAAAAAATCGGAGTGTACAATTCACACGTAGTAGAAGTAAAGCCTTCAGAAAACTAAAGAAGACAAGAGTGGGGAGACTAAGAGGAGACCAATTATACTCTATCATTCTCTCGAAGGCTAAATCCTATGGATGTATGTGTTTGTCTCTTTTTGGGTCGTTATTTTTTTGTTTCATAGAGCTTCAAATCGCAACGGTGCTAAAGAAGTTTCACTTAAAAAAATATCACTACTTTAATTTATTAATTTATTCATCCTGAACCACCACGTAAGCAAGGATCTTATCGTGATTTATTTTTAGGGTATTATGCCGTGTTGCGCTGCCTCCTTCTCTAACCAAAGTTTTGGACAGCGTTATAGGCCAGGGGTCGCTATTCACACTATAACGCCATTCGAAATGTTGACTAAAGAAGGATGAAATGCAAAACGTCATAATACCCCCAAAATAAACCTTGAAAAAGCAAAAAAAATTGAATACTAGCTAGTTCCCGGCATGCGTTGCAGTGCCATATTGAAAGAAATAAATTGTTTCTCACTGCATTTCCTTTCCCGTGCGTCCCGTTTCCCTCCCGCTTCCCCTTCCCCTCCCGCGTTTCCCTTCTACCTTTCTCGCCTTCCCTCTCCCCTCCCCCGCTCCCCCGTCCCGCCAACCTCCGTCACGCATTTCATATATTCAATCCCAGTACATTTAGTTGTAAAACAGCTCGCGTGCCACCTATCGCATTTTTTTTAATTTACATTTTTCATATATTACAAACATTCGTTAATATAATTTTTGTACATTATAATAAAAATCAATCAAATTTGTCACCTTACATAGGTACTTATTTAAAAAAATCATTGACAATTTTTTGTTACAAAAAAAACCATCATAATTTCACATTCATCAAAACGCGCGAACTGTCAAACATGTGGAGTTAAAGTTTTTTTCTGCGAAATTTTCTTAATTTTTCTTTCCGAAAGAACCTTCTACAAAGTATTAGAAAACTTATAAAAAAAGATGAATGAAATAGGTAAAGCCGTTCTGAAGTTATGGCGTGACCGAGAGGGATTCATTTTTATATATATAGATAGCAATAGAAGTTGGGTGAAACCTGCAGAAAGCTTTTGTGAGCAACAACGTACAACGATAATTAAAAACACATAATGTTATTTTTCCTACGCCACTGGTTCCACTTTAGCCACCATAAACAAGCGATTGAGCTGTTGCGACAATGTTTAACTTTTTCCGTACTATTGCACACCCTCTTTAGTAATACACCCCTCTGGTACCTTATTACATACAAAAATATGCCCTGTGCCCTGCATTATACGGAACATAGTCCCGTGGACTCACATATTCACTTCTCAGATAAATCGCAAGTGTTTCAATACAAAAGGATGTTTAGTTTATTATCTGAAGTTATCCAACAAATGTCATGCTATACGGAATGGATTAGAAAAAAATGTTTTTGTTTAATGTAATGTGAGACGGATTTTATGGCTTTATATGCATATGAACATTATTATATTGATGGTGTAGGGACTTTACTAATAATAATAATATGAAACATGTTATTACCAATTGCTAACATGGGTTTGTCTCATCTAGATCTACTTTCACAAAATTTACAGTATATAAAAACTAAAATATTAACACAGGAATTTTATAGTTTTTATATACTGTAAATTTTGTGAAAGTAGATCTAGATGAGACAAACCCATGTTGGCAATTGGTAATAACATGTATAAAATTATTATTATTATTAGTAAAGTCCCTACACCATGCCTAATAGGAAACAGGTATACTCCGTCTGTACTGATTTTTCCAAGTCATTTGATAAGTTCTGCCATAAAATATTTTTCGAAAAGCTCGGAAAGTTGGCCATTTATTGAAATGGTTTATTAGTTACTTATCTGTTAAATTACTTTTTGTTTAGATCAATAACTGTCTATCTTACGAATTTATTGTTACCAGCGGTGTCCTACAAGGTTCGCACTTGGGACCTTTATTATTCATCCTATTAATCAATGACTTTACCAGCTTTTTTCTACAGCATCGAAGATTTACTATTTGCCAGCGATATGAAACGGTTTTACGTCTATGTTGTGGAATTCTGATTGCATTTATAAGTCAGCTTATCTGCATCGTCAAACTTTGAAATCAATCGATCCCATTTCGTGTGATTTCGGCAGCTTGAACGAATGAATTCATACGTCCGTCCATCACTTCTGGACACACTGACCCCCAGATTCCTACCCACCTCTCATACCTTTTTCCTTCCCAACTTTAACAACTAGAATTTTCTATTCTTCCCTTCCTTAAAAAGACCCTCCATACAGCATCCCCTATAGCCCTGAGGGAAATTATTTTCCCCAGGGTCTCCTGTTTGGAGCTAATATATATGTATATATAAATAGAAAATGTATAGCTTATTTCCTAGCTAAATTCAAAATATACGTAGTTTGAGAAAATTAAAAGAAAAACGTAAACATTATAAGTAATAAGACTAATAAGTATTAGAAGTGTAAGATAAAATGTAAAAATGTATCTCGAAGCGGATCTGTTTTGAAAGTAATAAATAAAATAAAATAAATGTTGCAATAATGAACACGATTTACAGGTGCATAAAAAACACACTCAAAAGATTTAGAAAAGAGACAAAGAAATGAATTCAGTTTGCTGTCCGCACTTCAGATATTCAAATCTTTGAAGGAGCCATTTATTATTCAACCCAAAGCTGTCAACAAAAATGTCATCAACACCCTTGGGAGATCATCTCATGTGTTTTTTGTTTGTTTTCTTTTCAAATTTTCCACTCCAAGAAAGGTTGGCGAGAGGTCTTATAAAGCAGTCAGAATCCTTCAGCCACTTTTCACTTCACGAACCATATCAGCAGGCTTCTGTCTATTTATTCACCCTTATGCATTTCTCAATATCTCTCGGATCTGAAATCCCGAATCTCAATAAATTTGCTGTGCCGTTTAGAATATTTTTATTACATCGGCAAGTAGGAATGCATCATTTCTTTAGCTATTTCACCGACGTATTGGATTTTTTATGCATCCGACTACCTGACGGGTCAATGGCTGAGTTGGCATCGCGTCAGGTTCCCTACTCGGCGTTGTGTGTTTAATTCCTCGGCTGGCTAAATTCTCCGTCTCGACACAAGTAAAATTTTCCGCCTACTGAGAGGGTAGTAGGATATTTTAAAATATTGTTGGGTTATTCGTAACCTGGGAATCTTCTCCGGGGTCTTTCAAAATAATAAAAATAAAATCGTCGAATGCGATGTGATTTGAACATTTTGATCAGCTTTTATCGATTTATGCCAATATGAAGATGCAATGAAGCACTATAGCGTCTTGCCTATTTTTTCTTTCATTTATTATTTTTTTCAGGTTCTCCATAAAGCAGTTATACACCAATTTATTACGGGAAGATTACAAAATTTAAGAGAAAAAAAGTCCAAGGGGCAGTTTCACTATGTTATTTGCTATTTTGCTGAATAGCACGCGATGATATTTTGCTGTGTTAACCTACACATTCTATGATAAAAGCAGTGTCATTTTCATGAGCTTACCTTTTGATTTTTCAACGAATTTCTGCAATAATACCTATACAGCGTATTTGTTGTTGTACCTGTCTAAATTTGGAACCTCAAAACATCTGAAGATCTCTTTTAGAAGTACAGTTTTTTACGGTGTGAGTATGAAGGTTAAATTCCAATTGGTCAACATTTGATTTCAAGACATGGCGCAGTAATTTTTTTAAACAGGGATAAAAACGTGTTTAATATTTCCCCTTTAATTGTAAACTGGCAGTTTAACAATAGCCACCGCGCGTAAACAGCTAAAGCCCCGAGGCTTCTGTCATGAATATGTAATACCACCACCCCATCCCCTGGCCCCGTTACCACCCCAGGTCACAGAGAGGCACTGCTTGGGGTAGTTTTCATACTACAGGCGTTATACGGTAAGGACACGTCTCGGGGACAGGATTAGCAATGCTGGAACATTTGTTGAGGTGCTTATTGCTTACCCTATGTTTTTTCTATTAAGGATGCGTTGTGATGAATTGTTCTCTGGGGGGAGGCGTATTGTGTAACGGGGGTCTTAGGTAAATAAAAAGACAGGTCACATAAAAAAGGAACAAATTTTGAACTTTAATTGTTAGTATGCGATTTTTCACAATTCTTATTACGCAAGCTTTTTTTCATTAGCTCCACAATCGTACTGTACAGGGCCCGCAGATACTTTAATACTACACAACTGTTAAGGGAACGTACCCATACTACGTGACCTCTTCGGGGGGGGGGGGGGGGGGGTCTTCAAAATGTCACGCTTGGTACAAATGAGCGGCGGTTTGCTTAGGATTTTGGTCACCGGGGGGGGGGGGGGGTTAAAAATTGCAAAAAATTGGTCACGTAGTATGGGTACATTCCCGAACCCTGTATAAATCACAAGTGCGCCCCACGGTTGAATTTCGCAGCCACCTCTGGTCTGGAGCTCCAAAATACCTGAAAAATACCCTTGACTCTGTGCAGAAACGGGCGGTCCGTTTGATAGATTCTCCCATCTTAACAGACGGATTGCAATCTTTAGAGCACTAGTGTCGGGTGGGAATGCTATCCTTATTCTACCGATATTTCAATGGAAGATGCTCCGAGGAACTTGCGTCATTGATCCCTTCGGCACCGGTGCATAGTCGGGAAACACGCCAAACGCGTGCCCAATATTTGTACACGCTTGAAATTTGTCACATGAGAACGGGTCGTTTCTTCGACTCGTTTTTATGTTCAACAGCTCGGCGGTAGAATGATTTGCTGGCCTCTGTATTTCCTCCTTCCTACAACATTGGTCTTGAAGAGACCAAAAAGACCCTCCACACAGCATCCCAGATGACATAGGCCCTGAGGGAAATTATTTTCCTCCTGTGGAGTTAATGTAAAAAAAAACACTCTTATGTAAAAAAGGGCCCTGAGAAAAAAAAGTCCCTCAGGGCCTGTGTCATCTCTGGAGATGCTATTTAAAGTGTCTTTTTAGGGAAAGGAAGAAGAGGAAGTTCCGGGAAGGAAAAAGGGTAGGAATCTGGGGAGCAGGAGTGACGAACGTATGAACCCATCTCTCTGCTATCTGGAGAGGTCTATGTTAGGTCTCCTTCAACCAGTCTTTCCCTACCGGACCGCCACGTATCAGAGACGCATTCGCCGCCGAGACCTTGACAAACCTCAATCCATTAACTCTGGTACCCCTGCTAAATCACTACAGTTATGGCACCACTTGGGTGACCTATGGCAGGGATGTTGGTTATCCAATAAATTGATCACGAGGCGGCAGTACCCAAACTAATCGGAATATTGATAGTTAAATGATTTTATAATACGAATATTTATACTAGAAAAAACTGCTTTATGCAAAGAAAAGTAATCCTAACCACCCATCAATAACGTACCAAGAAAATTGAACAGTGACGCCATATTAAAATTTGTTTCAAAAGCAAAACTTGGTGGCAATCGCATGATATTTTTGTTTAGTGGTTCATTTAAAGTTGTTACACCTGTTTGCACTCATCAACCCCCTTTGAATATGGAATATTCAAAATTTATGTTGTTTTTTCTGGTTACAATATCAACTTTATTCACAAATAATGTATTTTAAAAATTGGTAGGTAACTTTCGAAATGGATGATTTCTTATGTTGACCCAACAGTTGTCTACTGACATTCGGCCCCCCGAAATGGTATTTTCTCGGAAATTGTATTTTTTGTGCATTATTTACCAATTTCAAACGTAAAATCGACTTCAAAAATACACTTAATAATAAGTTTTTTTTTTTTTTTTACAGTGTATACCACACAAGAATCTCAACTGCTCCCGTCTGGAGCCAGTGAGACTATGGCATCCCCAATTGGGGTATGTTGTGAGGCTGAAGGTAATGGGGAGGGGAAGGAGGTGGGGAAGAGGAAGGTTGGGAAGTACCTGGCTATTCAGATCTGGTCACTAAACACGGCTAAAGCCATTTTCAAGCAACGTTTCAATTCTGAATGGTGGTCTTACACCAGGGCGATACTGATAGTATCTTCCACTCTGGAACATGCCGCAAATATACTATATATATTTTTAAATGAATTAATTGTGAAATAACACAAATTAATCAAATAAAATTTATTTGCGCATGCCGGGTTCGAACCCGCGACCTCCGGAATGTGAGTCAAGAGTCTTAGCCACTGGACTACGGAGGTCTAGTTGGTTTGAATATCAAACGAATTTATACACAGTGTCGATTTTTTGTACTTATGAGCTGGTATATACAGTAAATAAAGAAGCAGAGTTTTCTTTGATGTATTTGAATGAAACCACGATTTATACTTTTGTTGTTCAGCGGTTCATTCTCTCTGCACATCCCTTCGGAGTCACTTAATCATATTTTGTGTAATTACTAATTAGGTATACCATATTTTCCCTAAACCGACTGCACATTGTGTATAAGTACGCCGAGGGGTCAATTGCCGGCGGATCAACTGTCATGGCACCGTTTCTTATTTCCCTAGTACAAAAATGCCTTTTTTCAAAAGCTTTACGAGTACATTAATTTGTATCGTTCTTCTAAATCAAGAACCGAAGTGCAGAACTTACAATGGTAGGAGAAGTAGAATTTATTTTGGCTCCTAGTTGTCTGCAATGCACACAGCACATATCCTCAAGTAAAAGCTCTGTTCTACAGAGCTCCTCGCCGCGCCGCTGGGAACTTGCAGTATAGTTAGACCGTTCTCAATTAACGTGAGGGAAGTTTAATTCCACATAATAGGAACTTTAAACAGACACATCTCATTTCATGCTTTTGCATTCACATTATTTTTTAAATGCTTCAAATTTATGTAGATAAAGTTAAGAATCATGACAATGCTTTTCAATAACAAAGACATATTAATTAAATACATAAAAGACTAATTAATTAATTGATTAACAAATTTCATTTTGGGAGGCAGGTATAGGTACCACCGCCCCGGGAACCATTTACTGGATAACCAACACCTCTGCCAAAGGTCACCCCAAGTGGTTCGCTACGTTTGGTGACTTAGCAGGGATACCCGGGTTAATGGGGTGAGGTTTGTCCGGATCTTTTGGCGACGGATACGTCTGCTCACCAACTGCATTGTAGGCCGGATGGGGAGAGACTGATTGAGGGAGACAATTTTAATCTCTCTAGCAGGACTCTCTGGAAACATCGCCTTACCGCAGTGGGAGGGATGGATACACATGTCCTGGACATACTGACCTCCACATTCATACCCACCCCTCTTCCTTCCTCTCCTCCTTCCCTAACCCTTAACATAGCGTCCCCAAAGATGACAGGCTTGGAGAGGATTTTTCTCCTCAGGGCCGCCTGTATGGAGCTAATGTAAAAAAAAATAGGCCTTAGCACAGGCTTGTTCTAGTGTGGTTAAAAATTGAATTGTTAATACCTACCATTTAAAGAAACAATAAATAAATAAAATTAATTTTTCCTTAGCTTAGCGTCAGCTTAATTTTGATTTGAAACCGAGCAAATGTACCTGCTTCAACTTGTATATTAAACAAGAATCAACAAAACATAGGTCCGTGTTTGTACGGCATACAAACACGTGAATGCCCCTGTGTTGGGCTTTATTATAAAGCCTGTATAACAGGTGGCGACAATCGCGCCTCGTGTTTGCGCGCCGCCCGCTAGAGGCGCTGCCAATCGCTTTAGCAAATATCACAACCATCGCTGTTTGCCCGCGGACCCCCAAGTCGGCTGTTTTCTAATAAAATAAGTAGCTCGGTAAATAAACGAGCTGGCCGCTAAATGGGGCGGAATGGTACCGTTGTAAGCAGCCTGCTTTTGTCTGGCGAATTATTATCATTCGGGCTTAACAATAGGACGGTGTGTTGCGCTACTTTAACACTACGGCGGTAGTGTGCATATTACACTAATACACTGCTATAGTAGTGTGAATATTACACTAATACACTGCTATAGTAATGTATTAAATAATAATGATGAATGCTTACACGGTTTTTTCACGCTTAAGCCATTATTAGCCTGTTTTTTATTAGTAACAATCGCGATAACATGTTTCGTTTATGGATTATGTGAGACCTGTCGGCAAATAGATTAGATTTTTTTTTTTGCTGTATGAGCAAACAAACTATGATTAAGGAATCTTTTTTTATCATTACCGAGGTACTTATATTATCGATCTTTTTATTTATTTTTTTATAAAGAAAGGGTTACGAATTACGAATTACGGGATACGAATAATTGACAATATTTTTTAATTTTTTTTATTTTATTTTATTTTTATTTTATTTTAATTTTATTTTATTTTATTTATTTGGGATACCAACAGTTTACATTAATAACAACATATAGTAATTGAGTTACAATAATTGAACCATTTACAGGTTTCCGCATAGGTATTGTATACAAGTGTAGTGATTCCAAAAAAAAATTACAAATAAAAAATTACATTTTAAGAGCCGAGTTATTTAGGTAGGAATAGGGAGGGGGAAGGATGGGGGGATGGAGGGGGAAGGATCGGTTAAGTTGAGGTATATTAGTAAAAATATGCGTGACAAAAATTAAAAGAGAAAAAAAAAGAAGAAAAAGAAAGTTCATAGAGTGGTGGTTGTATTAGAGGGTATCTATAGTTATTGTTATTGTAGAGTATCGAGAGAGCGTCTATGTGATTTTAAGGAGTGTGGTGCAGAGTTAAAAATGTCAAATTGTGTATAGTGTGTGTTGAAAGTGTTGGATGCACGATATATGAAAGCGATATTTGAAAATCTCCTAGTACCACCACGAGTAGGCGGAATATGTGGCTTGCGTCATGATGGAGGACTTAGCCAGCCGAGGAAGCACACACAGGACGCCTGGGTGCCAGCTTAGCCACTGACCGGTCAGACATCTCCAAATACAAAGTTTTGAGATAATCAGAAAAGCAATATTTGAAGACTCACCGTAAATCAAATATTATTGTCACTTGTTTGTGTGTACATGTTAAATTCGCAATTAAAATAACACCAGGCAGAATGGTCCGTTACATTATTATGACATTTTGAAAAATCCTACTAGTAACCCTGAAAACATCAACATTTGGTTTAATTCACTACAATTTTTTTTGCATTATGATTTGATAGTGGTTATGAGTAATCTATCTCAAAACCTCTACCCAACCTCATCTTCCGACCCGGCCGGTCACCGTGGAAGATCAAGATCAAAACCATCTGAAGAAGAAAAACTTACTCAAAAATACAAGAAGTGACACAAACACAAGAAATACCTAACCCTACGATCAAAACGGGAGAAAAATGGAATTCTTTAGAGGAGGCCTACTCCTTCGCCTGAGAGAGGGGTTCTTGCTTATGAATAGTTTAAGATACCTATATAACTTTTCTTACCTTTTATAACTCTATAACATATCTATTTGCAAGGATTCTTTTTTATACGCACCAGATTTAAATGTCCGGGTTAAATTTTCCCAACAGGAAAAACTAAACCCTTTCACACACTTCCCCAAATGATCATCTAGTCAACCCACGCTATGCAATTGCACTATATAAGTATTATAAATACAAAGCAATACAAGAACAACATGTCAACCTACTAGAGACCAAATGGGAAAATAATTCACTGACTCCAGATATTTTCATATCAGAGGGTTCGGCTCTGTGGAACTCCTAATTGGACCTATAAATCCTACTGATCCCTCAATTTAAATATTTAAAAAATCTTTTGTAATCCTACATGTATTTAAAATGACTGATTTTTGCATTTTTATATATAAATTCTTTGAAAAATCTAATATGCCTAAATTTTGAATGAGAGTAGAGTTTTTATTATTATTATTATGAGTAATCTGAGTATTGTACCAGATAGAGAGTAAACTATTACATGTAACTGCATACTTAACTCAAATTTAGATTTTTCGGAGATGTATGACTATTGACTAATCAAAATGGACGATCGATATCTGAAGTCTAGCGGAAACGAAACTAAGAAGTATTCCAAGGTGATTTAAAAAATGTTTTTTTAAAAAGTTGCATAACGTTGTATATTTTCAATTTTTTCCAATAATTGTTTTAAAGCATGGACTATATGAGTCGTAATTTAATTGAATGGTCAGTTTTCGTCTTTTAGTAAAAAAATCATTAATCAATTATTGTTAAAAATCATTAAGACCGTGAAATCATCACCAAGTTTTCAATTAGCAAATTAACTTATGAAAATAAAATACGCAGCCTGATTTTCTGGCCAACTTTTAACGAGCGAAACATCATCTTAACAATTTTGCACAATATTGTCAAACTTTGTTAGTCCTCGGTGTTAATAATTGGCTAATGAAATATAAGCTGAGGGAAGTTGGTTGGGCCAAGTGATTGGGGTAAGGGGGCTTTGCATTATTCATGGGGGTGGGGGGGAGTCATTAGGATGGGGATGCTGGGGTCTGAGGAGGGGGGATGGGAAGGTTCCGCCGCGGACACTGTCACTTGTCAGAGGCACTTAAGGGTAGCGAAAGGATTACATTTTTGAAAATGATTGATTGAATAGATTGTTGATAGTTTTTCCAAACATTTACCCATCGTAGTTACTGAGTCTACGTTATTAGTTATTTATTATGCAGGGCGAGCTTTTACATATTTATGATACAATATTATTTTGATATAGAAATAAATATGATGTAAATGATTAGTTCATATAAACAGAGAAAGTACAATTTTTAACATATTTTTATTGAAGGGGTAGGTATGCTATTAAAGCATTCTTGTACCTAAATTCCGTGCAGTTTAACATATTATATATATATATATACATATTTTATTTTTTTAATAATTTTTATACAGTAATTAATTACATAGTAGAATATTTGATGTACCCCCATAATTAAGCAAGGCTTGTGTGTATGGGGGGGGATTGTGTGGATGACTTCGAGCTAAAGATGAATTTAAATTTTTTAATGTTGAAATGCTCCTAAGTCTCTGGCGATTCGGGGAATGTAGCCAAACTTTTATAAATTGTGGTGATG
The DNA here is from genome assembly GCA_917880885.1 of Limnephilus marmoratus. NCBI lineage: Eukaryota > Metazoa > Arthropoda > Insecta > Trichoptera > Limnephilidae > Limnephilus > Limnephilus marmoratus. Next base: position 3,317,510 of record OU862911.1, read on the forward strand.
TGCGAAAGAACATTATAATTGGAATCGAAAATAATGCCAAGATCTTTAATTTCATTAACAGAAGTGAGAGAAATAGTATTATTTTTATATTAATTGTTAAGGGCGGATTTATTTTGAAAATCTTAAGTGATAAATCGTGAGTGTAACTTACTAAATTTTGGATAAAGTTTGTTAAGGCTACACCAATCTTGTATTTTATTGCGAGTCTTCTCTAGTGTTTAGAAGTGTGAAGATCGTCGGTGAAAATGAACACATTATCGTCGAATAGAGTAACGATATCATTAATAAAAAAAGAGAAAGAATGCATTGGGACTTGACAATTTGGGCCTTGATGCATCCCTTGAGGTACACGGCTTGTAGTCACGAATTTGAATGACAGGTTAGAATTATTTATTGGTTGAAGAATTCTATCGGTTAGGTGAGTGTTTATTTATTATAATAATTTAACATCCATACCGAATCTGCGAAAACAGATTTTAATTTTTAAGAAGGTTTTAATTTTTTACTTTGTCAAATGTTTTTACAAAGACCGAGTCCGAAGTAAACATGATATAAATTGTTCGTGTAGAGAGAGATTTGTTAGAATGGATTCGCCCGTCATAGAGCCTAGTTGATCAGGTAAAATAATGTTAGCGTTTAAGAATTCCAAATAATATATGTTTAAAAAAGTTGTGATTATGGATAGAAAGTAAAGGAAACGAAATCCGCATATGTTTTTTTTTCCTATATTTTTCCCAATTTTACATTTTATATTATGAAAATCGTAAGGGTAATGGGACCCACTAAGGCGCAGCCTGTGCGAAGGTAATAGAACTTTTTGCAATTTTTAACCCCCCCCCCCCCAAAAACCTAAGCCCGCCACCGCTCATTTGTACCAAGCGTTACATTTTGAAGACCCCCCCTCGTAGTATGGGTACGTTCCCTTAGTAAAAACATGATTAAAAAATGTGTCTAAATAGGTACAAAAAGTGTATACAATAGTGTACAGTGTAATAATAAGTGTAAAGTTTGTGTGAAAATTAAAAGTGACATAAATTATAAAAAAAATGTTTCAACATCCTCATTATTAAGCCATATTTTTAACTCTTTTAGGTATTGGGGAAGTTCAGTTGCCACCTGAATAATTTTTAGTAAAAGATTGAAAGTACGAGGTCCAATGAAACTGCTGTGTGTTTGCATTGTTTTGGTATTCGTTTGGGTGGTATAAAATACATTATTATTTCTAATGTTGATTCTGTTTTGACTTTTTTCGAATTTGTTTTAGATTTTAAAGATATATTTCATAGTTTGCAGTATAAATAGTTTACGAAGACTGATTACTTTAGATTCTTTGTTTAATGCACCTGTCGAAAAAGTTCTACTTCTATTATACATAACTTTGATAATATAATTTTGAGTTATTTGTAAAGGTTTTATAAAAGCATCAAGCGCACCACCCCATCCTATTATTCCGTACATAAGTGAAGAATGCACCAGAGAAAAATAAATCTTACCTTATCAGCACATCGGCAGCAAATGCCTGTGAGTAGACATTTATGCTATATAATATATTTATTGTAGCTATACCTAGGTTAGTTAGATTCATATTCACCTAGATAAATAGCGTCATCAATTTACACCAAATAAATGTATACTTTCTAAAGAAAAACTAATATTCTCTAATCCCAAGACAAGGAAAGCTGGGAAATACATCGTGATAATCATGTACATATATTGTAAGGGAAATGTCACACATACTTCAATATATCTCAAATAAAACCCAAACTTCAGCGAAGAGATCAATGTTAACTAGGCTAGAATACATTTTTATTAGTGTTGTTACTTTACCCTGCAGATGAAATCATCCCCGCACATCCCATTCGCACCCTTTTTAGGGTTAATCCTTAAAGAGGGTTAAGCGAATCATAATTCGTTTAGTGAATGTTTTGTTCGTTATGCAGCCTAACAGCCGGGGTGTAATCGAACGAGCTTTTTATATCAACCCCGATCGTTACCTTCAGGGTTAATTGGGACTAGTTGCTTAAATAATCTGTAAGGAATATACGGGGGATTATATTTGATAACATAATGTAGTGGGTGAAAATTTTATACAACTCTAATCAAGCCATTACAAATAAAACTTACAAATTTTACTGTAATACCTTCAAAAATATATATTTAGATGAGAAGAGATGTGTGCAATTAATTCATTATTTACAAGTGATACAAAAAACCCTATGCCCTATCCTGTGTCTATGCTTACCTAAATATTTACAACATTTAAAAAACAATAACTAATTATTATTATAAGAGAGCAATTATTCAATTATGTCGTTGGGTCTCTACCAAAGATAACCCGAAATCAAACCCGTCACAAAAGTCGTTCGTGAGAACAATTTATTGGATAACCAACACCTCAGCCATAGGGATGTCGAAAGTGAAAAAAAATATCGATATATCGATGTGTCGATATTTATTAAAATATCAATATCGACGTCGATATATCGAGGAAATATCGATGCATCGATATATCGGTAAAATTTTCAAAAGATTATTCGTTTTTAAAATAATAGTGAATTCAGCTCAATATTACCAATTGTATTTTTTGTACACAATGTGCATTATTTTAATGTACAAAAATCTCAATAAAAATAAAGTTATTTTTATCAGTATTCATTTTTATTAGGTAATAATTAGAAAAATATCAAAAACTAAAAAGCTGTCTTCTAACTTATATGTAAACTGAGACGCATACAAAGTTTGTATGCGTCTCAGTAACATTTTATTGGCGTATTAATCTGTCAAAAAGGACTTCGTGTTTGGTATAAGGCATAGTCAATAATCATAGACAATATTGGAAACCAACACATAGGAGTGGCTTAGAAAAAAATGGCGAAAAATAGCATACATTTCTATGTATGTACCTACACATATGAGATAGTATTAGTGATCACAAATACTAATGCAAAGACAATAGATTTGTAAGCTATTAATAGTTAAAATTTCAACCGCCAGATATCATGAACCAATTACTTTTACTTTTTTTCCGTTCGTTCCCTTACGGTTTTGGATTCTAGTGACTTACATAAATGAATAAAAATATCGTATTTGATACAAATTTTAGATATTGGATATTTTTTATCGATATATCGGATCAAAATATATCGGCTAAAAATATCGATGTATTGAATTAAAAATATATCGATACTTTTTCAACAAGTCTACTCTGCCATAGGTCACCCCAAGTGCTTCTCTACCTTTGATATCTTAGAAGGAGTGCTGGGGTTCAAGGTTTGAGGTTTGCCGGGCTTTGGCGTTGCAGGCTGGATCGGGAGAGACTCGTTGAGGGAGACCTTTCACCTTTCCAACGAGACTATTGGAATATCGCCTTGCACCGCAGTGTGTCCGTCACTCCTACACACCCAACATCAATTCTTCAAACACAGTAAACTTATTATGCGTGGCAACATTTTATATAGACACAATAAGATGCACCTATGGCATTCAAATACAGTCTGAATCATTCTGTAGTTATTAGCGAATAGACTTAGATAATTATACTTATTGCACACCAACAGATATTTCTAAATATTCCCACGCACTGAGTTATTTTAAACATACCTAATTTATTTCACTTTAAGCTTTCTGGAATTTCTGTTTTAATCAAAATACATAATTTTATTCTTAGTCTGTACGTGGTGTAAATTGCTGTAGTTTATTGAAGTACTTTCCATTTCTACTGGAGAGTATGCAATGCCGATGCCTGTTTTACGTATTTTAAAAACCCACTTCAAAAAATACCATCTATGATGATTCTCCAGACAATACTTTGAAATCGTTCATCCTGGTGAAATTAATACTGAAATTTAAAAAATTGGCAAAATAAGATTATAATCTTAAATTTGAAAATATTGATAATTTTGTTACATCGCGAAAGTTTTAAATTAAACTTTATCACAAAAAACCGGCAAACAATCGTTCCATCATAAAAAAAATCGTCTGCAATAAAAATTATCTTGGAAATTTGTTAGTTTCACTTTTACTTATTTCATTCGTTTTTTTTTTACATTGGCTCCATACAGGAGGCCATGAAGAAATAATTTTCTTCAGGGCCTATGTCATTTAAGGGATGTCGTGTAGAGGGTTTTTTGGGGAAAGGAAAAAGAGGAAATTCTGGAAAGAAAATAGTTATGAGGGATGGAGATGAATCTGGGGGTCTGTGCGTCCAGGAGTAACGGAACCATGAATGCATCCCTTCAACTGCGGTGCAAGGCGATGGGTCGAGGAATTCTGGCTGGAGTGGTCAAGATAGGTATCTCCTAAACCAGTCTCTCTCGGCCGCCACGCAGCAGGTGGGCAGATACATCGGCCGCCAAGACCTTAACTAACATCACCCCATGAACCCGAGCACCCCTGCTATGTCACCAAACGTACCGAACCATTTGGGGTGGCTGAGGTTTTGGTTATTCAATAAATGGTTCCCGGGGTGGCGGTACCCATACCCGCCTCCCAATACATTGTTATTTTTCTCAATATTACCTCACCACAGTCCACGACATCTGAAAATGCCCGATTTCGTTGTGTAATTAATATAAATGGTTATGTTGCATCCGAAACTGTCCGAAATGACAGCCTCAAATGCAACAGGCGAATGGTGGACTGTAAATTGCTAAATAAACAAAAATTACGAAATGAATTGAATGCTTATATGTGTCTGGTAAATCTCTGGAACTAGAAGGAAGTAAGGAAAGCCAAGTCACTTACCAAATTCGAAGACGAGCACAAACTTAAAGAAAAACCAGTTCCTTCCAATGTCACAAATCGATCAGTAGTTGGTGCACACTGCTGGTTGTTATTGTTCCAAGCCTTTTTTCAGCAAGGTGACATGGTTGGTGGGGGTAGGATCAAAAATGACATTCAGGTAGGTACTGAGCACAATATCAATTCAAAACCCAACATTCCCGCCCCCGAGAAGAGATTGAAATCTCTTATCTACGACCGATGGTAAATCACACATTTCCGAATACTGACAACAAACAAATGAATTTAATAACAACCTATTATTAACAAAACGACAAACAATTATTCAATCTTTTTGCAACGAACAACTTAACGAAATTAAAAAAAAAAAATGTAAGAAACATAAGTCTAAAATAAAACTAAAATTAATCCATAAGGAATATGTTCCTAAGATAAGTTATTGAAGACCTATCTTTCATAGCAACTGACACCGCGGTAAAACGAACAAAAAGTAAGGAGAAAATAAAGACGACAAATATAAAACTTAAAATAAACTTATGAGTAAAATGTTTCAAAGTGGTAATGGATAAAGTTTGACAACTGGCCGACGAAATGTTCCTTGTGCAGTTTTAACTGTCACAACCCGTACGATTTGATCAGGACCCGGATGACATTCCTCGATGCGTCCCAGTGGCCAGTGCATGGATGGAATTTTTCCATCATTTAATAACACCAAATCTCCAACATTAAGATAAGGTGATGAAGTTATCCACTTTCCACGATGTTGAAGGGTGTTAAAATATTCTTTTCTCCATCGATTCCAAAATGCCTGAGATATTTTTTGCAACAATTGCCACCGTGATAACCTATTCATAGGTACTTCAGACCAATAAGGTTCAGGAAACGATGTAAGATGGTTTTTCTTGGGCAAAAGTTCAAGATGTTGGACATTAGAGGCGATATGGACATGTTGCAAACGCCCACCACCTCTGAATAAACCAACCGAATTCAAAAAATTTATAAACTGTCGAATGTGAGACACAGTTTGACAAGTTTTGCCTGTAACTGGATGAAAATGCACGAATTGCACTTTCATAAACCATAATTTCAGAGATGAATGCAACTCCTCGACGGTTAATATTCCAAATATACGATCCTCTTTATTTTTTCGAATGTTAACAGCAAATCTCAAAATCCATGCTATAACACGTTGCAATCTTGTTAATGAAGAAAATATATTTAACGTCTCCTCATTCCACGAATCAGTTGCAGTCAATGCATGAATATTGTTGGCCTTTAGCTCAGGAACAACATCAAGTTTTACACTCGAAGAATGTAACAATGACCACTCATCGACGGGTGATAGCATCCAAGGAGGCCCCTTCCACCATAACTCTGTATTGACCAACTGATCAGGCAAAAGTCCTCTGCTTGAAACGTCAGCTGGGTTTAAATGAGAACGTATATGAAACCATTTGATCAACGAATTAACTTCATTGATTTGTTCTATTCGATTGGCAACAAAGGTTTGCAAATTATAAGTAGGTGTATGAATCCATGATAAAACTATCGAAGAATCCGTAAATGCGAACACTTTGTCAATATGTAAAGTTGTACCGAATGATTTCAAAACAACATCCAAAAGTCGAGCAAGTAACAAAGCACCACATAATTCTAAACGTGGAATAGAAAGAGTTTTCACTGGAGCCACCTTTGACTTGGCAACCAAAAGTCTAATGTTAAATTCTTGCTTTGAGTGTTGGGACCGAATATACACAACACAAGCATAGCCCCTTTCGGATGCATCTGCAAATCCCACTAATTGATATGTATTATCACTACTCTCCCCTAAGTAACGCGGAATTTGAATATTGGCTAATGTTGACAATGACGATACTATTGCCGTCCAATGAGATTGAACCATGACAGGAACTGGATCGTCCCAGTTCAATCCAAGCTTCCACAACTGTTGTAACAGACATTTAGCCAAAAATGTGACGGGGGAAATCCATCCAAGTGGATCAAAAATCTTTGCAATTGTTGATAAGATTGACCTTTTCGAAAATGTTATTTGTGATGTTTTCACTCGGTACGAGAACGAATCGGTTTGCGAATCCCAAACAATACCTAAAATCTTAATGTTATTGGCATGATCTAAATCAATTTCTATAGGTGCTTCCTGATGTGAGATTGGAATATCATAAAGCAGTTCACGACAATTACTCGACCACTTGCTCAATTCAAAACCGCCAAGATTAAGTAGTTCCACCAAGTCTCGCTGCAATTTACGTGCCAATTCAAGTGTGGATGCTCCAGCTAAAATATCATCAACGTACGTATTTTCTAACAAAACTTTTGATGCCGTCGAAAATTTGGCATCTGCATCCAATGCGAGTTGCTGTAAAGTACGTAAAGCGAGAAACGGTGCGGAAGCCGTTCCGTAGGTAACAGTTTGCAGTTCAAATTCTTTAATCATTTGTTCCGGTGATTCACGCCATAAAATATGTTGATAGGATCTATCCTCTGGTCGAACCAATATTTGTCTATACATTTTGCAAATATCTGTTGTAAAGACAATTTTATGCGTTCTGAAATTGGAAATTAACTTCACAATATCTTGTTGAAGTTTAGGTCCTACTAAAAGTATATCATTTAACGACTGGTTAGAAGATGTTTTTGAACTTGCGTCAAAAACAACTCTAAGTTTTTTAATGGATCCAGTATCCTTAATCACACAATGATGAGGAATGAAATATTTTCCAGTCGAAACTGATGAACTTGTCACATCTATCATGTGGCCCAAAGATTCATATTCTCTCATGAATTGAATGTAATCAGATTTTATAACTGGATGCCTAGAGAAACGACGCTCGAGGTGATGCAGACGAGATACTGCCGAATGATATGAATCACCAAGAGCCGATTTAACTTCCCTGAATGGAAGTGGGACAACGTAACGTCCCGCATCAATTCTATAATGCTGCGTTGAAAATATTTCCTCACAAAGCAACTCTTCCGTAGATAACGGTGAAGGATGATTTGGAAGGTCTTCGATTTCCCAAAACGTTTTCAGAACAGTCTCAATTGTCGATTCTGACGTCGTCAAAAACGAATTCATGGGAGGAGACACGCTGTGATCGACATTTCCCATTAAAATCCAACCAAAAGCCGTGTTCAAAGCTATCGGTTCATTAGATTTTCCTACCACCCGTCCTGAACGAAGAACGGATGAAAACAACCCAGCACCCAATAAAATATCGATTGCAGAGGGTTTATCGAAATTTGGATCTGCCAAAGTTAAATTTTTCAAATGATCCCAGTCTCCCCGACGAATGGGAGAACTAGGCAACTGTGCACAAATGCTTGATAACACGACGAAATCCGCATCAAAAAGCTCATTCGAACATAGAGGACGGATCCGACACTTGACCAGTCCCTTCTGCGCGATGGCCGACAACTGTCCAATTCCTCGAATAGGAATTTGTTTATTAGAACAGTCGAGGCCCAAACGAATTGCACAATCATTTGAAATAAAATTTGCCTGACTGGCACAATCCAATAATACACGAACCTTGTGAAAATGACCCTTTTTATCACGAGCTTCTACGATGGCCGTAGCTAACAAAACTGATGATTGGCTAGAGCTCGATAAAACTTTGGGATTGTTAAGCCTCTCCGAATGAGGTGTGGTTGCCGCGATGGCCGATACGATTGGGTCGATTGTCTCAGGTGGCGAATCGAGTACTTCTTGTCTAGAAGTGTTATCGAAATTGTTGCTGTTTGACGCCTGTACTTGCCTATTTACGTCACGAGAAAAATGCAACAAAGAATGATGATTTTTATGGCACTGAAAACAATTAAAACGCGACGAACAGTTCTTGACCAAATGCTGAGCGGAAAGACAATTCTGACACAATTTATATTTCTTCACAACATCAAATCTAGCAAGTGGTTGTAGCTTTAAAAATTGGTCACACTTTGAAAGAAAATGTCCACCTTTGCATATTAAACACACCGACTTTTGTGTACTGACAAAAGAATTTAATAAGCGATTTGTTTTTGCTTTTGGCGCTTCATTTTTCACACCGTACCCATGAACCGATTCATAAATTTTAGATTGTGATTCTAAAAATAACAATAATTGCGAAAATGATGGAATTTCCTCCTTATGACCTATTAACTCGAAGTTAGTTCTTAAGTCATCAGGAGTTTTCTTCAAAACGATATGTAGTAATAAAAATGACCACTGATCTGTTGGAAAATGTAACGCTTCTAATGCCTGAATATTTTCCTTCAAAACATTAACGACAGATCTAAGCGAATCCTTTTTAATTATGGGGCATGAGATAATGTTCTCTATGTGTCTGTCCGCAATTATCCGTTTGTTATGAAAACGATCTCTCAACAAATTGTAAGCAATTGGATAATTGATTGCGGAAACAGGAAGATGCTTTATAATTTTCAACGCGTCACCCGATAGTGCTCCTAACAAATAATGTAATTTATGTATGTCACTTAGAGATTCATTATTATGAATAATTGCATCATACGTATTTATAAAGTTTATCCATTCAGTAATTCCACCCGAAAAAGTTGGCAAACTAATTTTAGGAAGTGAAAAACCGTGACTATTTGATGTTTTTATAGAATCTTCCTTTGGTGGAAAAACTGCTAGATAATTCGTATGAATTTCAAAATACATGTTCATAAAAGATTTATATTTATTTTCCAAATCTGTTAATTTTAACTCCTCACTTTTTGACGTTTCTAGAATAATATAAGATTCAACAAAATCATCCCTTTGCTTTTCAATATCCTTAATTCTAACCAGTAAATTATTTCTATCTAATAAATTACCAGAAACAACTGCTCTGATCGATGAATCATGAATCTCCCGGAGACCTAGAATGGCCAATTTATTGCGAACACTAGCAGAAGCAGCCATTTTGATAATATTTGAAAATAGAAATTCAACAAACGAAAAATGTGAAATTTACCACGAAATTTAACCCCTTTTGAAGGTGACAATGTGCCCAATTCGAAAGCCGAAATGCCAGGAATATTAGGAACACAGGATCAAGGTTATTGGAAAAACACATACAAGCATTCAACTCCAAAATGCTCACGAAATCTGGCACGATTGGACCAATATGTTGCATCCGAAACTGTCCGAAATGACAGCCTCAAATGCAACAGGCGAATGGTGGACTGTAAATTGCTAAATAAACAAAAATTACGAAATGAATTGAATGCTTATATGTGTCTGGTAAATCTCTGGAACTAGAAGGAAGTAAGGAAAGCCAAGTCACTTACCAAATTCGAAGACGAGCACAAACTTAAAGAAAAACCAGTTCCTTCCAATGTCACAAATCGATCAGTAGTTGGTGCACACTGCTGGTTGTTATTGTTCCAAGCCTTTTTTCAGCAAGGTGACATGGTTGGTGGGGGTAGGATCAAAAATGACATTCAGGTAGGTACTGAGCACAATATCAATTCAAAACCCAACAGGTTATATTTTACGCAATTAGGGCAGTGTTTTTAATCTTGTTGGAGGTATTGACCTCCACCAGTTTCATATGCGCATTCACCGAACCCTTCTTAATTGGAAAAATAAAACATGATTTTTTGAAATTCAAAACATAGGTATATAAACCGACTGGTCAGTGGTTGAGTGGGCATAGCGCTTGGGTCCCACCCGAGCGTCGCGTGTTCGATTCCTCGGCTGGCTAAGTCCTCCATCACAACACAAGCGACATTTTCGGCTTTCTATGGTGGTAGTAGGAGATTTTCAAACATTGTTGGGTTATTCGTAACCCGGGAATGTTTGTCTTTCTTTAAAAAAAAAAAAAATATTTATACATAGGTGCACAAAATGAACAAAGTCATTAAAACATGATTTTCACACAAAAACATATAATGAATATTTACTGCCAATCAGTGTGACTTCTGCTGTTGCTCTTGACCTCCGCCGAACCCGCGAGACTACTGACTCATCGAACCCAGGTTAAGAACCACTGAATTAGGGTAATTTAAATATAGTTTAAGATACTCTTTTAGATTCGTATATTCGTATATTTTATTTAAATAAGCCATTTTCTTTGAATTCCATTATGAATTTACACATTCAATTTAATTTTTTACTTAACTTTCTATTCCAAATTAGTTTTCTAATTTAATCGCATATTTGCAGCATTCAAAATGGATACCGATTAGGAAAATACCAGGTTAAATATTAAAGATGATATGCCTGCAAAAAATATATTAAAATTAACCAATTTCAACACGTGGTCACTCTACATACGTTATAATGCATTAGTTCCTACAGCATAGTAGAGGTCCATTCTGTGAGAAATATTGTAAAAATATTGTCTTTCGATACTTATATTATTTTGCACTTTATAAAATTGTCAACTATGTCTAAGTGAGGTTAAAATTTTTAATTTAAATAATGACACCTTAATGACAACTATATTATGCTGTACTTAAGCTAACATATATTATGTACTCCCTTTGTAATAATATATGTGTGTAACTTTTAATAAATTATGAAACTATTAACCCCGATACAGGCGAACCCTAGTGAGGTTAATAACTACATGCTAAAAATGTATTTAAGTTGTGAAGAAGCAATAAATAAATAAATTTGGTAAATTTTAGAACCTACAAAAACAAGTTACAATTGCAATTCTGCAAATTCGTAATCGTTAAAATTAAATTTAAATCCTTAATGACCAAATATGTCCATTAGACAAGATCAAACAAAGAACACTCCACGGATTATAAATATATTAGAATTCTCTTGCAAAATTGTATAAATAGAAGAGACCATCACGAGTGTGGGCGGAAAGTATTTCAAAGCGTGGGACGTAGGACTTACAGTCTTACAGTAATAGTACGGGCTGAAATATTTTGGATCCCAACAAGCAGTGTTAGAGATGTTATGTCTGAGAATTTAGACTATATGTATTGCTTTGTCCCACTGTTTGTGTCTTTGTCTACAAGTGTGACGTAGTTATAAAGTGTGACTATGACGAGGTATGCAGCCGGTAACTAAGGAGATTACTAGCAAAGTAAAGTCGGGAACTTGCCAACTTTCGGGAATTAATCATTTTAATATGCCCACCTACTCAGAAGTTTGTCTTGTCGAGAGATTTCTTCTTTCAGGTCTTTCGAATGTTCTTGTTCAATGTGATTGTTGAAGGTGCCAGAATTTATATTTTATGTTCATTGTAACACAATTAGAACATACAAATAAAACCACAAATCTTTTCTTTGAAGTTTTAATTTTTTTACATTTTATATCCAGTTTAGGAATATCATTCTAAAGCTACCATAATGAAATTCTACTATCTACTTAATAAAATTTTTACTTCACAACATTGAAATATAACCCACGAAAAACTGAAAGACGTTTTAGCTATCTTTACATTTAAAGGGAGTTCAGAGAACAATTTAACAATTTTAAACCTTTATTGTAAATTATTTACCGCAAACCTTCGTTTTGGAGGCGGGTATGGGTACCGCCCCCTCGGGAACCGTTTTTTTTTTGTTTTTAAGTTTTCTTTATTCATTAATTTGTTTGTTACATGAATTGAGGATTTTTCGACCACCATGCAGGCACTTGCCGACGTGGTCGATATTGGATAAGCAATACCTCTGCCATAGTCCATCCCAAGTGATTCGCTAAGTTTGGTAACTTAGCAGGGGTGCCCGGGTTCATGGGGTGAGGTTTGTCAAGGTCTTGGCGGCGGATGCTTTGGCCTTCCAACTGCGTGGTGGGCCGGATCGGGAGAGACTGGTTGAGAGAGATCGTTTGACCTCTCCAGGTCAAACGATCATCGAGCCATCGCCTTGCACCGCAGTGCAGACACTCCTGGATACGTTGATCCCAAGATTCATACCCATCCTTCATATTTTTTTCCTTCCCAGAACTTCTTCTCCTTCCTATCCCTAAATAGACCCTCCTAACGGCATCCCCAAAGACGACAGGCCCTGAGGGATTTTTTCCTCAAGGCCTCCTTCCTCATTATCTGCCTCCAGATAATGTTAAAACGGCTGTAATTGCGGCATATATTTTTCGGTGACCGGACAACTCAGAATCAACTCAACTCAACACCTCCTTTGAAAATTCATTAAAAGTAATTAAAAAAAATAGGTTATCTTAGGTTGTCGTGGAACCATATTTTTCCCACTTGTGATAACAGGTTCGCCATCAGCGCCACATTATACAATACAATACGTACTAACATTAAAAGTATGCTGTCTAATTCAGATAACCATACACATAACAGTTAGAATAGCTCTCAGGCCAGGGAGCGAATGCGATCGGACAGAATTGTTGTGTTATGGGCCGAACCATTATCACGATTGGTTTATCTCGCCCTCGCCCAGTACAGTACAGATCCTCCCCAAGGTTTGATCTCTGAATCCGGCAGACAGCGGCAGGTGGACCCTATCAGAAATACAATTGAATTGCCAATCTAAGTAATTAAACACGCCACTGTGTCTTCACTGTATTGATATAATTAGAAACTTACTAATAAATTTTATACAATTGATAAGCAACCGTGTATATGAAAACCTCACTAATATAGAATCAGACATAAAATATTTTAATTAATAAAGACAATATTCGCGAAACTCAATCGAAAATCTGAAACAGAAGAATCGGAAAAAGACCGCCTAGCCGGGGCGGAGCTCTACTATCTGAGCTAATGTGTCCCTATCCGATTTGGTCATATTAACCAACATATCCTCACTTTATTAAAGCATATTTTTATTTACAATAAAAAACACATAAATTTGTTTAAGACCACTTTTATTGTATCATAGTTTAGTTATAATATTCTCCTGACGAAGGAAGGGTGCTTCTGAAACCGGTAGAGTGTTTTAAAATAAAAGTGGTCTTAAACAAATTTATGTGTTTTTTATTGTAAATTATGGCGAGCCACAAAGTTAGTGCTTTTTATAAATATGCATATTTTTATTGGCTAATATTTTCATGTGTGATTGCAAGATTCAAACCCGAACTAAATGCTATGATAGATAGTGTCTTGGCTAAATTTTTATGATTTTCGATTGAGTTTCGCTAATATTGTCTTCATTTAATTAAATATTACAATTTGAGGTTTGCTCAAATAAAAATATATATTCATCCTAGACTTACCTACAGAAAAGTTAATGGATGTCGCGTATAAAAAATTAGACTATAATAAAATAGGTATGATTTTGTAATTAAATTATAATAATCAAAATTCTGAACAGCAAATTTTATTATTAATATTTATTGTTTGTATATTCAGTGAATTTTTCAATTTAAACTAAAGCAACTTTTGCTGCTTGCAATTTGTCAGATAAATATTTATAGTGAACTATTTTCATTTTATTACTAGGTAGATAGTTTACCACCATTTTCAAGCCTTTCGGTAAAATTCCATTTATTTAATTGTCGAAAATTATGAAATAAAATACATGTCATTATGTAGTTGATATTTGACGTGAAAATAATTTAACGTTCAATTGAGCAAACGCGCGCCGATCCGAAATGCAGATCTATGACCCGGAATAAAGGGTAATTAAGTTAAAATGCAGCAATGATTGCAGAAGCGATAATGCCCGCATTAAATCAGGGACAATCATTATTCATAACCCCAGCCCTGGACCCGGACCCGGACCCGGACCTGGATGCACTTCCCTAAATTAACGGATGCACTATATACTCATGCCACTGGACCGCTGGCAATACAATTCAACTTCAGGGGTCACCAATTTATTGAAAACTTAAAATTTCTGATATATATTTTTAAAAACTAGAAGTTTTTACCTGGTTTGGCCAGACTTTAAAAACAGTTTTTAATCACTGAAGACAACATTAGCGACTCTCAATCGAAAATTTAAAACAGAAAAATCTGAAAGGGATACGGGCGCATTTAGGAATTGAACACAAGAGTTTCAACGTGAGAAATGTTTATTTTTAATGGTTAGTTTATAATAATTTTCTGAAAATTCGCTGACTCCAGCAAAACAAATACTATTTACAATAAGAATCCTCGCATAAAGTTCCATTCTGATTGAAATGTGGAACTTTATCAAAAATCAACTCGTAAATTAAACCTCCGTTAAATAAACTGGATAAAGACAACTTAGCTCAGTTGGTAGAGTCGCGGCCCGGAAAGCCGAAAGCTCTGAGTTCAAGTCTCAGAGGTGCCAATATCTTCTAATAATATTTTCTAATATTTTTGTTTCCAGATTTTCGATTGAGTTTCGCTAATATTGTCTTCATTTAATTAAATATTACAATTTGAGGTTTTACACATGAAGAAGAAAATAAATAAATTGATCTCGTTGACATTTTGAAAGATCTCGAACGCAGAAGGTACAAATGACTCTATTAAAATATGTAGAATACGTGTAATATTGGTGATAAATAGGCTTTGCTCAATTGATTAAACCACGCTAAGCTCTACATTCCAACCAAGCCGAGCTTAAAATCAGTTAACCACAACTTATTGCTTACATCAGATTGATGAAAGAGATGATGCAAATAATATTGTTCTATTTTCCATGAATCTAATCTACGAATACTATTCTCTTTATTCCCACACAATACTGATGCCGATAGGAGGGGGGGGGGAGGTTTGAACCCCTTCAACAATATAAATCAAATGAACACTTGACCCTACATTGAGTAGTTAAATAAATAACAATAACGACATTTCTCTGCAAGAGTAGAAGGCATAGAGAATAAATTGTAACTTTATTTATTTTTATTTATTTATACATGCATATATATATTTATATATTACAATACATTAAAAAAGATACTTTGTCTGTCTAACTGGGAAGGATACCAGTTTCATGACAGCCAAATTGTACATTTAGTTCATAATATTCTTAACAAAGGAATGGTTTTGTTCAAGATATCACAGGAATTTGCTTCTGTCAGACAACTTTTGAGAACTATTGAAAATTGTATTCTGAACGAAGGGATGGTTTCTTTATGTTTTTGAAAGAATCGCAAAGATGTGATTTTTTTTCAAGGTCATTTTGGAGAACATTAATAATTGCATTCAGAGTGAATGATTGGTTTCTTTAGTGAGATCACAAGTAGGAGATTCTTTCCAGACCATTTTAGAGAACATTTACAGTTGCATAATTAGAATTTACACATTTATAAACCAATATTTGACATATGAATTCCCAATTTATTTATGACAATTTCATTTCAATAAAGTACCATAATTTTTAGAATTTCTTAAATAGTAGAAATTACACAATTATAAACCAAATATATGACAAATGATTTTTTATTTCAAGCTCGTTTTGGAGAACATTAATTTATTTAGTTGTTTAATTATTTTACGCCCAGAGGGCTTTTACATTAATAATAAAGGCAGTACAGCCATCTTTAGTATGAAAAAAAAATAGTTTAGATAAAAAAAAACTGTAACAAAACTATGTCTTCTCATAATCATCCCCATTAACCCGTCTGCTTGGTTCAATATATTCGCACCTCACAATCCGGACGCCTCAGTTTCGGGCGAAAATTCTGAAACTGTCACTTTGGATCGAGATTGTAAAATATCTATGCAAGATAGCTTTCATATTTCAAAGGCAATAAGAAGCATTATTTTGTTCTCTTTCTGATTAAAAGAAAAAATACATATGTTTGCATGAGAGGAAGAGAGATATATAGCTTTTAAAATGTAAGGTCACTCGGGACGTTTTTGGTCTTATGAAAGTATAACGCGATTATGTGTTTTGGGATGTATTTATTCCTAAACAAGCAGACGGGCTAAAATTTAATTTCCATTTTTACGACTCACAATAATGTATTGAATTCCAATTTGCCTGATAAAAAAACGTTACTGCTTAAATCACATTCTCATTATCCCGCCACGCGGCACGTTAACCGCAGGTTTGGTCCTCCTGCCTTGCAGTGATGCATGTGCAGTGCATTGCGTGCTGTTTGTTGTGTTGCACCCTCGGTGTATTCGTTGCAGTTTTGAAACAATTATTGCAGTAGTAATAAAGCTCGGAGGCTTAACGATGTTAATTTATGGTTTGTAGCACCGGCACCGCCTGTCACAATAGTGATTTGTTTCAAGGCTTGCGATTTGAATCAATTTAATGGCGCCGATTACAGAGCGTAACAAATAACCACAAAAATAATACAAAAAAAATGTAGATTAAATCGTTATCTGCGTTAGTTTTAAAAAATTGTGTTATCTCTTTTACTGTGACAGTTTTTTGTCTTATCAACCGCCATTACTGATAAGAGGCAAAATAATTTTTTATCTATTTATTGAAGCGAAAACTTCTTAAGCACCGTTGTTATTTGAAACTCGATGAAACGAAAAAATGCGACACTGAAAAGAGACCTACACATACATATATACGATTTAGCCATCATATAATCGGTCTCCTCTTTGTGCCGTGCTTCGTAGCCTCTCCACTCTTGTCTATTTTAGTTTTCTGAAGGTTTCAATTCTGCCGGTTTTTTTGTTTGTGTGTTTGTTTAGTAGATCTTCATTACACATGGAATACCTATATTTTTTAAATTTTATTATCTACTTATAGAAAAACACTTCCCAACCGTTAAACTGAGTTTTAGTTACAATTTGAATAAAGACTGTACATTTACTATTCCGAATTATTACTAATAAAAAATTAACTGTGCTGCGAAAGAATTGGCAACATTGCATTTTAGAATACTGGCGCAAGCGCCATACACGTGGTTTTCTCGGAAATATGACAGTTTGGTTTGTCATGGCAATGTATGATTCAAATCATGTTTCGTTTACAATTTCTATTCTAATGACAAATTCACTATTATTTTAATATAATCCAAATGAATCTTTCGTTTTCGATTAAAAAAATAATTAAGTAAATGCGTCGTAGCTCTGAATTAAACAATCTCTTGCTTTTACATTTTTATGACATTAGGTATGGTGACATTCAAAAACACTCGCCAAGTAGATCACAAAGTCAGGCAACATTAATAAAAGACAACGCGACCAGTCAACTGCCAATTAATTAATAATAATTAATAATAAAAACTTATTATGATTTAATTTAATTACTGCACAGTGTAATATCGTTTTATGTACGTAGGTGTATAAGTACACTCGTGCACCACCGAACGTAGTCGCTTGAACAGCTTTGACTAAGTTTAATAAGGTATAAGCTTTCAAGGATTATTTTCATTTATTGTTTGAACATTTGCAGTGTGATTTATGTGGCTGTGTACATCGAAGGACCTTGTATGTGTTTTTTATGTGTTTTGACTACTGCACTTGTTGAAAGAATGCACATAAGGAAGGGGAAAAAATGACTTACTGCGGAACCTTGTGGCACTCTCTGCTATCTTGGCTGGGTTTATTCATGCACTTGTAGGACCACGGACATATGAATATATCTGGACCTGCCCTAAGTGATAAAAACGTATTATTTCCCCCTCCACATGGCGCCGGCTGTAGCTCCTCCTTGGAACCGGCTCGCTCCATGGGGAGGGGATATAGCCTCGCTTGAATCTAAAATGTGTGACGTCATCATTCTTGCCGTGAACAGCGAGAAGCTGACATCCATACATTTAACGAAATAACGGCAGCTTGTGCTATACAATATATCTACGTATCAATGTACACATAGCGAATGTGGGCGGTACTCCAATGTGCTCGTCGCTGGTTACAGGGGTAAGTAAATTATGAAACATTTGTAAAAGTGTTTTAAGTAAACACGGAAACAAAATATTGATATGTGTATTGGCGCGAGTCTTTTTGGGGCGAGCATTTGGCCTTAGCAAATATGTTTTGAACGTGGCAAGCAATTCGCGCTCCCATGTAAAAAGGTCTATTCATTCAAAGCAGATTTTGCTTTTAAGAACTAAATGGTGATATTGTAATGCGAGATGCCTATATACTGTCAGATTGATTGTTCAACGAATGACAGTCATCTTTCCCCTCTTCGCTCTCCATAGTTTGGTTTTACCCCTCATCTGTAACTGCTTGTCTATCCATTTGGATGTCTATGTGTAGGACTGTATTTTTCGTGATTACTTGCGGTATACGGGATTAAGTTTGCGGATGCAGTAAGCAGTAAGAAGTATGCGGAATATTAGATGTTTATGCGGAGAAGGTCGAGTAATGACTGATTTAAATTTTAATTTATTTTTTGTGTGTAAAGTTAAATGACAGGTATATAGGGATGGTAAGAAAGGAATATGTGGCCATACAAGCTCCAGGACAAGGTCTACAATGTATGTAAATGTATTTAGGTAAGTGTAGCTATGTATTGTGTAAATGCTTAACCACAGAGTATATTCAGAAAATTAGCAATTGGAACTACAATCCGGTTTAAAATGTTCGTAGGATGCATAGTTTGTTGTTTATCTATCACTGGGAAGAGCTAACAAAAAATAAACAAAAAAATACAAAGATAATTAGGGAAATACATCTTAAAGCATAGCTAATAAGAATAAAAAGACAAAATAAATTAAAAATAAAGCAAATGAAACAACAATACTTTGCATTTTTTATACAGGGTTTTAAGGGAAGTACTTACTTGACTTACTTTACGTGATTCCTGCATTATTTGGAGTAAAATATGTAAACGTAATTTTAGTCTCCGATTACATTTATAATGTTTTTTTTTCTACTAAAAACATTTAAAAATCAGTAGGTATTGGACAATTAGGGTCGCGGTGAGCGGTTGGGAGGTTACTTGGCTGAGTGACCAGTGACGACATGCGAAAGAATTTTTTTGTTTGTTTGACTTAAAAAAATATATTTTTGAAAAAATAAATGATCAAATCCTCATTTACATTTTTTACTCCAAATAATGTCCTAATAAAGCAAATTACAACAATTCAATATTCAGCACTCTGACCCCTTTACCAATAAACTTATTTTAAACAACCATTTACGATACTTACATTAATGTTTGTTTATCAGTTGTGAAAATATTAAAGCACGTTTATTAGTATGGCTCTTTTTAACATCAACAACACAATTGTTTTTATAGTTCGAGTTTCACACTTATTTACAAATAGCTAAAGAAATAATCGGTAGTGATATAAAAATTTTAACCTTGACAAAAAATAATTTAATAAAAAACTGAGTAGGTACCTACTTGAATTGTTAAGTGTCACCATTTAATTATATGCAAGACCGGCATTCCAATTTTAAATTTATTGCCAGTCATGAAAAGCAAGGTGAAAGTAATGTCGTAGAATGACGGTAGGTACCGCTAGAAGCAGGTGCGGTATTGCGTCGCCTCCGTCACCAGCTTCGGTAGCCGTGATCGTCTAGTGGTTAGGACCCCACGTTGTGGCCGTGGTAACCCAGGTTCGACTCCTGGTCACGGCAGTGGTAAAACACTGTCATGGCGGAGTGTATTTTTTGTTTTATTTTTTTAAGATCATTTGTAATTTCATTATATATTTTCCACAAAAATTTCTTATTTTTTTTTTTTTAAATAGTTACAATGAATATTTAACACTTCCCTTGTACGTGTAATTTACCATATCATAATAAAATGATTTTTTCTAGCGAAACAACTTACTGTCATTTGAAATTAAAAACGTAGGTAAGGGGTCGTCCATTAATTACGTGATGTTTTTTAGCAAATTTTTAACCCCCTCGGGGGAGGGAGTCAAGTGATTGATATATCAATATATCGATATATAGATATCACCACTGGGGAGTGGTGATATGTGGTGAGGTTTTAGACAACCCCCCCCCCCCCCTCCAAATCAAGTGTATTTTTTTAGTACAAAGTATATTGAAATTGTCAGAATATTATCACGAAAAATAAATACTCGTGATATCTCATTATACCTCGCCACCCTGGTGATATTTCGTGATTTTTTCCGAACCCCCCCCCCCCTTTCGAGCCTCACGTGATTAATGTACGATCCAAACCTATTTATAGGAATGAGATATTTCTTGTTTAAATATAAAAAAATAGATTTTTACGATAAAAAATTGTATTATCGAGATTAATGTTTGGGCTATTATACCGTGTTACACTTCCTCCGTATTTAGCGTTACAGTTTCCATTATCAGGGCAGATTAATTACAGTGTACATAATTTGCGCTGATTGACGCCCATTAAATAAAATGAAAACAATTGAATTGTAAGATAAATTGTTTCTTATTCCCTGACAGCCTAAATTGGAGGAATTTTCTCTTTACGGAGTTTACAGAAAATTTAAAAAAAATTGGAATGATGTTCTAGCTACGTATAACAAATAATTCACAAAAAATGAAAGAAAGTCTTCTAAATCCGCTTGTTCATTGATCAAAGGGTTAACTGGGTTTTATAACAGTTATAAATCCAGTTACTGGATTATTCCCACGTAATTGAGAACATCTGTAAGAACCCAGTACAAATAAATATTTGTGTGCAGTCGGTAGTTACAATAATTATATAGGAGCAAGGACATCCAAACGTCGTCAGATCATTATCTAAGCCCTGACCTATTACAGCGCTTCAGAACCAACGGCAGCGTAATATCGTCGACTTGCAAAACCCGCTTGGGATTTTTTTTGGAAATCTGTTGATGTTACCAAAAAACTGTTCGGAACATTTTGAACTCAAAAATAATATACCTACCTTTTATATTAAACATCAATTAAAGTCTTTTGTATTTAGAGAAAAAATATTAATAATTTATTTATTTTCAATTTCCTTCAAGTACTTTTTGTGGATGTATCAGAACCAGCAGAAATTTCTAGATCGAGTTTTGCAAGTTGACGACTTTAATTTACTATCATTTGAGAAGAATTCTCAGTGATATAAATTTTTAATATTTATGAACACTCGAGTTTCTCTAATCTTTTGACCATTAATTCTTATTTGTGACGTTAATAATAATATATTGATACAGGTACTTACTTGACTTCATTGAATGTGAGAACTTTAAAGTGGGTAATATTTATATTTAAAAAAAACATGAGCATGTTAGTCAAATGGATGCACTTTTAGAATAGAACATTTTTCAATAAGAATTATCAAGATATTTGCATTATAAGAAAAAAAGGTAATCAATGGAAACGTCATATACCATAATAAACGTTTTTTAGATACGCTCACACATTTTTAATGAAAACACATATTTTTTAGTGGTTTGCGCTTATATTTTTTATAAAGTAATCAACAATTTTATATTAATTCCACTTGGAAACAGTAGGAAAAGCTTGAACTTATAATTTAAACCGATTCGCATTGAAGATTGATCGAAAATGGTGATTTAGCATTTTCGTCACCTTAAAATAAATGTCTCGTGTACCCACGAGTATACTGACCGACTCTTACATATTCGTCATAAATCAATTTAATCTATTTAAAAAGACACAAGGCAGTCTGCACCTTGTCATCAGTCCTCACCTCTCAAAAACGTTCGTGTTACAAGACAAAATGGTACACGTGTTTGCAAATGTGTCGTAAACTGGCAGATAAGATGAAAGTCTACAAAATAAATTAAAAAGTCACAGAAAAGTCCAGAGAAAATCCGTAAAGTCCGCGTTAAATAGATGGGAAACATACGTTATGTTATAATTTTATTGCTTTTGGCCGTTTACTCTGTAATCTCACTGATAATAATATTTCGATAACATTACATCAGATTTATTTCGAGTGAAGATATTTGTATCGGCAGTTTCGTGATATTCATCGCCGCCCTATTAAAACATCGTAAATACGGAAAATCTCGAAATAACTGCCGAAGCCGGTGGAACATTTATAATTTGTAGAAGTAACATTCGCGTATTCAACAGATTTCTTTGGCTTTTGGCAAAAGCAGCGTGGCGCCTTTTGACGGTGTGAATTATAATGTGTAGTAAAATAATATTAACGATTCATTAATATTATTTTTTAGGTATTAATTTAAATATAAATGGTTGTTACATTGTATCAATTTTAGTTAAGTATTCGTCATCTTATTAAAGCCGCGGCATTCCGAATTTCTACCGTTTTATAACATATTTCTCGTGGACAATTTATGATTCATTCATGTTTAATTCAATATCTATACATTTGCCACGCCGAAGCGGCAACTATATGAAATTCCCCTGATAGAAAAAAATCGGTAAGTATGATCCGAAAATTATTATAAGTTTTTTTTTCTTTAAAATGTCTAGAAATTGTTACATAGTTGATGCCGAAGAAATACAAAAAATGTTTTTTTTTGTTTTACAATTTACACTATGAAAAGAATCACAATGTTTCTTTAAATGTTACTTAAGACGTTTCACACTAGATTGTTGCTCTATTTTAAACGAGATGGGTTTTATTAAACATTTTCACAATTTTCGTCAAATATTTTATCGTTTTGAATATTAGTATTTGCATATCTCCCCCTCTTCTTATTTTTGAGCGCTTACTACACGAGGATATTTAATTATTTATTTATTACACGCCGTGATGGGCTTTTACATTATAATTTATAAGTTGAGTAACAAACAATGAAGAAAATATAATACAATGAGAAAAGAAAATACACAAAACAGTGTAACAACAAAACAAATAATAAAATAAAAATACATATTATGTAAAAATGATAAGAAGTCTCATATTCAATATAAACAAAAATTGAAGAAATTATGTAAATCTATTTGTCCCTAGAAGAATAAAAGTGATAGAATATACAACGTTTATACTGATTAGTTTTAAGATGAAATATATCACCTGGATTAGAATATTTATTTCTGAGATTGTGAAGTCTCGGAAACGGAGAATTTTGATAAGCTAGTGTCCTGGTGTTATTGAAGTAGAAGGGTAATAAATGTCGACAAGATTTTTGGGGAACATGGATATTGATAAATGGATATTTATGTCGTAGCAGCCTGCCCAGAGGTAGTAGGGCCTGGTTCACTCCCAATGTCAAGTCTAAGGGAATGGTAGGTACAAGACAACATGTCTCAAGTATTTCTTTGGTGCCGTCTAGTGTCATGTCTTTCTCGGGCGTCCCGACTTCTCCTACCATTCACATTCGCGTCTTATCCTCGCACTCCCTTCTTCATCCATTCTTCACAATTTCATGGTTTTAACATACATACGCCTCAGAGATCTCATTTCTACAGAATTCAATTAGTGTTTTAGGCTTAACTAATTAAATGGGTACCATTTTGTAATTATTTGCAGTGTAACAACAATAATTTTCGCCTTCTATCCATTCTCGGAGAGTAGATAATTTTCGTTGGCCACTTTGGACAAATTTTGGATTTTGTGAACAATATTTCCACTCTTTGCCTACATAGTCGGCCGGCGTAGTCTAGCAGTAAGGCTCTTTACTCGCACACCGAAGGTCGCGGGATCGAATCCCGGCATGGCAAATAATATTTTTTTGATTAATTTGTGTTATTTCACAATTTATTTATTCAAAATAATATATAGTATATTTGCGGCACGTTCCTGTGTGGAAGATACTCTCAGTATCGCCCTGGTGTAAGACCACCATTCAGAATTGAAACGTTGCTTGAAATGGCATTAGCCGTGTTTGGTGACCAGATCTGAATAGCCAGGTACTTCCCCACCTTCCTCTTCCCTATCTCCTTCCCCTCCCCACTACCTTCAGCCTCACAACATACCCCAATTGGGATGCCATAGTCTCAATTCTCAATGGCTTCAGACGGGAGCAGTTGGGACTCTTGTGCGGTATTCATATAAATTTAAAAAAAAAATATATAAGTTAAAACAAAAATATGACAAGGGGTGAGTTTTGAATACGTCAAAAAAGTTACAAAATTAGCGTTATTTATTTTTCGCACATTAAATATATTTAATAATGGTTAATTTTTCGGGGTGTCATTTCATGTCACGTTAGAAAAAGTATTTGGTTAATTTGGGAGGCGGGCATGGGTAACGCCGCCCCGTGAACCATATATTGAATAACCAACACCTCTGCCTCGGTCATCCCAAGTGTTCACTAAGTTTGGTGACTTAACAAGGGTGTTCGGGTTTCTGGGGATGAAGTTTGTCCGGATCTTGGTGGCGGATGCGTCTGCCCACCAACTCCGTGGCTGGTGGGATCGAAAGAGACTGGTTGAGGGAGACCTTTTGACCTCTCCAGCAGGACTCTCTCGGAACATAGCCTTGCTCCGCAGTGGGATGGATAGATTCATACGTCCGTTACTCTTGGATATACTGACTCCCAAATTCCTACCAACCCTAACACCCTTTTCCTTCCCAGAACTTCCTCTCCACCCTTTCCTAAAAATACCCTCAACACACCATCCCCTGCGAAGAAGACATAGGCTCTGAAGTGAATTATTTTTCTGATAGTGTCCTGTGTGAGATAAAGTTAAAAAAAATCCAAAACAATGCTGATAATAATAATAATTGGATAATTTATAAAGCGCCGTTTTTGTGAAAAATCACCTCAAGGGCGCTAGATTGATGTAATGCTGATTCGTGTACGCAGTTATTTTTAGCATATTTTTCAAAGTTTAGTTCTATAAACAGGTTAGTTGTAAGGTCCAGAAGCATGTGGGAAATAATTGGAGTTGAGTAAGCAAAGAGGATCGATGAGTATATTGTAAGAATAGTACAGAGAGTGGGTGGCGGGCGGGAGTAGCCACCGCCGCCCACTCCAAGCCGCATATGTGAGTGCCATCAAATGTAATAAGATGTATATCTGGCCATCAGATCCACATTAGATGCTATTTGACTACATTTGCTGGTCAATTTTCTCATGGGAACTGCACTGAATTGACGCAATTCATATATAGAATTTTCAATTTGTTCCGAGGGAGGGGATCTAGATGAGAAGAGAAAGATTAGGTGGCTTAAAATGACGTGACTGCGATCAATTTTCAACTTGAAACTGTACTGTACTTTATAACAATGTTCAATTGGTCATCATAATGAAACAGGCAGCTGCCTAGTAATTTAATGCAATTGATCCTTTATGTCGTAAATGTCTTGTCTTGTGTATTTTATTTTTAAAAAGAAAAGAAAAAAAAGATAAAAGTGGTTTGTTGCGAAGCTGAAGGTAGTAGGGAAAGCGAAGAAGATGTAAATAAAGAAGGTTATTAAGTTGCTTGTTTTTCAAATCTGGTAACTAAAAATGGCTAATGCCATTTTAACAGTGGGGTGTGTTTACAGAATTAAACATTTTATGCCCTTAAGTACGTTAAAAATAACCTATTTGTCACTAGCGGAATCTACTATCAGACACGGAATAGCATCTTGGGGAAACGCGCGCAAGACAAATATAGGTTACATTTAAACAATTATAAACTCGATGACTAAGCTTTTGATAAACAAAAGCATTTATACACAAAGAAGAAACATAAAATTCAGATAAAACTTTTCTGATCTGTTCTGTTGATAAATACTCCTGTTCGAGGGGTACTATGGTTTAAAATTTTATGCCAAAATATATTGTCGAATTCAATATTCAAAGTAAAAGTAAATCATTCACATGGCACAAGATTTAGTAATAATGAGGGTTTGTCCATTCCGCAAATTATAAATAAATACGGGCAACGGACATTCACTTTTTTTGTCCCTACCATATTTAATAAATGCCAATGAACATAAAATCGAATCGAATTGTACCGCCGAACTCAAAATAAAAATAATACAAATTGGTTAATAACACAAGACTTTTCAAATGATTTTTATATTTTATATTGTTTGAAATCTTATGTAAAAATATGACTACGATCGATCTGTCTGTGTATTTTATCCTTTGTATTGTAGTTACTTAAAAGATATTCTTCTGCATCTGTCTTCTACAATAACAATAATAATTGGATAATTTGTAGATCGCGGTTTTTGTGAAAAATCACCTCAAGGGCGCTGTCCACTTTATTAAGAATTCTTAGGTTCTATCTAATTTTACTTTTTCCAAATAGATACAGAAACATACTTAATACCTGGCAAGTCACTTCCGATTCCGATAAACATAGGTACTTTAATTAGTAAGTTAACGCTTGGAGAAGATACTTGCACGCGGAGGACATTATTATGTAAAACACTGGACATTGCATGATTTTACATTTGTTACCCCCTCTTTCTACATATATATAGAAAGCATATGGAAAGCATTGAAGACATGCCATCGAAAAACCTAACATAATATCTTTCTTATCGAGAAGTCCACAGTGCTGTTTTAATAAAATTAGAGCAATGTATTTCTGATGAAGGGCAAATCAAAGCTTGGCTGGTTTCTCGATCAAAATACAGTCCTGGCTTTCATCGCCAAGCGTACACTCACAGACTCACAGCACTTGACACTCGAGTGGAATCATCACGCTTGAGTTTAACTTACGTGAAACAATGATTTATGGGCACTGAGATAAAACAACTTCACCTCAGCGCTAATGAGCCGCGAAATATACAAAATAATTGGTACTTACTTTAATGAAAGTTAATCTGTTTTATGTACTGTTAAATTATCTAATTTATTTCCTCAAAGGACCAGTATAAAATATATATTTTTGTGAAATATGTTTAATGATTTATGTCGTAGTATTTTGCCTCTTAAGTGTATATTGTAGGTGGTTCTCCTACCCACACTTCGTAATCACACATATATAAAGAAATGAAATGATTTTATGTTTCTAAATGTACATTGTAGGTGTGTACCTATAAGTTCTGGCAAAATTAAAATTGGATCATCTTTTTTTTACATTAACTCCACATATGAGCATATGTCATCTGAGATGCTGTGTGGAGAGACTTTTTGAGGAGAGGAGGAGCGAACATTACACGTGTTTGCAAATGTTGTAGGATGGAGGAAACACAGAGACGGCAAATCTTTCTACAGCCGAGCTGAACTCAAGAACCAGTCGAAGAAGCGACCCGTTCCCATGTGACAAATGTCAACCGTCTACATATGTTAGGCGCGCGTTTGGCGTGTTTCCCGATTATGCACCGGTGCCGAGGGTATCAATGGCGTTAGTTCTTCGGAGCATCTTCCATTGAAATACCGGTAGAACAAGGATAGCATTCCCACCCGATGTCTATGCTCTTAAGATTGCAATCCGTTTTTTTTTACCTGAGCTCCACACAGGAGGTCCTGAGGAAAATAATTTCCCTCAGGGCCTATGTCATATTTGGGGATGATGTATGGAGGGTTTTTTTTAGGAAAGGAAGGAGAGGAGAGTTCTGGGAAGGAAAAGGGTTTAAGGGGTGGGTAGATCTGGGGTTCAGTGTGCCCTGGTCAAGCCTCAAGTCCTGCCTCCAAGACCTAGACAAACCTCACCCCATGAGCCCGGGCACCCCTGCTAAATCACCAAACGTAGCGAACCACTTGGGTTTGACCTATGGCAGAGGTGTTGGTTATCCAATAAAGGTTCCCGGGGCGGCGGTACCCATTCCCGTTTGTTAAGATGGGAGAATTTATCAAACAGACCTCCCGTTTCTGCACAGAGTCGAGGGTTTTTTCATGTATTTTGGAGCTCGAGACCAGAAGTGACTGTCAAATTCAAGCGCACTTGCGATTTGTACAGGGTCAGCAGTTGTGCATTATTGAAGTGCGGGCCCTGTATAGCACGACCAGTTTAAAAAATCTATGAAAAGTAATGTGGGGTGATTTCAACCTGGTGAAAAACATCCATTCAGTATCGAAACGTTGCTATTAACAGTCGTGTTGACGGTCATGACTAAATCTGAATAGCCAGATATTTCCTACCCTTCTTCTTCCCCATCTCTTTACCTTCCCCACCCGCTTCTGCCTCACGACAAACCCAATTGGGGCCACAATAGTTTCAATGATATTGAAAAAATGGAGCACGTGTTCAAAGGTGCACTGATTTGGAAAAATGACTGGCTAAATTTGATGAAAGGGATCGTTATAAAATTAACAAAGTTATTTTCGAAATTCCTTTGAAGATTCAATTCAATTCAATTTATTATTTCAAAAACATTACTCTTTAATACATTTGTAAACGAAAAAAAATTACGCAAAAGAAACACATAAATATTTAAAAAAAAAATGGGTATCAACTATTTTACTAATAGCAACAGAGCTTGCCTTTAAAGACAGCTTCAGCTTCAGCTTGCTAAATATGTCGATGTTCGAATTCATTCTGTTCAGCAAGTTAGTCGTGCAGATTGGGAGGAAGAACAGTTTATGCTGTCGGTGACGGAGATAACCATCGGGAACATAGAAATGAATGCCCTCCATGATAGACGAGATTTCAAACCATCCACGAACGAGTCTGAAGCAATCTGAACCATTATGTAGTATATAGAAGAAATCTGTACCGATATGTCGTACATGCCTTCTGAACCAACAATTCCTCCTTCTCCTCCCTCCTGAGCCAACATTTTCGCCTTGTGGTGTCCAACATCGGTGAATTTGCGTAGAAATTCAATTAATTAATATGTGTTTATTAGTGAAGAAGTGACCTAAACTGGCACGGTTCAAATTTGTCCGATTAAATAATTTAGCGACGTCACAAATATGTCTGTGGCACTGTAATAATAAATAATATTTGGATGATTTGTATGTTGTTTGGTGCCGTTTTCGTGAAAAATCACCTCAACTGCGAGGTACAAATTTATAATACATTAGTACAATGCTCTATTTTAATACAATTACAAATTACAGGCTAGACAAACTATTATGACATCTTATGGATAACAGATTGCATCCACCGATTCGTTGATCACTAATACAAAAGTATACGTACGATGCATTCGATCAATGAACGTGATGCTGCGTTAAAATGTAAAAAAATATACAGGACCATACCTGGGAGGTCGCTTGAAATTAACACTTTATTGGAGAAATTTAGATACAGTTTACACACAAAGGACAACATTGGGAACACATATTATTGGTAGTGCTATATTTAATCCTGGTACATATTTGAAAAATAATCTCTCTCTCAGATTTCAATCCTGGGATTGGTTTGCTGCAATTTCCTCTATTCTTTTCTTCCATTCTTCCCTGTCTTGTGCGGCTCTTTTGAAGTCTGCACACGATGAGCAGCGCACGTCCACCAGCAGGTCCTCCAGGTACTCTCGGCGTGGGCGTCCCCTAGAATTTGTCCCCTCGGTCATACCCTCCATTATGGCATGCAAGAGGCCTTCTTGTCGTATTTCATGACCGATCCATCTTGCACGCCTTTCGGACAAGGTCCTGAACAGGTGCCTTCCTCCTTCGATTCTTTGGAGAACCTCTTCATTTGTAATGTGGTCTCTCCAGGAAATTCCGAATAGTCTTCTATAGGACCACATCTCAAAAGCCTCTAGTCTCCGTTTATCTCTTTTGGATAGGCACCATGTTTCGCAGCCGTACATCAAGATACTCCATACATAGGTCTTGATGAGGAGTATTCTCAGTTTTAGGTCTAGGTATATTATTCGATTCTATTATTTTCGACCTGTTATTGAATGCAAGCCTAGCCTGATAGATGTATACGGCTGTCGACCTCGCTCTTAGACCGACCGTCCCATGTTATTTTGCTCCCGAGGTATACAAACTCCTTGGTGTTCTTTAGTGGAACTCCTGACATCTCTTATTTATTTATCTTCATGTTGTAGCACAACATGAAGAAAAATAATACTCGTATATAATATTTTCTTTAATGAACGTGTTTGAGAAGTAGAGATAATATTAGTGTCGGTAGGTACCTACTAAAGTCATAATATTACAAAGACTTTTTTTTAATTACAACTGGAATTTTCATTGTGAATAATTCCTTTATCAAATATTGTAGCTAAAAAGCAGTAAGCTCATATTTTTATAGGATTTATATAAATCTCTGGTCGGCGTTGAGTCTGATTGCCAAAGCATTAATTATTATTGTTAGTAGGAGTGATTAATTAGATGCGCTTACATTTCTGCAGATATCAGCAACTTGGTTTTATAAAGGGGTGTTCAAACATGTTTTTTCGCAAAATTTTGGATTCGTATTTCCCCTGTCAGCTCGGCCGTGAGGTCCCTGCACAGACCGCAGCCGCTCCTGTCGGCAACCAACCGGAATGGTATAATTTAAGTTAAACAATCCGAATAAACACGGCCTTCATTAGGTGGGCTCGCCATCTTGGCCCGCACCCCTCCCCCGACCGTCCACAACCTCTCGCAACCACCCCCAATCCACCCCTCAATTCTCCCACCCCTCTGGCCGGACCAATCAGCTCTTCGCTTTTACATTTTATTTATTTTCCGTCCCCAAGCGGGGTAGGTATTCGGTACGGGGTAGATATGGGTGGGTTCGGGGTGGGTGTGGGGTATGGTTCCTACCCCGGCTCTGATTGCCGGACAGCGGAAGGGTTCACGGGCTGTGTAAACTGAAAAGGTATCGCTGATCAAATACGGCCTTTTTGGTATGTAAAAATATATATTGGAAGTTAGTAAATACCTACCTAGCAAGGTAGGTTCCAATGGTCACAAAATAAGGTTCTTTTCACGTGTGAAACGATTCAATGGTATTTTACACTTAAAAGTATATTTGATGATTAAACAGTAATGTTCCAATATTTACGAGTAGACATTTTTACTTTGAAAAATTTGAAAATGTTACAGGGTTCATTAAAATGCTACTCCGTACATATATCTGTTTTATTCGACAGATTTCCTTTAAAAATTTATAATTTCCTAAAGAGATACAAGAAGTCTACGAAGTATGTTGTTTATTAGCAAGACGTTTTTATAAGCAACTAGCTGGTTCCCGGCATGCGTTGCTATGCCATTTAATAAAGAAATTGTTTCTTCCTGCGTGTCCTTTCCCATTCGTCCCGTTCCCCTTCCGCCTCCCTTTCGCGTTCCCACACCGCCTTCCCTCTCCCCACTCCTCTCGCCTGCTTCCCCCGTCCCGCGAACCCTCTTCCCAAGTTCTACCCTCCCGCATTACATTCATTCAGTTTATTCATTCCCGGTACATTCAGTTTTCAAACAGCTCGCGTGCCACCTATTGCAATTTTTTATACAAATTTCGTAATGCCAGAGCTCACCAGTAGTTTTATACAAACCTTGTCCTGACCATAACGAACACAACAAAAAAAGAATTATCCAATTTGGTGCAGTCGTTCGGAAGTTATGCGCGTACATACATTTCGGCGATTCATTTTTATTTATATATATTTAAAAACGTATAGCTAGGTACCTATTACCTATATGTTCATAGGTGTCCATTTCATCTCCAAGCCAACCAAGATAAATAAACCAAAAACAGCGTAGAAAAAGGAGTTATTTAAGTGTGAGAGGGTGGATTAGAAATATGAAGATGATTTTATCACTTGACTGAAGAAAGCCCATTCTAGATTGAGAGATATTTAACCCTTATCCACTGAAACCATTTTTGCCATATATTGGCGCCATTTTAAATGTCTCCAATTGCTTTTCGGGTAAAAAAGGCAATTATCTCCTTGATTCAGTATTTTTTTTTGTTTAAATATTTGTATCTCCCATGTTTGTTATTTTGGACTTAAAACGAGCTATTGAAATGCTTTATCTGTTATGATCGTAGATGTTGCCATTCCGAACTTCGTAGACTATTTTATAAGGATGTCAAAAATATATTTTTAACGCAGAATTTTTGATCAGCTGTTTACTGTTAAAATTAAAATTAATTAAATTAAATATGCATCTTTCATTATCAAGTGTACTACAGACAATATACAGAAATCAAAAATATTCTATGTTGACTCGAATAAGTACCTCTAACGGCAGTTTCAAAGTAACAACCACGCAGGATTCGCGAGGTTATCAACTTTACGTTTTTTTTTTTAATTTTAAATGTATAAATCCTACAAATATGGGAGGTAAGGTATGATTTTTTTTTAATGTTGCGAAAAATTAAAAAAAAATGTTCTTCTGAAAATGTCGAGCAAACGGAGAAAAAAGTTTTAGGTTAGCCCGGTAGTACCCGCTCAAAAAGAAAAAGAAGGAGTTATTAAAAACAAAACACTTAGGCGAAAATTATGAAAATATTTAATAAAACATGACTCGTTTAAAATAGACCAAAAATCTCGCGGGGAATGTCTAAAATAGCATTTAAAGAAATACTGTGAATTTTTTCACACATATAACTTGTAAAATAACTGAAAAAACTTTGTTTATAATAATTTTCGGAGCAAACTTTGAATCTTTTTTTTATCGAGGGAATTTCGTGTACGAATAATTACCGTTTCGGTGTGGGGTATGTACAGATATTATCTTCAAGAATAACATATATTTATTATGAGCTATAAAATTTAAAGTGTTTAAGGATGTAATAAATACGTGTAAATGAGTGATTATTATGAGTACCTTAATTGGATGCCAGAGAATCAACTAAGCTATTTCCAAAAACACACTATTGTTAAATGAAACAATTTAACTTTGTTTGAACCACTTATATATTTGATTAAAGCCGATTGGTTACCTTTTCAGGAAACTTATATATATTTACTCAAACACATAAGTGGTTCAAACAATGTTACATTGTTTCATTTATCTATAATGGATAACCTCAAAGTTATAGCTACATTCAAAAGTATACACTATTGTTAATTTGTTAGTGTGTATGTGGGCGCGAGGCGTATTTACAATCCCTACCGCGTTTCAGTCGCTTTAAATTTTCAATATCAAAATTTAAATATTTAGAAATAAAATTATTAATTTCTAATATACACATTGGAAAGATTATTTTATCTAGATTTTAGAACAATTTTCGTTTTTGCAAAGTGATAAAACATATCAATATAGAGGTGTATTTACAATATATGGGAATAATATTAAAATTTAAATATTTAGAAATAAAATTATTAATTTCTGATATACACATCAGAAAGATTATTTTATCTAGATTTTAGAACAATTTTTGTTTTTGCAATGTGATAAAAAATAACCAATATAGAGGTATATTTAAAATGTAAATTGTCGTTACTAAATCGGTATAGGTTTAGTAAATACGCGGGCGGGAGCACGCCGTCTAGTACTTACTGCGTCTTTCGATATTAACAAATAATATAAAGTTTTATTAACCATAATCCGGCAACCCTGAAAACAATATCCACGAAACTTGCAATTAAAATGAATGCACGTGTACGAACGCTTGGTTGAATCTGAATATAAACGTATTAGAACGGGGTATAACTACGTTTTTTTATTGCATCAAAAAATTAAGCAAAAAATTACGATGATTACGGCATTTTTATTTTACTTTTATATTGACGAATAAATTTTCTATAGCAAGTCAAAAGTTTCCCATTTTTGAATTACCGCTAAAACGATTTTTATTACGGGCTATCGTGTGACGTCATGAGCGTCGACGCTCACTGACAGTGTTTATTTATGCTGGCCCAGTTGAGCGACGCTTGTGACGTCACAATCCGATTTGCCAACCACGGGCCGTTTTGATTTTGTCAGTTTTAGATCGTTTTTAAAATCAATAGAATTGAATGAAAACATAAAAAAACAAACGTTTTTAGTAGGATGATTAAAATCAGAAAAATGATCTTTAAATATTCCGTACATTTTCAACAGAATCCCTCGTTTGTGGAATTTGATGGAATTTGGTACTCGATGGGGTATTTCCACAAACGGTTTGAAATTTTCACGGCCAAAAGTATTGTCGTGAATTATTTTTGGGGTATTATGCCTTCATTATATAGCCAACGTTTCTCACAACGTTACAGTCTCCTGTAATCCTATTACACATCTGCCATGATTATGGATACTGTAACGCTGTCTGAAGCGTTGGCTAAAGAAGGAGGTAGTTCAACACGGCATAATACCCCAAAAAATTAATCACGATATAATTAACTTTCATAGCATTGACACGCATGTGTCAAGATTGACATCCGAAAATTTACTCATTTAAAGTGAAGAAAGGGGTACTTCAAGGATTCATCCTTCCACCTATTGTAAGTATTATGTATGTATGGGGAATACAACGTTCTTGATGGTTTATAAAGAAAGATTAAACATTGGATTATGGCCGAAAATCTTATATCTCCGATATGCAGACGACAATACACTTATCACCTCTTCTGAAGAAGAATAATTCCCCTCTTTTTTATTCTTTTATACATTAGCTCCATAAAAGAGGCCCTGGGGAAAACAATTTCTCTCAGGGCCCATGTCATCCTTGGGGATGCTGTGTGGAGGGTCCTATTAGGAAAGGAAGGAGAGGAAGTTTTGAGAAGGAAAAGGGTATTAGCGGTGGGTAGGAATCTAGGGGTCAATGTGTCCAGGAGTGACGGACGCATGAATCCATGGAGAAGTCAAAAAAAAAAAAAATAAAAATAAAAGGACTCCCTCAACCACTCTCTCCCGGTCCAGCCTGCCACATAGCTGGAAGGCAGACGCGTCCGCCACCAAGACCCGGACAAACCTCTTTGCTAAAATAGAGGAAGAAAGATGTAATCTAGGTCCACTGGTCAACAAAGCCAAACAAAACTAATGGTAATCGCCAGGGCAAACGCTTTTATGAACAAATGTTATTACTTATTACGGACTTAAAAATGGTGAACTTCTTCATAAACCAAAGATTAAAAGATTTAAAAAATCAAAACCAGTTTTTAAAATTCATTACACAAGATACTTTATTAGAAGTTTAATTATGTTTTTAAAAATATGGGTTGTGTTAATTAATAAGAGCAAAAACAGATTATATTGTATACGAACAGATTTTTTTTTCTTCTTAAAGAAAAACCATGAAGTGTTGAAAATGTTGGATGGTAAAATGGTGAGCTAATTCAATAAACAATCGTCTAGGAATTCATTCACACTGTTGCCAACTTGCAACGGCATCTGTTTGGAAATAATCTCTAAATTTATACTCCAACAAACACGAAACCATAAACATTGCGTTTTCTTCTCTGATCTCATCCAAGTAATAATTTAGTGAGATGAAAATTAACCGGACTGGGAACATATATAATAAGAACAAAATGCGAACAAAATTGCATTCGCAACACAAAGATTTCGAAAACAGTTATTAAAAGGAAAATTATCATTATTATACCAAAGAATTTAAGAAATTCATAAATGATTTACAGAAGAATAAACATATAAAAGGAACGCTCTGGTGGTTTGAATATAAAGAGTAGGTGCCAACTCTACCATAGGTCACCCAGGGCCGTAGCTAGAGTTGAATTTAAGATAGGGCAGCGGTAATTACAGGTAGGGCGCAAGTAAAAGGGGGGGGGGGGGGGCGCTGCGGGTGGCACTTTTAAGGGGCGTCAAAATTTCACAATAAATAATAATAATATCTTGTTAAAATTTTAATCATTTTTTTGTTGCATATATGATTCAGACCGATTGAAATGGGCACGGAATTTTTCATTACTTATTCTGTGACAAACATGGGTAATCCGCTTTCTTCAAATGAATGTATAATAATGTCATCAAGATAACTGCAGCGACTGGCAACACCGTCCGGGTCGAATTTTGTTTTGCGCTTGGATTTTTTATGACTAATATTCAGTAAGAATGATTGAGATAGGACAGATAGGTCCGTGGGCGATGCGCGACAATTCTAAGAAAGTTTCATGGATCGTCACGTGATCCAATGGATCAACCAAACCATCTATGTGTTCCAAGTACAAAAGTAAGAGGAAAACCATTTTCTTGTTCTGGGAGTAGTATCTGAGCTTAAGCTGAGGACTTACCAGATTAAAACCAGTTTCATGTTCCGAATGATCTGTCAAAATTCCAGTAGCGGATTAATCTGCTGACACATTTCGAAGAAAACCGTTCTTTGGAGTGGAGTCAAAATTTTTATTTCAAACCATTCCACAAAATTCGTATTTCGTAGGAAAACCATTCTACGCATTATATGAGAGTAATACTAATTAAATCTGTGGACACGCAAGCAGATTCACCCTTATTTTAAAACCAGTTTTGTGATCAGAATGAAAATTTTCAATTGTGTAATAGGTAGTATTTTTTTTCAATCATGTCAAACAATGAACAAACAGTTTACTAGTATATTATCATAGTCGAGAGTATTTCTTAAGGTAGGGCACAGGTAGGGCATTGCCCCCTAATGCCCCCCCCCTAGCTACGGCCCTGAGGTCACCCCGAGTAGTTCGCAACATTTGGTCTCTTATTTCAACAACACTTTATTATCTGTTGTTGAAATAAGAGACCTTGGTACCTATTACCTTTGACACTAAATTAACTTTTATTAAACATATTAATAATATATCCGGTAAAGCTATGCAAATGTTGGGATTTAACTTACGAATTTCGAAGGAATTTAAAAATTGTCAAACCACTATACACTTCTCTTGTTAGAAGCCAACTAGAACTTAATTCCACCATTTGGAATCCATATTACAGTACACATGAATATTCCCTTGAGCGTGTCCAACATAAATTCTTACGTCACATTAATTTTAAACTGGGAATATCAATTGAAAACATTAATTACTTCTCCCTGTTACAACTACTGGGACTTGATACATTAAAAGAAAGAAGAATTTGTTCTGATTTATTTAAAATTGTTAATAACTTGTTGAACTCTCCTGAACTTCTTTCGTTAATATGTTTTCATGCACCGAGTAGATCAGTTCGTCACAAATTACCTTACCATTGTAATAATACAGGATCTAATGCTGAATTATATGCCATAATAAATCGCCTGCATAGGAGGTATATGTACTTGGTAACAAATATGTTGTTGATGATATGATAAATATTGAAAGATTATAAACATACAAACATTATTTAATTAAAGCTGTTTGTCAGCGCTTCTCAGTTAAATTATAATATAATATACTTTGAATGCTTATATTCTTCATCAATATTTATTTCTGGAATTTTTAAATTTATTACTACGTACTTTACGTAGTAATTTTTTAGTTCATATTATCTTGTACACATTCATGTATATGAGGTTTTCTTTTTCTTTATGTTTGTATTTATAATAGCTTACTATTTTTGCTTTATACTGTCACTTCAATTTGTGCTCTTTCATTTTTTGTCATATTCATTTTTTTTCCTATGTAGGTATATTCTTTCAAATTATTGCAATTCCCATGCAAAAGCAGTTAATTCATAATAAATAAATAAATAAACATTTGGAGACTTAGCAGAGGTACCCGGGATTATCAGGTGTGGTGTGTACAGGTCTTGGCCAGCTGCGTGGCGGACCAGATTGGGAAAGGCAGGTTTGAGGTGACCCTTTGGTCTCTTCAGCTGGTCTCTCTGAACCATCGTCTTAGACCGCAGCGGGATGGTTGAATTCAGACGTCCGTCACTCCTGGACACACTGAGGCTTAGATTTCAACCCATTCCTCGTTCCTTTTCCTTCCCAAAACTTCCTCTCTGTCTTCCAGTCTTTCCTTAAAATCCTCCAACCCAGTAACGCCAAACATGACATAGGTCCTAAAGAAAATTATTTTTCTCAAGGCCTCCCATGTGGAGTTAATGTAAAAAAGGGTAAAAGGAAATAATAGAAAATACACGATACAAAGTTGAATTGACAAAGTGATGGCACGATCAAGCTGAGATAGTTAGCTACAATGCGTTTTGTTTTCATTTCAAAGGAAAAAGTAAAGAAACGCGATATGAATTTCATGATGTGAGATTTTAAGATATCCCTTAAACATCTTATTATTGTTGTTTAATGCATGGTTGTGAAATTAAAAGAAATATATATTTTTTTGTTTTATTGTGTAAATATCGACTTAGGTTCATCGTAGATTTGTAGAAAATTCAACAGATGTTGCATATTAAAATATTTACATTTATATAAGACAATAACTAGATTGCATTTATTTCGGGAAGAATCTTGCAACCATACGTCAAGAGAGTAGCCAATAAAAATGTGCATTAATAATGCACGTCTAATTTTTGATCAAATCCTATTATTTAAAATTCTAAATAATGGCCTGAAGTCACCAGAACTTACCAATTTAATAAATTTTCATATTCCGTCAAGATCAACCCGACAATCCGATTTATTTTATTTACCATCATGTAGAACAAATATTAGAAAAAAATCCCCTATATGTACTAATTTTGCGTATGTGCACAATTGACATTTTTAGTAATAACCTAAAGAAATATCGATATAATCAATAACGCGTATGACCGATTATTAACATGAGAGTATAGAATATATCGGGAGCATCTCCTATCCCTTTCCTATATTCCCCTTCCTCTCACCTTCCAATAACCCAAAATTAATTTTAAGATATTAAAACTTCATTTCCAATGTTCTTTAGCATAAGAAACTTCTGTGGCTTTACTTCAGTTCACTTGTATATTTATCACTGTATATTATGTAAAAGCTGTTTGTTTCTCACAAATAAATAAATAAATAAAATGAAGATATTTTGGTGATTCTTATTTGAAATACGATTCTGTTAAATATGACAGAAGGGGAAAGACGTCGAATTAGCTCAGTGGTTAGAGCAGCTCCTCGGCAAGGCCAAGGATCCTAGGTTCAATTCCTAGATGCGACCGAATCTTTTTCTGATATTTTGGTTACAAATTTTCGTTTGAGAGTGGCTAATATCGCATTAAACGATTAAAAAATAGATGAAAAGTATTTAATTAGTTAATTAGACATATTATTTAGGTGCGGGCTGATATTTTGTTTCAAAGGGGTTGCAACCACCCTGCCCGTTTTAAAAATAAACATCGTTTCACCCCTCTCCCAACCACCCTCCGATAATTGGGTTACGATCAGTTGCGAATAGTGTTCAGCGGACCGCATGGAAAACCTGTTTGTTTTGAAAATTTCCCAAATATCCAGTTAAGCGTAGTATGGTTCACAATTAGCCGGGCCGGGTTACGAACCCGCGAGGTTCAGTCCACAATCAGCGCCGTTACACCTCGCTACACATAATTGCAATGCTTTTGCATCGATTGCAAAGCTTTTCAGCTGCATGGCTTTTTATATGCACTAAAACAGGGTTTCCCAAACTTTTTCTGCAATGGAACACTTTACAAACCCGTAAATTTTAACGGAACACTTGGCTCATTTATTAGATTGGGTAATTCCTAATAATAAAGTTAAAAAAAATTACAATTAAATTACACATTATTTATTAAGTATACCAACAATATACAAACATATAACAAAAATGGAATATAAACAAAAAATGGAATAAAAACAACAAAAAATGGAAAATAAACAAAAACAAAAATGAAACAAAAAAATTAAAAAAGGAATGTAAATAAAAAGAAATTGGAAAATAAGCAACAAAAAATTGGAGTCTAAACAATAAAAATGATTATAAACAACAACAAAAATGGAATAAATAAAATACCTAATTAATGGCTATGACGATTTTGAGTCCTTTAATATGCATTTATAATGCATGTCTTCTTGATATCAGGCACAATATTGGTAAGTTGTATTCTAATATCTGGTGTGGCGTCTCGAGACTGTTCCTGCCCTTTGACTTGGTTGCAGCATAATTAGAAAATCCCGCTTCGAATAAATAGTTCGTAGAAAACGGAAGTATAACAACAATAGCTTGTTTTGATAAATTGGGGTACTCTTCTGACAAACTCGCCCAGAAATCATTTAAATGAGAATAATATCAGCATTGTTGAAATATGAATATGTGTATAATATATTAAGTTAAATTCTTCCGACAAATTGTCGCGGAACCCCTGTACAGGTTCGGCGGAACCCTAGGGTTCCGCGGAACACAGTTTGGGAAACCCTGCACTAAAACA
Source organism: Limnephilus marmoratus (assembly GCA_917880885.1). Classification (NCBI taxonomy): domain Eukaryota; kingdom Metazoa; phylum Arthropoda; class Insecta; order Trichoptera; family Limnephilidae; genus Limnephilus; species Limnephilus marmoratus. The sequence goes on from OU862911.1 coordinate 3,357,813, forward strand.
TTGAGCCTCGCATCCAATGGACAATAATTGGTTGGCCGGTTTAAACGATTGCACAAATAAGCTTTTTTGCAGTTGATTGGAATTAAAAGCTAGTCACATCATGTTGCTGGTTTTATTTTATGTTTTTTTTGATGATCTGATTTGATTAATGATTGTTTTAGTTTTAAATAATGATTTTTTTTAAATGAATTCTTAAATAATGGCTTATTAAATAATGATTTTTTTTAACAATGTTTTTTTTTTAAATGATATCGGTATGTTATCATGATATGTGCCCACATTATGTTTTTTTTTCTTACCTGACAACTATCCATTTGAAAGTTGTTATGATATGGGTAGGTACAAAGTGCAAATATAAATACATTTGCATAATATTTTATTTTATTTTTTGCATTATCTCTTTATAGGAGGCCCTGAGGGTAACGATTTTCACCATCTTTGGGGGTGCTGTGAAGAAGATCGTTTTAAAAGAGTAAGGACTGACCATGGGTCTTAAAAAGATCCACGTTGGAGGAGGGAGGAAACACTGAAGCCGGCATATCATTTCACAGCCAAGCTACTGAATTCAAAAACGAGTCACGTCAGTGAGTCAGTCACGTGTTCGAACCTTTGACAAGTTTCCCGGCTGTGCACCGGTGACGAAGGGATCAAGCTTTAGAATAAAAAAAATCAGAGTCTGCAATTCACACGTGGTAGAAGTGAAACCTTCAGAAAAAAGTAGGCAAGAGTGGTGAGGCTGCACATAGATTTCTTTTGCCTGTTCATTTTGGAGTAGTTTGAAGATTGGATATTGATTTAACATATTTTTTTTTGGTTTCCAAGGATTCCATCCTTGGTCCGCTAAATGTCTGCAGAGGTTTGTCAGGCGCTTTACACCATTACACCAAAGGAGACTTGCGTGGGACTGTGGATTTATCGTATTTTATTGGAACCCGTGAATCAAATAAATATTTTATTGCTATCTCATTCTCTCGCAGGCTAAATCCCGAAGATGTACGTGTTTGTCTGTTTTTAGTGTCGCTCGTTTCTGTTCATCAAGTTTCAAATCACAACGGTGCTAAAGAAGTTTTCACTTCCGAAACAGAAATATTGCAAATTTTTCAATACGTTTAAACAGTTGAATATTTTAGTGACTACGAAAAACTAAGGCGATCTTTTCAAGATTCGCATAAGTAGGTCAGTTTCATAACGCTGAGGAAACTCCAATGATCACGGCGCCTCTATTTCGGTTTCCATCTAACCTTCAATATAACCTTGTCCGATTCTATGAGACTATGCTGGTTTAGTTACACTGAGCAAACCCTTGAAAATATTTTATTTATTTTCAATTCATTGGCTTATTGGCACTCATCTCTTCCTCAACTATCTAGAGAGTAAATATTTAGGAGACACCTTTAAACATGAAGCAGCTTAATTTATTATGTACCTATATCTACTTAAAAATGTTTAATTACTTCATTAGTCCGCAGCCAACTTGAGCATAAATCACCTATTTGGTCACCGCATTATAACGTTCACTCAGATTCTTTTGAACGAATACAATTCAAATTTTTAAGAATCATAAATTAATAGCGAGTGCCCGGCAGGCGTTGCAATGCAATTTAAATAAATAAATTATTCCTCCCTGCGTGTCCTTTCCCATTCGTCCCCCCTTCCCCTTCCGCCAACCTCTCTACTCCTAAATCCCCTTCCCCTCCCGCGTTCCCTCCACTTTCTCTCTCTTCCCCCTGCCTCACCACCCTCCCGCGTACCCCTTCCACCTTTCCCCATCTCTCGTCCCCCCTCCCGCAAACCATTCCCCCACTTCTTTGTTCCCTCCCCCTCCGTTCTGCCCTCCCTTGGTCACCAACACGTGTAATACACATAAATAATAACATTTTTAAAAAATTAACCCCATTGAGATCAAAACGTTAAACAGTTATCATATTGATATCTCTCATACTTGTATTGTTTTATGAATACGTATTTTATAATACTTTAATTTCTTCTTTCAGGTCTGGTTTCAAAACCGTCGAGCAAAATTCCGCAAGCAAGAGCGGCTCGCCCAGCAGAAGGTGTCGGGTCCCGGGGACTCCAAGGGCTCCGGAGTGGGCGGGGATCCTGCTGGGGGCGGCAGGGGCGGGGGCGGGGAGCCTCGCGCTGCACCCCCCTCGCCCCCCGCAGTGGGGACATGCCCCACCCCGGGCTCCACGGCCAGCCTCTCCTCGCACCACTCATCCAGTGGGGACATCAAACCTCTCAATAACGGATCAGGTAATTAATAAGAAGGTTGCTTTATTGTTGAAAGAGTGAAGATGGACAAGAAGATTTTTTTTATATATTTATAGGAACAAATCGTAATTTGTTTTTAAATACTGGCAATATTCATTTAGTTGTCACACTGAAACGTGGGCGCGTTGGACCTATCGAAATAAACCACATTTTAGTATGAAAAAGGCTGCGCAGCCGTTCCCCTTAAACGCTTTCCTTGCTAGTTACGTTTTCTTGTCTTATCTTGATTTTTTCATTATCCATTCGGACCCAATAGCAATTAGTTTTCACGATAACATTAATTAACATTACCCGGCGCACGTTTTTTTTTTTTTTTACAGCGAATACCGCACAAGAATCTCAACTGCTCCCGTCTGGAGCCAATGAGACTATGGCATCCCCAATTGGGGTATGTTGTGAGGCTGAAGGTAGTGGGGAGGGGAAGGAGGTGGGGAAGAAGAAGGTTGGGAAGTACCTGGCTATTCAGATCTGGTTACTAAACACGGCTAAAGCCATTTTCAAGCAACGTTTCAATTCTGAATGTATGAATTCACGTATGACGTACGAGGCGTACCTGACTTTTTACGCACCAGATTTAAATGTCCGGGTTAAATTTTCCCCCCAAAAAAAAAAAAAAAAAAAAAAAAAAAAAAAAAAAAAAAAAAAAAAAAAAAAAAAAAAAAAAAAAAAAAAAAAAAAAAAAGAAGGAAAAACTAAATCCTTTCATACACTTCCCCAAATGATCATCTAGTGAATCCACGTTATGCAATTGCACTATATAAGTATTATAAATACAAAACAATACAAGAACAACATCAGAGGGTTCGGCTCTGTGGCATTTCTAATTGAACCTATAAATCCTACTGATCCCTCAATATAAATATTTAAAAAATCTTTTGTAATCCTACATGTATTTAAAATTACTGCTTTTTGCATTTTTATATACAAATTCTTTGAAAAATCTAATATGCTTAAATTTTGAATCAGATTCCTAGGTATTATGCCAGTGGCCGAAATAACAAATGGTAATATTTTTATAGTCCGAGAATGCCAAATTCTTTTAATCTCATTTCCTAAATCTGTGTATTTTCTAATTTTTTCAGAAACAGTTTTTTGAATATTACAGGAATTTGGAATAGCTACATCAATGATATAAGTTATTTTTTTAATTTTGTCATGTAAAACTATATCAGGTCTATTATGACTAATTGTTCTGTCTGTTAGTATAGTTTTATCATAATATATTTTATAAAATTCATTTTCAATAAATGAATTTGGTTCATATTCATAATATGGTACTACATTACGGCAATCAATCAAGTTATGTTTAATTACCAAAGTTTGGTGAATTATTTTTAAAACCTGATTGTGCCTAAATGTATACTCGGAAGGCGCTAATATAGAACATCCCGATATAATATGTTCTATAGTTTCGGGAAAAGCCAAACATTTTCTACATAAATCATCAATTTGATTTATATCTTTGATTATATGCTTTCTATAATTTTTAGTATTAATGACTCTATCTTGAATGGCAAGCATAAATCCTTCTATTTCTGCGCTCAACTCTCCAATACTCAACCATTTGTTTGACGAAAGTTTGTCAACATACGCTTGGTTGAGATAATTGAAGTGTTTTGCGTGAATAATTTTATTTGACCAGGAATCTAATAATTCCTGGTTAGTATTTATAAGAATGTTGGCATTCTCGTCATATAAATTTAAAGGTGTAATATTTCTATCTGCCTTGCAAATTATTTTGTGCATTTCTGAGCTATTAGCTTTCCTATGGAAAAAATTTCTAAGCATTTCTACCTGATTGTGTTTCAAAGATGTTATTTTGACTACACCTCTACCTCCTAAATTTCTAGGTAAATTAATTCGTTCTATAGCTGAATTTGGATGATGGCAATTAAATTTTGTTAACGTAGTTCTAATTAATCGTTCTAAACTATCTAAATCTGTATTGGACCATTTAATTATGCCAAATGAGTACGTTAGTAGAGGTATTGCCCAAGTATTTATTGCTTTTACTAAATTTTTAGCAGATAGATTGCATTTTAAAATTTTTCTGATCCTAGTTTGAAATTTAATCCTAATATCATTTTTAATACTAGTGTGATCCTAATATCATTTTTAATAATAGTGTGAAATAATAAATTTTTAATTTTTAATAATAAACTTAATAATCTTAAATTATGTTAAAGAATAATTTCTTAAATAAAACCGTTTTAGCCGAGCAATAATATTAACATGTCATTCATATAATATTTTTACACTTGCATTAATCCTACGAGTAGGGGCATACGTCTTTTATATTTGCTGCACCATATTAGAGTTTATTGTTTTCCGAAATAGCTTGAAGGTCAGAAGGAATCCCATTTTAAACTATGATTTTAACCAATCTAAAATCTCGTTACCATGTGAGTAGGTGGCTGAGAACATTTTCCTGAAATAGCTCACGTACATTTCTAATGAATAATGAGTATTCTCAAAGGAATGCACTGAACAATAATAATTCTAGAAGACGCCTCGGTACTAGGTACTGTAATGCACATGCACATCTCTCCGACATTGCTTACTTTAAAAGTTATTTGCGGATGAAAACGTTATAATTCAGTTATTTTCGCGTGATATACTCTTTAAGATCTACTTCATTACAGAACCCCACAGTCATTCATCAAACCCGAGGCATCATCTGTTGGACTAAGCGTGGGTGGTTTTAGAATAATACACAAGCAAGAATCATTCCATGATCTTTTCTTTTCCAAGGTCAGATATGAATGACGATCTTTTGTACCTATAGAGCGGATAGTACCAACCTTGGCTTTGGGCACAAGGGTCGCGGGATTAACCCGACAAAACATTATTAAATTTCAGAAACTTAAAGCATAATAAAATAGGTATAATCGTATTAGAACAGGGTTCCCCAACCAGTGATCCGCAAGAGGGTAGAAGATGGTCCGCGATGGTCCGCCGATCAATAAACAAGCCAGCGCGTGGGCGGTTCCTGGTCGAGAAGGCTGTATAAAAAAGAAATCGGGACAATATTCAGTTTATCATTATTGTAACTTGTGGTCAGTGGCCATTATGGTATTCCGTTTCGCCCCACTCCATCGTACCCCGTTCTACCCTCTCCGTTGTGGTAAGTATTCTGCTAGAACCCTTCCCACCCTATCCCATTCCGCCCCATCCTTTGTGGTAAATATTCTGCTAGAACCCGTCCTACCCTATTCCATTACGCCCCTTCCGTTGTGCTATCCGTCCCGGTGCCACCCGGGGACCCGGGGCACCGTCTCCCCTCGCTACGCCACTGCCTGTCAAAAAAATAAACGTACAAGTGGTCCCCGGACAGAAAAGGTTGGGAACTACTGTATTAGATCAACCAGAGCAGGGGCGGATTCAGGATAGTTTTCCGGGGGGGGGGGGCACAATGGGCGAACTGGCAAAAAATCAACAATTACTGTTAGGATTGTTTTCTGGGGGGGGGGGGGGGGGCACAAGGGGCGCACGCGCAAAAAATCAACAATTACTGTAAGGATTTTTTTCTGGGGGGGGGGCACAAGTGGCGGACGGCCAAAAAAATCAACAATTACCGTTAGGATTTTTTTCGGGGGGGGGGGGGGCACAAGGGGCGTACGCGCAAAAAATTAAAAACTTGAATTATCATACTTCAAGTTTATTTCTACAAGTTCAAGAATGTATAGGAAGGTTTATGAAAGTGTCAAAACAATAGAATAATTAAATGTTTAATAATGACAGTTTTCTGTACTGTGACAAATGAAATGTACGGAATATCCACAGTACACAAAAATACATGGCATGGGGACACGTGCCCCCCCCCCCCCCTAAATCCGCCCTTGAACCATAGTGTAAGATGCTTTCTAAGATTCGACAATTAAGCTTACGATAATGCTTTGCTTGAAACAACTTCTTTAGTCAACGTTTCTGATAGTTTCAATCATCAGGGCAGATGTGTGGAATGAAGTATGTGTTGATGTATTTAGAAGTGATACTATGCGTTAATTTTCTTATTGTGATTTCCTGCACTTAATTTTGGAGTAGACATCTAACACCGGATATCAAGAACTGCTGGGCTTAGCGTCGTTGTCTCTAAATATTTTTATTTAGTTACATATTGGATTTAACTAATAATTAACTTAAATATCAGGGCAGATGTGTGGGTTGTTAGAAGTGAAGTACGTGTTTGTGGTTTTATTTATTGTTTATGATTCCAATCATATTTTTCCAACAGTTATCCTCCTGACAACATCCCTTAATTTAGGATTGATTTTTTACACGGTATTCATAAAATATGAATACGTGGTCTTCAAATTTTATACCTGGCACACATCATTTTAGATTTTCGTTTTCCGTGCTTTCTTCGGTTTTTCTTTACTTAATGTTTAGGAATTAAACAAAATACCCTCTAGCTGTAGATTTTAATAAGATCTACCTGTATGTAGATTTATAAGAGTATTCGTTGAGAAAGAATGGATTCTTTAGTATGATTTAACTCCACAGGTCTCGTGCATATCCTGTCAGTAGATCAGAATATCTCTACTTTGATAATAACATTTTAAAGCTTATAAAATTACACTTATAAATGTAATTTTTTTTTAATGCGAACAGAAAAAGGCTAACTTTACGGATGTGAAGGGCGGTGTAACGTTGTCCAAAACCATGAATCAAGAAGGAACAGAAAGGTGATGTCTTATTAGTGTAACCTCATTATTCAATCAACCTAATATTAATCTCTCTAGCTTAATACACACAATCTCCCATAAAAATTCATGAGAGAAATTTTTCAAGTATAAAATAAACAATACTTCGATTTTTTCTGAAGTTGCTGTGTTATGTTGTATAAAATAAAGTATATTACCAGACAGTGAACAAATTGAGCTTTCAAACAATGAACTAATTGTTTTAGTAAGCTGTTCGGTAGTTTCAGACATTCCGGCATGATAGGCTCGCCCACCTTAAAGCTCTCACCTCACCACAACTGAGTTCGGAGCTTTGGCGTCACGAGACGCGTGATACTGAAATATCACATTTTAATTTTAATGTTCCGTGTCACAAAGCTCCAAGCAATAGTATTTTCCAGAATTTGGATCAGAACACTTACGGACGGGTTGTTTAAAGGAATTTGAACAATTCACCAAATTTAATCAAATTTCAAATTTAATATTCAATCATTTTCAATTTCATATTCCTATTTAAGTTATGTTAATATTACAAGTACAATAAAATTAACCGGCATTGATGAAATAATAACGGAATTTGAATAAAACTTGATTTATAATTTTTGTGAACTGTTCAAATTCTGTTAAACAGTTCATCATATTAATAAGATAATTTTTATTTGAATAGTCAATACATATTTATTTACATCGGGACACATTAGCTCAGTGGGTAAGGCACAGGTCCTGGGTTCAAGTCCTAGATGAGACCGTACCTTTTTCTGATTTTTCTGTTTCAGATTTTCGTTTGAGTTTCGCTAATATTGTCTTCGTTAATTAAATATTTACAATTTGAGGTTTTGCTCATTTAGTTAAAAATAAAAATATTATTTAAATTACATGCTTTAATATGCTTTCAAGATACATTTGTACCAACACCCTCGACGCCTCAGTTGAAGAAATTGTGGATTTTATAGGGAATGTACTTCAATCAACCATATCTGAATTTTTTGTGTGGTTTTTCGAATTTATATATAAATATTACATATGAATAAAACTCGGCCATGCAAACAAATTAGGCGATAGAGATAATTTTTAAAAGCAAGCTGTTAAAGTAAAAACAGGCAGAGGTCGTATCCACGTCATCATGGAGCATTCGAAAAGAACGAAGGTGGTAACTTGCTTCTTAAAATATTGAAGGCGACAAGTGACAATGACCATTCTTCACATGTCAGATCAGAAAAAATATCGATTTTGTTAAGGAGGTTGATTGCAATTGCGTTAATAATAATAATAATAATAATAATCTGACCTGATATAGTTTTACATGACAAAATTAAAAAAAATAACTTATATCATTGATGTAGCTATTCCAAATTCTTGTAATATTCAAAAAACTGTTTCTGAAAAAATAAGAAAATACACAGATTTAGGAAAAGAGATTAAAAGAATTTGGCATTCTCAGATTATAAAAATATTACCATTTGTTATTTCGGCTACTGGCATTATACCTAGGTCTCTCATTTAAAATTTAGGCATATTAGATTTGTCAAAGAATTTATACATAAAAATGCAAAAATCAGTCATTTTAAATACGTGTAGGATTACAAAAGATTTTTTAAATATTTATATTGAGGGATCAGTAGGGTTTATAGTTTCAATTAGGAATTCCACAGAGCCGAACCCTCTGATTTGAAAATATCTGGAGTCGGTGAATTATTTTCCCATTTGGTCTCTGGTAGGTTGTTGACATGTTGTTCTTGTATTGTTTTGTATTTATAATACTTTATAGTGCAATTGCATAGCGTGGATTCACTAGATGATCATTTGGGAAGTGTGAGAAAGGGTTTAGTTTTTCCTGTGGGGAAAATTTAACCCGGACATTTAAATCTGGTGGAAAAAAAATTCCAGGATGTGGGGAGGATAGTACAATCCCACACGTCACATATAGTTATACATATTTATATATTGTAAAGAAATAAGAACATAAATAGAAAAAAAATTAAGAACTGGTATATTTTCCGTTTCTCCATGAGCGGAGACCCTTTCGTATTCAGTCGATAATGTAAATATATCTAAAGAAATGATTTTGAATAAACATAAAATCGTATAAAAATATAATGTAATTAGTTTAATTTTAAATAATTAACACAAAGTTCGTTAAGTAATATTTTCACAAAAAGAAGAAAGGATGTAAGTAGCTGTATTATTATTTTTTTCAAGTGTTCTAAAAATTCCAATATTCAATATTGGATGGTTAGGAGGCATATATTAATTAGGTGAGCAGTTTTTCATTAATGTTAAAAGTCTATCTCATACTGGCCAAATTTAATTACCATATTGTGCGTTTCTTGAAAAAAGTTTTTTTTCTTCTAATAGTGCAAAATTATTTTGTAGTAACATTTTAAATTCAAATTAATAGATAATTTTGTATTAACCACACAATTATTTACAAAAATCGACATGTTTCGTCAGCAAAGCTGACTTCTTCAGGGCTTTGACAGAACTAATTTAAAAAAATAGACGTACATAGGTAATAGAGAAAAATAATAGACATAAACAATAATAAAATTTGAAAGAAAATAATGTGTAGGAGACAAGGGGCAATATAAAAAAAATAAAAGTCTTTAAATTCAAATTAATAGATAACTTTGTATTGACCACTTAATTATTTACAAAAACCGACATGTTTCGTCAGCAAAGCTGACTTCTTCAGGGTTTTGACAGAACTAATTATAAAAAATAGACATACATAGGTAATAGAGAAAAATAATAGACATAAACAATAATAAAATTTGAAAGAAAATAATGTGTAGGAGACAAGGGGCAATATAATATAAGATTTTTTTGCTTGTTTTATAACTGGCACTAGTTCTACAATTCGAAAGAAACACAGGTTCACGAAATATCTACAGAAGTACGATTAAAAACATTCTAGTATCTTCTCTCTTTTTCGTTTTCGTACAAGACGTGTGAGAAACAAGATTTTTATGAACGACTTTTAGGACGTCGATGACTTGCACGCGATCTCTCCCCGGGACCAGCACATATTTTGGAAAGGAGCTAAATAAATATGATGCTAATAAATATTTTAAATTTTCATTAGATATAATACCTACATAATACTTTATACTAAAAACGGTCAGATACCTTTTAATGCCAAGTACAAAATATAAATTTAATCAGCCATTAGTAGGTGTCAACAAGGGTATTAAATCACCTGCCATTATAATTAGAGTCAGGTGTCCATCATATCTCAAGTTCTTCACTCGTGGACCGTAAGATCTTCGGACAGGTATTTATTAGGGTCCACTATAAGACCTTCACCGTAATATAATTAGATAAAACGAAAATAATATATACGTATGCTTTAATATTTATTCGCGTACATACCTAATATATTATAGTAGGTGTTATGCTGATTTTTTTCTCCTGGTCACGGCTTCAATTAGAAAAAATATTGTTAAAATAGATCTTGGCTAAGGCTCCGGACCGCGGGAAAACAGGCGTGAATATACCAAATGGAATGCTCGGCGGATCGAGGCATTACTTTATTTAGACCGCAGCAAAGTGGTGTCGATTTCGACTTACATTCTCCGGATATTAATGTTCTTTTCATTTTAGAGAAAGTCACCATTTTCTAAGAAATTCTATTGAGAGTATTTTTCATAGGAATTATTGAGATGCGAAAATTTTATATATATATATTAATAGTTTACACCAGTTCTGGGAACAGTCGTTCTTGCGTCCAAAAAGTATGTTTCTAATTTTCTCTTATTTAATAAATCAAAATCAAAGTTTCCATCGATTTCAAGTAGGTAAATAAATGCCTACCTACTTAATTATGTACATTATGTTTTATAGTTAAGAAAGCCCAAATAAACTCGACAATTTCATTTTCAAAAAAATGATCTTTATTGAACCATAGTCAGAGTTAGGCTTGCTTTTAAAATAGGTGCAGCGGATTTTCGAAAACGGAAATGGAACCTGAGAACAAATTTACAGACAGATTAAAGTTAATCAGGCAGATTAGAAAAAAAATGTAAATGGCTAGAAAAATCATAATCTTTCATTTCTATCTCTCTTAATTCCTTTTTAATTTCCTTTTGCCTCACGACCTTCCACAATTCGAATATTCTTGTTCTATAGAAGCCCTTTTGAATCTGGAAAATGGAAATATTGTTTACCTTTCACACTTAAACCAAAATTATATATTACATATAAATAAATATGAATCTACGACACATATATAATATATAACTTCCTAGAATCTTTGAAGATTACCTGTGTGAAAATAATACAGGAATTAAAATAACTTACTTCTTCGACCTGCCTAACTAAATGCAGTTTATCTGAATGCCGAATGGAAATAAATTCGTTCGCTTGAATGAGGTTAATTAGAAAATACGGATTCAATTTTGTCATGAATTGTGCCAAGGGCTGACAATTATATATTAAACGATTCAGATTAAAGGCCATTTATTTCTTAGTGGCAATAACTTGTTGTAAAGTATAAGACAATATTCAATAAAAAATATATTATTAGGAGATAGTAAACATAATCTGCTACTTATTATAATATTTTTCATTTCTCACAGTTTTTTTTCATTACGTTATGTTACGTTAAGATAACTAGCTGGCCCCGGCATGCGTTGCTATGCCATTTAATAAAGAAATTGTTTCTCCCTGAGTGTCCTTTCCCATTCGTCCCGTTCCCCTTCCGCCTCCCCTTCTTCTCCTGCGTCCTCCTTCCCTCTCGCGTTCCCACTTCGTCACCTCCACCTTCCCTCTCCCCACTCCACTCCCCCCCTGTCCCGTGAACCCCCCTCCCGAGTTCTCCTCCCCCCTCCCAGGTCCCCCTCCCCCCTCCCAGGTTCTCCTCCCCCTCCCTAGTTCCCCTCCCCCATCTCTCCCTCCCTCCCGCTTTCCATAGTAACAGCCGCTTCCTCGCGTGCCACCAATAGCATTTTTTATACAAATTTCATAATGCCAGAGCTCACCGGAACTTTTATAAAAACCTTGTCCTGACAATAACGAACACACAAAAAAAGAATTATTCAATTTGGTGCAGTCCTTCGAAAGTTATGCGCTTAGCAACACATTCAGCGATTCATTTTTGTATTATACGAGTAGATAACTTTGCATGTCTTAAAACATTTTTTGATAATGTGGCACTGGTTGTTTTTTGGCCATGCGGAAGCCCCCATTTTAGGTCATGTTAGGTGCCTATTTTATAAAAAAATACTGTAATGTGGATTTTTTTAATTGAAGATTTTACCTAGCATAACTGTGAGATAAGAATAATATTATAAATTTATGGTAAAAGCATTGGATAACATGATATGTAGTTAGAAGGAGAAATATGTAGGTATGTATATTCTAAACTTTGAAAAATAAAATGTTTAGTCCCGAATCTAACCGACGTTGATTTACATATTTCAATGAGGTGTACTAGGCACACTCTGCTAGAAGTGCACAATAATATGCTGATTCATGTAAAAGCCAACAACTCTAATTCCGCAAACAATTCACAAATTACCCGCCCGATCGCAACATTTACCTCCTAGCAAAAATTACTACACACATGATTACATGCTAACAAACAATTATTTGTTTTTGTTTTTAGGTGATAAAAGTTTTTTTATAACTACTTATACTAAATTTTTCAATAAACTTTTATTAATAGTCAGTTACAATTCGTGAACATGTAATTCTAGATTTAAAAATACCTCATTATCTCTCCAGGCAATGTCATCAACCAGTGATAAAGAAATAAAATCCACAATTAGTTTACGCTAAACCGAATTAGTCTTTATTTGAAGCAGGTACAATCAATTTGCAAGTATGACACAGCTCAATAAACAATAGTAAAGCAGCACAAAACTATAACAGTAACTTTATGGATACTTAACCCAAAGGAATCTAATTATTCCATCAACCGCTCGTTAAATCTTTTAACCAAAAAGGTTTACGAATGACCGGAAAGTAACTTAACTTTCGCGAGGTCTCACATGACTTTATATCGGTCACACCTAAGAGTATGGATTAGTTCCATGGGTCAGATCATCTGTAAGCCTGAGCGGCGCGGCGGGGTGCAACATCTAACCAGAAGCATCCCTCGTCCCCAACCTGTAAGGGACGAAACGATGCGGGAAATAAAAGGTAATCGAGATTGAATACTTACAAATATACGATCGAAATATTAATACATCTATACAATATGGTTTTGTTACAATCCATTTTTTTGGATTATCATTACTTTTAAATACCTACATTTATTAGTTAAGATTAAGAATAATTCACATCCCAGACGAAATTACCAAGATATTGCGTGGACATAGGTAATAGTTATTTTAACTACGTAAAATTGAATGGATCTATCTTGTTACTTATAATTATTAGTACTGTGTTTGTTTAAATAAATAAACAAGGAAATTAAAGTAACTTTTGGTCGAGGGCAGCAGATGACTTCCTTGATGCATTTGATATGTTCAAGTTTATTATGAGTTGCTTACGTTAAATTGTTACGACAAATTGAGAATGTGACAGAATTGACAAATTTATTGCACTGCTCAAATCATCTTAATTTCTGTTGTAATTATGTTCGACGTGTTTATGAAGCTGTGGGCTTGTTAGTATGCGGAAAACAGTTATCCATGATACAGATGCACAGATAATATTTGAAGGTTATTTCTACAAACTATTCGCAAATTACATTGCGGTAGGTCATCGCTAAAATTTGCATGTGCTTCATCTATTATGTCGTTGTCGGTTTAATTTCAACTGGGCGAAATATCAAATATTGTTTCGTACACTACACGTGGCACTATCCTACCAACTTTCTTTTGGATATGTTCGGACCCATCTGCGGGTCAGAATGGATGTCCATTTTGCATCACATTTCTTCCGACCAATTCGTTAACTTTTAAGTTCCCGATGGTTACCTCCGTCACCGACAGCGACAGTAGACTCTTCTATCTCCTAGTGTGCATGACTAACTTGCCAGAGGTCATGCCGGTGGGGAGAGCAATATTACTGTTGAACACAATCAATTCGGCAGCCACCTCTGGTCTGGAGCTCCAAAATACCTGAAAAATACCCTCGACTCTGTGCAGAAACGGACGGTCCGTTTAATAGATTCTCCCATCTTAACAGACGGATTGCAATCTTTAGAGCACAGGTGTCGGGTGGGAATGCCTACCTTGTTCTACCGGTATTACTTTGAAAGATGCTCCGAGGAACTAGCATCATTGATCCCTTCGGCACCGGTGCATAGTCGGGAAACACGCCGAACGCGCGCCCAAAAAAAATAAAAAATACAATACACGGTTGACATTTGTCACATGAGAACGGGTCGTTTCTTTGACTCGTTCTTGTGTTCAACAGTTCGGCTGTGGAATGATTTGCCGGCCTCTGTGTTTCCTCCTTCCTACAATATGGGTCTCTTTAAGACCAATGTTCATTCCTTCCTCTCCTCAAAAAGACAATCCACACAGCATCCCAGATGACAAAGGCCCTGAGGGAAATCATTTTCCTCAGGGCCTCCTGCGTGGAGTTTGTAAAAATAAAAAAAATTCGGATATCCTCATATTTAGAATCATAGAAGTTGCCTTTAAAAGGAAAGCTCTTTTGGTACCCATAAAACAAGCTGAATTTAAAAAATATATTTATGTACCTAATTCTCCTCATAAATTTAGTTCAAAACGCATTAAAATGAACAATTTGTTATGTTTTTGAAGTTAGAAGTTGAATTGAATTTAAATGTAATTATTCTATGGCTATCAACGCTAACAAAGATCCACCATGAATCATCGACACAGATTGTTTGTCATACTTAATTAATTCATAATTATCCTCCTTCTCACACATCTTGCATGAAAACAACCAATTACAAATGGAAATTAAAAAATGTCTGTTCTTTCTATAATTAGTATTTTTAATAATTATTATTTTTTATATATTTTGTTGAATGGCAGAGTTGGATGTATGAATGGTGATTTGAAACTGTTAGAAACTATGAAAAGGCTAGCCATTCAAATTATGCATAAACAGGCCGCTATTAAAACTTGAATAATGTTACGCATTACGCAGGAATATTTCACATTACTTAGCAACTTACCCATGCACCAACAACCCAAATTAGTAATAAATATGCAGCGACGTGTGCGTGATAGCTTATAGCGATGTTACACGCGAAGAATTGAACGGGCGTGCTGTTTACACGTATCCCGAAGAAGTGAACAATTCGATTCACATTGCTGAGGATGTCTTCGAATCAGGTCATCGCTTGGGAATTACGTTATTTTGTGATTATTTAAATAACGAATTAATTCAATGAAACCATCCACTTTAATATTCCACAGGCTAGGGCACTTCTTAAAATGTTCCAAAAATAGAGACGTATGCTCCTCTTTTAATCTATAAACCATTTTGACTACATTGACAACGCAAATGTTCACGTGGCTGCGGCGCGCACGAATAAAGGTCGATTGAATCATTCAATGCTTATATTTACTGGGCATAATACACTTCTACCACATTGATGCGATTTGGTTGAACGGCGTATAATTGAAAGGGTGTGCTGTTTACACGTACTTTTCTGAAGTAGACTATTCAATCATATTGCTGTCATAGAGTTTAGAATGTCTACGGAACAGATCGTGCGCGCGGGAATTCACAGGAAAATCTCTGTTCTTATATCCCTCTGATTTAATGTTCCACAGGCTTGGGTAGTTCTTAAAATGCTCTAAGAACAGAGGCGTATGCTCTTTCCTCCATTTAAAAACCATTTTCTATGTTGACAACTCACTACAAAATAAACAGTCACAGTTTGACACTTCCATCGCGCGCACAGTGCTGCAATATTTTCAATACGGTTGAAAGATGACGCGCAATGATATCGAAACATTCAATTTATTGTTTACACGGTGCAATTTGGTTGCTTCAACCAAATTGCGAGACAGAATTGAAGTGTATAATATGCCTTTACGTTCAATTCTCATTCAACCGCATTGAATGTTGAACATTGAATTCAATCGTATTGAACAATGACATTCAATTTTATAATCACATGATTCAATTTGGTTGCTTCAATCAAATTGAATTGCAGAATTGAACCGTTTAACATCGCCATTACGGCGGATTTCTTTCAATTAGTTTTAGAGGTATTTTTGAGATGATATGTACTTTATGGAGAGTAGTTATTATTAACGGTTGTACAATTAATATTTAAGCATTAAAAAAATATTTCTATCTTTCCAGTAAAACTCGGCGATGACTCTCCCCTATCCAGCAACAACAACAAGTGGGGGTGCGGCGGGATGGGCGGGATGGGCGGAGGCGGGGGCGGCGCGGGGGGCGGCGGGCTCTCCGCCCACCACGCGGCCTTCTCCAGTCTGCTGGCCGGTTCGCCCTACTTGCTGGCCGACCAGATGAACAGCTTGCCCAAACACAATCACCTATTCTAAGGGAGGAAGGCTTCAAACCACCCCAGTGATTGAATTCATGGAACATTTGTGCTGACTCCTCGAACGCTACAAGTCAACGTAGTGCCAAATAAGTTATTTTGACAAATTTTAAAGTTAAATATCATTTGAGGCGCTCAGCGGAAGAGTGGCCCAACCCACATCAGTGAAAACGTAATTTTGTTATATATTTTTGTCATATCTATGAAGCCACAGTGGCCCAATTTCAGTTTTTACTGATTTCAAAGGACCTTTGAAATAGTGAAAACTAAAATTGGGCCACTGTGACTTAATAGATATGACAAAAATGTATAACAAATGATGTTTTCGCTGATTATGAATTTTTATGGGTTGGGCCACTCTTCCGCTGACCGCCTCATTTTTACATCCAATTTGTAGTAAAAGTAATTGAAATTGAGTTATTTTTGGTTGTGTACACCGCACTTCAAAGTGCTAACACGAAATACTTCAACATTAAAAAACATATTGTACAGCAAACTACCAAGTTTTCGACAACTTTCAAACCAATCTTTTTTTTTAAATTTGCTAGTGGAATTATTGCTCTGATATGATTTAAGATTTTCAAATTTTTGGGTTACTAAGCCGTGTTGGAGCTTCCACTATTCTTCTTTCGACACTGAAAAGCTGTCCAAAACTTTGAATGGCTAAAGAAGCTGGAAGCACCACACGGAACAATAACTTGAAAATACAAAATGTTTCACAAAATTTGAACAATTCATCTACGTTCAAATTTTAAATTCAAGTTTTGTGACAGTCTGTTCAAGTTTTGTTGTCATCCAAGTGCTGAAAAATGCCGACCTACGATGATATAATAACATTACTTAAATAAAACGTTCACAGAATTTGAATAACTTTTAAATTTAATGATTTGTTCGTATTCTGTGAAACAACTTGTCGATAAAATATTACATGAAATAATCACACCCTGAGTTTTTGCGGTCCCATCCTGAAATTCAGAGCATCGGTAGAATCGGTAGAATCAGCAATTCCACGAAGAAAAGCAAATTTCTTTGATCCTACAGTAATATTATGATTAAAAGCGTTGTAAAAACAATTATTTATTTGGGATCGAAATGGTTTTATGATAGAACAGGAGTAGAGAGTCGTATATTTAAACATATACACAATCTGCACAAATTTTTAGGTGCCCAATGTCCATGGCAGGGCTAAACCGATTTACACCGATTTTAGACTGGTATATTTTTAACTTACAAGGTCGATAGATTCAAAAGTTTTGTAAAATTAATAATGTTTCAATTGATGATTCTGATAAAAAGAGAAGTTTCTAAATGAAGGTTTCTTTTAATGAAAAAACAAGAAATCAGATTTCTTTATTTTTGTAACTTAAAAACGAAGAAAGTTATGAAAATAATTTTGTAAATACTAAAAATTATAGAAAATAATAATGTTGTCCACTATGTTTAGGGATAATAAATAAAATATGAAGAAAATGTTGTAAATATTAAAACCTTCATCTAATAATATTATTAATCATTGTTTTATCGTAAATTTTATAGTTGAAATATTATTTATGTCAACAGCATGAAAAATTAATTATTGTGATTTTTTTACTGGAATAATTTGTAGAATTAAAATTCGTATAAATCACATTAGATTTGAACTTTTCAAGAATATTTTTAACGTCTCTAAAATAAATAAAAAGGTTGGAATGCTTTATTTATTTATTTATTTAATGATAAAATATTTAAATTGTGATGTAGAAATAATAAAAAATACTGTTAATTTATTCATCAAAAAATTATTCTGAAACTCTCATAATTTGTTTTTTTTTTTTTACTTTAAGGCCTATCCCGTCCGTTTTTTTTAATTTAATTTTGGAAGTCATGAATATAATTTAAATAATATTATATAGAAATTAACTACCGTATGAAATATTGTCATTTCAGAGCCTGGCAAATTATTCAATTGAAAAAGTACTCGATCTCTTATACTACATAATATTGTATACGCTTTGGAAATCGGATTGGTTTGAATAAAATAGGTATATTTTAAAAATATTAAATTGTTGTGATAGAACTTCAAATTCAATTGCAGAAGAAAATCTGTCAGATCTTTGAAATTAATTTATATACAGATATCACAGTAAAGTCTGTCAGCAGAAAGATCAATGTCAAATGTCGAAAATAGCACAGAAGCAAAATCATTGATTTTGTTTGGACGACCGTTCCACCAAGATATTGGACTGTTTACAACATTTTCTTATTTTAGATTTATAGATTGTTTCTAGTCTGGCTCAAACGAAATTTTGTAAGCTGCCCTCGCTGTAAACATTTACATTAACCGACTTTACATTTTTAGTATTCAACACTACACCAAATGGACATTGGTATAATTTATGGGTTTAATAAAAATTATCAAACATTGCAAACATATTCACTTTTATCAATCTTAAAAAAACGCAAAAACAATTCATACAATAAAAAATTTTAAAATGTCCAGATTTAAAAAAAAAAATTATATATCTGAATTTTGTTAATGTTCTAAAATAATTAAACTACTAAGTGGTGAATTTTTAAAATGTAAATACTTGAAAAAAAATGAAGCTGATAGACCACTGGTGTAAATAATTTGTCCCTCCTTTGAAACTATTTCTAGTCAATATTATAGTCAATAAATAAGATTGAAAATAATTTAATAATGTAAAATAGTTCTAAGAAGGCCAAACAAGAAACAGAATAATATTATTTCCAATTCAGCGAAAAGGCGACTGCTGTTTGTAGAAGATAAATAAATAATAATTTATCTTGTCGAGAATTTCCTATATGATGCTAAACAAATATTAGATTTTTATGTATTAATAGTGTTTAAATTGTTAATTTTGCTAAAACCTACAGATTTTTCAATAAAATTATTATATAGTTCTGTTTCTTGGTACGTCATCAATGTTTGTGTGATCACATCCAGATGGAATAACAAATAACAATAAAATCGAGTTTTCGAATAAAACCTTGCTTTTATTTCTCCCTGTAAACCTTGCGATAGATAAAGATTTTAGCAAGAAGGAGCTCTTCAAATGTGAACTTTAAGACAAATTTATGAAAAGTGAAATTTTGTAAGTACTCGTATTTGTATGTGATCTCTACCATTCACGCTGAAAAAAAATCGCTTGTATTAAACGTAAAAAAATGTTTAACGTGGACACATTTTGGACAAGATAAAAAATAAATAAAAAAAACACTTTTAACACTACACATATGCGTGGAAAGTTTTTTAATCATGTTATTTTATAATGTACTTCAAATCAGATCATCTTCCACGTGAAAGCAACTGACTTCGTGCTTAGAATTTTCTATTCGTTAATATTTTATCACATTAAAAATGTTACACGAAAAAAGACGACGTGAGGAATTGATCACTTCTGCTGATTGTGAAGTGTTAATTTTAATGAAACCGTTACTACTATAAACTGTTTTCGTTTTGGGTAACAACTACCTTCTGCTAACCAATTTAATAAGCTACTGAGCGTAAAGGAAAACATTAGTTTGGCTGATCTGATAAAGCATCCCAAATATCGCACATGTTCCCGAGTGATAAATATCTAAATGAAATGACTGAGTCAGAGGGTTTTCGCAGTCCACGCGGTGGAATGCCGGAGATCCGGAGAGAAGATGTAAGAAGGATGTTCTGGAACATTTGCTTACACTCGGATTAAAAATAATACTAAATATAGGACGAGGGAAATATTCCAATAGCGTAGGTGCTGAATTATCATTGAGTAATAAATTAAAGAAAATAAGAGTAATTACTCAATTATTTTTTTACATCATCTTATTCTTATTCAGTATGTGTGCAAAATATTTAGAATAAAGAAGAAATCAATATTTTACTTTACCTAAATGTAGGTGACCCAATATTTCATTCCCCGACAGTTGTCCCCCCAAAATCATAATTATTTTAAAATAATATATTTTGTGCATTATTGACCATTTCTAAACCTAAAATCGACTTAAAAATATCTTTAATAATAGGTTGATATGGTGGACCAGCATGGCAAAAATAGCTCAATATTTCCCCAATCCAACAACCCAAGACCGGTCGTCTTGGCGCAGATTGATTAGGAGAGCCGACCCCACTTAAAGTGGGAAGTGGCAAAGAAAAAGAAGAAAGAATAGGTTGATATGGATGTCAAACAAATTTATTTAATTGAAATTAATGAATTACTTCGTTTTTACCACTTTTATTGTTTATAAAACCGACATGTTTCGTCAGCAAGGCTGACTTCTTCAGGGTTTTGACAGAAATAAACAAATAAACAATAAAAGTGGTAAAAACGAAGTAATTCATTAATTTCAATCATAATGGTGCCACAAAATAAGTTTGCTGTGTTAGAAGAAGAAATTTATTTATATTGTCTTTTAAATAAAATCTTCTTCTTGTCCTTACACGCTGGTATATAAACAGTACATGGACAGACAGTTATATCCTTGATGCATTTGAATGGAAATATGTTTTACACTCTTGTTATTCGGCGGTGGATCCAGCGGGGACATTTAGTGATATTTTGATTAAATAGGAATTCCGCATTTTCCCTAAATGGACTGCATGATGTATTTAAGTATTTCGGGGGATCAACTAATGGGGGATCAACCTAACCTATCGGGGATCAACTAATCGTAAATTTAGCAAGCATGATTATTGTAGACAGCGTAAGGAACATTAATTTAATTGCGTATATTTTTGGTTCTCTCGTCTTGGCTTGGGAACGTTCTCGTGTATGACACATTATTATGATTAATTGGAATCCAAAGAGCAACGACGGAGCGTAAAATAAATATAAAATGAAATAGATATAAAATGATGGAGACTTTAAAATAATACATTTTTAATATTGAAAATAATAAGATTCACTGGTTTTGGTTTGGCGAATGAGTTACGCATCTTTTTAGTCGTACACATCGGAGTTACGATGTTACGAAAGAGGGCACAAAATAATTTGAAAATATATTTTGATAAAAAAATTAACGTTTAGTATTTATTGTATCTACTGAGATATATAAATATTTTTTTCCAAATTTTGCATCAAACAATTTTTATCATTTATTTTAATTTTTAAGATTTGAAATTTAAAAACTTGAAATTTAAAAAAATTAAATAAGCGAGGCGGTAAAATCCATGTCAGACAGTATAGAAAAATTAAAAAGTTTAATTAATGAAGACAATATTAGCGAAATTCAATCGAAAAGCTATTGTCTTCATTTAATTAAATATTATAATTTGAGATTTTACTCATAAAGTTAAAAAAATCAAAATAAACTTTAAAAGGATTATGTTGTAGCCTAGTTCAATCACATCTAGACCAAATCATTTAAATCTGGGGAAACGCATACATATGAAATACGCATGTATGATACAGGTAATGCAAAACAAGGTTATTAAAAAGCTATTTAACCTGTTGAACGTTTGAAATTATACTCGCAAATTTCTTAGAAAATTATTTAAAATAATAAAGTGTAGCTACAATAATCAAATAGTACCTAGGTCCTATATTGATACTGGCGCAAGCGATTCTGACATTCTCCTTCGTACAGTTTCTTTATAAATAAGGGTTAAAATCGCATTAAAAAAAAAAAAATTTTTGCGCCGGCCGGATCGCGACAGATGAGAGGTTAACTTTAATTCTAGAACATCTACCAAAAATTACTGGATAAAACAAAACTGTTAAAATTAGGAAAACTACATAAATATAATACATGGGTACGAGTATCTCATAACCATAACATATCAAATAAACGTTATAAGAGAGCACTCACTTTACACGAAAACATATATTTAAACATCGTGCATACACTATATGCTTAGCAATCCAGTAGCTTCGAAGAGTGCAATTTATAATTTGTTCATTCTATTTGAAGAAAATATATATTTCTTCTGAAATAAGCGAACCAAATAATGAAAGTACAATATAATATGGTAATTTAGATATTTATTTGGTAGTTATACCTTTGTAGTTATATTAAAGTAATATTTTTTGTGGAATTAAAATGAATATACACTAAATAACATATTTTAAAGAAAACATAACAGGTAAATGAATTGGATTATAAGTCACAGTTCACAGCATGAAAAAAACAGACAATGAAAACCATTTGCTTGTTTATCTTACCCAGTTTTGATATGACTCTACGCCACTGCGCTGGGTGAGTTTCCTGAGTATTGCAGATGTGTGGGCGGGAGGTTGGCTATATAGGCGGGAGTCCTCTCCTTCAGGTCAGTATTACAATTTTGCAGTTCTACAGTTCTTTAGTTCTACACAACCAACCCTCAGCAACATGTCTCTGGAACGTCAAGTTAGGGCTAAGGTTGGCCCCATTTTTTGCTTATTTTATCTTCTGTACAAGTGTTTTGTGACCATTAAGTGAAATATTGGTATTATTTGTTGTGTTGTGATAATAGTGTAAATACCAATCATGGATTGCTTGGAAATTTTTGAAAATTATGACACGTTAAATTTCTACGAAAAAATTCTCCAAATTTAATATTACCGTTATCTACTTTTAGTTTCAGAAAAGGCTTTAAGTCATCATCACCTTTCCAGTGATTTATTAATTTATTGTATTTAAAAATATAAAAATCCCGACAGAAAAGATCACACTTATATTTTGCTCAGGGAATCCCAAAATCTTTGATTTTTCAAACGCTCCATTTGCATTTATTTTACATAACAGAACTCAAATACTATTCACTTGTTTGTCCTATATTTTCTTTAGACGTCCCGAAAAGACATCAATTCCTTTTGATTTTGTATATTCTTACAATGTTCTCTGTTTAGTCTCTCTCGATACTAATTATTATCACGTAACTTTCATTTGAAAATGTCCGATCCTAACAATTTTTTTATTAGTTGGCCGGCAAGCGTGATGCTGCCCAAGAAGCCGAGGCTCAGTCCTGGATTGAGACCATCCTTGGAGCCAAGTTCCCTGCCGGAGAGCTATACGAGGACGTCCTCAAGGATGGAACAGTCCTCTGCCAACTCATGAACAAGATCCAGCCCGGATCCATCAACAAGATCAACACCAGCGGGGGACAGTTCAAGATGATGGAAAACATCAACAAGTAAGTAAAAAGCTACGAGTATATAAAACCATACGCTTCATCGAATATTACTTTGTAAGTGATAAGTAACTGATCCTGGTAAAGATTTAACAAATTTTGCAAAACCCCAAATGAAGATCCACATTGTGACTGTCAAATACGGTAATCTCTCTTTGTTAAAAGGTTTTGTTTCCTTTACAGCTTCCAGCTGGCCCTGAAGAATTACGGCTGCAATGACATTGACGTATTCCAGACCGTCGACCTTTGGGACAAGAAAGACATCTCGAACGTCACAAGCACCCTTTATGCCCTGGGCAGACAAGTTAGTACCTATTCACAAAATATTATCTAGCTTGTAAAGTAATCACTAGAAGTCAAGTCAAAAAAACAAGACAATCAAAGTTTTTAGAAATCGTTTACGGAAATACAAAAATCTCAAAGATTGCTTTTTTCAGACCTACAGGTACTACTACATAAGACACTGAAAGAAGACGCAAAGTGCTTTTTGCAAAATAGCTGGATTATTTGATTGAACTAATTTGTATTGTTTTGTTCAGACCTACAGGCACCCCGAGTGGACCGGCCCTTGGCTGGGACCCAAACCCTCAGAAGAAAACAAGAGGGAGTTCAGCGATGAAACGGTTGCCGCTGGAAAGGCCGTTATCGGTCTCCAGGCTGGATTCAACAAGGGAGCCACCCAGGCCGGACAGAACATGGGAGCTGGTCGCAAGATCTTGCTTGGAAAGTAAACTGACATTCAGCTAACTACTCAGCCCAAATGGAAACCATCCCATCAGTATTAATCACCGACGAACAAAGGAAAAACCAAGTGATCTAGTATTTATTGAGCGTTTTGCATTAATACCGCACTGAAAACATTATGGTTTTGTATATTTTTTTGGATGCCGCAAGGAACCCAACTGGGTTCTGCAGTATCTTCTTGAGTTATTTATACCCATTTTGCAGTCATTGTAAAATGTGTAGTAACCAAGTCGAAGAAAACCAGTATTCCTAACAATTTTCCATCAACTATTAATAATTGTTAATGATTGAGATCCATGTGAACTGTTATGAGAGTATTGGGAGACCAAAATTTATTTTGGTATTGTAAATTTAAGTTAAAAATCTAGTCGATGGAGGTGTTTTGTACCTAATTTAATGTTTTATACGAACTAATAAAATATTTTTAAAATACTCGATACATTTTTCCTTCCTTTCCGTTTCCCAAAGAATTTGAGGGCAATGACATTATTATAATCAGTGAATGATGTAATGCTTATCCAAGTTAAGAAATTTAGTGTTTGTAATGTACACTAAAGACACAAGACTTGAAGAATATGTTTGCTGTTAACTTGAAATGATATTTACAAAATGAAACCAGTGAAATTTCATAAACACTATGCATGTGGCAGACAGAATTTTTTTTATCTTGACGCCCTCCAGGGCAGCGATCGACAATTGACCAGATCTGGCCCATGGAGAAAACATAAATAAAAGTTTTTGATAAATTGCAACCCCTGAGTGGTATTCAGTAATTACCACACTACTAAATGGTTGGTTGTGATAATTCAAAACATGTAATGACCCCTTCAATTTTTTGTATATTTAAAATAATATCAAAGTACGGGTTCAGATTGAGATAAGTAATTGAAACAGAGTTTGGGAATTTTGTGGTTCAAATTTGAACTGTGAATAGTAATCGTATGTATAGTAAGTTATATATCACCAAAAAGGTTTTTTTTTAGCTTTCATAATATAATTTTAATATTTTGTATAATAATATTGATTTATAAACTTCGTTTAAGCAAGTGATACATAAACCAGATCTTGACAAAGTTCAAGTAAACATTAAATTGGTCCTTTGCCCTTGTGTATATTAAAACACCAGTTTATAATAAAAATATTGTTTTAGACCGGTTTTGCCGCTGCTCTTTGAAAATTAACTTATTGCAGTAAGCCCAAAGGAGAATTTTTTTTTTAATATTTTTATTGAAAGAATAGTTAATACATATCAACAACCAAGTCCTGCTAAGCCAATTGAATTGGCTTGTCAACAGGTGCTTATGGTTTGGTTACACATACATTTTAAAAGTTATAATTTACATCTTATTCAACATATTTTCATACATATCAATATAAATATTTTTTTCCGATAGCCAATTTTTCATTGTATATTTAACCTTATTCATAGAATTACATTGCTTTATAGTGTCAAGTAATCAATTAAATATCTTCAATATGTTGTATTCAAACGTTCTCTGTCCGTACTTATTATTAAATTTCGGAACTATTAAACCGTCGCGTCGTTGCGCGTGGATCTAGTGCTGTATTTTATGTTCTAATTTCACTTTATGTGTTCACTGTTCATCAGATCCAGTATTTCTAGCACACGCATGCCCGTTACGAAAAAGACGCTGGAGCTACATAGATGGCGAGGCCTTCTGAAACAACAAGCGAAACACAACACATTTTTTAGACACATTTTAATCCAAAATAGGCCAAGCCAAATAAAGCTGGCGCTTTTATAACTAGGTCTGTCACTAGAGTAAAGCAATAAAAATTGAAAAAAGCTTATTAGTATAGCCCTAAAATACTGTAATGATCACCTAACCTAGCCTAACCACATTTTCGCCACTTTTTTGAGTTCAGTGGTGTATTTTGATTTTGATTCAATATGACGTCAATAACCCGTGGTGAAATAAATATTTAAAACAAAGGATTGACTCAGCGGGCTTCTTTGGTCCACGTCGAGAGAAGTTAGAAGATATTTCTGGAAACTTATCGCGGAAAATTGGTAATCGAAATTTCGCGGCAAATATTTGCAATAAATTTTAACGTGCAAATTCCTCGGCATTTTATCCCGAGTCATATATTTATTTTAAAATTATATTTTCAGCACTCACAGCGAGTTTTTTTATTCACGGTAATGTTAAATTAATAATAAATGAGGTATAAATTAAGTTAATTTAATTTGGTTAATTTAGTAAGTAGTATTTTTTTTAAATTTTATCATTAAAAATGCCAATTTCGGTTGTCTATGAGTCCTGCGTAATTCTGGATCAATGAACTTGAATGTTTTTTTTTTTTTTACAGTGTATACCGCACAAGAATCTCAACTGCTCCCGTCTGGAGCCAGTGAGACTACGGCATCCCCAATTGGGGTATGTTGTGAGGCTGAAGGTAATGGGGAGGGGAAGGAGGTGGGGAAGAGGAAGGTTGGGAAGTACCTGGCTATTCAGATCTGGTCACTAAACACGGCTAAAGCCATTTTCAAGCAACGTTTCAATTCTGAATGGTGGTCTTACACCAGGGCGATACTAATAGTATCTTCCACTCTGGAACATGCCGCAAATATACTATATATTATTTTAAATGAATTAATTGTGAAATAACACAAATTAATCAAATAAAATTTATTTGCGCATGCCGGGTTCGAACCCGCGACCTCCGGAATGTGAGTCAAGAGTCTTAGCCACTGGACTACGGAGGACGTCGAATGTGCTTTAAATTTAAACGAAATTTACAAAATTGGAACTGATGTAAAGAAATCATGCAATCTAAGTGAAAAAGTACCTACCTATAATTCACTATTCTAACAGAAAACTATTTTGATTTTGATTTTCTAAATTGGAAAATATTTGCCAAGAATTCAGACTATCCTACGATTTATCACAATTTAACGTTTTTTTACAATAGCTCCACACAGGGAGGCCCTTATTGTAAAATCATCTTTAGGGTTGCTGGGTGGAGAATCCTTTTAGGGAAAGGAAGGAGTGGAAGTTCTGTGAAGAAAAAAGGTATAAGGGGTGTATAGGAATCTGGAGGTCAATGTGTTTAGGAAACACGGACGTTGAATCCATCCCTCCCACTGCGGTGCAAGGGAAGAGAATCCGGCTGAAGACTTCTGGGTTAGGCCTCCCTCAAACAGTCTCTCCCGATCCAGCCCGTCACGTGGTACGTGGACAAACGCATTCGCCACCAAGACCTAGACAAACCTCACCGCGAACCCGGGAAACCCCTGCTAAGTCACCAAACGAAGTGAACCACTTGGGGTGACCTATGGCATGGGTGTTGGTTATCCAATAAATATTTCCCATACCCGCCTCGAAAATTGTATCATAGCTAGTTATATGATAAAATCGGAAACGTAAATTCAGGATTTTGACATTCCGAAACAAGCTTTTCGGCTTTGTGATTTGTGGGGTTTGGAAACGTGACCCTAGCTAAGGGACCGTACCCATACTACGTGACCCACTTTTTGCAATTTTTAACCCCCCCCCCCCCCCCCCCCGGTGACCAAAAACCTAAGTCCCCCGCCGCTCATTTTGACCAAGCGTGGTATTTTGAAGACCCCCCCCCCCCGAATAGGTCACTTAGTATGGGTACGTTCCCTAACATGTTTCGTAAATAATTTTATGATTCTTTTCAAATTTTAACATATAAGAGTTAAAGTCAGCATACTTACTATTTAGGATTGAGTTTTTTAAACGACGTGTCCAATATTGTTATTATTTATACATTAATGAGTAAGATGGAATGTGTTTATTTAACTTTTGTTTTTGGAGAGAAGGGGATATTAAAAAAATGTGTGAAAACAATTATAAAGGTTTTTGGCAAAGTGAATCAGACTTCCTCATAAATTATTACATACCCACCCAGCACACGCATTCTAATAGTGATAGTGCGATCCAAAAATACCTTTTCATTAATCGCGGCGAAGTTACAATAGTATTTCACTCTACTGTGTTGCGCGGGTATTGGCAACGTGTGGGCGGAATATTGGTTATATAGACCGCCAACAAGGTCCTCGAAGTCAGTTCTACTCTTCATTCAGTTCAGTTAAGCTCCACACAACCCCCTCATCATCATGTCTCTGGAACGTCAAGTCAGGGCTAAGGTTGGCCCCTTTTATTTATTCTTTTACTATACAAGTGTTTTGTGAATCGTTGCAGTGACCATCGTTATTGTGGTGTGATACTAGTGCAATTTTTGAATCGTGAACAAATCGATAAAACAATTCGGCAGCTTAGTTTCACAATCCGACCAGTTTTTTCTGTTCAACTTTATTTTGAACAGTTTTCAAAAGACAGATTTAAAATATATATACCTATATTACTTGTCAAAATCTTTATTGTATGAAAAGACAATTTTAATAAAATTCACAACTTAATTAATATGTGTTTAAATATAAGATCAGTTATGGAAACACCATTCTTAAACCAGACTATTGTCTTCACGAAGGAACGGTGCTTCCACGCCAGTTTAAATAAATTTGGAAGACTAAGCCAAGTTATGAAAAAATTACCTACGATTCTCACCAACCTACTTCAACTTAATGATTAATCAATTTCTTGTAAACTTTTTATTGCAACATGACAACAACTTGTTCGCTGATTAAATAAGAAAGAAAAATAAATAGTTACAACAGTGGAACAAAACATTTGAACAATTATAAACTTTAATAACCGTGATATTGTTCTTTCGGTGTACATAAAACGGTCCAGAAAAGATGGAAATATCAAATACTTAATAAATAACTTCCTTCCAGCATTCTATTTGCTATCTAGAACTTTATTAACAGATTCTCTTTAATTCCAGTTGGCCGGCAAGCGCGATGCTGGGCAGGAAGCCGAGGCTCAATCGTGGATCGAGGCCATCCTCGGAGCCAAGTTCCCCGCTGGAGAGCTGTACGAGGACGTCCTCAAGGACGGAACCGTCCTTTGCCAGCTCATGAACAAGATCCAGCCCGGATCCATCAGCAAGATCAACACCAGCGGTGGACAGTTCAAGATGATGGAAAACATCAACAAGTAAGCAAAAAGTTATACCAAAACCACACGCTTCATTGAATATTATCTTGAAAATTATAGTCGCTGATACCGGTCGAGATTAGAAAAGTATTGACAAACACCAAATAAGTATCTTCATCGACTGTCAAATACCATAATCCTTCTTTAATAATCGGTTTGTTTCCTTTATAGCTTCCAGTTGGCCCTGAAGAACTACGGCTGCAATGACATTGATGTCTTCCAGACCGTCGACCTTTGGGACAAGAAAGACATCTCCCAAGTCACCAGCACCCTTTTCGCTTTGGGCAGACAGGTCAGTGAACCATAAAAGCAAAACATATGTGAACTGATCATTAAGATACTGAAGGTAGATGCCAAGTTTTTTTTGGTAATAGTTGGATTAATTGAATGAACTAAATTGTATTATTTTTTGCAGACCTACAGGCACCCCGAGTGGACCGGCCCTTGGCTGGGACCCAAACCCTCAGAAGAGAACAAGAGGGAGTTCAGCGATGAAACAGTTGCCGCTGGAAAGTCCGTCATCGGTCTCCAGGCTGGATCCAACAAGGGAGCCACCCAGGCCGGACAGAACATGGGAGCTGGTCGCAAGATCTTGCTCGGAAAGTAAACTGACCAACCAGTCTATACAGAAGATATACTTACATTATGCAACACAGCCACCAGAAATATCACCGATCTATTAATTAATTCGTTGTAGCATTAACTCAAAAACTCTAATTTCTTTATCTTGCTTTCCACATTTGTCGGTATTCTACAAGGGCCACAATTGGGTCTTGAAATAATTTTTTCCTCAAATTTCATAATTTTTTTCTGGAATTAGTTTTGAATCCGTCTTATTAATTTTGATCTACAATATTTTTGTGATGGTTAGTATTTTTTTCCACGACAGTTCAAGACCGCAATAAGTTATTTCGGTATTATTCCTTCTTATAAGTTTACATCTAGTCGACGAAGGTGTTTTGTACATAATTTTATTTAAACTACTACTAATTAAGCCTAATCTTATGTTAACCAATACTACTTAATTTTTTATACGAAAAATAAAATATTTAAAATTATGAATTATTTTCTTTCTTATTCATGTATTCTCAGAAAATACGTTTAAAAAAACCACACGCCATTAGTGCTGAAAACAGAATTTATTAAAAAAATATGATCAATCGCAGCCGTGAAACTCCCTGTTTGTTTAAAAGGTTGATTTACCTAAGGTGTGAGGTTGATTTACCTAAAAACGTGAGGTTCAAAAGGGGGGGGGGGGGGTCTGAAAAAAATCACGAAATATCACGAGGGGGGGGGGGGTATAATGAGATATCACACTGGGAGGGTAGTGCAATCTGGGTCTGCCATACTACACGATGTATAAAAAATTATTAAATTAAAGAGAAAAAGAAAAATTATAAAAAAAAACAAAATTAAAAAGTAATACGTAAGTAATAGCAACATAACGTAAAGAAAATAAACTTAATTAAAATAAACAATCGTCCATCAGAGAAGTCCCCGCACATCTGCATCCATCGCTCATTGAGTGAAGACCTAAGCTGTACGGATGCAGTCACAACAGCGATGTTTATTTACTTCAAGTCCTGCTCAAGAAGCTAGCTAGCCGGTGGTGGAGTAAGGCAGGGAATAAGTGCACCCTCCCCTCTGTGAACATCGTGGAGGTACTGCAGAACCTTAAAAGTTGCTTAGGATGCTTGTATCTTGTCCCGTTGCGCCATTGGGAATTGTGTCCATGGCAATTTGGTAGATTTGAGTACTTATCTACAAATTCAAATCCTGCTAATAAACCCTTTGTTATCCTAACCAGGTGTGTATTAACACACAATATCATTTTCATTAGCTGTAAGCAAATCAGTCTTGGCTGAATTGAGTGGGTTACCTTTGGCTACTAGGATTTTTTTTAAATTTAATTAAAATTAAATGTTAACAAAACCTAAACCATATAACACTATATGTAAATAAGTCAAAGAAGTAACTTCATTATTAAACAATAAGAACACATTAGGAGTTAGTGCGGGGAAAACAGATTTCTAAGTACCCCAGATAATAGAGTATCTTCTGTCTCAATTATTTTCTCATCAGATTGGTTTAATCGGTAATAAATCAATTTAAACACCTTCAAAAATTGAATCGAATAGAATCATATAAATAAGTCGTCTCAACGTGGCTTAACCACAGATTGAAAATGCCTCGTAAGCCGAAACAACTATCACAATAATAAAAACTAAAATATTAGCGGAACTTAATAGTAACATTATTAAATTTAATTTAAATGGAATTTTATGAAATTAAATGGGTTTCTACGAACCACAAACACAATTAATAAGAATAGGAACGTTGCCTTTGGGATTCAAACAAAACATTATTTAACAAACCTAATCTGGAATTTTTAATATGTTGTTAAAATATTAATTTTTGTGAGATTGACTGTCAGGAATGAAAAAACAACGTATAAAATTGGAAATTGTATCTAAACTGCGACACACAAAAAGACACAGAAGATACCAATTGGAACGATATGTTGAAATTCGAATTTCTTGAAAGTAATTCGTCAACTTTTCTGATTGGGATTAGTGTAATCAAGACATACTCGGGCCACTTCAGTAGTCAGAATAACAGAAGGGTATGTATTAAACGATGTAGGAATGTGAATAAAGCAAGCAGGTCTTCTATGCCCACCGATGCGAGGAATTATGATGGTTAATTAATTAGTTACTAATTAATACATCGCAAGATTGTGGAGTTCGGCGAACAAGAAAATGTTCCAGGATCTCTTTTTAATTTTTTTTTAAATGTGTATGGAGAAACTATGGCATTCCCAATTGGCTTAATGTAGGGGAAGGAAACGGGGAAGAGGAAGTAGCTGGCTATTCAGATCTAGTCACCAAATAGAGTAAATTTTAAGCAACGCCTCATTTCCGAGTGGTGTTCTTACAGGGCGATACTGAGAGTATCTTCCACTCTGGAACGCACCGCAAATATACAATATATTATTTTAAATGAATTAATTGTGATATAACACAAATCAATCAATCAAATAAAATTATTTGCGCAGGCCCGGATTCGATCCCACGACCTTCAGTTTTCGAGTCAAGACTCTTACCCCTCGACCACTGCGGCCGGCACGAAGCCGAATCTAGCACTGTCGATCGATAAAACCCTGTATCAATACGATATATATATATTTTTTATTTTTTATTTTTTTTTATTTTGTACGACAGACAGGTAAGAAAGTAAGGAGATATGGACAATCGATAAGGTTTTTTAGTAACTTTAATTTAAATACCATGAGTCCGGCATTACACCTGTTCTCCAGGCTTTGATAATAATTTGTCTCCTTTACGTGATGCATGAATTTCGGATACATTCCGTATGATTGCATGTAAACATACCTTAGGAATTTTTTTTTGAATTTGTTCAATCATATTTATGTATTTAAGTTGATAAGGTATCCAGACAATACTAGCGTACTCCAGCTTGCTTCTGACCACTCCGTTGAACATGGCGGTCATTGGTTCTATGTTATTGAATTGTTTACAAGTTCTAATCACAAAACCGAGAATTTGGGAGCAAGCCGAAGTAAGCTGCACTATATGATTTGAAAATGTCAGCCTGGGATCAAAGATCACCACAAGATCCTTGATGATATTTACGCGTGTTAGTACTTCTCCATTCATTCTACACTGGTAGAAAAACGAATTTTATGAACGACTATAAGTCATAACGACGCATTTTTTTTTAAATTGAAATTAAGTTTATTATCTAACGACCATTTCATGATTGAATCGAGGTCAGCCTGCAGTTTGGAATAATCGTCATCTGATTCGATTTCCATCATCAGTTTCATATCATCCGCGAATAGGAGACATGAGCTATGACGTGTCCAGAATGTCATCTATTAGAATAAGGAATAACATGGAACCAAGATTCGATCCTTGAGGAATTCCTGACAGAGCTACGAACTCATGGGAGTCGTATCCATTTACATTTATATACTGGCTTCTATCTTTTAAATATGATGCAAAAATATCAGTAAGGGTTGATTAAAACCTATTTTGTGCATCTTTCTTAATAGAACATCGAGATCTACTCGGTCAAATGCCTTTGCGAAATCCGTGTAGATTACGTCCGTTTTTTGAATAATGTCGTTCGTTATGCAAAATTTATCGAAGCTATTAAGAATTTGCAATCATTTCACTCCGTTCCAGTTTGGAGAAACGAAATTTGTTAAAATATCACTAGTTATGGCTAAAGACCTCATTAACTCATAAACTCGATGAAACGAAAAAGCGACATTCAAAAGAAATTAACTCATACATCTACAGGATTTAGCCTGCGAGAAAATGAGATGGAATAATCGGTCTCCTCTTTGTGCGGTGCTTCGTAGCCTCCCCACCCTTGCCTCCATTGTTTTCTGAATTTTTCACTTCTAAAGCGTGTGAACTGTGCACTTGTATATTTTTATGAAAAAATTTGATGATAATGAATGTAAATTTAGAACTAGTGTCGCTAACGTATAACGATTTTTTTATTTATTTCGTGTCAATATCGGATCGGCTATCGACAGCGCAACCATGCCAGGGATATCGATATAAAATTGTTGGAAGCAAAGCCTATCGATCTGATATTGTAAGTTGTCAGTTTGATAGTACTAGACCCAATCGGAAAATCACCAATCTCCATTCTGGATTCTCGGAAACTTTTGCAAATGGCAAAGCGCATTCTTTAGTTTAGGTTATTTCGTGGTTATGAATCAACAAAACAATGTAATAAAAAGACGTCACGCGTCCTTTGGTGATAAAGATCTAAAACAAAACATTGAGTCAGCGGATTTTCTTGGTCCACGTGAAGAGGACCAGGGGGGAGAGGGAAGGCGTGGAGGAGTTTCTGGAAGCTTATCGCGGAAAAGCGATGCTTGCGGAGTTTCTCGACGAAACTCGCCCACACTATACATTGATTTTATGATGCGGGGAACTCCGCAGTAGCGTACGAAATATTTTACGCCGATTTTAAATAAAGAAAACAGCCAAATTTTTCGGTTTGGTTGAGCCTTTTTTTGTATCTCCGGTACAACGTAATCTAGAACTAGAATATGCTTTGAATATATTTCAAAATTTGCGATATATTTAATCTACATAGTTCTAATTATTTAAAATGTTCTTTTGGAGTGTATTAAGGTGGTTCAGAAATTCGCTCAATTTCTCCGTTCCATGAGGTCAAATAGCGAAGACATCACGGACGTAACGCCAACCTACTTTAGGTACAGACGAAGCTGTATCGAGTGCCAATTCTCCAAACTTCTCAAAAAAAGTTTCTCTCTTTCCTCAGTGGTCCTTATGGGGCACTGGTATCCTTATTGGTCGGATCTGTTGAGTCCATAATCCACGATTCAGTTTTTCCTTTTTGCATCTGCAGTAATCTCGAGAGATATGGTGAAAGTTTGCACTTAGGTGCACCAATCGCGCTGAAAATCGGTATCATTGGAATCTCCTTTTCAAAGATATTTGGATGACCGTACAAGGCAGAAGTTCTTAAGGCTTTTACAAATAGCTTAGTTCGATCCTCTTTCCTAATGCTGGAAGCTTTGACTAGTTCCCTTGTCTCCAGATTAATCTTGTTGGTAGGATTGTTCTTAATATTCGTATAGGTGTTGGTGTCGTTCAAGAGGTCTACATCTCTATCTTTTTAATGTAATTCTCCATATTATTCACGACAGTGCCATTTCCTATGCCTAGCAGAAACAAGAAATCCTCTTTGGTGCGCAATTCCTTTAGGCCTCGAACTCTCCTTTCGTGGTATTGGGACGGGGTATATCTTTTTAAAATTTGGCATGTCTCTTGTCGTAAGTCCTCTGCTTGCATCTCTGACATTTTGTGGACTTTCATCATTGTATTTAGGGCTGTCTCTACCCCAAGTATGATAGATTCAATGGGTGTCTTCTTTGACCCCTCCCCAATTGGGTGCCATAGTCTCACTTACTCCAGTTAGTAGGGAGCAGTTAGGACTCATGTGGTAGTAGGGTTCAACCTCACCTTATCCTTCCTGCACTATAACTTCTATCGGTCTAACAAAATTCGCTCAGGGGAATCGACACTCTTTTTGGGTGTCACTTAAAAAAAATACAACTTTATTATAGAGCAATTTTTTTTCTAAAAGCATGCAGAATTGGAAAAAATATGAAGATATTAACAATGTTAAAACCAAACTCAATCCAATCGACTCGTGCAAAAAATATTTTCCGACGATACATTTTAAAAATAATGAAGCTTCTAACAGTTAAGGCGGCACTCTACTTCACTGATTTGGGCGGGAATCGAAAGACGTGGGCGGGTGTTGGATATATAGACTGGAGCCAAACTCTTCACCGTCAGTTCTCAGCTCACAGTTAATTCTCACTACTCCCAGACCCTCACGAACCCTCAGCAACCATGTCTCTAGAACGTCAAGTCAGGGCTAAGGTTAGACTATTTTAATATCTATTTCACAAGTGGTGTTTTGCTATCAAAATTAAATATCAAAAACCAAAGTGTTGTGATTTTTTTAATGTGTAATATCCGTGGCAAAGCGATATGCTCAATTGGCCTGGGCCCACGTCGGTCGGTTAGCAATCAAATAATTTAAAAAAAAGTCTTTGCATAGAATTGAAATACTCGTATCTTACCATATTTGCAGATCGTGCCAATGTACCATACAAAATCGTAACATTTATTGATATAGCTTTAGTTATGTTCAGTAAGTGAATTACGGAATATTTCCCAACCTTCGCGATAATATCCTTCATTCTCTGCCAACTTCCATCAGCTTTATAACATTTCTAATAATAGGAATACTGTAATTAAAATCCGGGCGTTTCAATTGC
The DNA here is from genome assembly GCA_917880885.1 of Limnephilus marmoratus. Taxonomy (NCBI): domain Eukaryota; kingdom Metazoa; phylum Arthropoda; class Insecta; order Trichoptera; family Limnephilidae; genus Limnephilus; species Limnephilus marmoratus. The sequence continues at coordinate 3,393,949 of OU862911.1, forward strand.
GACACCAATTTTTGGACAGTTTGGGATATTTTTATTTTATTTTATTTTAAAATATTTAAAGAAATCATTTGTTTAAAAACACAATATTTAATTTACAAATTTCTTTCAAATCAATAAAAAAAAATTGGTGCAATGTGAATATTTTAGTTTGGAATACCAATGCACGCGGAATGATTAATAACCGTTATTCAAATCATGTTTTAAATGCAAAAATATAACCATTAAATAAGCAATAATTACAAAATTACGTAACACCCCACTAACATAAATACATATATAATACATAAATAATATTTTCTCTTTTTTCTTATTGTCTTCGTCAGCACGTAGTGCAGAATCATTTTTTTTAAATTCATTAACATTAAAAATAATTCATGAATAATTCCAGCTGGCCGGCAAGCGCGATGCTGCCCAAGAAGCCGAGGCTCAGTCCTGGATCGAGGCCATCCTCGGAGCCAAGTTTCCCCCTGGAGAGCTGTACGAGGATGTCCTCAAGGATGGAACCGTCCTCTGTCAGCTCATGAATAAGATCCAGCCCGGATCCATCAGCAAGATCAACACCAGCGGGGGACAGTTCAAGATGATGGAAAACATCAATAAGTAAGTTCTTGGAAACTCAACAAACTATAACTTTAGTTTGGTGTCATGAAGACTGGGTTTACCGTTGATTTGTTGAATACGTCTTTCCAACGGAGCATTTTCCGTAGCTGGCAGAATTGATAAATAAATAAAACTGGCAATTTTTAAAGACTTACAAACGATTACAACATGTATATTACTTATACATGTGGAACAAAGGCCTCGTTATAATTTTTGAAATTCAAATTGATAATTTACAGATATTGTCATGAAAATTGCGTTTCAAGTTATAAACAATTGTGTAAGCCTTGACATTTTAGACAAAAACAGTTTGGTTGATTTTATTACGCCGTGGCTCACGTTTGCAAGTTAGTGGGAACCACAAATAGATTTATTTGTTTTTAAGTGAGATAGGTCAAATTGTATCTATTGAAAAAGGTACTGTCCACTGTCCATACCTATATTTTTGACAAATGTGTTTTTTGTAGCTTCCAGTTGGCCCTGAAGAACTACGGCTGCAATGATATTGATGTTTTCCAGACCGTCGACCTTTGGGACAAGAAAGACATCTCCCAAGTCACCAGCACCCTTTACGCCCTGGGCAGACAGGTTAGTACTATCACAGCGATACTTTATACTTGTCAAAAAAAAACTATCAATGAAAACGAATTATAAAAATGCCTTGAAATATTAAGTAATTTGTTTTTTTGATTTACAGACCTACAGGCACCCCGAGTGGACCGGCCCTTGGCTGGGACCCAAACCATCAGATGAGAACAAGAGGGAGTTCAGCGATGAAACGGTTGCCGCTGGAAAGTCAGTCATTGGCCTCCAGGCTGGATTCAACAAGGGAGCCACACAGGCCGGACAGAACATGGGAGCTGGTCGCAAGATCTTGCTCGGAAAGTAAACTCCACTTTCTTCCAAAATGGTCAAACTACCATGTCATCCAAAACTACTGTTGATAAGTTTTAAGATTTCTAATTTACACACAAATCCCATAATACCATTTTAAATAGCCAGATCCTAATATTTTTCTTTTCTATAGAATGTATTCTATTACAGTTTTTTTAATATGCGGCGTCCGTAAGGGATTACAATTAGGTCTTACACTATATTAGTCTGCATTAATTTAACAATTCAAGCCAAGCTACCACTGAAAACCAGTATTACGTAACTTCAAATATTTTTACATTTTAGTACAAATTAACCAATGTTAAGTACACGTAGTTCATTCACGTATTTTAATTCGATATATTTTGATGAGAGTCCGGGGAGTAAAATCTAGTCGACGAGAGGAAGACGTTTTGTACATAATTTTAATCTTAGTTTTATTGAAACTTAATCTTAATGTATAATATTAACATTTTGTATGAAAAATAAAATATTTATTTAAAAATCACTTATTATTTATACAAATATTTTCCCTTTACACATTTAAGTGATTTTTTGCATATTTAACTTATGGTTGTATTGTCATAGTTAAGAGTTTTTTTAAGAAATAAGGAAATGTTTTTAATTTACCTGGACATCCTAAAATAATGTGTTATAAAAGATTTGCAAAATTTTCCATAAATTGATTACGAAAGTAATGGAATTACGCTAGTATTGATAAAGAAAAAGATTGATCAAACACAAGCTATTTAAACATTCACCATTTTCTCAATCTAGAACTGATACGTTTCGTTCATAAGTTTCCACAAGTATTGTTTCTCCGTAGCCTGTAATAGGGTGAAAACTCCTTACGTAACGATCAGTACCCAAGCCAGCTCCAAAGCGACATGCTTTTTCAAAGCTCGACTTTAGTTTGACCTCCAATACTAATTTTCGATGCCAAAGATATTTGTTTCCTTTGAACCACAATCTACACCGACCTTGAATATGGACTTTGGAGAATGTGCTTACTTCAGCCCGACTCTTCGGTCAGTTTAGTAGCCCTGTTAATTTTGTGTGTTATTTTATTTGACTTTTCTGAAAGCGGCTTCGGACGCTGAATTTGATTTTGTGATTCCACGTGATTTTAACATTTGAATCACTAAAAAGACCGTTTTTAACATTTCATCCGTATAATAATGGCAAGCCATCATCAAAAGATTAGCAGGTACCTACTCTGGAAGGCTCGAAGGTGTGGTCGAACATTTTTTGCTTGATTTGGCAGCTTTCTGACAAGATTTTGGTGATAATGTTTTAAGGTTTCAAAGGAATTTATTAAAAATTGTTTGGTTGAATTGTGAAGAAGTTATTTAAAAAAAAATTGAAAATTGAAAATTTGATTTGTTAATAACCGTAATAACAGATTGTTTTATATGAAACGTTTGCATTATGTGTCTTCAAATAGTATTAACAGATTAAGTAAGATGAGAATTCCGTTTTGGAGTTTTCAGATTGGCGGCTTATGTCAGAATTAATAATTTTCAAACGATTTTCACAGAACCAAAATGTTAAGTAAGTGAGGTTAACTTATGCTGATAATATATAAATAAAATCATCAAAAGGAGGTTTTGTTCTACCCATTTTTCTCCTATAAAACGGAACCGATTTTTAATAAATATTTTAGAATGAAATACTCTTTTTCTGTACGTTTTACTTTAAAAAATACTAGTTTGTATACTGAATGTCTGTTGACGGCCTTCAAACCAGGAAATTTTAATGATTTTTCGGAGGTCTTAACTAACATAAAAAGTTACTTACCAAAAAAGTAAAACTTACCGACACGCTAGTGGTCGATATCAATATTTTATTTAAAAAAATGAATTACTGTCAAAATCCAGAGAGGAAATTGGAGAATACGTTTGTATAATAATAATAATAATAGTAATTGGATAATCTGTATAGCGCCTTTTTTGTGAAAAATTACCTCAAGGGCGCTTTACAATTTATTATGAATCCTAGGCTCTATCTAATTTTATTATTTTCAAATAGATACAGAAACATACTTACCTGCAGCCTGCATGACACTTCCGATAAAACACACTTTATTAGAAAGTTTATGCTTGGGGAAGATACGACTTTGCACGTCTAGGACATTATATTCAAAACACTGGACATTGCATGGGTTTTACATTTATTTTTATATTTAAAAGAAGATTAATGCCAAAGTTGAGTTAATATTTATTTTGAAAGTCTGGAAAATTTTAAGAATTTGCTTTTACACACTTAGCTATTTACAATGTTGCGAGCCGTGAAGGCGAAGGTGAAAGTTTTTTTAACTTATGGATACGACTGTCTGAAAAGATGAGTTTTAAGTTTAGCTCTAAATTGCGCTGAGTCTGTGATCATTCTTAACTCGTGTGGCAGTCCATCCCAGGCTTTAGGTCCTGACACTCCGAAAGCACGCTCACCGAATTTAGTATCTGGTGTGCGCTTTGGTTCCTTCAACCTTCCAATCGCTGATGTTGCTGCTGACCTGAGGGTTGATTGTCGAGAATTGCAATTTTCTGGAATACACATTTCCGATAAGTAAGTCGGAGCCATTCCGTTAAGAGACTTGAATACCATCCAGCAGAGCTTAAACTGGATTCTCTCGGGGCACTTGAGCCGTGAAGATTTTTGAGATGCTCAGAAATATGGGAATATTTAGATACGCCGGTGATGAGTCTTGCCGCAGCGTTGAAAACAGATTGTAATTTGTTGATTTGATATTTTGGGAGACTAGCATATATTCCGTTGCAATAATCTAGACGTGAAACAACAGACGAATTGACTAGTAATTTAGTTACCTACCTCTGTTGTTAAGTTTCTCCGTACTACTTTAATTTGCCTTAATTGAAGGAACCCCGTGCTTACAGTTCTGTTCACTTGAGTTTTAAGGGAAAAATCAGCGTCCAGATTGACGCCTAGTAGTTTTATGCATGGCTTTGGAGTGATGTCACTTCCTGAAATGGTTATTGGGGAGTTATCAATGTTACGCTGACGTCTACTTGTGGCTGTCCAGAGAAACTCAGTCTTTGCAGGATTCAGTTTCAATCTATTTGAGATCATCCAGCGAGTGATTGCTTCTAGACACTCGGTTATGCGAGTTTTAAGACTGTATTTCCTCTGGTAAGCAGTAGAAGTAAACTTGCTGATCATCAGCGTAGCAGTGAGATAGAAGACCAAATGATTCGATAATTTTAGCGGCATCATTTGTGAAGAGGATGAAGAAAAGTGGGCCCAGAACAGACCCCTGGGGAACTCCAGATGAAAGGGTTGCATATTTTGATTGGTTTTTCCCCACTTTTACGGCTTGTACGCGGTTGACCAAGTAAGATATCAGCCAGTCCTTGACACCGCAGTTTAAACCAAAGGATTCTTCTAATCGTTTCGTACGGACAAACGAATCCAGAAGCATCACGAGTCTGATAAAAATTTAAAGTCTGATTTTAGTATGTGTGCCCGGGTTCGTGGAGTCAAGTTTGTCCGGATCTTGGCGGCGGATGCGTCTGCCCACCAACCGCGTGGCAGGCCGGAACGGGAGAGACTGGTTGAGGGAGATCTTTTGACCTCTCCAGCAGGACTCTCAGTAGAATTTGGACCGCAGTGGAAAGACTGAATTCATTCGTCCGTCACTTCTGGACACACTGGTCCCCAGTTTCCTATCCACCCCTCATACTTTTTTCATTCCCAGAACTTCCTCTTCTTCCTTGTCCTAAAAAGACCCACCACACAGCATTCCCAAAGATGACATAGGCCCCGAGGGGAATTATTTTCCTCAGGGCCACCTGTGTGGAGCTAATGTAAAAAAAATACTATCGAATTTCAGCAATCGAAATTGCCACCCCTATTTCAGTAAGGCAAAAGTTATAAATTCCAGAATCTAGATGACGATTTGACAGTACTAGGCCACTGGACGAGAAGCACTGCGTACAGAGGATGTCATGTTGTGACATACATAGAAGATGTTAAATTAAATGTTCTCCTAAGCAATACTAATAACAAGCTGCACAGCATTACGCGAGAAAAATCGGTGCCAACAGGTGGCTTAATAAAATAACAAGATTTAATAAGATATTTTTATGTCACTCAGTACGACAAAAAATAAACAAAGTTTTAAAAGAATTCTTCTGTTATAAATACGTCAGAGAGTGTTTATGATGATTGACCCCTCAGGCCTCGAACTTATTTTGTCAGATGGTCAAATTATTTTCGCCCTAAATAAAATCCGAATAAATGGAACATATCTGTATCAAAAAAAGAAAAACTGATTTTGAAAAGTTATGAAATACGCTTTACAAATTTTATTATTAGAAATAAACATATAATTCCTTAAATATAAACATTTTTTTTGATACCTCACAAGAGTCTCAGCTGCTCCCGTCTTGAACCAGTGAGACTATGGCATCCCCAATTGGCGTATGTTGTGAGGCTGAAGGTAGTGGGGAGGGAAAGGGGATGGGGTAGAGGAGAGTGGGGAAATACCTGGCTATTCAGATCTGGTCACCAAACACGGCTAAAGCCATTTCAAGCAACGTTTCAATTCTGAATGGTGGTCTAACACCAGGGCGATACTGAGAGTATCTTCCACTCTGGAACGTGCCGCAAATATATTATGTGTTATTTTAAATGAATTAATTGTTAAACAACACAAATTAATCAAATTAAATTTATTTGTCCACGCCGGGATTCGATCCCGCAACCTTCGGATTGCGAGTCAAGAGCCTTACCACTAGACCATGCCAGTCGTCATAAACAATGCTTTAAAAATGGCTTGCCTTACATTTTTAACTAAAATCAAAACACACATATATTTTATTATATTATAAACTTCACTTTTTTGTAGTTTCATGTAAAAATAACGAATAAACAATTCAGTGAGAAGTGTGCGTTTTAATTTTCTGTGATTAACTTTTAGATTTGAATATAAAGCGTGTCGTTTTCTCTTTCTAACACTGTTTAGATATCATATTTCTCACCGCGATAAGATAGTAAGGAAGGAACAACGATTTCTATGAGATGTTCCCAAAAGTGAAAAATTAGCCTGAGGCGTTAAATAAATTATGAGGAACGGCTACAATTCTTTAATTTTCTTTCATTAAAAAAAGGGGAACATCTACTTGTAATATATAAAAAAATATTTACGACAAGCTTAAAACCACACATTCTCTTAGCAATATTCACATTAAAGTTTCTAATGGACGGTATTTAAGAAGTCGTAAAACATTTCGTCTTGAGTTATTATACATTTACATTTTTTATCTATTATTACGTATATACATTTTATCTACCTCGCAGGAGTCCCAGCTGCTCCCTTCTGGAGCCAGTGAGACTATGGCGTCCCCAAATGGGGATTTTCGGCAGTAGAACTGGGAGGAGAAATGAGTGAGTTGGGTAAAATAACATGAGGAGTACCACAGGGATCAATTATTGGACCGTTGCTATTTCTTATCTATATGAATGACATAACAAAGAAGGGTATTAAAGGAACTCTATGCGAACGATACAGTAATTTTCACAATAAACTGAACCTAGCGGAGCTTGAAATGGAAATGAATGCTGATGAATGCTGATGATCACAAGCTGGTTAAGAATAAACAAACTAACTCTTAACGTAAAAAAACTCATTATATGCTTTTTGGCAACAAGAAAAATATCAGCCTCAATATCAAAGTTGGTGATAAGGGAACGTACCCATACTACGTGACACGTTTAGGGGGGGGGGGGGGTCTTCAAAATGTCACGCTCCATACAAATGAGCGGCGGTTTGCTTAGGATTTTGGTCACCGGGGGGGGGGGGGGGGGGGTTAAAAATTGCAAAAAGTTGGTCACGTAGTATGGGTACGTTCCCTAACTGCCTCGAAAAGAAAATGAGCACAAAATATTTGGGCCTGATCGTGGATTCCCAACTTTCGTGGGATTTCCACATAAATCATGCAAAGGAGAAAATTATACCCATAACTGGTGTACTTTATAGACTCCAAGGATTACTACCCGTTCCTTTACTAATATCAGTGTACTACGCCATGGTACATTCACGCCTTTCTTATCTCTTCTGTATCTGGGGATTTGCCTCAAAGAAATTGATAGCTGATCTAGGTGGTTCAAAACCGAGCTCTCAGAAATGTTTTTGGACTTCCATGGGATACTCATCTCAGAGACATCTATTCAGTTTCCTGTATTCTTCCAATCACAGTCCTTCCTAAACATGAAATCACAAGCACCATCCTACAAATTACCCAACAATCAACTCATATTAACATCAAGCCACTTTACAATCAAGACATTCACACTCACAATACTCAAAATAGCAATAAAATCCGCATACCCCAAACACACACCACAAAATATGGGATAAAATCTCTGAACTATATTGCGTATATACCAAATATGTACAAGGGAATTCAGCAAAATAAAAATTTCAGAGAATAAGAATATTTTTAAGTACGTTTAAGTATAAAACTTTGTAATTTTCTTGTCATGTTCAATTGTCTTGTTTCTTTTTCTCTTCTGTTCTTTTCCATTTAGTTGTAATCATCCATATCTGTATAACCTTATTCCTTTTTTCTTTAATTGTTTTCTATTGTTGTTTGTTCTACTCAACTTGTCTTTTATTTTTCGCTTATATTGTATGTGAAACTTATATTTTTAATATCTAAATTCCTATGTAAAATTTTAACTATTTCCTCCCGTCCATGATTTGTATGTTCCTCCTGTCCTAAAATGAGTTCTGTAACTCATAGATATTGCACTAGCAAGAAATAAAATCAATAAAAAAAAATTTAAAAATGTTGTGAGGCTGAAGGTAGTGGGGAGAGAAAAGAGACGAGGAAGATAGGAGGGATTAGCTGACTATTCAGATCTGGTCACCAAACCAGGCTAACACCTTTTCAAGCAACGTATCAATTCTGAATGGTGGACTTACACCATAGCGATACTAAGAGTAATTTCACTCTGCAACGTGCCGCAAATATACTAGTTATTATTTTTAATGAATTAAATGTGAAATAACACAAATTAATCAAATACAATTATTAGACGCCGTGATTCGATCCCATGACCTTCGGATTGCAAGAGCCTTACCCCTTGACCACGGAGGCCGTTATGTATTTACCTATTTCCATCCAATGTGTAGATTGTACAATGACACAGAATGTAACGATGTAGACATCTTTATAAACAGCCTCAAATATTTATCATTTTTTTTTTAAATTGATAAACTAATATTTAAGACAAGATTTTTATGCATAGCACAAAGGGTAACAACTATTATGAATAATAATTATTAGACTGAAACACTCATCTACATTGAAAAAATCTCCCGAGAATAGATACATGCCGCCGACGCGACGGACTCGAACCCACGTCCTTCTGATATCCGGTCAACTGCTCTTTAAGGGGTGTTCAGACATCTAATATAACCGCTAGCAGGTATCTGTTGAACCGCGAGATCTTATGTTTCGTGCCGTTCACACGGCGCAGAAAAAATATTTCTTCCTATGGTAGGAGAGGGGGTCAGTTGAATTAGCGAGCGGCCACGGAGTGCGCATTTTTTGTACTGAATCTATGAACTTGACATCTGTCACCCACCGGTCTTGGCAGCTCCGTAATTAAAATGACCCCCTCTCCTGTTTTCGTCGGAGTGGGGGGGGCGCTTAACTGTTGGCATATCGCCTCAGGAGCGGTTACGGCGTAAGATGTGCATTGTCTATGGTTGATGTGCGCATAAAGCGCTCAGGTGTGAACGGTCTGAAGGGATTGTATGGAGAGCGATATGTGGCGTGCTATGATCTTTTGTATTTATATGCTCAATGTGAACGAGCTCTTAACCAATGAGCTACGTCGGCTTATCTCCTACCCGCCAAATAATTCAATTCACTAACTTATATCTCCCTCTCAACAGTCTCGTAATGCTCTCGTCACGCATTCACCGACTTACTCTCCAAGTCAAGCGTGCGTAATAAAGTTTTACTTAAAAAATAATTTTATTTATTTATTGCTTTTTCACAATTTAAATACACTTTTATAGCATGTAATTATTAACCCCACTAGGGTTCGCCTGCATCGGGTTATTAATTTCACAATTTAATAAAAATAACATACCCAAATATCGGTCATCAAACAGTTAAGTAAAAGCAAAATAAAAAAAAATTAAAAATAAAATGATAAACAGAGAAAATTATAAGTGATAAAAATATATGAATTAACAACAAAGTGTCGAGAGATCAATCAAAATGTTATCATTCATTATATCATTAGTTCATACCATTTACAACAATAGATTAAATTAAAAAAATATCCTTAAGGTTTTTTTTTAAATGTGTGTAAAAAATAATGAGTCTAGTTTTAGTACTGATAATAATTCGTGGTGGAATTTCATTGTACTAGAATTTGAAATTAAAACACTTTTGTACACTAATTTAGTGGAAGAAAGTAAACAACTTGTAAAAAATAACTTATTAATGAAAAAACAAAGATTTATAAGCGATTACATTAAAGCGAATCTTTCTTATTCTTTCTTACAATATTAAAATGACTATCAAATAATTATGAAATAAATATGAAAGAAACCGTTTTGATCACAAAATTATTGTTTTCTTTCATTAAAATATGATTGTATTTTATAGTGTAAGTGATACCTTAGAAATGCCATCCGTGTGATCTTTTAGTTTTGACAAAGTTATGGGGTACGATGATCCCTACATATTTATTGTTTCTTTAGCTTTTTAATTTAGATGTTATTGTTTAAATTGAAATTTTGAACCACATTTTGACTTGAGATTAACAATTTTACAAAGTTCACGAAATAATATAGGTGTTGAAAGACAATATTGTTAAAAGTAATTAAAAGTATCACTTTCATGGTAATGTATTCGCCGAGAGTGAAGATGATTTTAAAATTGTGGTAGGGTTACGCCACGTACTACTTGCTGATGTGATAACTATCTAAAACAAAACATTGAGTCAGTAGGTGATCTTGGTCCACGAGATGGAAGGAAAGGACGTAAGTAGGAGAAGAGGAGAGAAGAGAAGTTATTCTGGAATATTGTCGTGAAAAATGGCACGTTAAATATATTTTTCTGTGTAGAATTAGGAAACACCACATTAGCGTAGGTGCATCTAAATTCTGGAAACTTTAAATATTCTTTTGTGAAAAATCTTTTTACATTCTTCTTCTTTTTTTTACATTAGCTCCACACATCATGTCATGCTGTGTGGAGGGTCTTTTTGGAAGGAAATTAAGGAGAGGAAGTTCTGGGAAGGAAAAAGGAATGAGGGGTGGGTAGGAATATTGAGTCAATACGTCCAGGACTGACAGACGTATGAATCCATCTCCCACTGCAGTGGAAGGCGATGATGGCTCTCTGCTGGAGAGATCAAAACGTCTCCCTCAACCGGTCTCTCCCGTCTGGCACGCAGTTGGTTAGCGGACGCATCCGCCCCCAAGACTCGGACAAACCTCACCCTTATGAACCCGGGCACCGCTATTAAGTCACCAAACGTAGCAAACCATTGGGGAGACCTATGGCAGAGGTGTTGTTATCCAATAAATGGTTCCCGGGGTGGCGATACCCATACTCGCCTCCCAAATTGCAAAATCTTGAAGAATTCTTACATTTTTTTACGGTAATCTTTCGAAGGGATACGTTTCGATCGACCATTCTATTCCACACTTCAAGGTGGTACCGGGGTATAAGATATTATGACTTGGGAGGTACAAATCTTAGTCAAATAATGTCATTTTTGAGTTTTTATTGTAAAATATTCCCTTCACTTTACATTATACTAAAAGAAAAGGTGGTCACGTTATTCCTCGAATAATAAATTTATCTCCATACATTGAAGATCAACCTGGTTCGTACTGATTACCTGAATTTGTATAGTTAACAACTGTTCTAAGTTGTTTACTGGTCTTAAGTGTCTAATATCATAAAACAGTCCTTTTTAACTTGGATTCGTGAAAAAATCCAATATTTATTTAAAATCTTAAACAAAAATATTAGATGAAAATGTATTCACTGGGCAAACTTTTTTTTCCACAAATTTAAAAAAATATTGCAAAATTTAGTGTTTCAAGATCAGATTCTTGGTTAGAAACATTAAAAATGATTTGAAAATTAAGAAGATTGATATCCAAGCAGTTGACATGTTGGTACGATCCTGAAATAAAAATCTAATTAATCTTCAAAAAGGTGTGACGGTATTCCACTCCACTGACTTGGTGCAAATGGACAACAAGGCAGGTGGGCGGCTGCTGGCTATAAAGGTGGCTTCCTAACTCCTCGCAGCAGTTTCTCTAGCAGATCTCTTCACTAGCTCCGCAAACCCTCAGCAAACATGTCTCTGGAACGTCAAGTCAGGCTGAAGGTGAACCTCAAGCTCTACTACGTGTCGTGTGACCAAAGTGATTTGTGCAGTGAAAAATATGTGTGCAATCTCCAACATTGGATTATCCAACAAATTATAGTGATTCTACACAAATTTGTTGCTGCATCAATCGACAACTGTCACACACATCTTTTGTTCATAATAATTGTGCCTTAGGAAGCAATTTTAACCGGAGCAATAATATTACATAACACAATAATTATTAGTGAAATAGTTTCAAACGGTTGTTAAGTAATAGTTCTAAAGTTGCATACATCTTATCAGAAGGATATAATGAAGTTCTTTTTGAGATTTCAATAAAATTGCATCCAGATGGTGTGGCACACGAACAGTAATAATAATAAAACTTATTTTGAATTTCAGATTATACAATAACAAAATTACCCAGTTGCTCTCTCGAGATATTTTTCCACGCACACAATTACATTTCCTCTACATTAGTAAATATAGACGTATTAGCCAATTTTCTACGTTTTGGGGAGTATGTTGACTTTGGAAAATTCGGTCTGGAAAAGGACATTCCTTCTTTGTTATTTGGTCTTCTTGTTTTCTGTATGTTAAATTAAGATTTTTATTAGTCATATTTCGTGAATGGATCAATAAATTCTGCTTTCAGTTGGCCGGAAAGCGCGACGCCGCCCAAGAGACCGAGGCCCAGGCCTGGATGGAGGAAATCCTCGGAGCTAAGTTCCCCGCAGGAGAGCTGTACGAGGATGTCCTCAAGGACGGAACTGTCCTCTGCCAGGTCATGAACAAGATCGCCCCCGGATCTGTTGGCAAGATCAACACCAGCGGTGGACAGTTCAAGATGATGGAAAACATCAACAAGTAAGTCAGCTGAACCCTTGAATTTCTACGAACGATGCAATTGAGCTTTACTATACCTTTTCACAATCATTTGATTAATTAAGAAGATAAATTTCTGAATTATACCCAAACAGATGATGAAAGTCAATATTTAGAAAATACTGCCCGTATGCCATTTTTTAATAAATATGTTAATTTTTAGCTTCCAGCTGGCCCTGAAGAACTACGGCTGCAATGACATTGATGTCTTCCAGACCGTCGATCTTTGGGACAAGAAGGACATCTCCCAAGTCACCAGCACCCTTTTCGCTTTGGGCAGACAGGTTAGTGTACCATCAAAGCAAAACATATGAGAACTGATCATTAAGACACTGGAGGAAGATGCGAAGTGTTTTTAGGTAATCAAATAGCTGGATTAATTGAATGAACTAATTTATGTTGTTTTTTTGCAGACCTACAGGCACCCCGAGTGGACTGGCCCTTGGCTGGGACCCAAACCCTCAGAAGAGAACAAGAGGGAGTTCAGCGATGAGACAGTTGCTGCCGGAAAGTCCGTCATTGGCCTCCAGGCTGGATCCAACAAGGGAGCCACCCAGGCCGGACAGAACATGGGAGCTGGTCGCAAGATCTTGATCGGAAAGTAAACTGAACAATCAGCCAAGTCTACCAACATCACCACACTATCTGTTTTAGCCACAGTTGAGCAACATCTTTTCACAACTCTTCCATTATGTTTAATGAACATCTTTTGATTTCAACGTCTTCAACGTGAATTTATTACCAAATGTTTTGTGTTCAGCTTGTGTGGACTTTGAAACACAGGTAATAAATCTTGTTTCATTCAATTCACAAGGATCACAATTGAGTCTCCTTACAAAATTTGACATCTGGATGTCATTGAAAACCAATATCAGTATTCCGTTCCTTCACAACCATAATGAAAAATACGTACAAATTACGCCAAATAAAAATATTTCTGGTTATTCGTTGCAATCACTGCCATGCGACGTGATTTTAGACAACAAATAAGAAATTTTTGCTATTTTGTTCATTTAAGTGTTATCGGCGGAGGTGTTTTGTACATAATATTCTTACTCTTAATGAAACTTAATTTAATCTTTAATTTATAAAATTTTGTACGAAAAATATAAATATTTAAAGTAAATAACGTTTTCTTATTTATTTATTTAGTAATAAAATATTACAAAATCAAAAGAACAGTGAGTTCACGAAAACTCATTTCGGGAAGGACAACATTTTTCATTTTGTATTATGATCCCCTTCATACACAAAATAATTGCAATGTGACTCTCTCTCAACAGAAAAAAGCAAGAGGTGTTATATTCTTATTATATCGATTTGAAAAAAGGACCTTCCGACTCTTTGGCTTAGATAGACATTTGGATTTTCTGCTGAAGAAAGAGTTTTGGTCGATTTCAAGGTCGGAAGCAGGTGAAAATCTTGGTTTATCTCTTAATCTGTGGAAGACACCCATAATGGTGCAAAAATACAATTAAATAAAACTCTAAATTTCAGTTGGCATCAGGAGAACATAAAAAAAGCAGAGTTCTGTGCCAATGTATTAGATTTCTTCAAATGGATCTGCCCCACCCACACTCTTTGGTATCTTACCTCAAAGCAATCCAAATATATCTTGTAACAGATAACAGAATGTAAAAGAGCTGAGAAACGAAATGGAGGTTATAAATAGAAGTGTGTTATTGTGTCGCGTCGAAAGCTACACTTTATTTGGAGGCGGCTTACAAAAAAAGGGTGGGGGCAGTGGGGCTAGGTTAAAAACAAAGTGTGCACACCGCATTTTCAAGAAAAGCTCCGGAGAAGCAACAACGCGTTCGCGGCACATTAAGAAGCTGGAAGTGCACGCGTCGTAACGAGATCAAAGAAATCTGATGTTTCAATTTTTGCATGTTTTTATTAACTAGCGCAGACCCGTGAAAAATCACGAGGTAGTCTGAATTCTTGAATCAGTCCCGAATTTTGAAAATGACACAATGAGAGTAATTTCCGTTAAAATATTATATTATGTGGTATTCCTAATTTGGATATGATGTCAGACTGAAACGGATGAGGGAAAGGAAGAGGTCGTGTTAAAATTTAGGAAGAAGTTAAAAAATAATTTAGATTTCTTTGCAAAAAATTACATAGAATAATTTGAATATCATCGTAATAGTTCATCTTTTATTTTTTGTTTGGGTATTGCAATACGTCACATCAAACCCAGCAACCCGACAAAGCAGTTGGAAGTGTTTTGTATTACCTACTTTAAATTTTGCCATATTATCATCAAAAGTAGAAGACGATATCATCCAGCATTGATTTGAGTGTACCTAATACTTTAGGTCAAACTATGTGATAAAGCCAAAACCGAAAATTTCAAATTAGAAACATTAAAGTCACTTCGTTTCAAAAATGACACGATTCCTTTTAAAATTATAAATAACCATATAGAATCTTCCCCTTTGGCAACAATCACCTCAGAAACCCTTAAATTCTTCATATTTCTTTTCAAATAACCAACCTAACCACCTTCAAACCTCTTGTGCATACGTGAAGACTGCAACATCCACTGACATCTTCAAAAATAAGAAATATATGGGACATGTAGAACGGACAAATTCCGAAATTCGATGAGAAATTAACAACAATGTATATTACAGAACAACAACCCTATTTGGCTGGATAAGCAATGTAAATAAATATATATCTTGGCACGAACTATTTTTTGTCATTTTGTATATTAGTGCGGTTTTCACATACCTATATATAGGTTGTTTATCAATTGTATAAATAAGCACAACGTTTTTTAATTGGTTTTGTTGAATTATTTTTTCGGTGTTTATTATTATGTAATTATTTTTTGTTTTTTTTTTTACATTATCTCCACGCAGGAGGCCTTGAGGAAAATAATTCCCCTCAGGGCCGATGTCATCTTTGGGGATGCTGTGTGAATGGTATTTTAAGGAAAGGAAGGAGATGAAGTTCTGATATGATAAAATGTAAAGGAAGAGGAAAAGGTTTAAGGTGAATGAATCTATTTCTCCCACTGCAGTGCAAGCCGATGCTCCGAGAGAGTCCTCCCGGAGAGGGAAAAAGGTCTTCTTTAACAAATCTCTCCCAATCACTCACCCCATGAACCCGGGCAACTAAGTCACCAAACGTATAGAAACACTCGGGGTGACCTGTGGCAGATGTGTTGGGTATCCAAAAAATAATTCCCAGGGCGGCGGTACCCAGACCCGCCTCCCAAATTGATTATATTTACATATTTTTGTATATCGTTAAAGGACGGTTAGTATTTAATCGTTGTATTTTGTTAAAACGCTATCTGTTATGTACACATAAACTAAATTAAAATAAAATGAAGTGACGTCAACAAACGTAATGCCCGCACATGGTTCTTACACAACTTAGTAGCACCCAACTGTCGGCAAATTAATATTTTTGAAGTTTAGTATCGTTTTGTACTTGGCACAGATTCTTCAGAGGTGAGGAGTCCCGTAAGCTCTGTCAGCAGGTGTTGGTGGCCGGTGTCTAATTCGGGCAGGAGAGTCCAATGTCACAACATTTCCCAAATTCCTCGTCACATGTACCGTCTCAAATGATGGATCGCTACTTTATGGCATTTTAGAAACTTGTTTACAAAGATGATTGAGTGAAGATTTTTAATACTCACTTTAAAAAAAAAAAAACAGGTCCGGCTGCAAAATGATGACCTATCTATCCGACGCACAGTGGGGCCAAACACCTCATATCGATACAATAATTTTTAACAAATATTTTTTTTTTTTTTAAATAAAACATTAACTTTGTAAACACTTTTATTTTATATACTTTATGCCGACCGGGTTTCGCTGCAACCGTAGCTTCTACAGTGCAGTATAATACTCTACTAACCAAAGAAAGAAATAATCTTTATCGAAGAAAGCAAACACT
The DNA here is from genome assembly GCA_917880885.1 of Limnephilus marmoratus. Taxonomy (NCBI): domain Eukaryota; kingdom Metazoa; phylum Arthropoda; class Insecta; order Trichoptera; family Limnephilidae; genus Limnephilus; species Limnephilus marmoratus. Next base: position 3,410,590 of record OU862911.1, read on the forward strand.
TTGTGGCTTGACATTATACAGAATGACACAAGTTCTTTGTTTAAAACCACTTTACATTGATTTATATTCGTCGACCGGTTTCGGTTGACCTCAACCTTCCTTAGGACAATAAACATTATAACAGTTTATGTAAGTATATAAATCAAAATAGAGTTGTTTTAAACAAAGAACTTGTTTCACTCTGTATATTTTTTTTCTTTCTTAGATAGTCGCTTTATTTGTTGGAAAGAATCCCTTTAGTTGTAGCATAATTATCCCTTCCACCTGTAATCGCTCTCAGTCCAGGCCTCTCGGTCATGAAGACAAAACCCTCCGTTAAGTGTGCCAGCGTAACCCTTAAGTTTACATATTTATTTCGGAAGATAGCAGATACAAACCACAAATTGATAATGGATTCATCATGTTCAGGTATTTAACTTATTTTTTCACATTATATTTTTAACAACATTAGATGTATTGATGGGTAAAAGCGTATATCAATTAAATAGAAAAATGTGAACAGATTTCAAAAAATTTCGGATTTATGTACTTAGGCACCTCCGGGCATCCATCCGAACGTTTTTAAGATCATTAAAGAACATTTTAAGAAACTATTGTAATTTACGAAAAACTTTTAAATTTCTGCTCCTTTTTGGCATTTTTAAACTAATTAACCCATCGGCCCTCGGGCATATTTTGTTAGAAGGTCAAATAATTTTTCACTTCACGATAAAACAAAATAAATGGAAAATTTTTCTGAATTTATCCAAAAAGGAAAACTATTTTTGAAAGGTGATGAAATACCTGCGCTTCCAAAGTTGAATTAAATAATACATTTACAATTTTTAAATACAAGCTTTTTGAAAAACATTTAAAAATGGCTCACAATTACAATTGCTGATACAAAAAAAGATTAAAAACATGCACATATTTTATTAGACAAACGTATTATAAACATAATTGTCACCTTATTTTTTCATCATTTCTTGTAAAAAAACATGTCAAGTAAAGAAAATTAAAAATATTTTTGGTAGTTATTTAACTAAATTGTATATATATATTATATGGGGTAATAAAGTTTACACATCTAATGTAATTACAATTTTATTTTATAACCCCCCATGCCACATTCAAATTTTCATTGTAAAACGTCCCTTTGAATAAAGGTCGTTTTCAAGCAATCTTGTCCCACCGTGCGACGTTTAAAGAATTTTTTGTGGGATTTGGAATTTTAGTAAACATAATGATTTTTAACCGAAATGAATCTTTTTAAAACTTTTTTTTGTGAAATCCGCACAAGAGTCCCGACTGCTCTTAACCGCTTGGAGCCAGTGAAACTAAGGCATCCACTATTGGGGTATTTTGAGAGGCTGAAGGTAGTCGGAAAGGGAAGGAGATGGGAAACAGGAAGTACTTGCCCTACAGCGCCCTTGAGGTGATTTTTCACAAAAACGGCGCTACATAAATTAGCCAAATATTATTATTATTACTTAGTTATTCAGATCTAGTCATCAAACACGACTTAAGCCATTTCAAGCAACACCTCATTTTTGAATGGTGGTCTCTCAACGGGGCGATACTGAAAGTGCCTTTTTATAATGATAAATAACAATTCGAGAGCCTTACCTCTCGACCACGGAGGCCGCCATAATAGCGCCTATAGCGGAGTGTTTTTATTTTTTTACATTAGCACCACACGGGGGGCTCGGAGGAAAATAATTCCCCTCAGTACCTACGTCCTCTTTGGTGTGGAGGGGCTTTTTGGAAAGGAATGAGAGAAAGTTCTGGGAATCTAGGAGGTCATCGAGTTCAAGAGTGACTGACGTATCAATTCGCGGTGTGGGATGATGTTCACCGAACTTCAGAGGGAGTCCTGCTGGAGAGGTCAAAAGCTTTCCCGATCCGGCCTGCCATCCAGGTGGTGGGCGGACGCACCCGCCGCCAAAACCAATACAAACCTCACCCCATGAATGGGGGCACCCTTGCTAAGTCACCAAGCTTATCGAACCACTTGGGGTGTCCCATGGCGGAGGTATTGGTAATACAATTAATGGCACCAGCCTCCCAATTATACAGTGTTCCATGCTACACAAAACTTAGCCAAGTGGGAGTAAAGAGTGGCTAACACTTATTTTGTTGTTGTATAAGATTATAATTTAGAACTAAAAACCGGCATTAAATCTTTTACCTTCTGTGGTAAGTATTTCATTAATCTCCCAAGGTATTAAATCCCGTTTCACAATGAATACACAATGTATATCAGGCCGGTTTAATCCACCGCAGTTTCTCTCGCATTTGGTTAGGAGGCAATCTCCTCCGGAATTACGGCCAGCCCGAATGGCTTTTCTACGTCGGACATAACAAATATTATTACCTAAAAACTTTGTATACATCGCAACACAAAAGTTATTTTTGGAGCTTTATGTGGTCGTGAAAAATAATGAAAACGTAAAGCCGCCTTTTGTATTGATGGCATTAATATTGTGGAAAATATTAATAAAATTATAATTAAAGAAAATAACTAGATGTGATTTGAGAATTTTACGGCCAAAAGCATATCGTGATTTATTGTATTACGCCGTGCTGCGGTACCACCTCCTTCTTTATCCAACGTTTCGGACGTAATATCCCAAAAAACAATTGTTTGGACACCGTGACGCTGTCCGAAACATAATACTCCAAAAACAATTGTTTGGACACCGTAACGCTGTCCGAAATGTGATACCCCAAAAACAATTGTTTGGACACCGTGACGATGTCCGAAACGTAATACCCCAAAAACAATTGTTCGGACACCGTAAGGCTGTCCGAAACGCAATAACCCAAAAACAATTGTTTGGACACCATAATGCTGTCTAAAATGTAATACCCCAAAAACAATTGTTCGGACACCGTAACGCTATCCAAAACGTAATACCGCAAAAACAATTGTTCGAACACAGTAAAGCTGACCGAAATGTAATACCCCAAAAACAATTGTTCAGATACCGTAACGCTGTCCAAAACATAATACCCCAAAAACAATTGTTTGGACACCGTAAGGCTGTACGAAACGTAATACCCCGTAAACAATTGATTGAACACCGTAACGTTGTACGAAACGTGATACTCCAAAAACAATTGTTTGGACATCGTAACACTGTCCGAAACGTAGTACCCCAAAAACAATTGTTGGACACCGTAACGCTGTCTGAAACGTAATACCCCAAAAACGATTGTTCGGACACCGTAACGCTGTCTGAAACGTAATACCCCAAAAATAATTGTTCGTACACCGTAACGCTTTCCGAAACGTAATACCCTAAAAACATTTGTTCGGACACCGTAACGCTGTCCGAAACGTAATACCCCAAAAACGATTGTTCGGACACCGTAACGCTGTCTGAAACGTAATACCCCAAAAACAATTGTTCGTACACCGTAACGCTTTCCGAAACGTAATACCCTAAAAACAATTGTTCGGACACCGTAACGCTGTCCGAAACGTAATACCCCAAAAACAATTGTTTGGGCACCGTGACGCTGTCCGTAACGTAATACTCCAAAAACAATTGTTTGGACACCGTAACGCTGTCCGAAACGTAATACCCTAAAAACAATTGTTCGGACACCGTAACGCTGTCCGAAATGTTATACCCCAAAAACAATTGTTCGGACACCGTAACGCTATCCAAAACGTAATACCCCAAAAACAATTGTCCGGACACCGTAACGCTATCCGGAACGTAATACCCCAAAAACAATTGTTCGAACACCGTAACGCTGTCTGAAATGTAATACCCCAAAAACAATTGTTCAGACACCGTAACGCTGTCCAAAACACAATACCCCAAAAACAGTTGTTTGGACACCGTAAGGCTGTACGAAACGTAAAACCCCATAAACAATTGCTTGAACATCGTAACGTTGTACGAAACGTGATACTCCAAAAACAATTGTTTGGACATCGTAACGCTGTCCGAAACGTAGTACCCCAAAAACAATTGTTGGACACCGTAACGCTGTCCGAAACGTAATACCCCAAAAACGATTGTTCGGACATCGTAACGCTGTCCGAAATGTAATACCCCAAAAATAATTGTTCGTACACCGTAACGCTGTCCGAAACGTAATACCCCAAAAACAATTGTTTGGACACCGTGATGCTGTCCGTAACGTAATACTCCACAAACAATTGTTCGGACACCGTAACGCTGTCCGAAACGTTATACCCCAAAAACAATTATTCTATCTTCTACTCTTGAACGTGCCGCAAATACACTGTATATATTTTTTTTAATTAATTAGTCAGGATATATGACGAGCGCAGAGGTCGTCACACACGTGTAATCGTAAGAAAAAAGGGTGCAATTAAGAAAATTATTAATACTGTGATTACAATTGAATAATAATAATATCATAAGCCTAAAATAGCAAGTAAAATAAAGTATAACGTAGCAAGTCAGTGTGTACGTATATGCTTACAATATTAATTTTTCATGTGTGTTACTTTTTACAAGTGTTTCGGGGTTACGGTATTTACACTTTTGTAATAAGTAACTAGAGCAGACCCGTTAACAGTTCCGGGGTAGTCTGAATTTTTGAAACATGAGTTTCAATTTTTTTAAATGACCAAAATAGTGTATGAGTAGGTAGGTAATTTATCGCTCATTATATACGACGGGTAGGTACTGTATCGCTTCCAATTTTGAAAATCGCATTTAAAGTCAAAGCATACATATTTGTTTTCATTGGTGCAGAGTTACGCAGGACGCACGGACAACTTAATTGTAGGATTTGCTAAGCCGTAACTATTTATTAAAAAAATATATTTGACTCAAGAGCATTGCCTTTCGTAAGCAGAAATTTTCCTTTAAGTGTGTTGGCAAACTTGATAATAAATTATCTGTATTTCTAATCTTCCCAATTTTCTTCATATACTTGAATATTTTATGTTGAGTTAAAACTTTTATTCACACGTCTGTAGCCATCTATGATATAGAATCTAAACTGATTAGTTATTAAATTCTTACTTTCTTAAATTCTTGCTTCTCGCCGGGGATAGATAAAATTAGAATGTCTGATATTAAAAAACATTTCGATATTTTAGGACCTATCTTAACTCTACTAATTAATATGATTTTAACGGAGGCAATTATACCAGAGATCTAAAATGTAGCATCATCCGACCCATTTACAAAGGTGGTAAACACAGTGAAATTGAAAACTATAGACCGATCAGTATTTTACCTGCAATTGAAAAGATCCTAGAAAAATATATATCTATAAAACTAATAAAGTACCTTGAAAAATTTTCTATTATTGATACCCATCAATATGGTTTCCAGAAAAAAAAGATCACAGATCTACTACTTCAAGAATTTTCAAATACAATTAATAATGATCTTAATAAAAGGAAGCATGTACTCGTATTATTTATTGATAATTCAAAGGCCTTTGATACAATTGATCATAGTAAATTACTAGAAACTCTTGAACAAATTGGAATTACAGGAAACCTACTTAAATTATTTGTTAATTACTTTGAAAATAGAAAGATTTGTGTAAAAATTTTAGATCATTATAGCAAAAAAAAAGAACGTTTACGCAGGCGTACCACAAGGGTCCATACTAGGCCCTACCTTTTATAATATATATGTTACTGCAATGAAATTAATTTTCCCTCACGTAAAACATTATGTTTATGCTGACGATACTGCATTAGTTATTTCACATGAGGATTTATTAATTGCAAGTACTTTACTGCAAATAGACTTTGTCACTCTTCAAAAATGGTCACATGATGTAGGTTTAATAATCAATGCTAAAAAAACAAAGCTTATGCACATCAGATCCCCTCATGCCAACATCACCATAACTCCTAAAATTGTTTCTCATGATTTTAATTGCATCCATAATTCTGTGATACAACCATGCTCATGTAAAAATATTGAACTAGTCTCTAAATACGTATATCTAGGCTTAACAATTGATTGTAATTTTAAATGGGATATACACATACAAAAAGTTTGCACACGGCTTAGAGCTATAGTGAGCAAACTTTATAGACTGAAGTTTTTTGTTCCACTAAATACTCTTAGATTAGTATATCTGTCATTGGCGGAATCCCTAATAAGATATGGATTAACCACATGGGGACATGTGCAACAAAACAACTAAAACAAATATTCTTTCAGTGCAAAACGTACAATATTCTTTGGTAAAATTATTATTAAAAAAAACTGAATACGAACAAAGACATTACATACCAAAATCATTAAATACCAAACATACCAAAATCACAACTCATTACATACCAAAATCGACAAAAAAAGACATTACATACCAAAATCACAACTCTGTAAATTTATTATATGTTCGTGCTATATTGTGGCTTAAAATTGCGAGTCAGCATACATCTCAATCTGAATATAATTAACTATTGGCTCATGTCCATAATACAAGACTAACTGCAAATGATGGACTTATAATTCCCAGATACCTAAATAAATACGGTCAAAGAACTCTAGAATATCTTGTTCCAATAATTTACAACGCAATAAAAAGCTGTGAATTGAGTTTCAGAAGGAAATATACGCTAAAAAAATGGTTAAGTGAAAGAACTTTTTTGTACTAATATCTGTTATTTCTGCTTTTCGTTTTAATGTTTTTTCCATTATTATTTTCTCTTGTCTTTTCTTTTTATTTTCTTTCATTTTCTCTGTTCTGTATTTCTTATAAATTCTATTAACAATTTATTTTTTTCATGTACCTGCTTATTTTATGTACCTGTCTCAATTTAAAAAAAGTAATTGTCAAAAGAACCCGTTGACAAACTGATATCAATCAGTTTAACGGGACTTAATTTAAAAAATGTAAAACTGTAAATAAATAATAAAGGAATTTTATTAGAAAAGTTCTTGAGATTACGGAAAAGCTCAGCTTTTATACGGTTTTATAAGCCATCTGTAGTCCACTCTTGGTATTAATGGGGCAATTTCAGAGATACAAAATAAATTAAAGAAAAAGCTTCGAAAAAGCTTGTATCGCAAAGAAAACTTCCGCAAATCTTATTTCAGAAACCTTCAGGAACATTTACACAGCAAGCGCTGAGCTTTTCAGCCCGATACCATTGAAGTTTCCAGAAAATCATCCAGATGGTGCTAGTCTACAGAAAATGACATCGGTAAAATACACGAAACAAGTATTATAGTTAGAAAATACAACACCTAGAGAACTTCATTTATCATCGTTGAAAACTGGCTAAAGAGCACTTGTCAAAATATATAGATGGCGCTGTACACCCCGAAGTTTAGGCTGCCAGATTTGAGATGAAACATATCATTTTAAAAAGAACTTATTTTTGATGAACTCCGAAAATGTTTCAAAACGATTGTTTTCGAGGTTACCATTAACCTATGTTTTTATTGGTGACCTGGGAGTTGGCCCCCCTACAGTTGGCCCCACGAAATTATAATTATTATAAAATTATAATTTTTTGTGCATTATTTACCAATTTCAAACGTAAACTTGACTTCAAAAATGTTAGCCACGCGTTTGGTGTGTTTCCCGACTATGCACCGGTGCCGAAGGGAACGCTAGTTCCTCGGAGCATCTTCCATTGTAATACCAGTAGAACAAGGATAGCATTCCCACCCGACGCCTGTGCTCTAAAGATTGCAATCCGTCTGTTGATGGGAGAATCTATTAAACGGAGAATTGTCAGGATGGGAGAATCTATAAAACGGACCGCCCGTTTCTGCAACGAGTCGAGGGTATTTTTCAGGTATTTTGGAGCTCCGGACCAGAGGTGGCTGCCAAATTCAATCGTGGGGCGCACTTGTGATTTGTACAGGGTTAGCAGTTGTGTACTATTAAAGTATCTACGGGCCCTGTACAGTACGCCCAGTTTTTGGGAGGCTAACTCTGGCTTCGATGGAGCTCCCATACCTGAGCTGGTCACTTAGGGTTACACCAAGCATATCAATGGAGGGCCTGTTCGGAAGATTGCTTCCGTTGAAATATCAAATGAGTTTATTTACAGTGTTGATTTTTTGTACTTATGCGCCGGTATATACAGTACAAAGATACGTAGTTTTTCCTTGATGCATTTGAATGAAAATATGTTTTACACATTTCTTATTTGACCATACATCCTCTCTGCACACCCGATTGGTGACAATTGTTATATTTTGTGTTAGTAAGTATGCCTACCATATTTTCCCAAAATCGACGGCATATTGTTTATAAGTATGCCGGGCAACTGTCGGGGGAACAACTGTCATGATATGTTTATATTCCGCAGTGTGCAATAAACATAACAGCTTTTTCTTATTGCCAGAGCGTCGCGAAGTTCTGTTTTATCTCGACCGTTTGACATTTCATCCTTTTGTAAATTTGTTTATACGTTCCGTTGCCGGTTTCGAAAATCTACTGCATCCACTTTATTATTAAAACCTGACTAAGTGGGTAACTTTTACTGAGCTTCCCAATATTATGGTAACTGCCTGCCTGATGAAAGTTTGAAAAAAGATTTATCATTGATGTTTCTTTGGACAAATTTTATAAATCGTTATTTGAAATTTAAAGAAAATGAAACAAAAAATATCATGTGGTTTATAATTACATAATTAGAAATTTAAGCAGGTACCTACTACTTACAAATCTTTTGGTTTCAGAGAAGATTGGGGTTTTGATTTATTAAATGAGAACAAATCAGAAAAATACTTTTTTGGAAATTGAATAACTGTTCTCAGAAGTACGAGTATATTGCCTAACACGAATAATTACCTCGTATTCGCTATCTGGTGGTATTGGAGGTTGCCCACCCACCACTTTCCCACGGCGTTCTAAGGAAACAGAGGGTTTCCTCCTTCACCGTACTCGTCAGGACTCTAATTTTTTTTCATTTATAAAGAAGCTACTTTTTTATTTTTTATTTGTGGTATATATAGTCAAGATATCTGCATTAACATTTTATGTACGTCTTGATGAGTAATAGGTTATTTAATTTGGGAGGCGAGTATGGGTACCGCCGCCCCGGGAATTGAATTTGGAAAGCCAACACCTCCGCCATCTCTCACCTCTAGAGGTTTACTGTGTTTGGTGACTTAGCAGGGGTGACCATGTTCTTGGGTTAAGGATTATCTACGTATTGGCGGCGGGTGCGTCTGCCCACGCTACTTGTATGGCGGGCCGGATTTAGAGAGACTGGTTGAGGGAGATCTTTTTACCGCTCCAGTAGGACTCTCTCGAAACATACACTTGCACCATAGTGGGAGGAATAAATTCCAAAATCCGTCATTCCTGGACACACTAACCCTGGGGGTTAATATCCATCCGTCACTCATTTTTCCATCCTAGAACGTTCTCCCCTTTCTTTCCTAATAAGACCCTTCACACATCATCCCCAAAGATGACATAGGTACTGAGGGAAATTATTTTCCTTAGGGCCTCCAGCGTGAAGCGTGCAAAAAAAACCGTTTTCGAAAAACTCTGCGTAAAGTCGGATTTGGACAAATTGCTTAAGGGAGACCTTTTTATTTCTCCAGCAGGACTCTCTCGACCCATCGCCTTGCATCGCAGTGGGAGATTCCTACCAATCCCTAATACCCATTTCCTTTCTAGATCTTCCTCTCATTCCTTTCTGTAGAAAATGCTCCACAGAGCAGCTCCAAAGATGGCTTATTAGGCCATAAAAAATGTTGTTTTAATCGTAATATTACATCACACTAATAATTTTTCACCAGCTTTGACATTACTCTACATTAATTTACTAACATTTGACATCAAAAAAATTAGTAACTTGATATTACGACAGATCTATATAGAGCACAGCCATTAAATGTTTTATCAACGATAAAAATATTAAAATAACTATTTTACACTGGTCTGTCATAAAAAAACAGGAAGTACGTAATGGCAACATATATTTTACTGATAGGTGTGTTTTATATATTTTAGTGATTCAGCCGAAACAGATTTCAAGTTTGCTAAAACTTTTAAAACAGTTTTATTAACCACTTATTCAATTTATGATTACATAGTAAATATGATTGTAATAATTCACGTTTGACAATCAAACACTGTTATTTTGCTTTATACCTTGATGATAATGAACCATAAAATAGAAAAAATATTTGAACATGAAACCACTAATAAGTACACATCTGTTAACCCTGTACAATTGTACGAGCAGCCCAATCTAAATTTGAGGTTTATAGCCCCAAAATACATGAAAAACCCTCGACTCTGCGCAGAAACGAGCGGTACGTTTGATAGATTTTCCTATCTCAATAAAACATTTCCAATATTAGGACGCAGGCGTCAGGTGGGGATGCTGTCCTTGATATACCGGTATTTTGTTGGAATGTGCTTGGAGGAACTAGTGTCACTGGTCCCTTTGGCATCGATGCGTAGTCTATTTAAGCCTAGTATTCAATTTGAGAAGCGGGTAGAGCACTGCTGCCCTGGGAACCATTTATTGGATAACCAACACCTCTGCTATAGGTCACCCCAAGTGGTTCGCTACATTTGGTGACTTAGCGCAGGTGCCCGGGTTCTGGGAGTGGGGTTCATCCGGGTCTTGGCGGTGGATGCATGTGCCCACCAGATGCATCGCAGGCTGGATCGGAAGAGACTTGTTACGGGAAACCTTTTGACCTTTCCAGCAGAACTTTCTCGACCTATCGCCTTGCACCGAAGTGGGAGGAATCAATTCAAACGTCCCTCCTGGCTCACTGATTCCCAGATTCCTATCCAACTTTTCAATACTTTCATAAAAAAAACCCTCCATACAGTATCCCCAAAGTTGACATATGCTCTGAGGGGAATTATTTTCCTCAGCGCCTCCTGTGTGGAGCTAATTTTAAAAAAAAAATCGGGAAACACGACAGTCGGGAAACGTACATTTGTACTTAGTCGACATTTTAACACGAGAACGGGTCGCTTCTACCACTTTCGACTACGTGTAATTATTTTTATAAATCAAAAATTTTGAAGGTAAGCTCTGGTATCAAGAAATGTAGACTGATTTCCTTAATTTTCGGGAAAAATATACGTAATTTGTTTCGAAATTTTCATTTTTGTGGTAAAAATGAAACAAACGTCATTTCGCTGATTTAATTTTATTCAATTCTTCAACAGTGTCGAAACTCAGTAGTAACGTTGTAGTAAATTAAATTTTATATTTTTTATGCACAATTTTACAGTTTAAAACCGATGAAAATAAGGTAAAAATGTTTTTGCAATCGTAATAATAAAGATTCCTAGAATATTCCAGGTTTGCGCCTCCGCTATTTTCCGTTCCGCCATTTTGTAAACCAACCCGCGCCACAGGTGAGATGAGTGGTGGGGCTGCGCCCTCCATCTCCCTCCCACGCACTGGCATTCATATCTAACAAGAGGGTCAGGTGTTATTATAAGCAAGATCACGATCAGAAATAACACACTCTTTTCGTCAGCTTGAGGAGAGCGGAGTAATTCAATACCTAGGCGGAGAAACTTAATTTAGGCTATGACGTAGTCGGATTAGCGGCTAAAACTAAAACACCTTGCGGCGAATGTGTTAAACATTCGGAACTAAATTTTTCATGAAAAGAAAAACATCCTATGGTAAATACTTTCTAATGAAAACATTTCCATACACGTTCGGAACAATGAGAATCGGAAATAAATGTCATATGCTTACGGCGGAATTAAAATGATGGTACACCAGTGGCGGTCCTTCCATCAGGTCAGTTGGTCAAAAGGTCCCAAAATTATAAGATGACAGTAAAACATTGTTAAATATTATGCTAATCAAAACAACTGATATTATTCTATGTATTTGAAATGCATCGCGAGATAGCCGGCAGCCGCAAGCAGTGACATCTAACGTCTTAAATGGAAACATTTTTTCCCAAGCACTATGATTGGCTCGGTCAATTTTTCAAATGTCCCAATGTAATGTCTTCTGTCTCTTTAAGCGCCATACAACAAACGAAATGGCACTATACCGCTAAGAACAAATGTTTTCGGATTCTGAAGACAGTTTGGATCATGGCCGTGAGCGAGAGAAAGCGTGATGAGTATTATTTATTTATTTATTTATTTATTATGAATTAACGCCGATTAACGGCTTTTACATAGGAATTGTAATAATTTGAAAGAATATACATAGTTATAAAAAAAAATTAATATGACAAAAAAATAAAAAGCACATATTGAAGTGACAGTATAAAGTAAAAATAGTAAGCTATTATAAATAAAAAAACATGAAGAAAAAGAAAACCTCATATATATGATTGTGTACAAGATATTATGAACTAAAAAAATTACTACGTAAAGTGCGTAGTAATAATTTAAAAAAATTCCATAAATAAACATTGATGAAGAATTTAAACATTGATGAAGAATTTAAACATTGATTATGCATCTGAAAGAGTTGGTTTAATAAACGTAGGTTGATTTTGCATATTGTACGTTTGTCGCATGAAATAATTTACTATATTAAATGTAATTTGACTCTCATCGCGAGGTACACATGAATGAATATTAACGTATTTAATTTGATATTGTATCATAATATCAATTATTTAAATGCCTTCTACTTCTGGGCCCCTTTTCTTGTAACTTTAACTATTATAGTTTTACGTACCCTTTTCGAAATGTACGATAATTATTCAAATTGTAATCAAAATTTAAATTAAATAAAGAAGTCCTTGAAATTATTTTGCAACCTACTCAGATCATTTGAGAAAAGTTGTTACAGTAGATATAGTGTTTCAATATCATTTGAATGAATACACTGCTAATGTGTTTAGAAATAATTTGAAAGACTATTACATTTTAGTTATTCATATATTTAAATTTCATTCCAAAGAGATCGATAAAATAGAGATCGATAATGCTTCTATGGAAGAGTGGTATTAACATATTTGAACATGAACTTGTAAGAAAATTATTACATTATCTAAATGTATATTATATTTTATATGCTAAAATAAAAAAAAAAAATAAAAAAAAAAATAAAAAAAAATAAAAAAATTTCAAGTTTCATTTGAGTGAGTTTACAAATAAAATTTATTTAATCGTATGACTTATATATCCAATAACATTACATTTATTATAGTGAATTAACTATTGAGGTATTACAATTACATTCCCTCGAATACGTTTTTATATTAATTATTAAGTACCTAATTCAAAACACTAATTTGAGTTCTGTCTGTAACTCAAAATCTTTGAATTTAAGTTTCATTTTCAAAATTGGGAGTGTTTGTTTGGATAATTCAGACAAGCGATAAAGTACCCACCAATATTTTAATTGCCATTTTCCAAATTGGAACTGATCTGTCGATAATTCTGACTATCCCCGTTGATGTATTATATTTAGATAAGACACGACCAACGCTCCCAACGCTTTAACGCCGACCGACCGAAAACTATCGAATCCGGTCCTCGCGTACCGTTACTCGCAAGATAACAGTGAACCATGTTTCTTTAGGGGACTTTTATATGTCGGTAGTCCAATTTTAACACGAGAGTAATTTTGAAACTTAGAAAGAAATAATAAAAATAAAATTACATTACATAAAAAATACACACAAGTCATACAAATACAAGAAACAAAAACTTAAAAATACAGCGATTGGATAGATGTATTTTACATCATCGGAAGTAAGCGGAAAATTTTGTTTGTGTTGTGCTGGAGGACTTGCCGAGGAATCGATCGGCGATGCCAAATCAACCACTGACCGGTCATGTTTATTGAAGGGTTATGAATAACAACAGTTCTTTAAAGCAATGAATTTATTTATATTAATCAAATATATCGGGAGACAATCTTATTGCTTAGAGTTCAAGCCGCGACACACAATTGACAGTTATAAGTACACACAATTAAATATAGATGGAGCTCACGTCGCTTCGTATTATCTTAACACCTCCCCTCGAAGCCGTGAGCGAGTATTCCTATTCTTACATACTCTCATCCATCATACCTAGGTTACGCAGACAATCATGATGTTTTGATCCACTCAAACCTTTCGTCAAAACATCAGCAGGCATCTCATCAGTAATATTTCATCCCGTGGTCCAGGCGAACGGTTCCATTCTATCCTCTGGTGGTAGCAGCAGGTCGATGTCTGTCATCAGCTGCAGGGCTTGGTTAAGTAGAGAGTGGCAGCGCGTCAGCTGTTGGGACAGAGGACGCAGTTGCGATAGTCTCTCGGCCATTCTAGCGCCGCGGCGTTGGCGCTCTATCACACTGGAAAGTAGACGTGATACTTCGCCATCCACTAAATTGTGCTCCTTTCGCGGTCTTTCCACTGAACCGGAACGTATTATACGTGGTCTTCCTCGTCCTCTTTTTAATGGTCCTATTAATCGTTCCCATGAGACTGTTGATTTTCTTTTTCTTTGTAATAGACCAGTTTCTCTACTTTCACCTGCTTCTATTACAGGCGTTCTACTGTTTTCTCTCATTTCATCATTTGTGGTTGGATCATTTAATTCTATATTTATTTGTTCATGGTCAGTATCTTCTTCTTCATCAAGTATTTCTTTGTACTCATCCTTGAATACCGTTTCATTTATGAATTTTACATCTCGAGTTACAACGATTTTTCTCGTCTTAGGGTCATGTATTCTATAAGCTTTAGATTGAGTATCATAGCCCACAAAAACTCCTAATTGTGACCTTGAATCAAACTTGCCTTTTTGAGGTCCTTTATCTTTATAATATGCTTTAGATCCAAACACGTGCATGTAGATTACTGTAGGCTTCTTCCCATTCCATAGTGTATATGGTATATTGCCACTTAAAGCTGTAGTTGGGCACCTATTTCTCACATAATTAGCAGTATTCACTGCTTCCGCCCAAAAAGAAGGAGGGCTTCCTGCTTGTTGCATCATACAGCGCGCCATCTCGACCAGAGTACGGTTTTTCCTCTCTGCAATCCCATTTTGTTGAGGCGTATAAGGCGCTGTTAATCTTCTTCTAATTCCTTCTTTTTTCAAGTACTCGTCGAATGTATTGTTGATGTATTCTCGCCCATTATCTGACTGAAGATATTTTATTTTCTTCCCTGTCAAATTCTCTGCAAAAGCCTTGTACGATTTGAACACGCTTAACACGTCGCTTTTGTTAGCTATAAAGTAGACTTCGCACCATCTAGACTTGTCATCGATAAAAGTAACGAAGTACTTCTTACCGCCATAAGACTCATGTCTCATCGGACCACACACGTCCGAATGCACTATTTCTAGTAACTCGCTTGTGCGATCTTCACATCCTTTAGAAAAAGGCGTGCATGTCTGCTTCTCTCTTATACAAATCTCACACTGAGACAATTTTTCACTGTCTTTGATGTTTAGCCCATGTACTAAGCCACTCTTTGCCATGGCTTTCAAATCACGCTCATTAAGGTGTCCGAGACGCTGGTGCCACATATCTATAAGTGTCTCTGGGGTCGCAGCTATATTGACAGCATTTTCGCTCATCCGAACATTATACAAATTACCAACACGGTCAGCACGCATGTGAATTTTGTCATTTTTATCAATCACGATTGCGTCATTATTTCTGAATCGAACTTCAAACCCATAATCCGTCATTTTTGACACTGATAATAGATTAGTACGTAGATCCGATACATAGAACACTTTTTCTATATCTATTTGGCGTTCTTCACTGCCCGTGTCCACTGAGATACTGACTTTACCCGTACCCGTAATTTGTGTTTTTTCACTATTAGTTGCTAAATTAAGCTCAGAGTTTATCTGTGTGAAATTCTTAATCACTTGCTTTTGGTTGCACATATGACTAGTGCACCCGCTGTCAATACACCAAATAGGATTAATTTGCTCACCTAACATCACCTCTTCGGTGGTGTTTAATAACATTGTTGTCTTCTGCTCATTATTGCTATTGCGTTCTAACTGTTGTGCACTCTGTTTATACTTATTGCCACTGATATGTTTGACCTTACACTCTTTTGCTAAATGCCCACGACGACCACACCGGTAACACTCAATGTAATTCTTATTATCGCGGTGGTCATGATTCTTCTTCTGAAAGGCATTTTTATTGAAACGTTTGACAAACATAGCCCCTTGGTCAACAATTTTAGATTGACGACCCTCAAAATCTTCGATAATTTTGATCTTCAGCGTTTCCGTTGATGGCAAATCATCACGAGATTCGATTGCCGTTCTGAACATGTCGAAAGAATCCGGCAAACTATACAGCAATAATATGGCTAAAAGTTCATCAATAACGATCAATCCGATTTCTTTGAGTTTTTTGACAACATCAAAGAAATCCGCTATGTGTTTACGTAGGTCACTTTCTTCCTGCATACGAGTCAAAACCAATTTTTTCAACAAAGAGGCCTTCCTTGCGGGTCCACTCGACTGATACATAGACTTAAGCTTGTCCCATATATCTTTAGAAGTTTCTAAGCCATCCAATGCAGCTAACTCACTCAGACTGACCGCCAATAATATATCCGATTCGGCCTTTCCGTCCATTTTAATCCATTCTGCATACTTAGGGTCCATTGATGACGGTTTAGGTAATGATCCCGATACGTACTCCCACAAATCATTTTTCTTTAGAATAGCACGCATATGTATCTTCCAGGTATCATAGTTATTTGCAGTTAATTGATCAATTTTAATAGAAGCAGCCATTTCGAAGTTTTTTCAACTCCAAAACAATAGAACGTATTTGCATTCCAACGATGTAAACAATACGGAACGTAACTTCAAAGTCCGCGTCACCTTAGCGATGCTCACTAACAAGATGGCGCCGTTTATCCGTTTATAATTTTGTTTACGCAAAAACTGTTCTCGCTTATAACACTGCAAATCCCACTAATTGTTCACGAATTTGTTTATATTTCACTTACTGGGCCCATAACCTGAAGGGTTATGAATAACAACAGTTCTTTAAAGCAATGAATTTATTTATATTAATCAAATATATCGGGAGACAATCTTATTGCTTAGAGTTCAAGCCGCGACACACAATTGACAGTTATAAGTACACACAATTAAATATAGATGGAGCTCACGTCGCTTCGTATTATCTTAACATTTATTGTACTTTAATTTTTATTATTTGTTTATATCTGCTACTTAGTTCTGCTTTTAATATTTTAGATTTCATTTCGTACTTAATTTTATGTTTCTAAAAATCTATCTGTAATTAATAAATTGGTCTTTTTTGTCACCATCTTTTAATTATTAAGACTATTTATTTTTCCTAAATAAATAAATTGCTCCTCAAATGTATTTATTTTCATAAAATGAGTACTTCATCGCATTATAATTATATTATATATAGGTCTCACGGACTTGTATCTAATTAATAATACATTTTGAGCCAACTCACATTATATCTTTCAACTAAATTTTACTTCCTCACTGGTAATTTCCTTGGAAAGTTCTCACGAAATGGTCTCAAAGTAAAATGAATGAACAATATTTTAAGCTCGCATGTTTGTTTTGGCACTCTTCGGACGAATGTACAGCAGAATGTACTTGATTCAAATGAAGATTAAGATGATCTTGAAAGCAGAGCCATCCCGGAAACTTGCTGTGAATTTATTCGCGGCGATTAATAAATTATATTTGTTTTGTTTCAATGACATTCTTTGCTGTTTTTGTGGTTAAGTGCGTTATGTTTCGCAGCTCTCTTGGCCAACTGTTATCTGATATGTAAGTACAGGGTGGTCCTTCCGGCTTATACCTCGGTCAACATAACATTGGGACGAAATGATAATTGAGGAGGGTTTTCACAGAGATAAATAATATACAGTTGTAAGTGACAGGGCCCAATATTTTATGATAATCTTTAAATGCATATTCAATTAACTGTTAGATATGATAAATAATAACAAAACGCAATTCAATAAATTTGACAAGAAAGTAGAAAATTGCAAGAAAGATTAATATTGTTACATTCGAGACAAGTTAATAAAAAAATGTATTTTAAATAAAAATAAAAATGAATGCTTTATTTTTTTTTATTCGGTACAATAATTTACATTTAGTAAAATAATTTTATAATACAAAACATCATAAAGATGAATTACAAGAAATTTTAATTAAATTTATATAAAGTCGGCAATGAAAAAAATAAAAATCGACATTTATTATAAGTTGTGTGTGTGTGAGTGATGTGTGTTTTATAGTGGTATTGTGTGTTACGTGTATATGTTTAATATTTTTATGTTATAATATTTTGGTAATATTGTTTTTTGTTCTTTAATCCATCTTATAATTTTGTATCTGAATTTATTGATCTTATTATTTATGCTTTTATTGAGGGTTATTTATGCAATACAACCCATAAGTACGTAACCTACGTTATTACGTACGATACGTACAGCCTACGTACGTGTCATACGTAGGTCACCCCAAGTGGTTCGCTACGTTTGGTGACTCACAAACAATTATCAAAATGGATATTTACATTTAGAAACTATATGACACATAAACTTTGTTACTTGAATTGAATTTTATTACTTTAATAACCATTATTAACCTATTATCACTATAATAGGTTAATAATAATATAATAGTTAGTTAAACAATTTAATTTAAGTTTATAAGAATACTTAAATAAACAAATTTTATAAACCGTACTCTTAATTAATTTTATATATCATATGAAATATGTTGCTTAAATTGAATTGCATTTTTTTTAAATGAATACCGCACAAGAGTCCCAACTGCTCCCGTCTGGAGCCAGTGGAATGGAATCCCCAATTGGGGTTTGTTGTGAGGCTGAAGGTAGTGAGGAGGGGAAGAAGATAGGGAAGAGGAAGGTTAGGAAGTACCTGGATATTCAGATCTGGTCATCAAACACGGCTAAAGCCATTTCAAGCAAGGTTTCAATTCTGAATGGTGGTCTTACACAAGGGCGATACTGAGAGTATCTTCCACTCTGGAACGTGCCGCAAATATACTATATATTATTTTAAATGAATAAATTGTGAATAACACAAATTAACCAAATAAAATTTATTTGCCCACGCCGGGATTCGATCCCGCGACCTGCGGAGTGCGAGTCAAGATCCTTACCGCTGGACTACGCCGGCCGTCAAATATAACTTTAATAACTTTTATTATTAACCTATTATTACTATTGGTTAATAATAATAGTTATTAAAGTTATGCATTATTATTAATAATAATAAATAACTATTATAACTATTTATTATTAATTTTGTACTACAATAATAATTTTTATTATCAATTTTTTAAACTTTATGGGATATCCCAGCGGAGCCAATATCTTTTCTGATTTTTCTGTCTCCAGATTTCGATTGAGTTTCCCTAATATTGTCTTCATTTAATTAAATACAATAATAATTTTTAAAGTTATCTATTATTATTAATAACTTTAATAACTATTATTATTATAGTAAAAAAATAATATTTTAAAGTTATAATTCTTAAAGTTATCTATTATTATTAATAACTTTAATAACTATTATTATTATAGTAAAATAATAATATTTTACTATAATACACTCTTATTGTTATTATAGTATATTATCATTTATCATAACTACATTTAGAAACCATGATATGTGATATTTATAATTTAATTAAATTTGGATAATTTAATAATTTATCAACCATATTATGAACAATCTGTAAACTTCACGCGCCATAACAAAGGGACATCCCTAGCACGGCGGATGAAATAACGCAAAAATCTAAAACAATAAATAAATATGTTTTTAACGTTACAGTATAAGGCTGGTTTCTTTTTCAACCTGTGAATAACTTCATACAGTTTTTTTTTCAGACAATCATTTGAAGTTGAAAGCAATAAATACGTACAGAAAGATGGTGGTTTTAAAAGTTTTTCCGCAAGAAAAATTATTGTGATGTGATAAAAATGTATTTAAAAATATTAATCTGAAATTTTATGTTCTAAAAACTCATATAAGTCAGTCCTGGTCGCCGCACGCAACCCTGAAAATAATATTCAACTTACTCCCACGATAAAAATACCTGCGTATTTTCGTTTGTAACACATTCACGATTGTGTTTTTAGAATTTTCCGCGTTTTCATCCACCTACTTCCACTTCGACAAGCCTTAAATCAAAACAACTAACAAGAAAAATTTTCGTATTAATTTTCTATTACACGAATGCTCTCTTCTCGGTGGTCCAAACCTTGGTGTCTAATTGATTTATTCTTGTGTTATTTAGAACTTTCCCAATGATGCTTTCGACTTCTTATTTTTTTTAGAATTTGTTTTTCAACCTCCTCGGAGAAGTTTGTGAAATATGTTTTTTTAAATGAACAAAAAGAGTTAAATTTACAGTAATTAACCCTAGGCTGAAATGAAAAAAAGCCTGTTTTGTCAGTAAACATTGGATGCGATAAGGCGAATTTTTTAAAGGTAAATTAAAGTGTACCGTTGCACATCAAGTGTTATAAACATTTTGTATAATTTTTTTATGTAATTTCGTCCCGAGTTGTGAATATTCTGAAGTGAAAACAATAATAAAGTCATTGATTTACTGGCAAAGAATTCAATTAGCAAATCACTTTTTTATGTGGTTTTCATCTAGCTCTGTAATATTAATTTGGCAACTTTAAAATGACCGTTGGGTCATTAAAACAATTGCAAACAAATGCACGTATTTCTTTACTGGTAGTAAAATTGTGTTTTTTACACCTCAAAAACAAACAAGAAGTCATATAAAAAGAGTTTAGAAAATGAAGGAATTGGAACGATTCAATAAAAAATGCAAGGAATGATGGTAATTAATTGTAATTTCTGCAAAACTATTTTTTTAAATGAATTTTGATAATCGTAATGAAAGCAAGATTATAATTATAATAAACAAATATTTATTAAGGGTTTACACGGGTCTTGTAGCCAAGGAAAATATTTTCTCGATTTTTCAAAAATGTGACATATGAATTATTTCATTCTAAGTGTTGAGCACATAAAAGAACAACTTCTCAGCAAAAGTGTCATAAACAAATTCGGAAAATTCAGCCGGTGGGGCCTGGTTTCTGGAGACCCATAAAAAAAGTGTCCTCGCGGTAGGCAGGATAACTCATGATAGCTTCATCTGAAAATAAAAAAATAAAAACAATTTCTTTCTGTTTGTAGATGAGTATAAGCAGTAGTTACTTGAACGAAGGATTTCTCAAGAAATTGAAATTTGAATATTGGCAGAGTTATATGCAAACTAATTCAATTTTGGGTGCAATTTACACTACGTATAGCCAAGTAAATTTATTTGTAGTCGAAAAAATAATCCTTCGTTCAGGTGCTGGTTAATGCTATTTTGAAGAAGTTTGCCAAATTTCAATGAGATCGGTGCATTGGTTTCTGAGAAATCGTGCCTACCGACTTCAAAAATGGTGTTTCGAGATAAACGCGATTGAAGTTTCAAGTAGGAATAATACGGAGTTTTTTTTCGATTAGAATCGTCAATTTCAGCACCATATAACAAAGAGCCTGCTGCAGCTGCGATGTCGATGTCGGTTGATAAAGGAAAAAAAAAGGATTTGTTCAAATTTTCGGACCCATGTAACCCCTTAAGGTGCGGTACTCAAGTATATTGTGAGGCTGATCTGAATCTGGTCACCAAACTCGGCTAAAGCCATTTAAAGTTAAGTTTCGATACTTAATTAATGGTGGTCTTTCACCAGGGCGGTACTTAAAATATCTACCACTTTTGAACGTGTCGCAAATATACTATACATTTTTTTAAGTGGATACATTGCGATAGAATACGGATTAACCAAATAAAATTTACGTGCGCACGCCGGGATTGCGACTTCCGGATTCATAGCAAAGAATCGTAACCACTCAACAACAGAGACCGCCAATGCAAATAATTCGAGGAAGAATCCAAATAATTCGTCAGCAATGCTAATATTTTAAAGAGGTTTAATTAAAATTTAATTGTGCAATTTAATTCTTAAATTGAACGAATAATAATTCAAGTTCTGTTATTATTTCATTATGGACCAGTTGCTTCACAGAACTGAAATAATAACAGAACATTCACACAACTTGAAAATCAGCTTTAAAATTTGAGGAATTGTTCAAATTCTGTGAAACAACCCAGGGTTTCAGAACCTTTTTTAAAATTTATATGTCTATAATTTAAATTCTATAACTTTTTAAAATTTATATTCTAACCTTTCAATATTAACTTTGTATTGCGGATTCCAAGTCACCAAGGATAGCAAAAAAAGTGTAAAAAATAGTTTCCAATGTCCAAGTATATTATTATTTGAGAAAAACACTTTCCCGCTGTGATTTGTGTCCGAAATAATTCGCTAAAGAAACAAGAGTCAAGGCGACGATATCGAAAATAGAAAGAAAAACGCTTTTTTGCGACGGTTAATACAGACTTCCATTAAAAATAACCGAAGGCCTTTCAATACGCGACATTCTTTAAGTGTTGTAAATTGGTAAGAAAGGTCATGTTACATCAGTCTGATAGCATGTTTTTATTATAACTACTATTTTCAATACAATATTCCAATTTGGGAGGCGGTAATAGGTACCGCCGCCCCGGGAACTATTTATTGGATGAACAACTCCTCTGCCATAGGTCACCCCAAGTAATTCGTTACTTTTGGTGACTTAGCAGGGGTGCCCGGGATCATAGGGTGCGGTTTGTCTGGATCTGGCGGCGGATGACCTGGACACATTGAACCCTACATTCTTTCCCATCCATCTTACCCTTTTCCTTCCCAGAACTTCCTCTCCTTCCTTTCCTTAAAAAGACTCTCCACACAGTATCCCCTTAGATGACATAGGCCCTGAAAGAAATTATTTTTCTCAGGGACTCGTGTTTGGAGCTAATTTGAAAGAAAATGTAAAAGTACGATTACCACACTAAAAACGGTATCGATGGCTTCCGTGGTCAAGGGGTTCAAGGTTCAAGGTTCTCGACTAGCAAAAATTAAAGGTTCTAATTCCTACGTGCCCAAATAAATTTTATTTGATCAATTTGTGTTATTTCTCAATTTAATTATTTAAATAATATATAGTGTATTTGCAATATCACCCTGGCGCGAGACCACCATTCAGAATTATTAACACAAAATATAACTAAGAGACCCTGGCGGGGTATGCAAAAAGAATGTACTGTCTAATAACAAAATATAACTAAGAGACCCTGGCGGGGTATGCAAAAAGAATGTACTGTCTAATAACAAAACTATAAATCATATTTTCTTTAAATGAATCAAAGATAAACCTACTTGTCCGTATACTGTATATACCAGCGTATAAGTACAAAAAATCGGCATTCTTTACAAATTCGTTCGATATTCATACCAACTTATTATTAAGGTATTTATGAAGACGATTTTACGTTTGAAGTTGGTAAATAATTCGCAAAAAAATATAGTTTTATAGTAAACTAGCTTTTTCCCTCTTCGCTCGCATGGAATTCGGGGGATTCCCACTCTGCATTCTCCACCTTCCCTCTCTCCACTCCACTCCCCTCATCCCCCCCCCCTCTCCCCCTAATGGGAGATTTTTCAATGTAGATGAGTGTTTCAGGCTAATAATTATTGCTCATAATAATTGTCATGGAATCCTTCACACCAGTGATTAGCATTTAAAGAAAACATAAAATGTCTTACAATCAAGAGTTACATATTCAGTTACGTTTCACAGAAAATAATATAGGTACCTACATGTACATTATTTTTTTTTAAAGAAATACAAACATTCCCGGCTTACGAATAACCTGACAGTATTTGAAAATCTCCTACTACAACCACAGTAAACGGAAAATGTTGCTTGTGTCGTGATGGAGGACTTAGCCAGCCGAGGAATCGAAGACGCAGCGCCTGGAATGGACCCAAATGCTAACTCAGCAACTGACCGGTCGAAATGAATGTACAGTGTACATGTAGATAACATGTTTACAAAGCATTAGAAACAACACATTTAAGCATTTCTTCACATTACGTTGTGTTCTTAATAAAATAGTCACGTTAGACGATAAACACTACAAATTATATCATCCTTCTGGTTGATTTAAAAATATCATCTGAGAGTACGTAAGATGAAATCATTTTAATTGTAGTGATTCTTCGAAGCAATTAATGCAGAGACATTAACCTGTTTAATCACATGAGGCCAAATTTCGGCTCACCTAGGTCTCATGTAAATCACTGTAACTCCCTTATTAATAGAGTAAGAAATAAGTTCTAAACGGTGTTAGAAAGGCAAAATATCACGCTTTATATTCAAATCGAAAAAAATAACCACTAAACCAAAGTTTTAGTCGCAATTTGAAAATAGAATTTAAACTTGGGGAATTTTTTATTAATTATTTTTACATGGAAAGATAGAAAAGTGCGAGGTTACAATAACGATTACAATACATTAGTATAATAAAATATGTATGTTTTTTTTGTTATCAGTAATTTCAGTTAGAAAAAACCTAAAAGAAGCTATTTTGAAAACTTTTTGTATTTGCTTGCAAAATTTTCATATTTAAAAGATTATATATTTATTTCGAATTATAAAATGTGTAAGCATATTTTATCCCCTTTCCAAAACAGTTCTTAATTTTCGGATATGTTCAGAAATATTCCATTTATTTGCATTTTATTGTAAAGCGGAAAAATTTAGCCATCTAAAAAATTCGCCAGATTGTAAATTCCTGAATCCTCCGCTATAGCATCCATCGCACATCGCACTGCACTGTTAGACTATCCTCATAGCGATCGTATCAAATGGCCGCTATTTCTGCTCCAGATTTAATGATCTAACATCCAGAAATACCTTTCCCTTACAGTGGAAACTTTACTAGAAGTCAGTCGCCGCGGCAGCTTGCAGATTATTCATAATTAAATTGTTTTTATAGCGTCGCTAGGCGGAAAAGACTCGAGCAAGAGGAAAACGGACGTAGGTAGCGTGGCTATGAGATGAATCCATCCAAGTCTTTTTTGAAAATTCACAATTTCCGCACCTATTTATTATTCTGAAATAATTTGTCATTTTTTGAGGAAAGCGCTGATTTTATCTGTGTTACGGTGGCGTGGTTTATTTTTGATTTTTGCCGACGACGCGACGTTTCGATGCACATGGCGGAGGTTTAAAATTATTTGTTTAAGAGGGTGTTCTAGAAAAAAAAGATATTCAAGAATATATCCTCGAAAAAGGAATTTTTTTTTATGTATCCTTTTAATATTTGGTAAAATGATGGCTACTAAAAATATTATTGGATTTTTTAATTGCATCTGAAAACACCTACAATTCATGCTTCTAGGCTAGAATACCCCCTTAAGTAATGGGCGTTTTACAAGGTGCTTTGTTTCATCCAGTTTCCTTATACATAGGTCATGACGGCCGGCGTAGTCCAGAGGTAAGGCTCTTGACTAGCACTCCGAAGGTCGGGGGATCGAATCCCAGCGTAGCAAATAAATTTTATTTGATTAATTTATGTTATTTCACAATTTATTCATTGAAAATAATATATAGTATATTTGCGGCACGTTTCAGTGTGGAAGATACTCTCAGTATCGCCCTGCTGTAAGACCACCATTCGGAATTGAAACGTTGCTTGAAATGGCATTAGCGGTGTTTGGTGACCAGATCTGAATAGCCAGGTACTTCCCCACCTTAATCTTCCCCATATCCTTCCCCTCCCCACTACCTTCAGCCTCACAACATACCCCAATTGGGGATGCCATAGTTTCACTGGCTCCAGACGGGAGCAGCTGAGACTCTTGTGAGGTATCACTATAAAAAAAAAAAAATTATGAATTCGGGATGAAAAAAGGACATGTTCTATTTTAATACCGATTTTTTTTTACAGTTTATTTGAATACGTCGTATGTCATTGTTTCTTTTTAACTCTGCACTGTAATAAGTATTTATATATTTTTATTAAACTTTTCTTTTCTAAAACATTTTTTTAAAATTATGTTCACATTAGCCTTCCAGTTAATCATTTAAAATTACTCGTCTAATTTAAAGCGTAAATTAAATTTGACTTTAATTTTATTTACCGCTATTGTTTTCATGTATTTGGTATTATTCCCGTATTTTTTTTATAATTGTTAGAATATGGCAATGTAAATCCAATTATCTTAGGTTGGCTATAGCTATAAGTTAGCTATAAACGTTTTGTTGTCAATACTGTTTAACCTCTATTGTCTATTACTAAGCTGTTAAATATGCGAACAAAGTTAAAGATAGGTATTGCTGCATAAAAATGGAACATTTCATTTTAAATAATCACAATAATTATAATAATTCACGTGTTCAATTTGTAATTTTATTTTTATCATACCTATGTATGAAATGATGTCATAGACTACTTGTTGCAACACGGCCTAAGCTAGCGTAACAAATAGGGAAAATTAATAAAATGTGCAAAAAAATTTTTATTAAAAAACTATGTATATTGGATACGTTTTAAGATTTTCACGACCAAAAGCATTTTCATTAAGATGGAGGTAGCGCAACACGGCATAACACCCCAAAAACAAATAACGGAAAAAAACTGTGTATATTATTTGGAGATTTTGCCGGTCTATTTATTTTTTTTAATTAAAATATTGCTAAAAAAACATTAAATGTGTTTATTACTGATTGTGAATGTACATTACTATTCGGTATTTTGAATTTTGGGTGTATTTTTGATCATTTGTTGATGGTATGGATAGCTGTCATGACGTGATCTAATGTTATGTTAAATATGTTGCCACTTTTAAATCCGTAAACTTTATTTTTTCTCTAATGGCAAATATCTGTACGAACCCGAAAAATAATTTTCATATGAGTCCTGATGTAGTTTGTATATGGGGATTGGTATGAAAAAACGCTATCTACAAGTGACAAAGGAGTTTGTGAAACAGAAGCGAAAAGAAGAATTTGTAACACAAAAGACCCCATGAGTAAAATGCAAAAGATATGGAGTGACAGAGGCATAACGGAGACCACCTGTATGAGACTCGTCCTGGCGATGATTTTCCCCATATTTCTGTACGGTGTGGAAATATGGACACTTAGAGTCAGCGAAAGAAAGTGGATAGACGCCCTCAAAATGTGACCCTGGAAAAAAATGCTTTGCATTCCGTCATTCCATGGACAGCCAGACGCACAAATGTGTCCATTCTGGAAGAGCTAGGCATCAACAATAGGCTTTCAACTATCTGCCTACAACGTATCTTAAGATTATTTGGAAACGTTGCTTGCCAAACTGAGGACTCCAATTTGGAGAAACTGGTAGTCTCGGGCAAAATGTTTGGCAAAAGACGCAGAGGAAGGTCACCAATGCGCTGGAGTGACCCAGCATTACCGGCGTCCGGTTCATCCGCAGCTCTCCACGCAGCGCAGAGTGGAGGACCCTTATCCATCATAGAAATTGGAGCAGGGGTCACGATCAATGGGGAACCGACTTAAGAAGAAGAAGAATGAAAAAAGCATCGTGTAAAACGCCCGTAAGACATGAAAGCCAGCAGACGAAAGGAGTCAGACACACTCCTTATGAGGTGTACCACGATAAGTGAAGTTGTCGTGACAAGAATCAGAAAAACTGGAGTATGAAAAAAAAGGAGTTTTCATCCACACGAAGATCGGAGTGGCGCTTTCCATTCTCTGTGAGGAGGAAAGAGCGGGAAGGAGAAATCTCGCTAAATGTAAAAGTGAGTAAACTTAAAACTGAATAAAACAAATATGTAAATACACCATCGACTTACTTTTGCAGAAAAAAGTCGCCGTTCCCGTGTTACTGGCTATAAGGCTATCGTCGGTATTAAGAATGTTAAGGCGATCCAATAGTCCAGGAAAAAAATCGAAATCGGAATTCACGCCCTTTTATGGGAGGAGTTTAAAAATACTTGAAAAAAAGCTTTTGGAAAGGTTGGAAAAAGTATTTGAGTTTTTTTTACGGGTTTATTTCGTAAAGGCCATTTAAAAAACATTAACTCATTTTTAAGCATTGTTTATTGTAATAAAACAGAATTTTAAAATTGATTTGATTGACCCTAACGTCCGTTTCTCGCTCCGTTCGGGGGCAAACTGAAAAAAAAACGGTTGTGACAAGTTATGTAGCCCTTCGATGGGCGGCATAGAGTTCACTTTGAAAATCCAAATTCGTCTACTGCCGGCCGTATTGTAAAATAACAACGCGAAAATGCATATTTTATTTTGTTTTGTGAACTTCGAAACCTGTAAAAAAAATTCTCAAATACCTTTTCCAACCTTTTTAAAAGCTTTCTCTCAAGTATTTTTAAACTCCTCCCATAAAATGGCGTGAATTCCGATTTCGATTTTTCCTGGACTATTGGTTCGCCGAAACAGTACAGCGATTAAAATTTAAAAAAAAACATTTATTGCATAAAAATACAGAAAGGACAAAAGGTATAACTTATAGGTACGTCCTTTTTCTTCCAGCTAACCCAACAAATACGTGTTATATTATATTCAAATAAAAAACAGAGGTATTTAATTTATGTAAGGTATTCATTTATAGTGTAATGAAATTTGATTTAAAGAAGTATTTTAGTGATGATACTGATAATTTAAATTTGAATACATCGTTTATTTGTTTAACGTTACATGGAATGCTGTTATATACTTTAATGGCCATCTAGTAGAGTCTTTTTGGATATATAGTTTTGTTTGCTTTTGGTATAAATAAGTTTTCTGTGAACCTTGTGGGAAAAGTGAGGTTTTTAGTGGGAACTTTCTGGAGATGATAAAACTATCAGGCATAACTCCATTATATTTATGACCGTCATTGTCAGAAGTTTAAGATTTTAAAATATAGGTCTACGTCTACATGAATCCAAGTGATTTCGGGCGTTTTGTTTGAAGTTGTTACTTTGCTGTGCTATTTTACATTAGCTCCACCAGGAGGCCCCGAGGAAAATACATCCCTTTCAGGACCTGTTTCTTTGCGGATGTTATTGGAGGACAGTTTAAGAAAAGGAAGGAGGGGAAGTTCTGGAAAGGAAAAGGTATGAGGAGTAGGAATTGTTAGGAATCTGTGGGTTAGTGTATCCAGGAGTAAAGGACGTTAAAATCCGATCCTTCCACTATGCAAGGTGATGTTACGAGAGGGTTCTGCTGGAGATATCAAAAGGTCTTCCTCGACCAGTCTCTTCCGATCCGGCAGTTGATGGGCAGACACATCCGCCACCAAGATCTTGCCCCATGAATCCGGGCACACCTGCTAAGTCACTAAACTTAGAGAACAACTTGGGGTGACCTTTGACAGAGGTTTTGGTTATCCAATAAATGGTTTCCGGGCCGGCCATACCCACCTCTCAAATTGAGTACTGATTACAGATTGAATAAAGTTAGTGGTTTACTCACATTTTTAACAAAATTTCTAACAGTTATATTACAGGGTACACAAAATCTGAGCAAATACAAATAGAAACCATCGCATAATCGATAATAATACTTCGGTGTGTTCAAGGTAAAAGTTTGTAGGAAATGGTAAACATAAAATCACAACCAATTACCAATTATTGGTAGTTTCAAGAATTATTCCGTACGTTTAAAAAAACCCGGTTATCAATTTAATAAAATGATCACCCCCGGGCGATGTTTACGCCAGTTTTCCCAATGTATTCCTGGACCAGAAGGCTCTGAGTTATATTGGAATCAGACCGGAGCCAAAAGAGTGAAGCTACCGAAATATTCTTCTATTCTCTTTATAATAACCTACTTTCTCGTTTTGTGGCTCAGTGGCGAGTGTGCTGGCGTTCTAGCCGCTACTAGCGGATTCGATAGAAAAAGTACCGTGTGAAAATGGGTATTACGGGAGTGAAAAGTGGTAAAAGTTTTGTGCACGGGAAAGTTCAGTATATGAAGATAAAAGTTTCGCATTTTTTAGACGTGTTCATCAGTGAAAAACGTGAGGTGATCATATTACAGCATTTTGTGAAAAACGCCGTGTGAAAAATGGCAAAATGGATAAGATGTGAAAGTTAAAATATTTTTTGTTTTGTTTATTGTTGTTATTTATTTATTTATTGTTGTTATACGCCCGTAGGGGCTTTTACATAGATTAGAAAATAATATTTAAGATATCTAGGATAACACATACATAGAATTTATACCAAAAGTTATAAAAGTGAAAAAACTTTTAAGAATATACATGTAGTTTTTAAAGAAAAAAAAACCACTTGTATAATCTTGTGGAAACCCGTGAAATATTTTAAACAATGTAATATTTAACAATAACATAGAACAAAATATAATATAAACATTACAATAACAAATCAAATCGTTAAATATATTATACCCATGTTACAATAATTTGTAGGATTCAACAAAGTGTTGGTTTAAATTGCATTTTAGAATGTAAAGGGAATCAGCAAATACATCTACAATACCACCAAACTTGTTGCCTAAATAATGCATCCTATTGGTAAGTGAGTGTGATTGATAGTTAGTTGTGTATGTGTTGCAAAAGAATGTTATATTTTGTCTAGTATTCCTTGTCGGTACAAGAAGTTTAATAGTAGAAACGATGGCAGGGCTGTCAATTAGGTTGTTCATAATTCTGTACAATAAAATTAGGTCTGAAATGATTCTTCTGTCAGACAGCGTAATTAAATTTAGTCGATTCATTAAACTTAAATAATTAATGTTTTCTATTGGAATTTTGAGTTTGAAATTTAAGTACTTAAGAAATTTGTGTTGAACTTGTTCTATTTTGTTAGAGTGTACTTTATAGAAAGGGGACCAAATAGGTGAATTATATTCAACTTGACATCTAACTAATGAAATGTAGAGTGTTTTCATGCAATCCAAGGACTTAAAATCAGTTAGGGTTCTACAAAGGAAGCCAAGAATCTTTAAAGCCTTATTAGTTATATTATCTATATGTGGTGTGAATGTTAAGTTTGAATCGAATATAACTCCCAAGTCGCGAATTTGTAATACTGGTGTTAATTTAACATTATTTAAATTATATTCATGTAAAATATGAGAATGAGTTCTGGAAAATCGTATTACTTGACATTTCTCAGTATTCAAAAATAACATATTTTGTTCGCACCATTTAAAAAATTCATCTAAATTAGCTTGTAAAATTAGGCAATCATATATATTTCGTATTTTTTTAAACAATTTTAGATCATCTGCAAAAAGTAGGACTTGTACATCTTTAAATATGTTTACAATGTCATTAATGAATATTAAGAAGAATATTGGGCCGAGGTGGGACCCTTGCGGGACACCACTTGTGGCCTCGAATACATAGGATTCTATAAAATTAATCCTCACACTAAGCACTCTATTACTGAGGTAACTGATAATCCATGTCAATAAACTTCCTTTGATGCCTAACAGTCGGAGTTTGGATATAAGAATGTGATGTCGAACCTTATCAAATGCTTTACTGAAATCAGTGTATATAGAATCCACTTGTTGTTTCAGACTAAGGGATTCGGATATGTAATTATTATAGATAGTTAAATTACTTAAGGTAGATCGACCTCTGATAAAGTAATAATAATAAATAATTGTTAAAAATAATAATAAATAATAATAAATAATTGTTAAAAATGTGATGTCGAACCTTATCAAATGCTTTACTGAAATCAGTGTATATAGAATCCACTTGTTGTTTCAGACTAAGGGATTCGGATATGTAATTATTATAGATAGTTAAATTACTTAAGGTAGATCGACCTCTGATAAAGTAATAATAATAAATAATTGTTAAAGTAATAATAATTATTTTGGTACAAACGTCTAACTACTTTACATCCTCTTTTTGCAAAAAATCTTTCGAAACTTGTCAGAGAACCTCAAAATTTTCCTAATTTTCTAACTAAGGGCATTACTTATATGTTGCCTAAAAGCGAACATATTAATAATCCCTCTCAATATAGACCCATTACATGTCTACCGACAATATACAAAATTTTAACCTCTTGCTTGACAGATTTAATATATACTCATTTGGATGAAAAAAATATTTTATCTGAACAACAAAAAGGTTGTCGCAGAAAACATATGGGATGTAAAGAACAGTTAGTTATTGATTCTGTAATTTTAAAACAAATTCAAAATCAAAAGCGTAATTTACATACTTGTTATATAGATTATCAAAAAGCTTTTGATAGTGTCCCGCACTCGTGGCTAATCAAAATATTAAAAATTTATAAAGTTAACCCAATTATAATTAGCTTTTTGAAAAATATTATGTCCTTTTGGAATACAGATTTGCTAGTTAATTTAAAAGGTAAGAAAATAGTAGTACCGGGCATTTCAATAAAAAGAGGGATTTTTCAAGGAGACTCATTGAGCCCTCTTTGGTTTTGCTTAGCATTGAATCCCCTTTCTAAAATGTTAATTAAAAGCAAGTTTGGAATAAAAATTAAGGGTAATACAAGAGAGAGTAGTATAGTTTCACATCTATTATATATGGATGATATAAAATTATTTTCAAATTCTGAATCAAATTTAGAGAAAATGATTAAGGTAGTTAAAATTTTTTCAGATGATATTAAAATGACTTTTGGTTTAGATAAATGTAAAACTATCCATATAGAGAAAGGCAAAATTGTAGATGGAGACGAGGGTATATTTAGAAATTTCAAAATTCAAAGTATGAAAGGGGATGAGGTTTATAAATATTTAGGATACCCGCAATCGAATAGATTAGATCACACTAGTATTAAAAATGATATTAGGATTAAATTTCAAACTAGGATCAGAAAAATTTTAAAATGCAATCTATCTGCTAAAAATTTAGTAAAAGCAATAAATACTTGGGCAATACCTCTACTAACGTACTCATTTGGCATAATTAAATGGTCCAATACAGATTTAGATAGTTTAGAACGATTAATTAGAACTACGTTAACAAAATTTAATTGCCATCATCCAAATTCAGCTATAGAACGAATTAATTTACCTAGAAATTTAGGAGGTAGAGGTGTAGTCAAAATAACATCTTTGAAACACAATCAGGTAGAAATGCTTAGAAATTTTTTCCATAGGAAAGCTAATAGCTCAGAAATGCACAAAATAATTTGCAAGGCAGATAGAAATATTACACCTTTAAATTTATATGACGAGAATGCCAACATTCTTATAAATACTAACCAGGAATTATTAGATTCCTGGTCAAATAAAATTATTCACGCAAAACACTTCAATTATCTCAACCAAACGTATGTTGACAAACTTTCGTCAAACAAATGGTTGAGTATTGGAGAGTTGAGCGCAGAAATAGAAGGATTTATGCTTGCAATTCAAGATAGAGTCATTAATACTAAAAATTATAGAAAGCATATAATCAAAGATATAAATCAAATTGATGATTTATGTAGAAAATATTTGGCTTTTCCCGAAACTATAGAACATATTATATCGGGATGTTCTATATTAGCGCCTTCCGAGTATACATTTAGGCACAATCAGGTTTTAAAAATAATTCACCAAAGTTTGGTAATTAAACATAACTTGATTGATTGCCGTAATGTAGTACCTTATTATGAATATGAACCAAATTCATTTATAGAAAATGAATTTTATAAAATATATTATGATAAAACTATACTAACAGACAGAACAATTAGTCATAATAGACCTGATATAGTTTTACATGACAAAATTAAAAAAATAACTTATATCATTGATGTAGCTATTCCAAATTCCTGTAATATTCAAAAAACTGTTTCTGAAAAAATTAGAAAATACACAGATTTAGGAAATGAGATTAAAAGAATTTGGCATTCTCGGACTATAAAAATATTACCATTTGTTATTTCGGCCACTGGCATAATACCTAGGAATCTGATTCAAAATTTAAGCATATTAGATTTGTCAAAGAATTTGTATATAAAAATGCAAAAAGCAGTAATTTTAAATACATGTAGGATTACAAAAGATTTTTTAAATATTTATATTGAGGGATCAGTAGGATTTATAGGTTCAATTAGAAATGCCACAGAGCCGAACCCTCTGATATGAAAATATCTGGAGTCGGTGAATTATATTCCCATTTGGTCTCTAGTAGGTTGACATGTTGTTCTTGTATTGTTTTGTATTTATAATACTTATATAGTGCAATTGCATAACGTGGATTCACTAGATGATCATTTGGGGAAGTGTATGAAAGGGTTTAGTTTTTCCTTCTTTTTTTTTTTTTTTTTTTTTTTTTTTTTTTTTTTTTTTTTTTTTTTTTTTTTTTTTTTTTTTTTTTTTTTTTTGGGGGAAAATTTAACCCGGACATTTAAATCTGGTGCGTAAAATAATTGTTAAAAATCACTAATTAAAATTCGTGTTATTCAAACCAATTTCTGTCTACCTAATTTTTTTTCGAAACTATGGCATATATTGAAAAAAAAAAAACAATTTTTTGCCTACAAAAGTATATTAAGATACTATAGAAACGTTGCTCGCCAAACTTAGGACACCGACTTGAATAAACACATTGTCACTGGCAAATGGAAGGCAGAAGAAGCAGAGGAAGGTCACCAATATGCTGGGGTGACCAATTTATCACTGGCGTCTGGTACGTCGGTGTCCTTGGCTCCCCACGCAGCGCCGAACCGCGAGTAGTGGAGGATCTCCATTCCTCCACCACCACGGCAATTGGAGTATGGGTCACGATCCTCAGCAAAGAGGATGGAAGAAAAATTGAACAAAAAAAACGATATCCACATCGCATTAGGTTTGAATCATTTTTAAATTTTCATATCGTAGACTTAGGTCAACAAATATTATTGAAACAATTATCATAAGCAATAATTATCAGCCTGAAACACTCATCTCCATTGAAAAAATCTTCCGAGAAAAAATACATGACGCCAACGGGACTTGAACCCGCGTCCTTCTGATTGCCTGTCAGGTGCTCTCACCACTGAGCAATGCGGCTTATCTAATACCCGCAAAATAATTCAATATATACTAGTGTTTCATTCAACAATTACTGTTTATTACATTTTTCCACCTGAAAACCACCAACTTTATTTTTGTGAGAGAGACATTATTATTGACTTGGATTTGTCTCTGTTTTGGGCGAGTCTATATTATTTTATTATCTATCAATAATTGCAACATTAAAATTTATTTCATCTATTTCTAATGCAGAAAATTGCTTTTACTAAACAAACGTAATAAATTACTTGGTCCATATTTCTGTCATCTTCTGATGGCGATAATTCACAAGGATTACCTCGCCTTTTGATCTGATGCACTTAAGTGTAATTTAAACGAATCTCGAAGCTTTCCGAGATTTATTCATGCAAATGACCTAATTTTATAATAATTTCTATTGAGCGCTCTTATTATTACAGTGATGACCCACGTTTGCTGTACCGTGACGGTAAAAAAGGCAATAAACATACGTTCCTCATCGCTATAATGCTGCAGCTCTTTCTTACTCATTAAATAATGGTGAGACAAAAGATGAGACACACAAAATACGTGTGACTGTTTCCTCCAAAGTACTACTTTTTCCTTTGGAGGAAACAGATATATCTTATTACGGTTCAACCACGGCGACGGGAATTGCATTTAATTTACTTTACACGTTTGAGGAAAATGCATCAAAATGATTGTATGTTTCCTTTTTGGGGAGTATAGACATACGTTCACCGTTTGTCTAATTTTCCTCTGTTATTATTTAGGGTGTAAGAAAAATCTGCAGCATTAAATCTTTAAGAAAAAAAGCAAAAACATCACCGCGATGACATTTGACGTTTTTGAATTTTTGGAAATCGCCCAAACTTCAATATTATCCCTATAACTACATTCCATACTTTCAAAATTATCGTAACGGCTAGTAGTATTGTAGGGGTCTACGGAGACGTCACGTTACGGTGTGTGAGAGAGATGCAAGAAAATGATTACATTTTTTCTTTTGGAGGAAACAGACCAACGGACATTGTGTATCTCATTTTTTGCAGCATTATTGTGATAAGGAACGTATGTGTATTGCCTTTTTTATGCCGTCACGGTTCCGAAACCGTGAAATAATAAAAGCGCCCAATTTTTTAATCTCTTGAGTCAACTGTTGTAGTCGTTGAGTAAAAAACACGGCGTGCGGTAAAACAGACATTAAGCTGTGTACACAGCATAATATACGTGGCTTGG
Source organism: Limnephilus marmoratus (assembly GCA_917880885.1). NCBI lineage: Eukaryota > Metazoa > Arthropoda > Insecta > Trichoptera > Limnephilidae > Limnephilus > Limnephilus marmoratus. The sequence continues at coordinate 3,446,628 of OU862911.1, forward strand.
CGTATTTCGGCATATCGCTCGCCGTACGTTCCCATTTGGAATATATGACGAACGATATGCTGAAATACGTCAAGCCACATATATTATAGCTGTGTGTGTACACAGCATTATACGACGAGCAGCGTTACTTTACAGCGTTGTAAGTTTCTTTAATAGCAACAATTTGTTCTCCGAGACGGTCACAGTATTTTTTTTTGATATTTTTATTTGGTAGGTTATTATTAAACATGTTCGAAGACGCCCGTGGCAGAGTGATTAAAATCCTTGGCTCCGGGCCCATAGGTCGCGACTTCAATGCCCGGTGATAGGCAAATAACAAATCATTAAACTGATTGAGCTTTTTCACATCGAGAATAAATTTATTTACCAGTTTAATCATTAAAGACAATAATAGCGACTCAACGAAAATTTGAAACAGAAAAATTAGGAAATAAACCCAGAACCTTAGCCTTGCCAGGGCTCTGTTCTAACCACTGAGCCAATGCGACCCTAACCCCTTAGTTCACATTACTTCGAATAAGAACCACCAACATTATCTTCATTTTCTTCACATATTTTTATTGGCTGCTATCTTTATGTATGATTGCAAGATTCTTCTCGAATTTCCTGTATATTTATTTATATTATACGCCTGTACGGCTTTTACGAACATGTGATATACAATATAATTTTGTGGAACAGTAATCATGGAGTAAAATATGCTATTAAAATTATATATTTATCGATTTGTGAGGATTGTCCGGGTCTTGGCGGTGGATGTGTCTGCCCACCAGCTGCGTGGCAGGCGGGACCGGGAGTGACTGGTTGAGGCAGACCTTTTGACTTCTCCAACAACACTCCCTCGAAACATCGCCTTGCACCGCAGTGGGAGCGATGGATTTATACATCCGTCACTCCTGACATTAATTCCTAGATTTCTACCCACCACTCATACCTTTTTCTTCCCAGAACTTCCTCCCCTTCCTCAAAATACCCTCCACATAGTATCCCCAAAGATGACATAGGACCTGAGAGGAATTATTTTCCTCAGGGCGCTCTGTGTAGACGTGTAGAGCTAATGTAAAAAAATGAGTTTATTTGTTTCAAAACAGTAAATTTGTTACAAATTAAGCAATTTCAACGCCACGGAATGATGTTTTGAAATCGATTAAAATTGAACGAGTGACCTTACAGACAAAATTACCTGAATATTTATGCACTCGTATCTGTAATGCATAAAACAGACAAATGTGAACGAAGTAAAAAAATACATTTCAGTTTAATAATGTTTTGTAACAAATATAGTTATTTCGAGCGCATTTTGAGAAGTGTTCACGCTTGAATACTTTCTCTGCTTTGCATTGGTTGTCCCTAACTACCGCTGCCGCTAGGGCAGCGGGACCATAGGTATATAGAGACAAGCGAAACCTTAGAGTTTGGAGTTTTGGCCTGCCGGGGAGTCCCGCGCTAAGCTCCAGGAAAATAGTAAAAGTCGAAGTCTGCCTACCGAGATCGGCTCGCGCGGCTTGAAGGCACTCGTGAATCTTTTGTATAAGGTGATGAGTAGGTAATTAAGGATAATAAGTGTCCTTCGGAGTTATAATAATAATAATAATAACCATAACGCTACTGTTGTAGTTGGTACGTTTAAGTTGCTACTGTTTTTACGATTATTGAACTGGCTACTTGTGTAATTGATTGTACCCACCCAATAAAAGATTAATTGTGTTTATAGAAGAAAAGTGTGGATTTTAATTAAATACCCCGCTATAGTTTAAAATTAAACATGAAATTTTGAAAGGTGGACGAATCCAATCACAACCATCATCTCGTAATATCTATTCGAGTTCAAAAAATCTATTTCCATTTCTCAAAAGCTAAATATTTCAGTATATTATGTTATAAATTGGAGACAAATAATAAACTCGCTGTTATAAATGAATTCGTTATTTTTATTCAGGTAACACTTTAAAATGAATGCCGTTTCCCTGGCATATTTCCAGTTTTCTTCTGTGATTATTATTATTATTAAGCGAAAATCATTAAGTTTTCTGTGTATCCAATTGCATAATTTTTGGAATAAACAACTGGTTTTGTGGGTTTTTACGAGTATGTTTTATTCCTGGTGGGAATTTAATGTCGATGAAAATGAAAAAAATTACTCTTGCACAAAACAATTTTTCCATTAAAATGTACTACATGATTGGCAAATATATGTATTTATAATCAAACCGAATCATTATTCATAATTTTGATACCTACATTAAGCAAAAAGGGAAAGAGAAACAAAATATTTAGGTACATTACACCTGTACTTCTCTCTGCAATTTGCGGAGAGGTACCATCGATAACTGGTGGTACCATTGATACAGCGGTTTGATACTGTGCGAAACATACTGAGGTGTTCGATACGTTTTAAGATTTTCACGGCCAAAAGTATTTTCGTTATTTGTTTTTGGGATGTTATGCCGTGTTGCGCTACCTCCTTCTTTAGCCAACGTTTCGGAATGTTTTTACAATCAATTTCTGTAGTCTTATAGAGAGAATTATATATTTTTGGTGAAATAAAATATGCATGTCTTTGCGCTAGCCTAGTTTTACACAGTGGAACTTCAAATACATTATTTAACCTGTGTATTTTGTTATTTTATCTCACTCTAATTAAAATTTTTGTTGCCTATATTTTTACTTCATTTACTTTTTATTTCTATCGTAATTTTTTTAATACTATTTTCCGCTCGATTAAAAGATGTACTGCCTTTATTATTTATGTAAAAGCCCTCTGGGTGTAAAATAAAATAAATAAATAAACAACTAAACAATTTAATGTTCTCCAAAACGAGCTTGAAAATAAATTCATGATATGAATTATGTCATGTATTTGGTATATAAATGTGTAATTTCTACTACTTAAGAAATTCTAAAAATCAAAGTACTTTTTTGAAATAAATACATGGGAATTCATACGTCATATATTGGTTTATAAATGTGTAAATTCAAGTTATACAATTGTAAATGTTCTCTAAAATGGCCTGGAAAGAAATTGTGATCTCACTAAAGAAATCACTCATTCACTCTGAATGCAATTATTATTGTTCTCCAAAATGACCTTGAAATAAATCGCATCTTTGCGATTCTTCAAAGACATAAAAAAACCATCCCTTCGTCAAGAATACAATTATTAATGTTCCCAAAAGTTGTCTTGACAGAAACTCATTCCTGTGATCTCTTGAACGAGATCATTACTTTGTTAATAATATTATAAACTAAATATATAATTTGGCTGTCCTGAAACGGGTATCTTTCCCAGTTGGACAGACAGAGTAACGTCTTGTAATGTATTGTAATATAAATATATAAATAAAATTTAAAAATTAATGTTTCTTTGTTAGTCCCCTATGCGTTCCTACACCATTCATCTGTTTGCCATGAAACGCCCGCGGTGGTTTATATATGATGGTGAGCTCTGATCTTATTTTCATTTTTCTACTAGCTTTTTCACGAGGCTTCGCTCGCATGGTGTAAGGGGGTTCCCTCCCCCCTCCCCCCCTCCCCCCTCCCCCCTCCCCCCTCCCCCCTCCCCCCTCCCCCCTCCCCCCTCCCCCCCTCCCCCCTCCCCCCTCCCCCCTCCCCCCCTCCCCCCACCCCCCCTCCCCCCCTCCCCCCTCCCCCCTCTCGCCTTCCCCCTCTCCCTCCCCCCTCTCCCCTCCCCCCTCCCACCTCTCCCCTCTCCCCTCCCCCCTTCCCCCTCCCTTCTCACCCCCTCCTCCCCCCCTCCATTTATATTTTTTTGACGACAAGAGTCAATACGTCTAAAGTCTGAAATGACATATTTCTGGTTTTCTCTGGTAATACCCTATTAAGATAAGATTTTTATGCATAGCACAAAGTGTAACAATTAAACATTGAAAAAATATCCCGAGAAAAGATACATGCCGCCGACGGGACTCGAACCCACTCCTTCTGATTTCCGGTCAACTGCTCTTATCCACTGAGCTACGTCGGTTTATCTCTTGCCCGCCAAATAATTCAATATGTGCTAGTGTTTTATTCTGTATTCAACTGTTTTGGCATGTATCTTCTCTCGGGAGATTTTTTCAATGTACCTAGATGAGTGTTTCAGGCTAATAATTAATACTTATAATACTTTGAGCTATGCATAAAAATCTTGTCTTAAAACATTAGTTTATCAATTAAAAATAATAATTAATATTTGACGAATTAAAGTATTTCACCAAAAATGTAGACATTAGGGAACATACCCATACTATGTGACCAACTTTTTGCAATTTTATATTTTTTATCACATTGGAAAAACAAAAATTGTTCTAAAATCCAGATAAAATAATCTTTCTGATGTGTATATTAGAAATTAATAATTTTATTTCTAAATATTTAAATTTTAATATTATTCCCACATATTGTAAATACACCTCTATATTAATAATTTTTTATCACTTTGCAAAAACAAAAATTGTTCTAAAATCCAGATAAAATAATCTTTCTGATGTGTATATTAGAAATTAATAATTTTATTTCTAAATATTTAAATTTTAATATTATTCCCACATATTGTAAATACACCTCTATATTAATAATTTTTTATCACTTTGCAAAAACAAAAATTGTTCTAAAATCTAGATAAAATAATCTTTCCAATGTGTATATTAGAAATTAATAATTTTATTTCTAAATATTTAAATTTTGATATTGAAAATTTAAAGCGACTGAAACGGTGTAGGTTTTGTAAATACGCAACCCGGATTTGTACCGATTTAATACATATTTCCCTTAAGGGCCCGCAACCCGAATTTGTACAGATTTATTACATATTTCCCTTAAACACAGTAAGTTTTAAAGCTCCTAAAAAAATATATGTTATTCTTGAAGATAATATCTAGACTTTGCCCGTGCCGAAACTCAAATTATATAAAATTCCCTCCATAGAAAAAAATCGCAAAGTATGCTCCAAAAATTATTATTAACACGTTTGTTTCAGTTATTTTACAAGTTAAATGTATGAAAAAAATTCACAGTGTTTCTTTAAATGCTGTTTAAGATAATGCCCGCAAGATTTTTGCTCTATTTTAAAAGAGTCGTGTTTTATTAAACATTTTCGCAATTATCGCATCGATTTTGTCGCTGTAAATGTTAGCGCTCTCCTCTAATATTCGTAATTTCGTATCTCTCCATCTTTTTCTTTTCGGACCTGGTTGTAGAGCCTTAAACACGGTAAGTTTTAAAGCTCTTAAAAATATATATGTTATTCTTGAAGATAATATCTAGACATTGCCCGCGCCGAAACGCAAATTATATAAAATTCCCACGATAGAAAAAATCGCAAAGTATGCTCCAAAAATTATTATTAACACGTTTGTTTTAGTTATTTTACAAGTTATATGTATGAAAAAATTCTCAGTGTTTCTTTAGAGGATGTTTAAGATAATGCCCGCGAGATTTTTGCTCTATTTTAAACGAGTCGTGTTTTATTAAACATTTTCGCCATTTTAGCATCGATTTTGTAGCTATAAATGTTAGCGCTCTCTTCTAACATTCGTAATTTCGTATCTTTCCATCTTAAGTTGCAGAGCCTTGAGTTAGGTTAGATTATTGTATCCATTCCATCCTATAATAAAATACTCTTGTACGAAATGTATACATACTTATCAATTCGAAAAACGAGTGTTTCGGTCAATTGATGTTCGAAAAATATGTTTTCGAAAAATTGAAGTTCGAAAAATTGCATTTCGAACAATTGAATTCGAAAAATTGATTTCGAAAAATTGCAAACTGATTTACCTAGACCAGGCTTAAACAATGACCACAGGTTTTTCAAAAATCTCTGTTTGCTTTTGCGCAAAACTTTCTAACCGGTGTTTTCAAATCGAGCATTTCGATTCTAAAACTGAAGAGAGACTGGAAACCAATCGCAGGAAGATATTTCGGGAAATTCATATTTAGATTTCAAATAATATTATCCCAGCTCTCTCTCAGCTCACAGTCGGAACCCATCCGAGTAGTTGAGAATGTTATCGTCAGGGATATAAATCTTCTTACTAATATTATAAACGCGAAAGTTTGTATGGATGTATGAATGTATGTGTGTATATTACTGTTTCACGCAAAAATACTGAATGGATTTAAAAAAATTATTTCACTAATAGAAAGCTACATTATATGCGAGTTAAATACGCTGTATATAATGGTAAGCTCTGACGTTATGAATAAGCTCTGGCCTTATGAAATTATTTATTATACGTTTATTGTCCAGACGAAAAGTAAACAAATCGTTGCTTGGTAACCATAAGTAATTATTTGAGGTGCGCTGTCATTTTGTTTTTTGTTTAGGTTACTACAGAGATCCCTTTGATGGTTAAAATTCAAATATGTATATAACACTAATCTAACTAATATTATAAATGCGAAACTGCGTGTGTTTGATTGTTAGTTTAATGTGTGGCACGCGAGCTGTTTGAAAAATGAATGTAACGGGTATGGAATGCGTGACGAGGGGGGGGGTGAGGGAGATTAGAGGGGAGGTGGAGGAGGCGGAGTGGGAACACCCCTAATACCATGCGAGCGAAGCCGCGCAAAAAAAGAAAATCAAAGCTAGTTTTCAAATAAAAATGAAAAATTTCTTAGTGCGCAGGTACCAACTCAAATAAAGTAAACTATGTTAATCGCATTGAATCAAAGTAATGATGATATTAAGTTTTTTATTCCGACGCAATTCGTAATTTTAAATTAATTTGCTTATACGAGAGTCAGTCAAAAAGTAATGCCTCCTATTTTTTTCTACAAATAAAGTTAGTTAAGTGAAAATTTTGAATTTGGTGCTATTCCTTAAAGCTTCTTCTACAATCTACTGCAGTAGTAACTCTTTGCGTTAACAGACGGCAGCACTGCAGTCGCTTGCAAAATGGTCGACATCGATTTTCGTAATAGGTAGCGTTCTGTGATTGATTCTTGACTGTAGAAGGTGAAACGCAAAAATTCACATTCATGAAAGACTGAAAAATGTGTACCATGATGCAACGGTGGACGACAGCACTGCTAGACGATGGGTTCGTTGTTGTAATGAAGCTGAAGGAGAGACACCGCTGGCTGATGAAAAGTGGAGTGGCGCAAGCCGTTGATTGCAGTGACTGCACGCAACATTGAGCGAGTTGATGTCATCATTCGTGGTGACCCCAGATAACTACATATGTCGCATTCTCTCCCTCATTAAAGGCAGAGTGATGATGATTATTTGACAACTGATTATTCAACAAAAGTTTGTGCAAGGTACCAAGAAAGTTAACCGCCCAGAATAAGGAAACAAGAAAAACAATAGCCTCACAATTTGCCAAGGTTCTGGAAAAAATTGTGACCGGAGATTTTTTTTTCAGTTTCTTTATGCTTTGAATTGTTTGTTACATGAATTAGGGATTTTTCGACCACCATACTAGGCACATGTGCCTGTGTTGTGGTAGTCGATTTTCGTATACAGTATATTAACAGATGCAATATAAAGAAATGTGAGAGAATATAAAAAAAATTAATTAAAGTTCCTTAAATATCATGTTCCTATTTAGATGTAAGACCTGTACCTAGTACGTATTAGTTATGTTGTGTTTGTTTAGTAGTATCTCTGGTGTTATTTTTAACTGCATTCCAATTGAGTTCTGTTTTTGCATGAGTTGAGTAACGAGTATGTATATATTTTTGTGTGGATTTTATCAAATCATTTTTCCATATAATGAAGATGAAATATGGGTTAATTTTTTGAACCTGAATCAAAGAAGCAGTCAATAGAAAGGCATCACAAACTCACCACGGACAAAAAAATTCAAAACAGTAATCGACGGGTAAAATTATGGCGATGGTGTTCTGGATGTGACTGTGCTTTTTACAACACTGTTATTCATGCCTTTGTTAAAAGATGGACCAAAGCTGTGGAAACGAACGAAGATTATATTGAAAAATAACAAATGAATCGTCAATAGTGAGGTTTTCAATACATCTCTTTGCATTTTTTTATTCATTGACAATTAAACGAGAAAAAATAGATGGCATTACTTTTTGACTGTCCCTTATATTTTAAAAAAAACATTTTCTTCTAAATGATTTTATTCTGGTAGTTTGCTCCGTACATCAACGTCTTTTGCCTCTGGTTTTTTTCAAAGGAAGTCTTATTTGATTTATTTTCCTCGTCCCTTGTGCTGAAGGTTTTCAATTTTTCTCAGAAATTCTGTTGATGTATGGCCGTTAATTATTTTGCTTAGATTAAAAATAAAGTATTGCAGTAAATAATTTATTTAAATGACAACATATTTAATTCCTACAAAATTTCATTGCGTTTCGCATATCTGTTTTCTTCAGTGTAATTCTCAAAGCTCTGTAATGTACGAGTATATTCAACGCGCTAAACAAATTCAAGTATCTATGTAATTTCCTTCTTAGATTATAATTACATTTGATAATGAATGACCAAACGGTCCATTTAAATAATGTTTTGAGTGCATGAATTTCAGTCAAGGAAAACAGCCATAAATCTTGCACAGTACCTCGGTAAATTAATTACATTATTTAGTTGAAGGTAATGAAAGAGATAATATAATTCCCTCGCTAAGAACTCCATTACAACTTATAAATAATAATAAATTTGGACAACTTATATAGCGCTGTTTTTGCGAAAAATCGCCTCAAGAGCGCTGTACAAATTAACATGGATTTTACATTAGAATTTACTTAACTTAGGAGGCTAGATAACAACTCGTCTTGCAGCTATCAAGCGCATGGATTATTGAAATTCTAGCCCCCCGATAAATTAAATAAAATATCTTTTTATACGTATGTATTTCAATTTACTTAACTATGTAGGGGGCTAGATAACCACTCGTCTTGCAGCTATCAAGCGCATGGACTGTTGGAATTCTAGCCCCCCAATAAATTAAATAAAATATCTTTTTATACGTACGTATTCTAATTTACCCCGTCTGCTTGGTCCAATATATTCGCACCTCACAATACGGTAGCCTCAGTATTGCGCGAAAAATCTGAAACCGTCACTTTGGATTGAGATTGTAAAATATCTATGCAAGATAGCTTTCATATTTCAAAGACAATAAGAAGCATTATTTCGTTCTCTTCCTGGTTAAAAGAAAAAATACATATGTTTGCATGAGAGGAAGAATGATATATAGCTTTTAAAATGTAAGGTCGCTCGGGACGTTTTTGGTCTTATGAAAGTATAATGCAATTACGTGTTTTGGGATGTATTTGTTCCTAAACAAGCAACTTCTCTGTCTGTACACCATCATGTATTTTATAATATACTAGCTAGTACCCGGCATGCGTTGTTTCTCACTGCGTGTCCTTTCCCATACATCCCTGTTCCAGCCCTCTTTATTTTCCCGCACCCCCCTATTCGGCGAACTCCTCACCACCCACGTTCCCCTCCTCCATGCCGGATTTTTCCTCCTTGCCGCTAAACCATATTAAATACACTTATTTTTGTAAACAGCTCGCGCGCAAAATATTGTATATTTTTTATACAAATTTCATAATGCCAGAGTTCACCATTATATATAGCAATAATAGGTAACACAACAACTCACCAAAGTTCCATTGCAATCGGATGAATGGTACAGGAAATGATTTCGTAATACCAGAGCTTACCATTACATATAGAAACAATAACGAGCATGCTGATAACAAATCACCAAAGTTTCATCGCAATCGGATGAATGGTATAAGAAATAATTTCATAATGCCACAGCTCACCATTATGTATAGAAACAATCGCGAGCAAGCGCCGCACGACAAATTACCAAAAAACCAAAATTTCATCGCAATCGGATAACCGGTATGGCAGCGCATAAAATATTTTAACAAACAAACAAATGTTGCTTTATACATATAAGAAGACGAAGAAGAAGAAGCAATAGTGGGAGAGGTTACAAATTATCTCTTTAGAATATTTCAAACCGAAAAGAGAAGTTTAATTAAATGAAGACAATATTAGCGAAACTCAATCGAAAATCTGGAAACAGAAAAATTTAAAAAAAATACGGTCACATCTGGGACCCAGTCACTGAGACCCACTCATGTTTGGCCAAAATTATTTTCATTTAATTAAATATTAGAATTTGAGGTTTTACTCATTAATTTAAAAATAAATATTCATCCTAGACTTGCAGAAAAGTCAATAGATGTCCCATATTAAAAATAAAATTAACAAAAATTTATCCAGACACTTTCTAGATAGCATTTAGTTCGGGTTAGAATCTTGCACTCATACATAAAGATAGCGGCCAATAAAATATGCGTTAAGAAATTGAAGATAATGTTGGGAGTTCTAGTCGAAGTATGATACAGTTAAAAATGACCGAATCGGATAGGCACAATCAGCACAGTTGGTAGAGTCGCGGCCCGGAAAGCCGAAGGTCCTGTACGGAAAACCGTAGTTTTTTCTGATTTTCCTGTTTCCAGACTTTAGATTGAGTTTCGCTAATATTGTCTCTATTTAATTAAATATGAAATTTGAGATTTTACCCGTAAAGTTAAAAATAAATAATAAAAAATAAAAAAGAAAGGTAAGTTTTTGATTTTCATTTGATGAAATCGACGTTCAACCCATTTTGATTTTTCGATATTTTATTGGTCCCTATGATATACAAATATCGGCCGATTTACTTGTATAGTTTAAAACGTTCGAGGTGTTAGGGCTCTTTCAATTTAGACGTTGCGTGTCGGATCGCTGCCTCACGTTTACCGTGCCGCTGGTTATAACCCGCTGCCGTGCCGCTGCAGTACGGTAGCAGTCCGATACCAAGCGCCTAAATTGAAAGCGTATCCGACTTCCGTGCGTTTATACATATGCTAGTGACATTTAGACGTGGGTCGTTTGATGTTTTAAATTCATTTGACAGCAGTTTTTTTCAACAGTAGTTTTATTTTTAAAATCCTCTATAAATTTTTCACAGATATCTTCCCAAGCATTTTTACCGTGTTTGTCGCTTTTGGAGTTACATGTAGCAGGAAGTATTTCAATTTCATTTATAAATTCTTCCACGATTATATCATCCATTTTAAGCAAACAATAAACATGAAAATTCGATGAAATTAGCTCTCACGTCTTGTCACCGCACTATTTAACAGCGAAATGAATACGTAGAGTTGCCGTCCTGTCATCGAGCATTCTCGGTACCGACGCCGTACTGTTGCCGCTCCGTGCACTTTGTATGAAAACATATGACCGTCCTTGCGCCATACGACAAACGCGCCGCTTCGGCACTGCAGCGGTCCGACATGAAATGTCTAAATTGAAGGCGCCCTTATGCTTCACGGGTGATCACAATATGATCAAAATAAATGAAGCGAATCTAAATTTATCGTGATCAAATAAATCAACAATTTGTGATTCTTGATATCATCATTCGATAGTTTTGCTCTTGAGACAATCAGATTTAAATTCACAATTTCTGAAAACAACTTGCAATACACATAACAGTGCGATTGGTGCGTTTTTATTGCCGAAAAATAATTTTATGTATCCTTGGTGTTCACCTTAATGTGTGATTTCGGTTTTCATGAATGTTCATCTGTTGGAAAATTCTGTCATGCATTCCTATCCGCCCACTCCATTCTAACATTGTTGCCAGATTGACTCGCCTCATTAGCTAACACAGGTAGCCAGCAGACAGCAGCAAGTAGTGGCCAGAAGTTAGAAATTCATACGGAACACTTACGTGTGAAGTTCTAACTTAAAATCTATCGTAGAGGCAGAAAATCTACGTGCTAAATTGAAGGTCATGTTCTAAAGAAGTTTGAGCTTTACCAGCCGCAAATGAAAGCTTTAATATTATGTTAGAGCTTATATTAGATGTTAGATCTGATAGCGCACTATTCTGTCTGCTGACCCATTACGAAACAAATCATTGAACGTTAACACAATCACAAGAAAAAAAGCATTGAAAGTGAATGCAAAAGCGTTACATAAAGCCTAAGCTTTATCGAAGGGGATCCTTATTAAGCACCGTTGTGATTTGAAACTTGGGGAAACGAAAAATAGCGACAAACATACCTTGATTTAGGCTGCGAGATAATGAGATAAAATAATCGGCCTCCTCTTTGTGTGGTGCTTCGTAACCTATCGGTCTCTTCTTCATAGCCTCTCTATTCTGGTCTAATTTAGTTTTCTAAAGGTTTCACTTCTACCGCGTGAGAATTGCACACTCTGTTTTTCATTTACTTTGTCTCACCTAGTAATTAGTTTGTCTCACTTAGTTTTAATATGAGAATTGTTTAAAATATATGTCTTAATTCACTAATAAGCCTCCTTAGTCCGCAAGCGCAAATAATTGTTTTTTTTGTTATTTTGTGTTATTTAATTCAAAATAAAATGTAGTATATTTGTAGCACGCTCCAGAGTGGAAGATACTCTCAGTATCGCCCTGGTGTAACACCATCATTCAAAATTGAAGAATCTTACAATTTTCCCCTCCCTCAGCATCCTTCCTTCACCCACAATTCCGGCCAGCCAAACTGCCACTACCTCCGTATCAACACCATTCATTAAAACCCCCTCTGAACTTACCACCACTCCGGAGGTCACAACAGCTCCGGTAATACCGTTAGTTAGTTGCCTGTAAAGCTTGAAATGGCTTTAGCCGTGTTCGGTAACCAGATTTTAATGGCCAGGTACTTCGTTTTCCCCTTCCCACGTCCTTTGGCCTCACAACATACCCCAATTGAAGGTGTCATAATAGTCTCATTGGCTCCAGACGAGAGCAATTGGAACTCTTGTGAGGCATTCATAAATTTAACATAAAGTTTAAAAAAATACACATTAAGATAAAAAAGGAATAAAAAGTTTTTTCGACTCGTTCTTGTGTTCAACAGCTCAGCTGTGGAATGATTTGCCGGCCTCTGTGTTTCCTCCTTCCTACAACATGGGTCTCTTCAAGACCAATGTTCATTCCTTCCTCTCCTCAAAAAGACCCTCCACACAGCATCCCAGATGACATAGGCCCTGAGGGAAATTATTTTCCTCAGGGCCTCCTGTGTGGAGTCAACGTAAAAAAAAAAGTCTCGTGTTAGTTCTCTGAGTGGTTGCGTTATTTGATTTTCTAGGAGCATCGATTTTTTTAAACTTTTACCAATGATAGGGATTTGGATAATAATGTCTTTTACTGTAAAAGCCCGTAGTACGGTGTAACAAGACCTGAGAATAAATATGTCGAATATATTAGCTACAGAGCTGTAGAATTATTTATTCACAATTACAACTGGGCGTTGCCAGGGAAATTCTTAGCGCTTTATTGTAGAAAATTGATTCGATGAACTTAATTAATTAATTTAAAACAGAGCTTAATAATCTACTCGACCTTCCACTCATCCATTCTTGGCCAAGGTTCCAACACTCACAACTAAGAGAGAAAGGTGGAGAGATATTAGAAATCCCTGACTATTTCTTCTAGGTACCCACTGTATTGAAGCAAAAACATTGTCTGTATTGAAGCAAAAACATTGTCTGTATTGAAGCAAAAACAGCATAATCAATCATCCTCAAGACCAGTCATGACACCCCTGAGACAAGATCAAAATCGTTGTTTCAAAAAAGAAAGTGTTTTCAAATTAACACTTTACAGGAAAGCAACATTTTCTCGCGTGCAGGTAAGTAGACAGTGGCCATGTGCAATTTAAAAATAAACCTTACAAGTGCCTGCCCACACCACTGTATTTACCTCATTCGTTGATGGATGTTTTAAAATCTTCTGTAAAATGTTCGGATAATTCTTGTTGAATAACACGAAGCTTGCCATAATATTTATTGCTGCTGATTTTCAAAAATAGCAAACACCGAGAGGTCTGAAAATCTAGGATATAGTCAGTTATTCAACAATATGTTTTTTTCCTTTTCACGGCCAGTTCGGAATTCGCATTAAGGCGGCCTTGGGTTATTTCAGAATTTCTCGTTTCAATTGTTTTAACGACTATTCCATTGTTTTATCAACAGTACTAATTTTATTACGCGATCTGAAAACTTTCTTCAGTCGGTAGCTGGTTGGGTAAAATACCAGTTGTAGATGGTTTTAATGCCAAATCTCCCGATCTGAAAAAAAGTATATTCATGGTCAATACCTACAAATAGCTAAAAATCAACCCTTAAAATACAAAGTTTCTTACTATACAATACATCGATTTTCAAAGGTCCTTAAGACTTTTTTTGGTTTGACTGATTGTGGGTATTGAATCTTCCTACCCAGGGACTGGAGTCGACAACTTCACCGACCGACATTTTTTTCGTGTATTATGTATCTGCTGTGATGTATTCGAATTTCAGAGAAATTTCAGTGTGTGTGTGAGTTATTGCCACCAGAAGTTTAGGCGGTACACAACCCTAATAATTTTTGTTTGCTCAAAACTCACATTTTAATCATTTCCGGAGAATTCGTAACTATAAAAACTTTTTTATTTCCATGCCGCACAAGGGATGCGAGTTATTTATATTTTAGATTAATAAAAAACAGTGTCTTATTATTAAAATATTTTACGTACAACGATTTTAAAACTTTATAACCCGTTTTTCAACTATAAAGGTATTGGTAAGCACCAGATTTTATTTTTCTAGATGATGAATTAATAACTTCAGGAGAACAACATGGAGAGACATTTTAAATATTTGTAACACGTTCTTCAGAATTAATTAAAATAGACGCGGCGGAAAGGTCGAATCTCCAGGCCTGTTAGGGTGAATTCCACCGTACGTGCGGCCTATATTTGTTTACACGCTTTCTTCACTTACGTCGTTAAGATTCCCACATTATTTTTCTTCTTCTTCTTTTCTTTGATACGGCAAATTCGACAGTAGTTCCGTCCAATGTACGGGTCGCGAGTCGCAATTTGTGTACACGACTTCTTTACTTACCTGCGTCGTTAAGCAATGCATTGTCGTCAACAACGAGTCTATAGTTGAGTTTCAGCTCAATCGGATGTCGGGAACCTCTAAATAATATTCTATAAATATTTATGACAGCCTCGAAGAGAAGTGTTCACTGTCGGCATTTATGACATACCGGAACCTCTCTAATATTAAAATTAGCAATATTTGTCTCATGTCCCTTAATGTTACGATGCAGTTATTTTATTGAAGTGGTCATGGCGGCCAACTTTTTAGGTTATGGTTTTATAACAATAAAACCATACTGTATGTAGAAAACATTTATTTATATTTATTTACGCCCTAGTGGGCTTTTACATGAATAGAAGGAAATTTATAATCACAATATTAATTATGTGTGTTACTAAACCAATAAAACTAAATAAATAAGAATGCAATCATCATCGCAAGGTATAGAACATCATAACAGAGATTAAAATAAATGAAATAGTATAAGTAGTACTTATAGAAAACTAATACAATTTAGCATAAAATATATATACATAAATAATCAATAATAAGACCTGAAATAAAATAAAGTGCAATGTGTAAGAGCTAGTTAGTAGGTATAAACAAAAAATTGTATGTGTATATTATTGTAGGATAAGACAATAGAACAGAAAAATAAAATAAAATAAGGATTTAAGTTGCTGGTAAGGTTTTAGATGAGAGAAGGTTTCATGAAAAGAACAAAAACAATAAAAGTTAATTATTAGCAGATAAAATGCATTCTGTATGTTAGTTGTTTTTTTTTTTTTACAGTGAATACCGCACAAGAATCTCAACTGCTCCCGTCTGGAGCCAGTGAGACTATGGCATCCCCAATTGGGGTATGTTGTGAGGCTGAAGGTAGTGGGGAGGGGAAGGAGGTGGGGAGGAGGAAGGTTGGGAAGTACCTGGCTATTCAGATCTGGTCACTAAACACGGCTAAAGCCATTTTCAAGCAACGTTTCAATTCTGAATGGTGGTCTTACACCAGGGCGATACTGATAGTATCTTCCACTCTGGAACATGCCGCAAATATACTATATATTATTTTAAATGAATTAATTGTGAAATAATACAAATTAATTAAATAAAATTTATTTGCGCATGCCGGGTTCGAACCCGCGACCTCCGGATTGTGAGTCAAGAGTCTTACCCACTGGACTACGGAGGTCGTCAAGTTGTGGTAACATATTAAAATTTATTTTCCCGCCATCTTTCCATGTACCATTTTAATTTTTATTTGTAGGTTTACTTTAAATATTGCGACATAGATAATGGAGAGGCAGTTATATAGTTGAACTGGAGTGTGTACTTGCAAGTTAAATTTAAATTTTAAAATGGTTCGTGGAGATCACCTAAGCAAAGGGAAAATAGACCCTTTACATTTGTATTTTATTGTATTTAAAATAAATTGTGCTTAATACAAAGCAGAAGTGTTTCCTAACTTCCATCTTGTTAATCTCGTACCACGGTAGTCAGAAACATATGGTCCTTCGAGCTGGATCTAAACCAGTGGCCTGTGGATTAACATATGGTCCTTCGAGCCGGATCTGAACCAGTGGCCTGTGGATTAACATATGGTCCTTCGAGCCGGATCTAAACCAGTGGCCTGTGGATTAACATATGGTCCTTCGAGCCGGATCTGAACCAGTGGCCTGTGGATTAACATATGGTCCTTCGAGCCGGATCTGAACCAGTGGCCTGTGGATTAACATATGGTCCTTCGAGCCGGATCTAAACCAGTGGCCTGTGGATTAACATATGGTCCTTCGAGCCGGATCTGAACCAGTGGCCTGTGGATTAACATATGGTCCTTGGAGCCGGATCTAAACCAGTGGCCTGTGGATTTACAGTCTATACCTACTGTTTTTCATCACTGTAATGACAAAATAAATAATTTATTCTCAAACATCCCTTTATCATATCTCTTTCATTGTAAAGTCTATAAATTATGATTTTGTGCAGTCAGCAACCATTCGCCACAGAGCTTCTGTAAGCACTGCAACGATGTCGAAATTCGAATAGTCGGTGGTATTTCATTCCAAAGTTTTAATGATGAATAGCTCTAACTTCCCTCACATACATCAGTTTTATGTCTGGGGATAGCGAGTAATTGATCTCTTTGGCATGTACTGTGTTAATAAGAGTCACAAGACAACTGCAGTATATCAAACAGATAGGCAGGAACCTTCGAATTCATCAAATTTTACATTGAACACACTTGGGATGGGTTGTTTCAAAAAATTTAAACAATTCACCAAATTTTGTCAGTTAATTTTCACGTTCTGTGAAAGTTTTATTCAAGTTCTGTGGTTATTTCAGTTTTATGAAGCAACTGGCCTATGATAATATAGAACTTACACAAAATGTGAAAATTACATTAAAAAAATTGATAAATTGTTCCATTTTTTTAACAACATATACAGAATCCGATGGCTATACAGGTAAGGCGAGATATGCTCGTGTCTCGGAAAATGCATTTTGACACCTCGCGCTTGTTTTTGATTTTTTTTCAATAAGAAGGGACCATGCACTGTGTCTCCATAGTCCAATATTGAGTGGACAAGGGAAAATTATTCGTGATCTTCCAAATTTTAAAATGCCACGGTTTAGTATTTTTTTATAAAGCAGAAGAAATCTAGAGCCAAGAGATTAATTATTTAATCCAATGGCAACTGTTAAAAAATAATAATATTAATGGTGTACTAAAATTTGCAGTGGAATATTCCACAATAACAAAATACCGATCCGATCTACTAATAGAAATGATGTTGGGGAAAAAAAATCACAGCTTTTTTAAACCCCGCAACCAACATCGTGTCGCAAGCAATTATTCAAATCCTTTAAGATTTTTCTTTGTACAAGTATGTATTTAGGCCATATTGTACCTAAGATCTCTCTGTAGAATATTTGCCAACTTTAATATTTTGTGAACACATCGCTTTTTGCCACGTGAAGAGTGTTGTGTGTTTATCATTCGATGCCAAAGAAAGAGTTTTGATCTTAAGCAGTGAATGACGAACATTTTTATTAATAAAAGCTTTTTTAAAGTGAAATTGTGATGCCAATTACCTATTATGTATCCCAGAGAGAGACCGGCTGGAGAGGTTTAGGTTAGGTCTTCCTCAACCAATCTCTTCCAATCCGGACCGCCACGCAGTTTTTAACTTTAAAAGTAAAAGTTAAACAAAAGGCCGTTAATATAGTTAAATTTCACCAAAATACGTTTTTCAATCAATTTGACTGCTTGTTGTACGTTACTTTTAACTTTTGTACTTACTTTCCGAAAACCGATAGTTACTCTAGAGCAGCGGTTCCCAACCTTTTTCTAACCCGGGACCACTTGTACGTTTGGACCAATTTTTTATTTTTTTATGAAGCCGAAATTTGTGTTTGTCAACTTTATTGGGGGGGGGGGGGAAGGGGGTGACATCACGTAGGCTAGCCGCCACAAGCCACTGCTTGTGGTCAGTGGCGTAGACTAGCATGGGTGGCACCCGGGACGGATAGCGGGAGGGGCGTAATAGGATAGGGTGGGACGGGTTCTAGCAGAATATTTACCACAACGGAGGGGGTAAAACGGGGTAGGATGAGTTGGGGCGAAACGGAATACCGTTATGGTCACTGACTACAAGGTACAATAATGATAAACTGAATATTGTTCCGATTTTTTTATTCAGACTTCTCGACTAGGGACCGCCCGCGCGCTGGCTTGCTTATTGACTCGCGGATCATCTTCTAGCCTCTCGCGGACCACTAGTGGTCCGCGGACCACTGGTTGGGAATCCCTGCTCTAGAGTTACTCCGCCATATTGGCATCATTGGCGTATTTGACAGTTCTGGTCGAAGTAATGTACGGAAATGGGTGCTTCAACATTGATTATTAATCAGTAATCATGATAAATATTGTAGAAGAGGATGATAATGCATTTAAGCATGAAAATGAATCATCAACATAAAAAAGTTTTTTTTTCAACTTTGAAGATTTAAAAAAAATAAATCGCACGTTGCGCCATAATACTAAGTATGTCAAAAAAATACAAATAAATAGTAGTATATCTGTGTGTAAGGATGTAATGGCCAACCTTATGATTCCAGAGATATCCTAATTTTTAATGTCAGTGCCATACAAATTTATCTTAAAAAAATGATAACTCCTTCATTTGTACACGCAATTGCTTCATATGAAATTTTATAGCATAGTAATGATCATCAGAATCCATTTCTAGCAAAAAAACGACCCTTGAAAATTCAAGGCTCTATGCCTATGAAAGGCGATTTTCAGCCCACTGTGCGACAGTCGGGTGGCCATCACAGCATATATCTTTGAATTTCAATATCTTTGATTCTGACGTAGACAGCAATGTGCAAAATACCAACTTTGATGTTTTTACTGCAAAAGTAAAAACGCCTTGACAGCATACCTGCTCTAACGAATATCGCTCTTCTTTGTCTCTGTGATAATATGTCCCAGGTATTTGACGCTACTACTGAATGAAATAACAATGTTAACAAGAATTTTTCGTGAGAAATGGAATGCAGTATGTAGTAACAATTGTTTTGGCTTTATAACTTGGTCACCTGATATTTTTAGTTCAGAGTCCTTCGACCTAAACGCTATATAAAACCATCTCAAAATAGCTCCGATTAGTCATGCGTTCTTATTTACGTATGCCAATCGTTGTTTGGCCGAAATGAAGAATATTCTAGAAGAAATTGGCATAACAACAGCCGTAGTATTCATAACCTATCCTACGCTATAAGCCCGTACCGAAATACTGAATTAGTCATAAAACAGAACTGAAGTGCCAACTTGCGATTGGAAATATCACCAGCTTGCATTAAGAACATCAAATTGATGTTTTGAGTGATTTATTCACGGCTCATAAGACTTATGGGCAGTACAACCCCATTAGCGTACACATTAATTTTCTGTGTTGGATAACAGAAGCCCTTCATACGAGGACCGGAATAAGAAACTCAGCCGCAGAATAATATGTACATGCAGTGTGTACTTGACTTACTTTAACCAGTGATTCCTGAAATTATTTGGAGTAAAAAAAATTGGTATTCGGTGACTTTTTTTTCAGTATGTATTGGATGGTTAGGGTCGGGTTGAAGGGTTGGGCGTCGCGTCAGCTGAGTGAACAGAGATGTGATGATAATTTTGTTATTTTTTGTTTTGAAAAAAAAAAACATGAAAATAGTCACCGGAGACCAAAATTTCATTAACATTTTTTTTACTCCAAATAATGTCTAAACTTTAAAATAAAAATTTATACAAATGTTCTTTGTTTAAAACCACTTTATTTGACCGGTTTCGGTTGATCTAAACCACAGGTTCCCAAACTTATTTTTGTCGTAGACCCCTTTCAAAATTTAACTGATTTCGGTTGACCCCCTGCTGCTACATTTCTACCACATTCCCAAAACTCGTCAAAACTCGTCGAAAAATTCACAGAATTTTTTAAAATAGATGTGTATAATGATCTCAAAGTTTCAATAAATTATGCACATTTCTTCCATGCCAAAACATTCATGAAAATCATTAAAAAAAGCCTGGTCCTGTAATGTCCTGTATTTCCCACCTATAGAATTAAATTAAATATGGAATATGCAAGTAATCGCTGACCTTCTTAAAATACACTCCCCAAAAAAATAACGAGGTTTTAAAAAAAGGAAATTATTGCTAAATATTAAAGCTATTTGATCCATAAGCCATCCTAACCGAAAAAAAAAATTAAGGTCGTGGAACAAAAAATTTGCAAAATTATTTTTTCGCACTATCTATTAGGATTGCATGAGAACCGTAGCTCAAAATGTAGTTAAAGCTTCAAAATGCTTAAAGTCTCAATACGACCATTTTTCACCGAAATACAGCCTTTCAAAAATCACCCAAAAATTTTGGATTTTTATGCTCCCTTCATTTAATTTGAGCAGTGTATTATTTATTTATTTATTTAAACGCCATAGAATGGCTTTTACATTCAAGTGATAGGTACATGGTATTATAAGTATACAGTGGTATACAGGAGATTATCAATAATAACAAAATAAGAATGAACATTTAACAAAGTATGTGTGATAAAACAAGTATTTAGGTATAGGATACTATTACGTGTTACCTACTAAACTAAAAAAATAATATTAATGTTGTAATAACGGAGAACATATTATTTAAGTAGAATAATTTAGAATAAAAAATATGTAAACAAAGGGGACTTGTTAGAAAAGTAGTCAACAGTATTTATAGACACTAAATAGAGTAAATTTGTATTGAGTTTATTGTTACCGTCAGAGTTATCTTTGTTTGGAATTATTAAGCAAAAAAACATTATCAAGATAAAACTTATGTCAATAAAATCATAATATATTGTAAACAGAACTTAATTTAGATTTCTAGATTGACTACGTGATAAAAACCTAAGCCTCCCCCCGCTCATTGTGACCAAGTGTGGTATTTTGAAGACCCCCTCTCCCCTGAACGGGTCTCGTAGTATGGGTACGTTCCCTAACGTCATTCCATGTACTGGTATGATATAGGGTGGGCCATAAACATATGCACTTTTGTAATCGTGCTAGCGGCGATTCCGAAAGGGGGAGGAGAGCAGGGTCACTTATGCGTGGTTCCTCGCTTCTTGAAAATTTAGTCACAATGGATCGCTTTACGGGAGACCAACGCGCTTTCTGGGTAAAACATTTTTACAAAGACAATAATTTTGTTCTTTTCTAATCAACTATGATTTTTTTCTGTTTTACAAAACAATGATGCACGCCGCCTGTTTCGTTCGTATCATAAATTACAAAGTATTTACCAATGCCCAAGTGTTAATTTTATTATATCATGGTTTTAAAATTTCGAAGAATCCGGCAGAAAAACAAACAGGGCGGCCATGGAGTAAAAGAAATTGATTAAAGAAATTTTCCATGAACAACTGATCTCGCGCAGAAGAGTTATTCCAAGGCATCCCCGCAGCCCGGATTTAACCCCAGCTGAGTTTTTTATGAAATATATTTGTGTATAAATATATATATATTTTATCTTACAACTCAATTCTATGTAAATAAACCAGCGACTATTAAAGAAGAACATTCATCAAGAAATGGTAAACATCCACGAGATTTGTGTCGAAAAGTTTTCGAAAATCTAAGGGCCTGCTTTGAGGAATTCCAGCGGTGAAATGGCGGCCATTTTGACAAAATTATTTTTACAAAATGATTTTCCAGAATATTTTTGTTCTTATCAGTAATCATTTATTTAAATTCAATCTGTATATTTTTTTCATGATTGTTTCAAAAGTGCAGATGTTTATGGTCCACCCTATGGAAGATCAATACAAATTTGAAAAAAATTTGGGCAAGCGCGTTTCTGCCGTTTGCCCGGAAAGCAAGAGGTCCTGGGTTCGAGTCCCAGAGGGGTCAATATATTTTTCTGATTTTTCTGTTTCCAGATTTTCGACTGTCTTCATTTAATTAAATAAATAATTTATTTTTAGATAAAATATAAATTAAATTAGGTATAATATTGATACAAAAAAATATAATTAATAGATAAATAATAAAAATTGTTACGAAATTGTTAAAATTGTTGGAATATATTTTAAACGCATTTATACAAAAACCTATTGAAATAAAAACTTCTTTAGCACCGTTGGGACGTGAAACTCGATGAAACGAAAAATAAGGACACTAACAAGAGACACATACGTCTGTAGGATTTAGCCTGCGGGAGAATGAAATAGTATATAGTTTCCTCTCTGTGCGGTGCTTCGTAGCCTAACGGTCTCCTCTTTGTACGGTGCTTCATAGCCTCCCCACTCTTATCTACTTTAGTTTACTCAAGGTTTCACTTCTACCGCATGTGAACTGCATACTCTGATTTTTTTTAAGTAAAACTTCTTTACGCACGCTTGACTTGGGGAGTAAGCTGGTAAATGCGTGACGAGAGCGTTACGAAAAGTGTGATCGGGCGAGGCGAACGGTCGGGCCTTTACGCACAACTTGACTTGGGGAGTGAGCTGGTGAATGCGTGACGAGAGCGTTATGAAAAGTGTGATCGAGCGAGGCGAACGGAAGTTGAGAAGGAGTTATAAGGTAGTGACGTTTTACTTCAGTCGTGTAGTCTAAAGCACACTCGTTTTTTTTTAAATTATAACATCGTATATATTCTTTGAATCTAGCTGAGAATGCTCTACTTGCGATCTAAACACTAGGATTTCATGTAAGTGCAATTATTTCATGAAAAAAATTAAAAGCAGATTACTCGACCCGACTAAATCCAGATTTAACAACGTGAGATGTGAGAATTGCGATAAAATATAAAATTGGCCTCTCCCAGAGACGTGGAAATCCACTGGCCATTTCACTAACTATCCAAAAATAATCCCTGCTTTATTTATACCACCTTTTTATGCTTTTCTTTTTATCTTTTCTTATTTTCTTATTCTTTATTTATCCTATTTCAGAAGAATTATTCCACGGGCTGCTACTTCTATTTATCTTTTGTATGATGTTAATGTAAGTACTTGCATACTGCTCACAAATTCCGTATGCATGGACTTTGGAGGGTCTAGAGTCGTTAAAATAAATGTAGCATCGTTCAAAAAAAGTAGAGTCTTGACGTGTGCGGTGAAGGAGGAAACCATGTGTTTCCTTATAAGGCCGTTAGGAAAGTGGTGGGGTCCCCTCCAATGTTTTCTTATTTAGCGTCGAGACTTTATTATAATTTATAAAAACCGACGAAATAATTTTTTTTACATTAACCCTCAGGAGGCAGTGAGGAAAATAATTTCCCTCAGGGCCTATGTCATTTTTGGAGATGCTGTGTGGAGGGTATTTTTAAAGAAAAGAGCGAGAGGAAGTTCTGGGAAGGAAAAAAGGTATGAGGCGTGGTTAGGAATCTAGGAGTCAGTGTATCTAGAAATGACGGCGTATGAACCATTCCCCCCCGCTGCGGTGCAATACGATGGGTCGAGAGAGACTATATATACCCGCCACCCAAATTGTCCCTAAACACCCAAATATTGTTGAAATGTAATGTTTTCGCGCCTCGTTTGAGGGACCAATCAATATAAGTAAGTATTGCATATGTAACGGAATAACTCAATACAACATAGAAACAAACTTTTCAAAATCTATAAAAATCATCAAAATCTTTGCACATCTAAAAACGAAGCACAGAACCACAACGGAATGAATACATTTTATTTAGAAACTATCTAAACACTATCATAAAAAAACGAAAACAACAATACTACTCTACTCAACTACATAATGCTCACAACGACTCGAAAAAAACATGGCAAGTCATAAATGAAATTTCAAATAGGAACCAAAAGGTTAATAAAATTCCTGAAAAATCATTACTAACAATAACACAACCATCGAAGATGCTGAGAGCATTGCAAACAATTTCAACCACTTCTTTACAAACATTGCCTCTACTCTTATAGATAATAATGACAGTCTTAATATTCACTCGAATCAAATTCCTCCCGAACTTTCAGAGTCTAATGACACTACCTCTGAGCTATCTACATTCAAAGAAATAACAGAACGTGAAATCTCAAGACAAATTGATAACCTTAAAGAGAAGTCTGCAAATGGCCCAGATAACATAAGCAATACCACAATTAAATCAATTAAAAAACATATAATCATCCCATTACATTACATATTCAACAACTGCATCAGACACAGCATTTATCCCGTTAATTTTAAACTCGCCCATATCATTCCAATACATAAATCCGGATCCCAATGAAAAACCTACAACTACAGACCAATAACCTTAACTTCTCAATTATCCAAGATCTTCGAAAAGTGTTTAAAACGACAAATTATGATTTTTTTAGAATCGAATGCAATTCTCTCAGCTAATCAATATGGCTTTAGGACTAACCTGAGCACCGACGATGCCGTCTTTAGTTTAACCAAAAACATATACTCTAACCTAGACTCTAATAATAAAACTTAAACTATTTTCTTGGACTTAAAGAAAGCGTTCGATACAGTCAACCATAAAATTCTTTTAAAGAAAATCATTAACGTTGGTATTAAAAACAAAAGTCTCTTGCTACTAAAAAGCTATATATCAAATCGCCAACAATGTACAAAAATAGGATCAAGCTTAAGCTCTTGTGATTTGGTAAAACATGGTATTCCTCAAGGAACAGTCTTAGGGCCACTACTCTTTCTAATCTACATCAATGACCTATGCAATATTGTAATACCAGGTGAAATTCTCTCTTTGCCGATGACACTGCAATAACAGTACATGGTAAAACGTGGGAAGATACAACCAGTAAGGCTAACAAATGCATTGCAATAGTCAAAGATTGGCTAGATAGAAATCTTCTCAGTCTAAATCTTGATAAAACCATTTTTATTCCCTTCTATAATTCCCAAAAGTCAACCCCTAAAAACAATCTTAACTTGAAGTTCCATAACGTTAATTGTAACTTTGCGACATGCTCAAACTGCGAAAATGTGAAATTAGGAAATTATATCAAATACTTAGGTGTAACTATAGACTGCCGACTCAAATGAACTTACCAAATAGAAAAAATTGTTAATAAACTGAGATACCTAAATTACATATTCAAACGCATGAGCAACATTGTCAATATTAGAACCATGAAACTTGTCTATAACGCATTGGTGCTTTAATCCATTTCCTATGGAATAATCGTGTGGGGAGGAACATACAATAACCATGTAAAACCATTAGAAATTGCACAGAAGTCCATCATTAAGGTAATGTACCAGAAGGCCAAGACGTATCCCACCAATCAGTTATTTCAGGAAACTGAAATTATGGAACTAAGGAAGATCTACTGTATCCAGTGTCTTAAATTTATATTTTCTCGTCCTAACAATTTTACTAAAAACACAAATCGTTCTAGCCAGAGACATACCACGTGCGTGTACACAGTGCCTCACTGCAAAACCAGACTGGCCCAAAGGCACATTAACTGTATTGCCCCAAAACTGTTCAATTCCTTACCAAATTCAATCAATACGTGTCAAAATCTGAACGTATATAAAAAAAATATTAAATGCTGGGTAAAAAATAATTTGGGAGTGAGAAATTTTTTTCTTTAAATTGTATTATATGTTTTCTAAATTCCTAAAATATTTCATTTCTTTCTGTATTTTAGATTAATAAAAGGAAATATATGTGTATTATATGTACATATATTTATGAACGTGTGTATGTACTTATTGGGTGTATACATACGTTATTATATGTACATATCTTTAATTTTAAGAAATCTCACAGTAACTCCTGTAAAATCGATCATGTTGATCTCTAAAGACACTATATATATACATTTTTAAATTCTATTTTAACCACCACTGTTTAATATTCACATAATATAATACCCACGCACAGGCTTCGCCTTTGTGGGATCTTTTTTGTTACTCTCTTATATTTTATGTTATTATGTTTGTACCTATTCCCGTGAATCAAAAAATTTTGCTAATAAAAAAAATAAATAAAAAATAAAAAAAAACTATCATTTAAAATCAAACACTCCAGCTTAAAATTACTTTAGATACTATATCTGAAGAACAGATATCCTTCTTTTTCGTTATTTGTTTTTGGGGTGTTATGCCGTGTTGCGCTACCTCCTTCTTTAGCCAACATTTCGGACAGCGTTCGAAACCAATAACGAAAATACTTTTGGCCGTGAAAATATAAAAACGTATCAGATATCCTTCTTTTTATTTGAATCAAAATTAATAGTATTTGAAATCATTAGAAAATTGCCTTAATAGAGGTTTAAGAGTGAAGAAATATTTAAAGAGGAATTCTGTTACTAGAACAAATTATTAATTCAACCTCAAAAAATACTTTTAAAGTAATATCCTTAACAGACTGGTCATTCATTCCAGTGAGATATCAAAGAGGCTCAAGAATTATTATTAATTAGGCAATTTGGTTTATAGGTTAACACGAGCGAATGGTCTCGTTTATTTGTAAATCCGACAGTTTCTGTTAAAGCCCGAAAATATATAACGTTGTAAAACTATCAACATTTTAGAATTTCCCTCAGCAACAAACAGGATAAGGAATTGGTGGTGTTAATATTATGGTCGTGGATGATAGAAATTTGTGCTTTGGGTCATAGAATAAATTAGGAAATAAGCTAAAGTACCAACGCCTTGTCTCAATGTCATACGTTATGATTCATTCACGTCAGCTCAACACAGTTATTACTTATTACGCTTTCTGTAAACATGTTTTTGAAATAATATAAAGCATTTGGGTAGGTAGGTAATTAGCGTATATTTGATTGCATTTATATTAAAACACATTTTCATAATAATACAAAGTCATCAGATTTTTAACTCGCGACCTCCGGACAGCATAGTCGAGAGCTTCACCCTTCAACCAAGGAAACGGTATAAATTTATTTATTTTTCATGTTCTCCGTAAAACAGTTATACACCAATATATAGTCGAGAAGATTACAAATTTTAAAAAAGCACGGGGCAGTGTCACTATTTTTTGACATGCGTCAAAAGATAGTTGCTGAATTGTATGTAAGTGACTTTGAAAATGTCAATGGTCAATGCAATTGAGTCGCTCTGTTTATTAGCGCGTTCTGATAGACAGTAGTCCTCGCGTTCGGAGCATAAAAAGGACAATGAGATCTCCCACGAATATACTAGTTAGGGACATGTGCGAGGGCTGTCCGTAAAATAAGGACCACAAAGTCTGCCCAAAGTGGGTCCCGAAGTGCTCACCGACTATCACAAACAACAACGGGTTGAAGCAGCCCGCGAATTCTTTGAGTACTACGACATCGATGGCGAAGAATTCTTGGATTCAACTGTGACGAGATCCGGATACACTACACAACCCCAGAGACAACGGAACAATACCAGTGGCATCATTCAGATTCGCCGAAACAAAGTTTAAAAACGAATTACAGAGCGTAACTGACACCTGGCGGGTGCGGCGAGTGGAAGCTCCATCGCGAATGGTCGCCACGCCGAGAGTAAGCGACACAGAGGGTTCAACGTGGTGGGGATTTGACGAGAGAAAACCAGGCTACACGCCAGTGTTGCAGCATTCCGCATAGAATCATTCCTCGCGACCGCAGCACCTTGGAGACCTTATTTTACGGACAGCACTAGTAAGTTAACCTCTTTCATTATAGGCGGATTAATATTGACAAATATGAAGTTAAAAGAAGAGGCGGTAGCCGAATTGGTAAGGCGTTTGTCCCGGTAAAACTAGAGGTGCTGGGTTCGAGTCCCAGTTGCGACCGTTACCTTTTTATTTTTCTGTGTCTTGTTCTTATTCATATGTTCGTTTAGATTATTAGTGTTATCTTCTTCTTCAATGAATGATTATTTATTTCAACCTCATCTTTCGTAACCTTTGCCAATGTTTTTCTAGTGCCTATGTAATTAGGTAGTTGTGATCTTGCTGAAAAATAAGGTCAATGCAACATGATAAACAACCTGTTTACAATGTTCTGAGAAGGTACTTTAAATTATCTCAATCGAGAACTTAAATCTGTCTTTTTATATAAAGAAGAGCATCGATGTGATTTGGAAAAAGGTGTGAGCAGGGTAAGGCGGGGCTAGTTGAGCAAGTTTTCACTAAGTCTATTGAATGGTGCATCAAACTGACATATTACCTTTTTGCTGAATAGGCAATTTACTATGCTCTAAACGCCTCCAGACCCAAATACAATTATTATAGATATAACTTATAATGAAACGACGTGTATATAAGAAAGTTTAGAGTTGCTCAACCTGCCCCATGGTTGGGGCAAGTTCTGCTATTGTATGGGGCATGTTGAGCAATTGAAAGAATAAACCCAATATTGTTAAGAAAGCTGCATACATCTACATTAATTAAATAGCAATTCATAATAATAGATATTTAGTTCATTTAGTTCTTTTACAATTTGGGAGGCGATATGGGTACCACCACCCCGTGAATCATACATTAGATAACAAACATCTCTCCCGTTAACCTTAGTGGTTCGCTACTTTCGGTGACTTAGTAGGGGTGAGGTTTGTCTAGGTCTTCACCTTCTGACCCACCCACATTGATGGAAATAATTAGAGCCTCCTGTAAGGATCTAATGGTCAAAAAGGTCTCTCTTAAAGTCTTTCTCGTGTATTTCAGCATCCTAAAAAAAACATACATTTGTAAAACGAAAATAATGGGGCAAGTTGTGCAATCACTTCACGACTACCCTCGACGTGACATTTGGAAATTGAAGTTAGTTCTTGAAAAAAACTATGAGATCTGAGTAAACATCTATATAAAATCAAAAGTATGATTATTATGTAAAAGAAAAACATTTACGTTGTCGTTGATAGCCCGTTCCAAAAAAAATAGGGATAAAAATTGCGACAATCGTAATTTTCACTTTTCGTTCGAAAAAAAAAACAAAGTGCCCCTGAGTCTCGGTCGATTGCCACGCGCCAATTGACCAACGCGCGATATATTCCCCTCCCTAGGTCTCTTCTTTCTTCCATTAAAAAAAATGTCGTGCGAGTGATAGTTTTCTTAGTTATTTAATGGAACACTTGCCCCCATGATAAACTCGCCCCGCCCTACCCTAACTCTCAAGGCCTGATATCTGCTAGAGCAACTTCAATTGTAGAGAGGTCAATGTAAAAGTGTGGGATATTTGTTGAGATATATTTTTTTCCACGTGTCGCAAAATCTTCAATGCGGTAGAAAAAATCCTTGAACAAGAACACCTAATGACTCAAAAATAACTTGATAGATTGACTAATATCAAAAGCATTTGCCAAAATAAACCGTTATAAATAGAACGTTGTTCATCCCCTTTGGAAGTTTTATTATTAAGAACTCTCTCTGAAAGATAATAATTATTTAGGAATTATTTTGGCATGGACTTGCAGCTATTTACAATCAATGGCTAATGGTGATAGCCACCGAACAGGTGAACCCTAGAGGTTAAATCTATTTCGAAATAAAAATCGGATTTCGATGGTTCAGATAAGATCTTTCATTTCCTAAGTCAGAAGGACGATTTTGTATATTTTGTGTTAAGTTAGCGTTAAGAGACAATTAAAATATAAAAACAAAATTTGTCGGATTTCTGTGATGATGTGATGACTTTCAATGGCTTGTCATTGCCTGTCGTGTGTTGATGTCAGTGGGTTTGGATTAATTACCGACTTAAAAATAAGAATTACTAGTTATTATAACTACTTACATATAAGCCTAATAAGCGTTCATAAATTACCATCCGTTTGTCGTATTATTTTGACGTTTGTACACGATTACATTTAATTCGCAAATTTTCCCGCAACAAACATCATCTTTTAACGAGGATTACGCGGCAAACGCGTTGTCATCTCTAGGGTTGGCGCAATTTCTTTAAAAGCGCAGCATTTAGCTCGTTAGTGCGTTACGGAATACCGCATTTAAGAAAACTGAGACACATACGGCCGATTTAGCAAGCGTTAGGCTTTTGCAAAAAATGCGTAATCACCCTTCAGGTCAATGACAGTTGTAATCTGTTCAATTTTAAATTTGATATTTGAAGATGTTTGATAATTTTACCTAAAAAATTAAACTCACTTCAGGCACACGGACAGTCCCTTAAAACACTTCTATATGTTTATCTCTTTAGTGATCAAAATGGAATCCGTCCAAAGGAGATCGAAATATTGTTTACCACAAAGTAAATACGAATTAATTGCTGGGACACATTTGAAGGCAATCAAGAATGTACCAGACAATTCGGAGCTTATTAATTTATTCTGACCTATGATTATGTTTTGAATCAATAGAAGAATATTTTGTTTGGTCGATTTTCTAAACGTATTATCGATATACGTAACTGCGTATTTTTTAATTTTTGTATTAATTTAGTTTATTAAGCACAAACCGTTCTAAATACATCTATATATATATATATATAATAATCGAAATGTTTGAAACTTTCAAAATACCTTCTTTAAACCCCCGTGAAGGTTTCTGGATTATTACAACCACATGACAATACACTTGAAAAGTTTTTTAATGATTACAAAAACCGTTGCAAAGCTGTCAAAAATGTCAAAACTTGAGAATGACATTTTGCAAAACAATGATTGTTAAATCAAAATTCTATTTTCGAACATCTTAAAATTAACGGATTTATTTGAAGTACTAATAATAAAAAATAAAATAAAATAAAATAAAGTAAAATAAAATAAAATAAAATAAAATAAAATAAAATAAAATAAAATAAAATAAAATAAAATAAAATAAAATAAAATAAAATAAAATAAAATAAAATAAAATAAAATAAAATAAAATAAAATAAAATAAAATAAAATAAAATAAAATAAAATAAAATAAAATAAAATAAAATAAAATAAAATAAAATAAAATAAAATAAAATAAAATAAAATAAAATAAAATAAAATAAAATAAAATAAAATAAAATAAAATAAAATAAAATAAAATAAAATAAAATAAAATAAAATAAAATAAAATAAAATAAAATAAAATAAAATAAAATAAAATAAAATAAAATAAAATAAAATAAAATAAAATAAAATAAAATAAAATAAAATAAAATAAAATAAAATAAAATAAAATAAAATAAAATAAAATAAAATAAAATAAAATAGCCTTTATTGCTGTTAAGCTTATAAAACCTTTTTCTGACCAATTAAATAATTTATTTTTATTTTTATTAGTAATTTTAGCGGTTTTAGCTTGGATTGGGAGGAGATCATCAGGTATATGGTATATGCAAGTAAAAGGTCCTTCTGAAAGTAGTGATTTAAGTCGAAAATATATCCAAGTCTTCACTATCGCTGTGTTAATTATATAATCGAGTCATTCTTGACGTTGGTTTGAAAAAAACTCTGAAATCTTTCGATAGTTTGTGTTACTATCGAAAGGTTTCAGAGTTTCTCGTAAATTTCGACCTTGTATTAATATTAATTTGACTAATTAAAGATGAATCATAGAAGTTGTTTATGATTTAAACAGAGATATTATATCGGATAAATGTCTTCTTGTGGCGAGTGCGACTTCTCTAAAGTGAGTAAGTCTTTCAGCATAGTTCTCTAGATTCCGATGTACTCCAGATTTGTAAGCTAGTATTCCCATGAATTTTTTTTAACAGACTCCACTTTACTGCTATGAATTAGGGTAGACAGTATTACATATTAAGTCAAATATTTTAATGATAATGGCTGTTATATATTTACTAGTGCACACAGACCCATGGAAAATTATGGGATATTATGATAGGATTTGTGAATCTCATTTCATTTCAAAATCAAATATTGTCAATTTTCTTTATAATATAATTACGATTTTCAATAGTAATGGAGAATAAAATAGCAGCTGTAAATCATATCATAATATGCAGTTTTTTTTATACGGTGTCCCCGCGTGCAAAGCCGTATATTCTCAAAGCTTAATAAAAGTGTGTTTATGCTCCGACAACTGAAATTAGTAAATTTAATGTTTACAAATTTTTAGCACACACGATCATGTGAGCTAACTTGATAAAATAAATAACGACAATAATAATATAATCAGAGAAGTAAAGCACATTGGAAAAACCCTTCGTAAGCCTGTCCATTTTCAAAAATATGATAAAATAATCAAACACTTATACCTATATACAGGCGCGGCCAGTGCCTTCACTTTTTGGTGGTTCACCGAGTAATTCATCAAAAATTAAAACAAAAGTAGGTAAATAAATAAAAAATAAAATTAGACAGAGCCTAGTAACTCATAACTCGTACAGTGCCCTCGAGGTGATTATTCACAAAAAAAACGGCGCTATACAAATTATCCATTTATTATTACTATAATTTTATATAAAAGTTTTCTTTGCGGATTTACTATCTTGGTTGATAATTAAATGTAGTTTTGGCGGGCCATAGGCTATAATTCTGCTTTTATTTTCATGGTTCATATATTCTTAATATAGTCTATATTTATTATTATATAACTTTTAATTTTAAAAAGGCAAGGAAATTTAAATCAGCGATATCTATTGAATAATAACACAATAACAACACGCAATAAACGTTTCTTTTTGGCGCGCCCCCCGCGCGATAGTAAACCCCCTTACTGAGTGAATTTTGCAATACATATGTGACAAAATTGCACAAACAAAAGGTCCCAAAAACTAATAATGACAATGTCAAATCGGTTCCCTATCCATCAAGATAATATCCCGACCCGTTGACTCATCGTTACATTTTACAAGAGAAAAATATAATTACTATCCTATTCAAACCCTACTACGAATGGTCATTTCGCTGGAACGATTCACTTCGGAATTCCTCGGGCATTTCCGTCAACCGCGCAGAGCACGGTTGTCACCATTTTTTCGCTACGAATTTGTATTTTGACGGACTGGAGATGTTTCTGGGGGCTTCATACAAATGATAATTCTCAAACGTGCGCTTTGCTGAAACGCGTAGAATGGTATGTACCTATCTCGGTTCCTAGGCGATATACGAGTAACTTGCGCGCGGGTAGCAATGCTTTGGGTCACGAGAATTTATTATTCTCTACCAAATTCATGTATTTTTAGATAAGAATTCAATTTTTTTTTTAAATTTAAAATAATCTGCGCAATTTTATAATTAAAAATATTATGTAATACGATGAGCTGTAAATGTTGTTTAATTTTGTTGGCGGTTCGGTGCACGAGTGCACTTTAGGACGAGCCGCGCCTGCCTATATATATTATTAGCTTTTTCCCACGGCTTCGCTCGCATGGTATTAGGGGGGTTCCCACTCCGCCTCCTCCACCCCACCCTCTCCCCTCCACTCTCCCCCTCTCCCCCTCTCCATCCTCCCCCCCTCTCCCTCCACCATCCTCTCCCCTTCTAACCCCTCCCTCCCCCTCTAACCCCTCCCCCATCTACCCTCCCCCTCCACCCTCATGCATTTATTTGAAGTACTCCCCTAATAATTTGAATCGAATAAAGAATTATAAATATCTTACTATACAATTTTTCATACAAATTTCATGATGCCAGAGCTCTGATCTATAGCCTATATGTTATTCTGATATATAAGCTATATTATTGTAAAGTTTCATTAAAATCCATTCATTAGTTTTTGCGTGAAAAAGTAACAAACACACATACATCTATACATCCGTACAAACTTTCGCCTTTATAATATTAGTAGGATAAGCGCGTTGGAGGAAAAACGAAAGAAGTTTGATAATTTTATTGTACGTTTCCAGTTCAAGATAGTGGCCATTTTATTGGTCTAAAAAATATATTTTTCCAGAAGTAGAATCACACATTTTTTTAATAATGTGGTATCTATCTGCCTGAATGAAGAAAGTTAGAATAGTGAATTGTCATTGAGAAAGCGACGTTTCTTTGTACAAATTGTATAATTCCTTAGTTGAAATAAAAAAAATGTTATATAAAGTATGTGGTTAATAAGTATTATAGATATTTAAATACCTGCTTACAAATCGTATGATTTCAGAGGAATTTTTTTTATTGATTTATTAAAAACAGGAAAATTAGAATTTTTTTAATCTAAGTCTACTGTTCACAGAAGTAGGTACCCACCAGTTTATTTTTATTATTATTATACTCTTAGGTAGATTTACGTAATAAAGGTTCATCTGTAATGTACTTTTAATATACATTGGCACCGTCTCGTATAAACAACGAAATATGTAATACCTACACAACATTAAAACGTCAGCAATCATAGATCGTAAATGCAATCAAAATAGATTCAATACAAGTATTTTCATCTAGGTACCCGTCGTATCTTTGAAACTGAGCCAAACACGATCGGGAGGAAACGCCATCGCACGTCGTCCTGGCTTCTAGATAACGTTAGTACAAACAGTAGAAATCTGGTCTGAATTGAAAATGTGTAAAGAATAGTTCGCCCCTAGGTAGGTTTTTCCTTTGATATGACATAATGAATTAGTCAATTTACTTCGTTAAACCACTTTATCAGGATTACACACATTATTATTTATCACACATCTACCGGATCTGCCGGATCTGCCCTGATGATGGACACTGCAACGCTGTTCGAAACGTTGGCTAAAGAAGGAGGTAGCGCAACACGGCATGACACCCCAAAAACAAATAACGAAAATACTTTTGGCCGTGAAAATCTTAAAACGTATCCACTTTATCAGTAGATATTTAATGTAAATGGTGACTCTAATATTGACATAAAAGTAAATAATACCTACAGTAATAGACTTCAAAGTTTAGTGATTAATCTAGGAGTGAAAAACTTGGTGGTAAAACATCTGAACCACATCACACTAGTAAAGGTGACCCACAGGGCTATGCCTTAGGTCCACTGTTGTTTATTATATGTTTTAATGATATGGTTGAAGTTTTAAAACATTGTGCCATTAAATTGTTTACCGATGATAAGTAGTAAAATTTACACATATTAAAAATTTATAAGTTGCCATTGAAAAAATACTAAGTGATTAGTAAAACCAAAATAAACTATGGTAAATGTTGGTGGCCAAGGTGGAAACGAGCAGGAAATACTAAAACTATTAACATAAATGCTAAAAGGGTTAGCAGTATTAAATATTTAGGTGAAGTAGATGATAAAATTAACAAACACTAAGAATATCCTCCAGGTGATTTTCTCAAGAAAACGACACTTTACATTTTACGTATGATCCAAACATTATTAATACTTAACTAAGAAAATTGGTAAAAAAGTTAGATTCTGAAAAGGATCAGATATTACTTCGATCTCAATACAACGCCCCTTGTATACAATTCTATTGCAACTCCACATTTAAATTATTGTTGTCCTTATGTAACGAAGCCCGAAATAATAAACTACGGGCTGTATAAAATAGGTGGATGAAGATGATTTAGAAATGCAATGTTTTTACTTGTTTTATTAACTAGAAGTTAAATAATCCTCTCAGAAAGGTGAAACATCTATTTCGCGAACAACGCAAACCAAAATATTTTTTTCCTGGAAAGTTATAAAATTGGCACTTAGTGAAGGGTTTTTGTATAAAATCACACTGAAACAATGTATGTAATACAGGTAGTACATAATTTAAAAAAAATACAATGACCCGACGCATCCTTATCATTGTAAAAGTTGGTGGTGCAATGATGGTTACTGTGAATAATTATGGCTCAATATTAAAAAATCATACAATTACAGTTACAATAATTAAAACCAAAACATTGACTTAAATTTACAAATTTTAGCTAAATCAAAAATATCAATGTCAACTTCACCGATTTATTGCATGTATTATCGTTTGTATAATTTCACAAATTGGTGGTTGTAAATCATTTCGTAAGCTCTTTCTATTCCGAGAAATGACAGATTGGCCAAAGTTTCATTTTGCTGCACTCGCATAATTATGTTTATCTACTTAAAATGCTTCCAAACTCACATTACAACATCTATAATTCATCATCACTCAATGTCAACGTCACTTGCCTTGCAACGTTTCAAATAAGTTCACAAGTACCTAGAAGTACAAAATTACTAAAAAAACCTACTTATATTATACAATTCTTAGTATTTCGTAACGAAAATAAAGTGTTGGTTATGTATAGAAAATTTAATACGTAATTTGTCGGAAATAACTGGAAAACATAAAGAGAATGTGGAAAATGTGAAGTTAATCTACAAAAAAATCCATACTTTAAGGGCCCACAACCAGAATTTCTACCGATTTCTGAGATATTCCCTTAAATTCCTCACGGTTAGTTTTAAAGGTCTTAAAAATACATACGTTATTCTTGAAGATAATATCAAGACATTGCCCTCGCCGAAACGCAAATTATATAAAATTCCCTCGATAGAAAAAAATCGCAAAGTTTGCTTCAAAAATTTTTATAAACACATTTGTTTCAGTTATTTTACAAGTTATATGTATGAAAATTCACAGTGTTTCTTTAAATGCTGTTTAAGATAATGCCCGTGAGATTATTGCTCTATTTGAAACGAGTCGTGTTTTATTAAACATTTTCGCAATTTTCGCATCGATTTTGTCGCTGTAATTGTTAGCGCTCTCCTCTAACATTCGTAATTTCGTATCTCTCCATCTTCGTCTTTTCCAGCCCGGTTGCAGAGCCTTAACCCTAGAATACTAATCGTATTTTTATACTGCTTAATACTAATCATCGCCTGGGAGGCTACTTTAAAAAAAACGATAGTTTTTTAAGTGACCTTATTAATATGAAAAATAAGTTTTTTAAATAAGAGAGCAACCTCTGCCTTTTTAAATGCAATAACAAAAAATGTGTTTTCTAAATCAACACAGTCTTAAATAGTGGTTTAAACTTAACACATACCAAACTTTTTTTGGCAAAACAAAGATACATTAAGAGTATGAAAAATATAAAATTCTTGCAAAAATCTTAAAAACTAAACATTTTTATTAAAATACAATATCAGTCTGTTGAGATCATTATAAAAAATTAGCATATGGCATTACAGTTTTTATGTCACATAACTTTGAAGTTTGTCTATTTATTTCTTATCACAAGTGAAACAATTAGGCGATCGATGTTCCAGACAATATGGTTTGTTGCATTTCACACAGTAGTACACACTCATGCGTCTTTTTTTGCTGGGCAAAAGTTGCACATGCTTAGTTTTCCTTTGTAATGACATTTTCTTTAAAAAAATTACCTTTAATACTAATGATCGCCTGCCGAGGTGAGTGCTCGAGTCGTAACGGTGGCACGATTTGAAATTATCACGAAAAAACTGTTTGAGTGCGGCCTCCCAGGCGATGATTAGTACTCTAGGGTTAAGAGGAACTGTTGCGCGGCCTTTTTCATACAAAACTTTAATTTGGATTTGAGGCCAAATACTTGACGAAACTGATAATTATTTTTATAATCAAAAGGTACAGCAAATATCTAGTATGGTTGTACCTATTCTACTTTATTTATTTGTGTTTTTTAATTATAAAAAATAAACTAATTATCCAGTACAGAATTCAATTTTCATATGGTTTTATAGGCAACGTTGGCAGTTATTTATGATGAATCAGCCTCCGACCTTTTTATTCATGTATAAAAAAATACGAAGTATAATTTAGTTTTATCGCACCAGTACCCTCAAATTAAAAATTATTTTGAGGTTACATGTAGGCGTTGATTTAGGGGTAGGAAGAATAGTGGCCATTTTTTCATGTTAATTAATTGCCTTTAATATCTTATTGTCCGTTAATATCTTATTTAATGCATCTTGGCATTATTAAATCCAATTGAAGTTACGTGCAACATCAATGAGTGTGCTCAATTAAAATTCTTGATATTGCAATGCGTACATGGCACGGCAAATCTATGTATGTATCATACCGATACCTATTTAGAATATCGTAAATCAATTCATTGGGATTAATAATCAATCTTTTTTTAAAGTCATTCCTGAGTGCCAAATAATCTAATAATATCTGAATTCTCTACTTCCTTACTAACTAAAAGCTTTATTTCAGTACATTATCAAATTATTTTGATTTGTCAACTTTTTCAAAACTTTCGCTTTGCTTAAAACTAATCTTGCAGAGATTTGAACCCACAACGCCTCGATGCTTTGGACCCTTCTGTCACAAAATAAAGACTCTTAAGGGCCCGCAACCCGTATTTTTACCGATTTATTACATATTTCCCGTAAACACGGTAAGTTTTAAATCTCTTAAAAAAATATATGTTATTCTTGAAGATAATATCTAGACTTTGCCCGCGCCGAAACGTAAATTATATAAAATTCCCTCGATAGAAAAAAATCGCAAAGTATGCTCCAAAAATTATTATAAGCACGTTTGTTTCAGTTATTTTACAAGTTATATGTATGAAAAAAATCACAGCGTTTCTATAAATGAAATGCTGTTTAAGATAATGCCCGCGAGATTTTTGCTCTATTTTAAACGAGTCGTGTTTTATTAAACATTTTCGCATCGATTTTGTCGCTGTAAATGTTGGCGCTCTCCTCTAACATTCGTAATTTCGTATCTCTCCATCTTCTTCTTTTCGGGCCCGGTTGCAGAGCCTTAAGACGACAATATACCCTAACATACATATATTCAGAATCTTAACGACGTAAGTAAAGAAGCCGTGTACACAAATTGCGACTCGCGACCCGATGTATTGGACGGACCCACTGTCGAATTTTCCCTACCAAACTCTCTAAAATAATATGGGAATCTTAACGACATAAGTGCAGAAAGCGGCACTGCGTACTGGACAGACAGACGTACGGTAGAAATCGCCCTAGCAGGCCTAGAGATTCGACTTTTCCGACGGGTTCATTTTAATTAATTCTGAAGAACGTGTTACAAATATTTAAGATGTTTCAAAACGTTTCCCTCCGAAGTTATTAATTCATCGTCTAGAAAAATAAAATTTGGTGCTTACCGCTAACTTTATAGTTGAAAAACGGGTTATAAATTTTGAAAATCGTTGTTAATTAAATATATTAATGCTTAGGTATTGTTTTTCTTCATCTTAAATGTAAAGAACTTACACCCCCTGGAGTCGGTTTGAAATAAAATGTTATTATATTTACGAATTCGCCAAAAATTATTAAAATGTGAGTTTTGATCAAACCAAACAATGTTTAGGGAACTGTACCGCCTTAGCACCTCAGGCTAATTTGTTCGCTCTTCAGAACAACTCATATAGGTCTCATAGAAATCATCGTCAACCCTTTCTATTTAAGTGAGAAATATGAAATAAACAATGTTAAAAAGTGAAAACACCACGCTATATATTTAAATCTAAAAGTTAACCACAAAATAATGAAAATGCACATCTTTATCAAACCAAAGTTTTCAACCGCATTTTGAAAGAAAATTTGAAACTTTGTGAATTTTTTATTAATTAAGTATTTTTGTATGAAACGACAAGAAAATGAGGAGTCGATAACGTTTATATACCTAGTACATTTGTCCAATAAAACATCTGTAGGTTTTTTCGTTTCCAGTAAAATTAGTTTAAAAAAACGTAAATGGTATTTCCAAAAATAAAATTTGAAGGCATATTTTGCCATCTTTCAAAAAACAGTTTTTAGTTTTCGGATACGTTCATAAAAACTCCATTTATTTGGATTTTATTGCAAAACCGAAATATTCCGACCTGCTGACAGAATACGGTCGAGGCCTAAAAGGTTAAAAAAAAACCTTCTTCAAACCCATTTTCATTGAATTCTTATAAATATATCTACTAATTTCGGTTGTCGGTGCACGGGTAAGTGCTTGATTCCTGCACATTCCTGCATAATTATACATAAAATTATTCAAGTTCAATAAACTTATAGTTTTAAACATTGGAACTGATAAGTACAAATCCTATCAGGCAAGGTAATACTTATCAAAATTATTCAATTAAATAATAATTCTTTATTTGATGTGTACATTTCTTTTGTTTAATTTGCAGTCGGTTTAAGGAAAATACGATATACTTACTTGCACAAAATAAAGCTTAGTATCCCCGAAGAGGTGTGCACTGCTGGTTTAGAGTGAAATATACTCTCAGTATCGCTCTGGTGTATTCAGTACCTTAGAATTGAAATGTTGCTTGAAATTGCTTTAGTCGTGTTTGGTGAATAGATCTGAATAGTCAGGTTCTTCCCAACCTTCCTTTTCTTTATCCCCTTCCCCTCCCCACTGCCTTCACACACAACATACCCCAATAAGGGATGCAATAGTCTTGCTGTCTCCAGACACTTGGGAGCAGTTGGGACTCTTGTATTCACATTTAAAAAAGAGAGGATATACCACCGAAAAACTAACAAGAGAAGTGGTGCAAAAATGTCACTGACTGGTATCCCAGAGATGGCAAGAGAAGTAGAGGACGTCAACACAGAAAATCCTTTGCCTAGTTTAGAAGATCTAAGCGCACATACAGCGTGGGCAACTTCATTTTATACTTAGTAAAGACATGTATTTATTGGGTTATCTGGAAAAAATAGGATGTACCTATAATCTTATACTTTCTGTATTTTTGTGCAATCTTTTTTTTCTAATTTTGAATTGATTTTAGATTTGAAATTTGGCAATTAATGCACAAAAATTATAATTTTATTATTATTATAATTTCGGGGGGCCAACTTTCGAGTCACCTTATTTTGTATGTTATAAAAATAAATGTAGGTACAATGCATTATTATAATAGGTAGAACTTTGTAGACTTGGCTCCAAACCAAACTGATTGAATCGTTCTTTTGTATCTTCCCCAGTGATGGTTCTAGAACATACTTTGCACCATTAGTTAGAAATATCAAAAAAACACATATTTGAAGATGTGAACAATATCATTTGTGAGCTTTCGGCGGAAAACTTAGGTGGGATGAAATTTAACTCCCACGTAAGAAAAAAATTAAGTTTCGGTGGGCGTTGCGGTATGCTTATGTAAATTATATCACGTTATTATAACAGGGATATTGCAATATATTATTGGTGAAGCGAGCTCTGATTACGTGAAATTCTCTAACAGTTTATTTTTGGGTTTTAAACTGATTCATTTTTTGTGAATAGAATTTGTTGCAGAGCATGATGTTTTGTTTTATTTTAAGCAGTTGCATATACGGCGATTACATCAGATTACTATGCCAGTGTCGTGCTGTGATATTTTAAATTGTTTGTCTTCATTAATTTAATATAATACACCGCCGTCAAAAAAATATGAAAACAAAATTTGGGCGTACTTGAGAAAATCCAACCGCTTTCCCGCCCTGGTATAAGTAACATATGGTTACTCCTTCAGGGCTCTCACAGGGACTCTATTTATTTATTTTATAAACGAAGCCACTTGTATACACATAGCATGAAATAATACAGGTAGTAGTATTACGTTACGACTATTGATAGAAGAATAAAAGAAAAACACCAAAGCCATCGCTCCAATCAATGGAAAAATTATAACGGGGAAAAAAAGAAAAACTAAATTTACGAATAATGTCACATATGTCAGGGACAGATGTAAGTTAAACAATGCAAATGTAAAAGTTCAAATGAACTATCGCAACCAAAATTAACATAAATAATGCAATGCACAGCAAAATTACAATGAGAAACAAAAAGATAGAAAAAAAATTGAAAGTATACGTACTAAAGACAAAGAGAGGATCATTAGAGACCATAATCGGTCATCCTAACCTGAATATCTATTGCTGATACAGTTTCTGTCACCCGTAGGGTGATTATCCTTTTTTAAAACCGTATGCATGCAGTGCAAACAGTGGCTTCTGCCTTTTTGGGGCAATACTTTAGATTCTAGATCATAGATTCTCAACCTTATTTTGCCCACCGCCTACGCGGTAGTACGTGATAAGCGTGTTTTTTTTTGTTTTTTGTAAACCATTATTTTACCTGCCCACGCCCTCAATGTGCCATCTCAACGCCCCCTAATTTTATCAGGGTCTTCTACCGCCCCCCCTGAAAGTCTGTAACGCCCCCTAAATTTCTCTGGTTCTTCTACCACCTCCCTGAAAGTCTAAAACGCCCACATGGGGGGCGTTACCGCCCACGTTGAGAACCAATGCTCAAGATCAGTGATTCCCAAAGTGGTCCAGGTGGACTACCAGGGGTTCATGAGGGACTCGACGGGGGTCTACGTTGGCGTGATAAAAAATGGGGGTCCACAAGTTGTAAGTTGGGGTCCACGAAAATTTACCTGGTTTCGATAGTAAAGAACAAAAATGTTGGCTTGGCTTTACCTATCAATGTAGACAGATAAGAGACTGCTCAAAAAAATTAAGGCAGCAAAAAAATCATTTTTTCGGTGATTTTTTAACAGGATGTATTTCGGTGATAAATGGTCGTATCGAGACTCTAAAAAAGCATTTTGAATCTTTATGATTCGAATTTTTGGCATTTTTTTAGGAGCTACGGTTCTCATGTCAATCTAACAGAAAGCGCGAAAAACTAATTTTGCAAATTTTGTGTTTTTTTTTGGTCCACGGGCATTCAAATTTTTGGCAGTGTTACGAAAAAACGGAGCTTACCGAGCCTATAACACATATAGAACATCCGAAGACAGAACAGCATACAACAAAATGGAAAAGGAAACCAAGAGAATCATAAATAGGTCAAAATTCGAGCACGACCTGCAGATCAGCAAAAAGCTGGCTGCATGCCCGCATGGCAGCAGGCAATTCTGGTCGCTTGCAGGCTCAATAGGCGCAATTTTTGCAAATCTAGTCTGCGACCTCTTACCAGACTGACGGCCCGCTAGCAAACACCGCCACCGAAAAGGCTAACCTATTAGGAAAAATGTTTGCGGAAAACCCAACCCTCGATGACGAAGTCAAAGGGATTGAATCCCCGTCCATTCCAATAGTTTCTCAAGTCTTTGGATTCGCAGTATATTGACGTTATATTTTATGCAGAAGTAAGATGACTAACCCGTGCCAAAATGTTGAAAAGAGTGTTTGATTTGAAGCAAGAAATACAATCATTCTTCGCAAGCAAGTCAAAAAGTATCCCAGAATTTGAAGACAAGGAGTGGGTTAGCGACTTTGCATTTCTGGTCGATATAGTTCAATTCAATTCAATTCAATTCAATTTATTTATTCTTTCAAAAACATTACAAAATTTAAAGTTTTAATGCGTTTTTAAAATACATTTGTAACAGTATTACATTAAACATAAATATAAATGGTAAGCAAAAAAAAAACTATATGAGCATCAATTGAGCTTGCCTTTTAAAGGCAGCTTCACTGACGCTAAATATGTCGATATCCGAATTAATTTTGTTCAACAGCAAAATTGCTCTCCCGATCGGCATGACCATTGGCAAGTTAGTCCTGCAGGCCGGAAGATAGAACAGCCTATGCTGTCGATGGCGAAGATAACCATCGGGAATATAAAAATGAATATTCTCCAAGATAGCTGAGTTCTCAAGCCATCCACGAATCAATCTGAAGAAATGCGTAGCAATGTGTACATCCCTTCTGACACGTAGATGGTTCATTCCGAGCATACCCAAAAGAAAGTCGGTAGGATAGAGCCACGGGTAATAGCCGTACTCCCTCATGTACAGAAATCTCAGAAATTTTTTCTGAACTCTCTCCAACATGAGGGAATATTTTGCTTGGTGCGGACTCCAAATTATCGACCCACTTTCA
Organism: Limnephilus marmoratus; assembly: GCA_917880885.1. Classification (NCBI taxonomy): domain Eukaryota; kingdom Metazoa; phylum Arthropoda; class Insecta; order Trichoptera; family Limnephilidae; genus Limnephilus; species Limnephilus marmoratus. The sequence goes on from OU862911.1 coordinate 3,490,616, forward strand.
AGTCTACTCCTTACTAAGGAATTGAATAAAATTATGAGAACCCGGGTGTCTTTAAAATTCCTTGCAGTACGCAGAACAAAGCCCAGCATTCTCAATGAAGTGCTACAAGCCATCTGAATGTGAGTATGAAATGTCAGCCTACTATCAAACATGATTCCAAGGTCCTTCATGGTGGAGACACGTTTTAGACTTCGGGCGTCCATCGTATACCGGTAATACCAGGTATGACACGCCCTAGTGAATGACAAAATTAAACATTTAGATATATTGAACTCAATCCGATTTCTTTTACTCCAGTCAATAATTCTATCAATATCTGACTGGAGTCGATTGCAGTCCTCTAGGGTTAGTATTTCTAAGAATAGTTTCAGGTCATCAGCAAAAAGAAGAAACCTGGAGTGCAGAATTACTTCTGAAATATCATTAATAAATATGGAAAAAAGGAGTGGGCCTAAATTAGAACCTTGGGGTACTCCTGATCGTACAAAAAATAGAATAGACTGGAATAGTCCATGAGATACAAACTGTTTCCTGTCTGCAAGATAGCTAGCAAAAAAGGTGAGTAGTCTCATTGAGAATCCTATTTCAGCCAGCTTATTGAGTTAACCACCTACATGTTGTTAATACTCGTCTACAAGGGAAAGATCAACTAATTAACAACATGTATGATCTTATTTTCGCATTCCAAATGAAACTTATGGTGTGGGAACAATGGTGAAGGACAAAAATCTTCACTCAATTTCCTACATTGTTATTGCAGCCAAGAGGTCAAATGACGGCGGATAAATTTGGGACAATACGCTTCGTGGATGTCCCTCTTGAACCTAGAATTTCAAAACCGATTTCAAGATTTTGCAACGCCATTCTCCGTAGACGTGAATTTATTGCCAGGAATTTTACAAATGGAACATTGTGGAATGTGTTGTGATGCACAGTTAAAGGACAAATTCAGTCAGATTGATTTGGAAGAGTTTTACAAAACATATTTGGACAAGGATATCCTGCATTTTACAAACATGCTCTATCGATGATTTCGCTGTTTGGAAACACTTACACGTGTTAACAGCTTTTTATTCAAATGAAGCATATTAAATCTCAGATGAAAACGAATCATCGATAAGCATTTGAAAAACTGTTTTCGTTTAGCAACAAGTTCAATCGTCATCAACAGTGATGCACTTAGTTCTGACAAACAAAATCAGACGTCTCATTGAAATTCGGATGAAACGGAAATGACGGACTACGGCACCTGCGAAGCATCAAACTGTGCTCAAGGCTCTTATTGGTTGAGATATAAAACGGAAACGAAGATAGGTCTGCGCTCATTGGCTGCTTTGTTGTTTTACGGGTCGTCGGAATATATAATAATTCGCGCCTCACCGAGCGCGTCCCATAGCGCAGCGGTATAGTGCGTCACAAATCTCAGCGGCCAGAGAAATCCAGCGGATGGTGGTTCGAATCCTACGAAATCCAAAAAAATAAACGTATTTGTTTTTGTAAGTCAATATCCAATAAGAAAAAGACATTTTAGAAATGATAAAATGTGTTTGGCAAAGGATCGTTGCTGGCGGCACGGTATTCATGAACTTAGTGGCCAGAACGAAAAAGGCCCTTAAAATTCATTATTATTCAGTGCCGGCAACCCGGGCGTTTATTTATTATTAGTAATGTACAACATGATTTTTTTTTTCCTTACCCTCCTCACTAGACTAAAGTCTGTTCTGAGGCTGGTAACTAACAATTTCTAATTACATAAAAACAAGTAAGTGGTAAAAAAAAAGAAACATATATATTATAGTAAAAATAATAATAATAAAATAAGAGGAAAATCAGAATTTAAAAACAGAGTAGAAAATATATAATTCTAGTTCCACTTCTATCGCGTGTGAATTACGCTGTAATTTTTATTCTTTTTTTTTTTTTTTGGATTGCCTACCTCTAATCTAATAAATATTTTTGATTCTTATTTTTGCTATATCTTCTTAAAAAAAGAATATGTTTCTTGTTTGCTTTGAATAATAAAAGCAATTTTGTTGTACGGCCCGGCAGGAAATCTCATTTCGGCAGGTCACTTCTACGACTCTATTAGATTATATTAGATTAGATTGTTGATATCACTTTCTATTAGATTGATGTCTCAATCTATTACTATTCACACTATTATATTGTTTATGTCTCACTCTAATAGAGTTATATATCTCTCTCTATAAGATTGTTCATGTCTCACTCTATTACTATTCACTCTATTAAATTGTTGATATCTCTCTCTGTTAGATTGTTGATATCTCACTCTATTGAAATCGCTGAAATCAAACTGACAATTTAATTATCCCGCATGAAATCTCAGACACTCCTGACACTTGCACCATCTGTACCTGTACACCATCAAATAAATATTTAGACTATATTATTTAATCCAAATATTTATCTAAAAATGATTGAGAACTGGCAAGAAGTAGCAAGCACCGTACAGAGGGACAGCATAAGATATTCGGTTGGGTCACGAGTTCTGAGTAAAATTCTAAAATACTCTTCACCATCAATGTGTAACCACTAGAGCGTTTTTGGTCACATTTTGGCCAATTTACAAACACCCTCGAGCGTCCGCTGATCAAAATGTGACCAATTTGAAGAGATATTTTAAAGCATTTATTGGAATTATGGGGTATTTAACCATCTTCCTCGTAGATTATCCATACGATAACGTACATTTTCGATAAATTAAACACGATTTATTTATTTAACAAGTATGAGTTTACTATTCGGTACTTGAACTTTTAGTTAGTGGCTATATTAAGAATGTTTCTGTATATAATGGTAAGCTCTGGCGTTATGAAATTTGTATAAAAAATTACTACAGGTAGTGCGCGAGTGGTTTGAAAACGTGTATATGTCACATATTTTAGCGGCAGGGAGGGAAGGCAGGAGGGGGAGGGTAACGAAGGAGGTGGGGTTCACGGGAAGGGAGACGAGGGTAGAGGAAGGCGGGGAAGGTGGGAGGGGAATGCAGGAGGGGAAGGGGACGCAGGAGGGGAATGGGACGCATGAGAATGGACAAGCAGGGAGAAACAATTTATTTCATTAAATGGCATAGCAACGCATGCCGGGAACCAGATAGCTTTTATAATTTTTTTTATAAATCCTAAAAATATGCCATCAACCGAAAATATTGGTGCATCAATGGCACTCTAACACTATAAGTAGTCTGTGTACCTATTTCCATATTAAAATTCTTAGGTATGATTTTTTGAGAGAGGGCGGGAAATTTGGAAATAGAACGCAAAAAAAAATCGAAGGTTTAAGAGTGAAATTGATTATATTTATTATTTATCAGAGCGCTCCAGCGGAAAAGACAGGTTTATTTCGGCAAACAGTCGTACCTATGCATTTTTCAATTGGATCAAATTTAAATAAGGATGGAAAAAGCGGCCCTGGTTGAGTAAATTCTGAGTACAATGGACCAATAGACAATAACAGAGTCAGGAGATGAGACGGACGAGACAGACTGAAGTGTGTGATGTGCCAGGTCTATCAGCTGTTAAAGTTAAATGAAGACCTCTCTCGCAATGACCTCAATTAAAGATTCGTACAATACAATAATCTCCCTGCTGATGCGAGAACGAAAATGCATCGACAAAAAGTTCATTTTTGTGGGCACAACACCATTACGAATACCTAAGCCCAAATTTAACGACTTACCCAGTGTAATAAAAAGCGAAAAAAGCTTTTCTAAATAAAAGAAAAACTAACATTACATTTTTTTCGTAAACCGACAGAATGATTATTTTACCGATGATTCTGAGATGTATTATTTTCCAATTGTTTGTGTGTTTTTCACGGTTCCACGACAGTTGATCCCTAGGCATACTTATGTACAATATGCAATCGGTTTAGAGAAAATACGGTATACCTACTTAAACCAAACCTACTTATTAACTAAGTGTACCGGGAGGGCTGTTCAGAGAGGATATACCGCCACATAACAAAAGTGTAAAAAATATTTTCATCCAAATGCATCAAGGATAAAACTAGTTGTCTGTATACTATATATACCAGCGTATCAGTAAGTATCTACTAAATAACACTTTATTTACTCGTATTATTCATTTCATATTCATTTATAATTAAAGGTATTTTTGAAGCCGATTTCAGGTTTGAAATTGGTAAATAATGCAATAAAATTTATAATTATTTTAAGGCGGCGCATCCGTGCTCAAAAAGAAGAAGGTGGAGCGATATGTAATTTTAAATACTAATAACGAATGTTAGAGGAGCGTGCTAATATTTAAAGCGATAAAATCAAGTGCCGTTAGTGATTTGAAATTCGGATGAAAAGGAAATGCGTCACAACTCAGTTCTACAGAAATACTCGGCTCTAATATAATGCGGTAAATTCGCACCTAAGCGCGTGCCTCCCATGGCGCAGTGGGCAATACACCTGACAAGTCTCAGCGGTTAGAGAGACAGACATCAAGCGAATGGAGGTTCGAAACTTACGAAATCCAAAAAAAAAAAACATTTTAATTTTTGTGAAATCATTATCCAATCTTCAAACCACTTTAAAAGAAGATTTTCTCGATTCACTTCTACCGCGTGTGAATTACACTCTCTAATTTTTTTATGTGTATTGAATATAGTATTACGAATTTAATTGTTATAATTAGTCTTGAATGGCAAAATAACGGATTTTCAGAAATTTATCAATTTTTTAAACGACTTCAAAAACGAGGAGGTTCTCAATTCGACTGTATTTTTTTATTTATTTTTTTTTATGTTTGTTACCTCAGAACTTTTGACTGGGTTAACCGATATTGATGATTCTTTTTTTATTTGAAAGCTGGTACTTCCCGTGTGGTCCCATTTTAATTTGGTCCAGTTCCGACAATGGCATCCATGAGAAAACCATATAAGTCTTAAATTTGCATTAAGTATGTGCGCGACAAATGGACGAATAACTCAATATCACGCCAACCGATTTCGATGATTCTTTTTTTAATGGAAAGGATGTCCTTCAAGGGTAATTTGAAGAGAGTTTGATTAGGTTTTGATTATCGGATCCATGACAAATTAACGAAACTCGGCTGAATCTCTTAATTTGACACTAACGTCCGTCGTTATGGTCAAATTATGTCTGTCTCATTTGAGCAGCACATTTATGGGTTTACCCATATTCAGACAAATTAGTTAGTGTACTTCAGATTCACTAAAAATCAAAAAATAAACAAAAAATTTAACAAAACAAAAAAACGACTTCAAAAAATGCACTAAAAAGTAAAAAAATAATTTCGTATTCTTCTATAACTTCATAATCAACTTACTTTTTCTAATCATCAAAATGTAGGTACGATTGTTATTTTTGGAGTCGGTGTCAGCCAGTCGCAAGCACATCTCACCTATAACTATGTATGTAGTTACAAACCTACCTTGACTGACACCGACTCCAAAAATAAAAATCGTACCTACATATTGATGATTAGAAAAAGTAAGTTAATTATGAAGTTATAGAAGAATACGAAATTATTTTTTTACTTTTTAGTGCATTTTTTGAAGTCGTTTTTTTGTTTTGTTAAAATTTTTCAATTGTGTATTAAAAAAATAATGTTTAGTTTACAGATGAATAGGAATGCTGTTCTTTGTTGAACAGTTATTTAAATGGTAGGTGAGGCGAAGAACTAGCGATAATCAAAACCGCGTGGCTAATATTCAAACACGAATGATGATAAATAAATAAAATGATTTCTCCGAATGGAAACGGATTGCTTTTACGACTCTACAACTCGACTGTGGAACGACCTGAACGTAAGGACGAGTTATCTCACAGCATATGGAAAATTGATCAAATTTCAAAGTTAATATTCAAGTTCTGTGAAAGTCCTATCCAAGTTCTGTTTTATGCGGAACTACTGGCCCATGATGAAATAATAATAAAACTTGAATAAAACTTTGATGGATTGATGATTTCTATGAAGTTGTAGTGTTTCTTTCTCAACAACATGGGTTTCTCCAAGATCAAGGTTCACCCTTTCATCCCTAAAGAAAACATAAATCCTTATGGGAAATTTGATACCCTGAAGTACATAGGACTACATGAGGAGAGATGATGTCATATTTTATCTTTTTTTTTTGTAAAATTGTTTTTTTGACACAATTTTTTGAATATCAAATCAGACTTTTAAACGAATGAATGTTTCAATAAAAATATGTGACAGGATTGTTCTGCCAACCAAAATGCTGAGATAAATCATCAAAATTCGATATGCTTTCATGTAAAAGTTAACATTACTAGAATACACAACTTTATTTGGGACACAGACGTAAACAACATTAAAAACAAACGAAGAACGGAAAGTTCGCGCGAATTTCCTTTTTTATTTATCAAAACTTCAATGGGGTACATGATGTAAAAAAAACACATAAAAAAATCTCTCAAACCAATGTACAGACATTAGTTATTACACTTTTTATCAAGGTATTTATTTGTATCCAGACGCGGTAGTCTGCTATTTGGAACACTTTAATAATAATTAATTATCAACTTCAAATTACACTCACATAATTTTTAGAATTACGTTTCCTCTTTCCATGTGTGTAATTATTTTTGAGGTGTCATGAAAACCTCGCACTTTCTTAATGTGTTAACTACACCATAAACTTTTAATCTACCAAAAATCTGCATATCGCCTTATTACAACAGGTGGCGCCAACCCAACGCCCCCACTCGATTTCCTAAGTCAGTAACTTTATTTGTAAATAAATAATAAAAAATCAATTTTTACGTTCTTGAGAAGTAATGTATGCATTAGGTATATTATACAGAATATTACATACGAATAGCTGCCGATACGTTGTAACTCAAACATACCCCCTCCTGCACGATAACGGCGGTGTTGTAATGTCAAAACAGGGTATTAGTGTGTTTGTCCTGGTAGAACGCTGTATTTTGTAGTTGCAATGTTCTGTCATTACAGAAGAGTTCTTTTTCAGCTGCAGCATTGGGCCAATGTCAATGTTGTATTTTTACAAACTATTAATACTGTTAAAAACGTGTGAAAGATTGAAAGCTTATTTTTCTGATTCTGATCATTGTACAAAAAATGTGTAATTTTTCATAATATTTATAAAATGGTTCCAACTGGCTCCAACGTCATTAGGACAAAAAAACGCCACGGCTGGTAAGACGACTGTCATCGACGTTTCCCGGCATGATGTCAAAGCCACCGAATTCGCGAATAAAAACGGAGGCAAATCGAAAATGGCATGTTTTAAATTGTTATAGAAAATTTTATTCGTCAATATAAAAGTATAATAAAAATACCGGAGATATTCAAATACAAGAGATATGCTATGGTGTCCGCCCGACTGTTGGCGGATTACTTCCTAATGGGAATACTTTGAATACGGTAAGTTTTTTTTTTTTTTTTTTTTTTTTTTTTTTTTTTTTTTTTTTTTTTTTTTTTTTTTTTTATTTCATATATTTTTTATTAGTAACAGATATTTGGGTTTTTTTTGGCTACCACACTAGGCTAAGCCCGTGTTGTGGTAGTCGTACATTTAATATTTTAACATTTCAAAAAATATTAAGAAATACTTAAAACTAAAGAGAAAAAAAAAGACCATATTTTAAAGAAAAGTAAAAATGAAAATTCAAATTCAAATTTTGAAATACAAAAATTAATAATGAAAATTAAATGTTAAGAACTCAAGTGTTCTGTATAAATTAAAACATATAATTATATAAATCAAAATTAAAAACATATATAAATTTAGTGAAAAACTAAGAGAAAAAAATAACAACATTTTAAAGTAAAATAGAAATACAAATGGAAATTAAAATTTTGAAATGCAAAAATTAATAATTAAAATGTAGTGTTAGAACTCATGAATTCTTTAAAGTGCGTTCGTCCCCTTTCAAAAATCCAATGTTGTACACGTGTTATAAAAAGAGAATTATAATTACTTGACTTTATGTCAGTACTCAGAGCATTATATATTTTAGGAGCGATGAACCAGAATTGTCGTTGAGCGAATGAGGTGTTAGTTTTTGGGACCACGCAACCCAGGTTTGATGAAAAGCGGGTGTGTGCTTGATGTTGTGGAGCAATTAATAGATTATTTTTTCGTATATAACAAATGCTTGTTTTAGTAAATAGCTGTCGAATATCTAAGAGTAAGTAGTTGATTTTTTATGGTATGCAGTAGAAATGGTTAACAATATAGTTTGAATACAGAAAAAATTAGTTCATTTAGTTGATTTTTTAAGGTGTACATTGGAATTGGTTAACAATATCGGCGACACTAATCAAGAAAGGAACGCTCCGATGGTTTGGGCATGTAGAGCGAATGAACGAGTGTAAGGAGAATATATGACGCAAATGTGTATGGTAGAAGAAGTGAGCACGCCCGAGAAAGACATGGCACGACGAAGTGAATCAGATACTTGAGTCGGGTCATGTCAAGAGTCAGAATAATAGAAGAGCATGAATGAGACGATGTATGAATGTGAACGAGGCAAGGAGTGTGTCCCAAGACCGAGTTGTTTGGCGGTCCGTCCTCTCTGCCTACCCATGCGGGGAAAAGGCGTGATGGTTAGTTAGTTAGCTAGTTATATCGGCGACACCAGGAAACACCGTCCCACCCAGTAAAAACTGCGGATAGCCCATCTCTTGTATTTCAATATCTTTGAAAAATACCTTCAACATAATTTTTATCTTAAATTTTTCGAGAATAAATCGCCATCTCTTTTATCAACGCATTATGTAAATAATAAGTTGTAGTAAGTAGAGGTCCCAAAAACCTTTCCCCGCACCCTTTAATCTCCCTTCGGATAGAACCCCGCCCCCATCCCCCCACTTGGAGTAGATTCCCCTCAATTTGAACGCTATTAGCCGGTTCACAGGGTTCAATCTTTGTTGATCCACTCGACAATTGAAAGCTAAGTGTGAACACTTTGTCAACATAAAAACTTAATCAAGTTTTTTGTTGACTAGCTAAAGTTGATAGCCCGTCTACTTTTGACTTTCGATTATGACCATCGCCATCTTGGTATGTCCATCGTTCGAGTTTCATACCGAATCGACGCGTATGAACACACGTTTCCACTCGCTTGTTATTTACTCGTGGGCAAAAGTAGACGTCAATCGTGTTAGTTCATTTATGCCAATATTCGTCAGACATTCCTGGTTTCTACCGTCATGGAATCCGTTTCAACGAAAAAATATCTAAAATGGTCGGATGATTTGATGTTCAGATTTAGGGTCTGTACCAAAGCCATCCCTGTCTTTGGGAACAAAATCAAGAAGTGTACAAAAATAAAAATGCCGTGATACTGCAATAAATAATATTATTTTTGAAATGGGTATTGTGGAACTGACGCCGACCGATGTAAAAAATAAAATAAAAACTATTAGAACGATGTACAAGAAGGAACTAGGATTAATTATTGAATCAATGAACAACTGCTCGCATGATCGAATCTTGCTTTTGAATTTTATCGCCAATTTTGGCAAGCAGCTCATAAAATTGTTTTTTCTGTCATCCTCAAGTGATTTCTATATCCTTCGGAGCTAGGGCCATCTCTTTCAAAATTGTGTTCGATGCGCCTAATACAGTCCTTCTCATGATCCATATTCTCGCCCAAATACGTTGTTTTTTATGCTTTTTCATAATCTCGAGCTCGTCTCGCAGAACATCAGAAATCAGAGAGACGCACGCACTGACAATTTCAGTTGACGCCATCTTGAATGTCAAATTCGGTTCTAACATAATCTTATTCAACTTTTTATGTTAAATAGAAGTGGATCAACAACAATCGAAACGTCTGAACGCGGCAATACGCCCTTGCTCCACTTTCTACTTTCTTCTGTATTTGAGGTAAATCTTTCCAAATTCCCTTTCAAATTACAAAAAGTTTTCTCGAAATTAAATAGTGTGTTTATAATTATTGAAAATATGTGCTAAAAATATTATAACGTAATCTCAATTTTAGATATTTACCTTGAATCTAAATCTGACTTTAGAATAATATATTGCTGGTCGTTGTGCCAATAATTCCTGCTTTATTAAATATTATAGGAGTCACAATTTAGAACTTCACCAGACCTTGAAGAATCTTGTACAAAGAAGTTATTTATTACGTCAAAAAAATATCACTTTCAAGAATTCAATCAATTTTTGCTCATGATCTTTTCATGTTTTTTTTCCAAAATCGTTAACATAAAATCTACTTTCATACACGACTTCAAAATACCAAAATATGACAGTAATTTCTTAGATCAGCAATGTCATCAGCTATCGGAAGGTTGATGGAACCAAAGCGCACTCCAGATGGTAAGGTAGATGATTGCGCTTTCGGAATGACAGATCAGCTTGAAATAGAATATCGCATGAACTAAAACCTTCGATCAAGTATATCTTGGTCGAAGACTAAAACCGTATACTGAATTTTGAAACAGTCAAGATGATTTTTTTTTGTATATGAGCTATGAGCTCCACACAAGAGGCCCTGAGGGAAATTATTTTCCTCAGGGCCTCCTGTGTGGAGCTCATGTAAAAACCCGGGCACCCCTGCTAAATCACCAAACGTAGCGAACCACTTGGGGTGACCTATGGCAGAGGTGTTGGTTATCCAATAAAGGTTCCCGTGGCGTTGGTACCAATTCCCGCCTCCCAAATGCAGAATACAAGTCGAAACTCAAAACTATATCTTCGAAAAGTGATTTTTGGTGACTTTAGCTCCATCCTCAATTTGGGAGGCGGGAATGGGTACCGCCGCCCCGGGAACCTTTATTGGATAACCAACAACTCTGCCATAGGTCACCCCAAGTGGTTCGCTACGTTTGGTGATTTAGCAGGGGTGCCCGGGTTCATGGGGTGAGGTTTGTCTAGGTCTTGGAGGCGGATGACCAGGACATACTGAACCCCAGATTCCTACCCACCCCTAAAACCCTTTTCCTTCCCAGAACTCTCCTCTCCTTCCTTTCCTTAAAAAAACCCTCCACACAGCATCCCCAAAGATGACATAGGCCCTGAGGGAAATTATTTTCCTCAGGGCCTCCTGTGTGGAGCTCATGTAAAAAAATAAAAAATAATCCAGAAAGGTTTTACATTAACCCCAAACAGGAGACCTTGAGGAAAATAATTTCCCTCATGTTGGGAATGCTGTGTGGAGGGTCTTTATAAGGAAAGGAAGTTCTGGGAAGGAAAGGGTAAGAGGGGTGGGTAGGAATCTAGGGATCATTGTGTTCAGGATTGACGGATGTACGAATCCATTCCTCCCGCTGTGGTATAAGACCAGCGACAAAAGTTATAAGGTTTTCGCAAATCGGTCTCTTCCGTTTCAGCCCACCACGCAGTTGGTGGGCGAACACACCTCACCCGATGAACCCGGGCACCCCTACTTAGTCAGCAAACGTAGCGAACCACTTGGGGTGACCTATGGCAGAGATCTTTTTAGAGAAAGAAAGGAATGGAAGTTCTGGGAAGGAAAAAGGTATTAGGGGTGGGTGACTTACGTATGAATCCATCCCTCCCGCTGTGGTGCAAGGCGATTGGTCGTTAGAGTCCGGCTGGAGTTATGTCTAACCAGTCTCTCCCTATCCGGCCCGCCACGCAGTAGAAAACGCATTCCCCGCCAAAACCGAGACAAACCTCACCACTTGAACCCGGGCACCTCTGCTAAACCACCAAACGTAGCGAAGCACTTAGGGTGACCTAAGGCAGGGATGTTGGTTATCCATAATCCACCAGCTTTCAGGAGCCAATGGGAATATGGCATCTCCAATCGGGGTAAGTTTTGAGGCTGGAAAAAAAGCACTATAAAAATTGCCAAGAACTTAATTATCATTTCCAAACAAATTTTCGTTCATATTTTCTATTTAGTTCACATCAAGAATAAAACTACAACATGTCTCGTGGATTCTTAGGAAACTATTAGTTTCGGGTGTGCATTTGATTAGTCACACGCTGTTATTTTAGATCTTGGAAAACCTATAACTTTTAACAACCGTGGAATGTTAAACCCTCCCGAAGTCACGTCAGTGTTTGTTTAGAGCTTAAAGCTGCGCCAGAAGTAATATACCATGAACCAACGCATACAACAGTTGCAGTAAAGCTATTTTCAATAGCCCAAAAAGCAACACACATATACCAGTAAACGAACAATAGGAATGCACAACACACACTAGTTCAGTAATGGGCAAAGTACGGCCCGCGGGCCAGCTCCGGCCCGCAAAGGTATTTAATCCGGCCCGCCGACGATCTTTCGAAATGACAAGTATACCTATTATATACTATTCATTTCGAAGGATTGTCGGCTTCAAAATATAATTATCGCGGGCTTTTATAGCCAGCCGTATAAAGTAAATTATTTGAATTTGAAAAAGAAGCCATTTCTAGACTAGCCACGTAGTTCATGTGTTGCGTTGCGATGCGGGTCCCATATATATTTCAGAACCAGAATCCTAATCACAATGTTGTATTTGTATAAATTGCATAATTTTCCAGGATGTACTTTGTAAATCTGCTTTAGATATTAGCCATGTGATTATAAAACTAATTAATACGATTCGAGCCCGGGGCTTGGTACACCGGCAATTTCAATAACTTCTGGTTGAAGTTGATGCCGATTACTCTGATCTTCTTTACCACACGAAAGTAAGATGGCTAAGTTGTGAGTATGCATTCGAGCGGATCTGGAATTTAAAAGAATAAATACAAGATTTTTTGAAGAGTAGAACAGAGAAATGGTCTGAATTCCAGATCTTGGAAAACAAAGATTGGCGTACCGATTTTGCATTTTTTACCGATTTGCTCGAAAACTATAATAAATTTTTAAAAAGATTTCAAGGAAGTGACCAATTTTTAGATAAGACTTGTCTAAAATCATTTAAAAATCAGCTTTTTCTGTTTTATAACTGCAATGAGAAGAATGATTTAACTAACTTTCGCGCTTAGAATCCGTGGCACCAGTGAGTGAGAACAAACTGAAAGAATTCAGTCAGGCATTGAAGAAACTTCACACAGAATTTGAAACTAGGTTTCAAGATTTTAAGAATATTCAGTCATCGCTTGATGTTTTTTCAATGCCGTTTAATGTGGACCCGAAGAATATCCCTGCAGAATTGCAGTTAGAAATTGTTGAAATGCAGTGCAGCCCCCATTTAAAACAATTGTTCTCAAAATCCGAAAAAACTGATTTTTTTAGAACACTGCCGAAAACTGAATATCCAAAGAAAACGCCCAGAAAATAATAGCGATGTTTTGGTCGTCGTATGTCTGCGAACAGACTTTTTCTGCCATGAAATTGCGGAATAATAATAACTAGGTTTTGCCCGTTGCAGCGGCAACTAACGGGTTAAAACACTATGCGATTTGACGTGTGAACGTGGATGAAGCGAGGAGCGGGTGTGTGTTAAATTAAATATATGAAGAAACCTGAGGTTACAGTGACCTTTCAACGCATGCCGGGTACCCGTTGTATATAATGTTATGTAGTGCAGCGCTTGCATTAAAATGTAATTTCCCAGGAATTTGAATGGAACCATTACAGTTAAGTTGACCCCGAGGTTACAGTGACCTTGCAACGCATGCCGAGTAACCGTTGTATATCATGTTATATATTGCAGGCACTTGCTTTAAAATGTTATTTCCCTGGAATTGGGATGGAACCATTACAGTTAAGTTGACCCCGAGGTTACAGTGACCTTGCAACGCATGCCAGGTACCCGTTGTATATAAGATTCTCCCAGCCAGATTCTCACAACCCTTCGCTTTGCACCGCAGTGTGAGGAATAGATTCATACGTCCGTTACTCCTGGCCACACTGACCCCCCAGATTCCTACCCACCCCTCATAACCTTTTCCTTCCCATATTTTCTTCTCCTTCCTTTCCCTTAAAAAAACCCACCGCACAGCATCCTCAAAGATGACATAGGCCCTTAGGGAAATTGTTTTCCTCGGTTCCTCCTGCGTGGTTGTTAAAAAAAACTTCCATTTTTTCAAGTTAAGCTTAACGTTTTGTGAAAGTTCTGTTCAAATTCTATTCGAGTTCTGTAATTATTTATGGTACCATAATTATTGGAAGGCTGTTTATCTCTCCAGCCAGATTCTCTCAACCCTTCGCCTTGAACCGCAGTGTGAGGAATAGATTCAAACGTCCGTCACTCCTGGCCACACTGACTACCAGATTCCTACCCACCCCTCATACCATTTTCCTTCCCACATCTTCTTCTCCTTCCTTTCCCTTAAAAAACCCTCCACACAGCATCCTCAAAGATGACATAGGCCCTTAGGGAAATTGTTTTCCTCGGTGCCTCCTGTGTGGAGCTAATGTAAAAAAAAAGTTTAGCAATGCATAATTTCATGATGCCAGAGCTCAATATTGTATATAGAAACCAATTAATGGTTCCCGGGGTGGCGATTCCAATTCCACGTTGAATGATTATCATTAAAATGCAAAATACATAAAAAGCGCTATGTAAATTTCATATTTTTGAAAAAAATGATCCCATTCAACTTCTAGTAATTTCATCACATATTTTACAAAAAAAAAACATACGCAATATCATCAGAAGATTCTGAGTCGTTATGTGCAGTAGCCTACTCAGATTCTGAGTAGGTACCCACACATCTGTAAAAAAAAAAAGTAATGAAAAATTTGTAAAATTTAGTATGTATATCCGAATGTAAATGAAGCAATCTACACTTTTTTCTGATGCGTAAAACAAAAACTTTAGCTATTCATTTGGACAGAAAATAAGATAAAAGTTCTCTCATACCTAGTACCTACCTACTAACACACATAATATATCTGTGTTCCTAGTTACCTACGTATTTTTACAAAACAAATAATTGCACCAACCAATTACCCATGTAATTTAATTTTAGTTAAATGTACATAATAAATAGTTCCAATACACGTAGGTACTGAAGCATTTTTTAAAATTACATCTTTGATTACTTCCTTTTATTTTATATCATAATTTTAAAGTAAATAAGTTCCTACTCATAGTGAATATTGTCATTTGAATTAATAAGCAATAACATCTCTATGCGGCCACTCTGATTGGACATCGGAATAGAATTCCAATCTCTCTCCTGATTGGCTGAAAGCTAAAAAAGATAGGGTCCGCCAATATTTCCTTACTCATTTTAAACAAACACAATTTGATGAACAATTTTTTTTTTTTTTTTAAATCGACCCTTTGATTTTATTTTTTGAAAATGTCATCTATCAAGTGTCCACCTTTCGAATTTAGCCACGCCAATACTATTTTCGTAATAAATAGTTATTCAGAACGAAAAATGTATTGAAATTTAAAAAAAAACTACGTATCTCATTTTGAAAAAAAATTATACGCTGCGAAAATCTTTGTCGCAACGGCCCGACTCCATTTTCTAAAAACAAAAAAAAATAAGAAAACATTATTAATAATATTACAAAATTAATCAATATATTTCCAACTGTATTTTTTTTACCACCCTGCACTTACATTCGTAAACACTGGCAAGCAACGAAAATCGGCATTATTTTAGTGAGAACGCATTAAGTACCTACCTATCCTGTAATAAATAACATTCTATGGCGCCTTTATTTTCTAAGAACATTCTTCATAAGCCGGTAGGTACCTACCTCAAACATACCGGGAAAAATAATATTGGTGTAGGTAGGTACCTACGCTTATTCTCAATAAATACTTGGCGAATTTGCAATAATTCAATGGAATGGTAGGTACCTACCGCGTTATAAATTGTGTTGTTTTAAATTTTCATATGGCCAGCGATTTTTACACTCTCAAAGAATTTACGAACACGTTTTTGACATGAAAATGTTTAATTTTTGGCAGCATCTCCTGACATATTTTATATGAGAATCATATGTATTATTGTTATTATAAGTTGCGGAATTTTTCCGGCTATCGTATTTTTAAAAAACATCTAGCCCGGAATCGGTTTTTCGTCGGCAATGTCGTTTTCCGAAAAACAACGACCCAAACCGCCGAGAGTTCCGTTTTGTTAGGCTAAAAATTTGACATCTAAGATTTTGACCATAGTCTTAGCATTTTCCTTTGTGGAAATTAACGGGTTTTTTGGTCATTTTTTTTTTTGAAACGCTATCTGTCGGCGGGAAATACAACCCAGCCGAATCGAGTGATTCGAGTAGAGCTTCTAGTTTTCGCCGCCGATTCGTATCGGAGAATAAATCCCTGTATATATTTCATTTTGTCGAAAAAAATTTACTCCCAGCTTCTTGTCTGAATTTGCTTCAACCGAAAGTGAACCTTAAGGTGGGTGAAACGTAAAGGGCAGAGTGGTCGTTTTTCGCATCAAGGAAAAAGTGCGCGGTCGAATAAACTGTGTATTAATATATATACTAGGTTTTGCCCGTTGCAGAAGCAACTGACGGGTTTAAACACTATGCGATTTGACGTGTGAACGTGGATGAAGCGAGGAAGAGTGTGTGTTAAATTAAATATATGAAGAAACCTGAGGTTACAGTGACCTTGCAACGCATGCTGGGTACCCGTTGTATATAATGTTATGTAGTGCAGCGCTTGCATTAAAATGTAATTTCCCAGGAATTGGAATGGAACCATTACAGTTAAGTTGACCCCGAGGTTACAGTGACCTTGCAACGCATGCCGAGTAACCGTTGTATATTATGTTATAAATTGCAGGCGCTTGCATTAAAATTTTATTTCCCGGGAATCGGGATGAAACCATTACAGTAAAGTTGACCCCTAGGTTACAGTGACCTTGCAACGCATACCGGGTACCCGTTGTATATAATGTTATATAGTGCAGGCGCTTGCTTTAAAATGTTATTTCCCGGGAATTGGGATGGAACCATTACAGTTAAGTTGACCCCGAGGTTACAGTGACCTTGCAACGCATGCCGTGTACCCGTTGTATATTATGTTATAAATTGCAGGCGCTTGCATTAAAATTTTATTTCCCGGGAATTGGGATGAAACCATTACAGTAAAGTTGACCCCTAGGTTACAGTGACCTTGCAACGCATGCCGGGTACCCGTTGTATATAATGTTATATAGTGCAGGCGCTTGCATTATAATGTAGTTTCCGGGGACTTGGGATGGAACCATTAGAGTTTAGTTGACCCTGAGGTTAAAGTGGCCTTGCAACGCATGCCGGGTACCCGTAGTATATAATGTTACATAGTGCAGTCGCTTGCATTATAATGTAGTTTCCCAGGACTTCGGATGGAAACATTACAGTTTTATTGACCCCGAGGTTAAAGCGGCCTTGCAACGCATGCCGGGTACCCGTTGTATATAATTTTATAAAGTGCATAATTTTATAATGTTGTTTCCCGGGACTTGGTAGGGAACCATTCAGGTTTAGTTGACCCCGAAGTTAAAGTGGCCTCGCAACGCATGCCGGGTACCGCAGTTTAGCAGTGCAAAATTTCATTATGCCGGAGCTCACTATTGTAGTTGTATTGTATTTCATTTTGCAAGTGTAAGTACTAAGTAGGTACTTTGTTGTAATATTTCACCAAAACGACGCCATTATGCTGTTGAGCATAAAATAATTTTCACTACAAATAAATTCATTCAATATCATGTTTTGATTTTTAAATGAAAAAAGTCCCCGCAAGTAAGTACCTACCTAGAACACGCGTAATGTATATATATATATACAATGTTCAAATAGAACACACTTAAAAATAAAAAAAATAATTAATAAAAAAAAATTACAATTCTTTAAATTTTTCTAGTAAATTTTCAGTTCTATAAAGTTCCGTTCGAGTTCTGTAATTATTTCAGTTTTGTGATGTAACTGGTCTGTAATGATAAAACAATAGAATTTGAGTAGAACCATCACAGAACGTGAAAATTAACTTTAAAAAAGTTCAATTATTCTGTATCATCGAAACAACCTTACCTTAGTATTTATTGCATTAAAACCTAATTCGTTGTGTAGGTACCCATTCAGGTAGGTACCTGCGCATTTCCTTAGATTCCGGCAATCTTAGCTTTTTTCATCATATTTGCAATACTACCGAAATAAGTAGGTACCTACCCCGAATGAAAAACGTGTTAATTTGACTGGCCAGCAAATATTTAAACTTCCGATGGAATCTGTGAGCGCGTATTTTGATGATTTTTTTTCGGAAAATTTCGAGTTTTGTCAGCATCTCCTGACGTATTTTATATGAGAATCATATGTTTTATTGGTGTTAAAAGTTGCGGAATCTATCCGGCTATCGTATTTTCAAAAAACATCTAGCCCGGAATCGGTTTTTCGGCGGTAATGTCGTTTTCCGAAAAACAACGACCGAAACCGCCGAGAGTTCCGTTTTGTTAGGCTAAAACTTTGACATTTGAGATCTGCGTCAACGGTCCTAGCATTTTCCTTTGTGAAATAAGCGGGTTTTTTCGTAATTTTTTTTTTTCAAACGCCATCTGTCGGCGGGAAATATAATCGTGTGATTCGAGTAGAGCTTCTAGTTTTCGCCGCCGATTCGTATCGGAGAATAATTCCCTGTATATATTTTTTTTGTCGGAAAAAAAAAACTCCCAGCTTCCTTGTCTGAATTTGCTTCGACCGAAAGTGAACCTTGAGGTGGGTGAAACGCAAAGGGCGTACTGGTCGTTTTTGCGTCAACAAAAAAGTGACCTTTTCCTGACCTACCCCAAAACCAAACAATACTATATATACTAGGTTTTGCCCGTTGCAGAAGCAACTGACGGGTTTAAACACTATGCGATTTGACGTCTGAACGTGGATGAAGCGAGGAAGAGTGTGTGTTAAATTAAATATATGAAGAAACCTGAGGTTACAGTGACCTTGCAACGCATGCCGGGTACCCGTTGTATATAATGTTATGTAGTGCAGCGCTTGCATTAAAATGTAATTTCCCAGGAATTGGAATGGAACCATTACAGTTAAGTTGACCCCGAGGTTACAGTGACCTTGCAACGCATGCCGGGTACCCATTGTATATAATGTTATGTAGTGCAGGCGCTTGCATTAAAAGGTAATTTCCCAGGAATTGGAATGGAACCATTACAGTTAAGTTGACCCCGAGGTTACAGTGACCTTGCAACGCATGCCGAGTAACCGTTGTATATTATGTTATAAATTGCAGGCGCTTGCATTAAAATTTTATTTCCCGGGAATCGGGATGAAACCATTACAGTAAAGTTGACCCCTAGGTTACAGTGACCTTGCAACGCATACCGGGTACCCGTTGTATATAATGTTATATAGTGCAGGCGCTTGCTTTAAAATGTTATTTCCCGGGAATTGGGATGGAACCATTACAGTTAAGTTGACCCCGAGGTTACAGTGACCTTGCAACGCATGCCGTGTACCCGTTGTATATTATGTTATAAATTGCAGGCGCTTGCATTAAAATTTTATTTCCCGGGAATCGGGATGAAACCATTACAGTAAAGTTGACCCCTAGGTTACAGTGACCTTGCAACGCATGCCGGGTACCCGTTGTATATAATGTTATATAGTGCAGGCGCTTGCATTATAATGTAGTTTCCGGGGACTTGGGATGGAACCATTAGAGTTTAGTTGACCCTGAGGTTAAAGTGGCCTTGCAACGCATGCCGGGTACCCGTAGTATATAATGTTACATAGTGCAGGCGCTTGCATTATAATGTAGCTTCCCAGGACTTCGGATGGAAACATTACAGTTTTATTGACCCCGAGGTTAAAGCGGCCTTGCAACGCATGCCGGGTACCCGTTGTATATAATTTTATAAAGTGCATAATTCTATAATGTTGTTTCCCGGGACTTGGTAGGGAACCATTACGGTTTAGTTGACCCCGAAGTTAAAGTGGCCTCGCAACGCATGCCGGGTACCCGCTGTATATAATTAATTTATTTACGCACAAATAGTCCATTAACAATAACAATCGGTTGCACGGTTTAGCAGTGCAAAATTTCATTATGCCGGAGCTCACTATTGTAGTTGTATTGTATTTCATTTTGCAAGTGTAAGTACTAAGTAGGTACTTTGTTGTAATATTTCACCAAAACGACGCCATTATGCTGTTGAGCATAAAATAATTTTCACTACAAATAAATTCATTCAATATCATGTTTTGATTTTTAAATGAAAAAAGTCCCCGCAAGTAAGTACCTACCTAGAACACGCGTAATGTATATATATATATACAATGTTCAAATAGAACACACTTAAAAATAAAAAAATAATTAATAAAAAAAAATGACAATTCTTTAAATTTTCAGTTCTATAAAGTTCCGTTCGAGTTCTGTAATTATTTCAGTTTTGTGATGTAACTGGTCTGTAATGATAAAACAATAGAATTTGAGTAGAACCATCACAGAACGTGAAAATTAACTTAAAAAAAAGTTCAATTATTCTGTATCATCGAAACAACCTTACCTTAGTATTTATTGCATTAAAACCTAATTCGTTGTGTAGGTACCCATTCAGGTAGGTACCTGCGCATTTCCTTAGATTCCGGCAATCTTAGCTTTTTTCATCATATTTGCAATACTACCGAAATAAGTAGGTACCTACCCCGAATGAAAAACGTGTTAATTTGAACTGGCCAGCAAATATTTAAACTTCTGATGGAATCTGTGAGCGCGTATTTTGAAGATTTTTTTTCGGAAAATTTCGAGTTTTGTCAGCATCTCCTGACGTATTTTATATGAGAATCATATGTTTTATTGGTGTTAAAAGTTGCGGAATCTATCCAGCTATCGTATTTTCAAAAAACATCTAGCCCGGAATCGGTTTTTCGGCGGTAATGTCGTTTTCCGAAAAACAACGACCGAAACCGCCGAGAGTTCCGTTTTGTTAGGCTAAAAATTTGACATCTGAGATCCTGACCTATGTCAATAGTCCTATATAGCATTTTCCTTTGTGAAATAAGCGGGTTTTTTCGTCATTTTTTTTTTTCAAACGCCGTCTGTCGGCGGGAAATATAATCGAGTGATTCGAGTAGAGCTTCTAGTTTTCGCCGACGATTCGTATCGGAGAATAATTCCCTGTATATATTTTTTTTGTCGAAAAAAAAAAACTCCCAGCTTCCTTGTCTGAATTTGCTTCGACCGAAAGTGAACCTTGAGGTGGGTGAAACGCAAAGGGCGTACTGGTCGTTTTTGCGTCAACAAAAAAGTGACCTTTTCCTGACCTACCCCAAAACCAAACAATACTATATATACTAGGTTTTGCCCGTTGCAGAAGCAACTGACGGGTTAAAACACTATGCGATTTGACGTGTGAACGTAGATGAAGCGAGGAGGAGTATGTGTTAAATTAAATATATCAAGAAACCTGAGTTCACAGTGACCTTGCAACGCATGCCGGTTACCCGTTGTATATAATGTTATGTAGTGCAGCGCTTGCATTAAAATTTAATTTGCCAGGAATTGGAATGGAACCATTACAGTTAAGTTGACCCCGAGGTTACAGTGACCTTGCAACGCATGCCGAGTAACCGTTGTATATTATGCTATAAATTGCAGGCGCTTGCATTAAAATTTTATTTCCCGGGAATCGGGATGAAACCATTACAGTAAAGTTGACCCCTAGGTTACAGTGACCTTGCAACGCATACCGGGTACCCGTTGTATATAATGTTATATAGTGCAGGCGCTTGCTTTAAAATGTTATTTCCCGGGAATTGGGATGGAACCATTACAGTTAAGTTGACCCCGAGGTTACAGTGACCTTGCAACGCATGCCGTGTACCCGTTGTATATTATGTTATAAATTGCAGGCGCTTGCATTAAAATTTTATTTCCCGGGAATCGGGATGAAACCATTACAGTAAAGTTGACCCCTAGGTTACAGTGACCTTGCAACGCATGCCGGGTACCCGTTGTATATAATGTTATATAGTGCAGGCGCTTGCATTATAATGTAGTTTCCGGGGACTTGGGATGGAACCATTAGAGTTTAGTTGACCCTGAGGTTAAAGTGGCCTTGCAACGCATGCCGGGTACCCGTAGTATATAATGTTACATAGTGCAGGCGCTTACATTATAATGTAGTTTCCCAGGACTTCGGATGGAAACATTACAGTTTTATTGACCCCGAGGTTAAAGCGGCCTTGCAACGCATGCCGGGTACCCGTTGTATATAATTTTATAAAGTGCATAATTTTATAATGTTGTTTCCCGGGACTTGGTAGGGAACCATTACGGTTTAGTTGACCCCGAAGTTAAAGTGGCCTCGCAACGCATGCCGGGTACCGCAGTTTAGCAGTGCAAAATTTCATTATGCCGGAGCTCACTATTGTAGTTGTATTGTATTTCATTTTGCAAGTGTAAGTACTAAGTAGGTACTTTGTTGTAATATTTCACCAAAACGACGCCATTATGCTGTTGAGCATAAAATAATTTTCACTACAAATAAATTCATTCAATATCATGTTTTGATTTTTAAATGAAAAAAGTCCCCGCAAGTAAGTACCTACCTAGAACACGCGTAATGTATATATATATACAATGTTCAAATAGAACACACTTAAAAATAAAAAAAAATTGACAATTCTTTAAATTTTTCTAGTAAATTTTCAGTTCTATAAAGTTCCGTTCGAGTTCTGTAATTATTTCAGTTTTGTGATGTAACTGGTCTGTAATGATAAAACAATAGAATTTGAGTAGAACCATCACAGAACGTGAAAATTAACTTAAAAAAAGTTCAATTATTCTGTATCATCGAAACAACCTTACCTTAGTATTTATTGCATTAAAACCTAATTCGTTGTGTAGGTACCCATTCAGGTAGGTACCTGCGCATTTCCTTAGATTCCGGCAATCTTAGCTTTTTTCATCATATTTGCAATACTACCGAAATAAGTAGGTACCTACCCCGAATGAAAAACGTGTTAATTTGAACTGGCCAGCAAATATTTAAACTTCCGATGGAATCTGTGAGCGCGTATTTTGATGATTTTTTTTCGGAAAATTTCGAGTTTTGTCAGCATCTCCTGACGTATTTTATATGAGAATCATATGTTTTATTGGTGTTAAAAGTTGCGGAATCTATCCGGCTATCGTATTTTCAAAAAACATCTAGCCCGGAATCGGTTTTTCGGCGGTAATGTCGTTTTCCGAAAAACAACGACCGAAACCGCCGAGAGTTCCGTTTTGTTAGGCTAAAAATTTGACATCTGAGATCCTGACCTATGTCAATAGTCCTATATAGCATTTTCCTTTGTGAAATTAGCGGGTTTTTTCCTAAATTTTTTTTTTCAAACGCCGTCTGTCGGCGGGAAATATAATCGAGTGATTCGAGTAGAGCTTCTAGTTTTCGCCGCCGATTCGTATCGGAGAATAAATCCCTGTATATATTTCATTTTGTCGGAAAAAAATTACCCCCAGTTTCCATTCGGAATTTGCTTCAACCGAAAGTGAACCTTGAGGTGGGTGAAACGCAAAGGGCGTACTGGTCGTTTTTGCGTCGACGAAAAAGTGAGCTTTTCCCGACCTACCCCAAAACCAAACAATACTATATATACTAGGTTTTGCCCGTTGCAGAAGCAACTGACGGGTTAAGACACTATGCGATTTGACGTGTGAACGTGGATGAAGCGAGGAGGAGTGTGTGTTAAATTAAATAAATGAAGAAACCTGAGTTCACAGTGACCTTGCAACGCATGCCGGGTACCCGTTGTATATAATGTTATGTAGTGCAGCGCTTGCATTAAAATGTAATTTCCCAGGAATTGGAATGGAACCGTTACAGTTAAGTTGACCATGAGGTTACAGTGACCTTGCAACGCATGCCGAGCAACCGTTGTATATCATTTTATATATTGCAGGCACTTGCTTTAAAATGTTATTTCCCGGGAATTGGGATGGAACCATTACAGTTAAGTTGACCCCGAGGTTACAGTGACCTTGCAACGCATGCCGGGAACCCGTTGTATATAATGTTATAATATAGTGCAGACGTTTGCAAGTTGCTTGCATTATAATGTAGTTTCCCGGAACTTGGAATGGAACCGTTAATGTTAAGTTGACCCCGAGGTTACAGTGATCTTGCAACGCATGCCGGGTAACAGTTGTATATAATGTTATGTAGAAATAAAAATTCCCTAAGATGACCTTTATTGGATAACCAACACTCATGCCGTAGGTCACCCCAAGTGGTTCGCTACGTTTGGTGATTTAGTAGGGGTGACCGGATTTATGGGGTGAGGTTTGTCTAGGTCTTGGAGGCGGATGACCAGGACACACTGAACCCCAGATTCCTACCCACCCCTTAAACCCTTTTCCTTCTCAGAACTCTCATATCCTTCTTTGCCTTAAAAAACCCTCCATCCAGCATCTCCAAAGATGACATGACAGTGAGGGAAATTATTTTCCTCAGGGTCTCCTGTGTGGAGCTTTTTCCTCCCCCCCTCTCGCGCCTCATTAATTCATTCCCGGTACATTTAGTTTTCAAAAAGCGAGAAATGTGCACCTACTTCGGTCGCCCGGTTCATTATTGTATCCCGATTGATCATTATTGTATTCAGAAACCATCGCGGGAATGCACACATCAAATTCCAAAAGTCTCATCGCAATCGGATGAACCAACACCGCTGTCAAAGGTCACCTAAGTGGTTCGCTACGTTTGATGACTTAGCAGGGGTGCCCGGGTTCATGGGATGAGGTTTGTCTAGGTCTTGGTGGCGGATACGTTTGACCTACCACTGCATGGCGGGCTGGATTGGAGGAGACTGATTGAGGGAGGCTTTTTATCTCTCCAGCCAGATTCTCTCAACCCTTCGCCTCGCACCGCAGTGTGAGGAATAGATTCATACGTCCGTTACTCCTGGCGACACTGACCCTCAGATTCCTACCCACCCCTCATACCCTTTTCCTTCTTATATCTTCTTCTCCTTTCTTTCCCTCAAAAAACCTTCGACACAGCATCCCCAAAGATGACATAGGCCCCTAGGGAAATTGTTTTCCTCGGTGCCTCCTGTGTGGAGCTAATGTAAAAAAAAGTTTAGCAATGCATAATTTCATGATGCCAGAGCTCACTATTGTATATAGAAACCAATGAATGGTTCCCGGGGCGGCGATACCAATTCCACGTTGAATGATTATCATTAAAATACAAAATACAAAAAAAAACGGTATGTAAATCTAATATTTTTGAAAAAAATTATACCATTCAACTTCAAGCAATTTATTATACATTTACAAAAAATTCATAAGCAATATCATCAGATTCTAAGTTGTTATGTGCATGTAGGTACCTGCATAGATTCTATGTAGAGTTACCTTCACATACGTAAAAAAAAACATATGAAATATATTTAGGCTGGGTTTTTCAAAAAATTTATTTAAAAATCTTCAATTTTTTAAGTTAATTTTAACGTTCTGTGAAAGTTCTGTTCAAATTCTATTCAAGTTCCGTAATTATTTCTATTTTGAAATAATAGTATAAATAAATAATAATAAATATTATAAGTTTTGAAGATAATTCAATAAATAAAAATCGCACATTACGTGAAAATGAACTTAATCAATTTAAAAATAACATTCCTACCAACAGTGGTTATCCAGAAGCAACCTCCGTGTTCCTACATATTTCAAAAATTACCATCTTGGATGATTTTTTTCATTTCATATCTTTAATTTTCGATTTAACATTTAAAGGAAAGAATCTCGTAAGCCGGTACCTACCTAGTACATACCGAGAAAAATAATAGTGGTGTAGGTAGGTACTTGCGCGTTTTCTCAATAAATACTTAGCGAATTAGCAATAATTCAATAGAACGGTAGGTACCTACCGCGATTTTCTGCATTTAAATCATTCACATTTTAAACGCCAGTACCTACCTCGAGTTTATATTAACTGGCTGGAAAATTATGCATTGTTGATGATAGATCGATTTCAGAAAATGTCAGAAAAATTTCAATATTTGATGCAATATAGTGTAACATTTTAAATGGGAAGCTACACATGTTTTAATTTTAAAAGTTTCTTAAACTTGTATACCTTCTATTTAATCAAAAACATTTCGTGCAAAATGTTTGTTTTCGCCGCAATCTAAGTTCCCGCAAAGGGCCTTTAAAATGTCATTTTTTCCAACATATTTTAGAGATCGCCGTTTAATTGATTGGAATAAATTTCTAGTGAAATCAGTTTTGTATGGGAAATCTCTTTACTAAACGGTTCGACGTTTTTTAACGGGTGAACCTGTCGGCGGGAAATATAACTGAGGTCGAATTTCTTCGTCGGTGAGAGATCTAATTGTAGTTTTCGCCGTTTGGGAGCGCTGTTGACCCTGCGTCATCTTTTTTATATGAAATCTGGTCTGACCCGCAGAGAACGCCGTCCGTGCCCCCTTTCGGGCCAAATTGATCTCTGCGGTCGGTGAAACTCGAGGAGCTGAGGTCGATTATCGCCTGCGGGTCGAGGCGGGCGACGGAAATCGAAAGGGCGTAAGCGTCTTTTTTTTTTTTAAGCGACAATATGCCGTGAGGTCTTGCGGATCGAGGGGAAAAAGTGTCGATTATCGCATCATCAAAACGCGTTTTTTTGGAACGGCCGTTTGTATGAAATCCCGGTCCACACGCCTTGCTCGGCCAAATCGACCTCTGCGGTCGGTGAAACTCGACAGGCAGAGTGGTCGATTTTCGCCTGTACCCGGACGATTAAAAAAAAAGTGAGTTTTCCTGACCTACCCCAAAACCAAACAATACTATATACTAGGTTTTGCCCGTTGCAGAAGCAACTGACGGGTTAAAGCGCTATGCGATTTGACGTGTGAACGTGGATGAAGCGAGGAGGAGTGTGTGTTAAATTAAATATATGAAGAAACCTGAGGTTACAGTGACCTTGCAACGCATGCCGGGTACCCGTTGTATATAATGTTATAATAAAGTGCAGGCATTTGAAAGGCGCTTGCATAATAATATAGTTTCCCCGAACTTGGAATGGAACCATCCCCGAGGTTACATTGATCTTGCAACGCATGCCGGGTACCCGTTGTATATAATGTTATAATATAGTGCAGGCGTTTGAAAGGTGCTTGCATTATAATGTAGTTTCTCGGAACTTGGAATGGAACCATTACAGTTAAGTTTACCCCGAGGTGACAGTGATATTGCAACGCATGCCGGGTACCCGTTGTATATAATGTACTGTAGTGCTGGCGCTTGCAATAAAACGTAATTTCCCAGGAATTGGGATGGAACCATTACAGTTAAGTAAAGTTGTCCCGGAGGTTACAGTGCCTTGCAACGCATGCCGGGTACCCGTTGTATATAATGTTTAATGTAGGGCAGGCGTTTGCAAGGCGCTTGCATTATAATGTCGTTTCCCGGAACTTGGAATGGAACCATTACAGTTAAGTTGACCCGGAGGTTACAGTGCCTTGCAACGCATGCCGGATACCCGTTTTATATAATGTTATTATATTTGCAAGGCGCTTGCATTATAATGTAGTTTCCCAGGACTTGGGATTCTAGAGCTCACTATTGTATATAGAAACCAATGAATGATTCCCGGGGCAGCGGTACCAATCTCACGTTCAATGATTATCATTAAAATGCAAAATGCAAAAAAAGCGTTTTATTAATTTAATATTTTTCATTATAATTATCCCGTTCAACTTCGAGCAATTTTATTATACATTTACAAATAAAAAACATAAGCAAAATCATCAGATGAATCCAAATTGTTATGTGCAGGTAGGTACCTACGTAGATTCTATGTAGAATATAATTTAAGCTGTTGTTTAAAAAAAAAATTTTAAATCTTCCTTTTTTAAAGTTAATCTTAACGTTTTGCGCAAGTTCTGTTCAAATTCTATTCGAGTTCTGTAATTATTTCTGTTTCCATAATAATTGGAAGGCTTTTGACCTCTCCAGCCAGATTCTCCCAACCCTTCGCATTGCACCGCAGTGTGAGGAATAGATTCATATGTCCGTCACTCCTGGCCACACTGTCCCCCATATTCCTAAAGACCCCTCATGCGTTTTTCCTTCCCATATCTTCTTCTCCTTCCTTTCCCTTAAAAAACCCACCCCATAGCATCCTCAAAGATGAC
Organism: Limnephilus marmoratus; assembly: GCA_917880885.1. Classification (NCBI taxonomy): domain Eukaryota; kingdom Metazoa; phylum Arthropoda; class Insecta; order Trichoptera; family Limnephilidae; genus Limnephilus; species Limnephilus marmoratus. Next base: position 3,518,625 of record OU862911.1, read on the forward strand.
ACAGGCCCCTAGGATTCATAACGGGCTTTTTCTAGCGTTATTTCGTGATGCCAAAGCTCACTTTTGTATTCTGAAACTGTATGTATTTGTCTAGGTCTTAGTGACGGATAGCCAGATTCTCCCAACCCTTCGCCTTGCACCGCAGTGTGAGGAATAGATTCATACGTCCGTTACTCCTGGCCACACTGACCCCCAGATTCCTACCCACCCCTCATACCTTATTCCTTCCCATATCTTCTTATCCTTCCTTTCCCTTAAAAAACCCTCCGCACAGCACCCTCAAAGATGACGTAGGCCCCTAGGGAAATTGTTTTCCTTGGAGCCTCCTGTGTGGAGCTAATGTAAAAAAAAAGTTTAGCACTGTATAATTTCATCCTGAGTTAACTCTGAGGTTGCAGTGACCTTGCAACGCATGCCGGGTACCCGTTGTATATAATATTATAATATTTGCAAGGCGCTTTCATTAAAATGTAGTTTCCCGGGACTTGGGATGCTAGAGCTCACTATTGTATATAGAAACCAATGAATGGTTCCCGGGGCAGCGGTACCAATCTCACGTTCAATGATTATCATTAAAATGCAAAATACAAAAAAAAGCGTTATGTTAATTTAATATTTTTCATAATAATTATCCCGTTCAACTTCAAGCAATTTCGTTATACATTTACAAAAAAAATACATAAGCAAAATCATCAGATGATTCCGAGTAGTTATGTGCAGGAAGGTACCTGCATAGATTCAAAAAGTGACCATCTGGAGTGATTAATTTAATTTCATATCATTAAATATTTAAATGAAAGAATTCTGTTCCTAAGCCGGTAGGTACCTACCTAGTAAACCGCGAGAAAAATAATTTTGCTCTAGGTACCCGTGTTCTCAATAAAATTTGCGTCAATATTGCGTATTTTGTTACTTTTCTTTCGATGGAAACGGTAGGTACCTACCTGCCCCGTTATAAATTGCATTTTTTTCATATGGCCAGTAATTCAATACTCTCGAATAATTTGAGAACGCATTTTCGACATGAATTTTTCAGGGAATGTGTGATGTTTGTCAGCTTCTACTGACATATTTTATAAGAGATGCTTATATAATATTGCTATCAAAAGATGCGTATTCCTCTAATCTATTAAATTTTTTAAAAATATCAAAGCTAAAATCGTTTTCTGGGCCGCAATTCCGTATTCCCCAACCGAAACCGCTGAGAGGTCCGTTTCGATAGCATAAACTGACATTTCAAATCTACATATAGCTGTCTCAGCATTAGCGAGCATGCAAAAAGAGATGGGTTAATCCTGACCTTACTCGATATTCTTAGCATTTTAATTTGCATTGAAACTAATGGAAAAAGACATCTCTTGGTTTTTAATGCGAACCTGTCGGCGGGAAGTGTAACCGAGCCGAATTGAGTGATTTTATTAGAGTTCAAGTTTTCGCCGCCAGTTTTTTTCTTTAAATTTTGTAGGCCAAAAAACGCTTAATTTTTGTCGCAAAGTCAAAGTACTGAAACGTGCACTGAATTTTTTTATCTGAAAGGGCGTAAGCGTCTTTTTCGTTTTTAAGCGACAATACGCCGTAAGGTCTTGCGGATCGAGGGGGAAAAGAGTCGATTATCGGATCACCAAAACGCGTTTTTTTGGAACGGCCGTTTGTATGAAATCCCGGTCCACAAGCCTTGCTCGGCCAAATCGACCTCTGCGGTCGGTGAAACTCGACAGGCAGAGTGGTCGATTTTCGCCTGTACCCGGAGGAATAAAAAAAAAAGTGAGTTTTCCTGACCTACCCCAAAACCAAACAATACTATATATATATATATAATTGTAATCTGTAACTTACAGTAGTGTGTGTATAAAGTTTTAAAACAAAATGCATTTTGGCTATACTCCTGGCCCTCCTCTGAAATTTCTTAAAATTTTCTGGCCCCCCATGAAGAAAGTTTGCCCACCACTGCACTAGTTCATGATAGATAAAACTATTAAAACCTACTAATTTCAGATGTGGACCCTAGTTCAATGAACTCGGATTGGTTTTGAATTTAAGTGTCATTTTCAATATGGGAACTGATTGTGTCAATAAGTTCCCATTGACGGCCGGCGTAGTCGCGGTAGTCAGCGGTAAGGCTCTTGACTCGCACACCGAAGGTCGCGGGATCGAATCCCGGCGTGGCAAATAATTTTTTTTTATTTATTTGAGTTATTTCACAATTTATATATATTTGCGGCACGTTCCAGAGTGGAAGATACTCTCAGTATCGCCCTGGTGTAAGACCATCATTCAGAATTGAAACGTTGCTCGAAATGGCATTAGCCGTGTTTGGTAACCAGATCTGAATAGCCAGGTACTTCCCGACCTTCCTCTTCCCTATCTCCTTCCCCTTCCCACTATCTTCAGCCTCACAACATGCCCCAATTGGGGATGCCATAATCTCACTAGCTTCAGATGGGAGCAGTTGGGACTCTTGTGCGGTATTCATATAAAAAAATAATAATAATAATTCAGACAAACAATAAAGTATCTACCTAAAATACAACATTTTTTTACCAAAGCTTAATTCTTAATATAGAATGTGAACTTCTTTTTTTGTTAATGTTCGTTTTGACAAGTAAAGACAGATTTCGTGATTTAGGGTCTGCGCTTTTTCTCTTTTCAAAATCAATTTGGTAGGCGGGTATGGGTACCGCCACCCCGGAAAATAGTTCGGTTCGTTTGGTGACTTAGCAGGGGTGCCCGGATTCATAGTGTGCGGTTTTTATCTTGGCGGTGGATGTGTTTGCTCATCTTTTGCGTGACGGCTGGATCGGGAAAGACTGGTTGAGGAAGACCTTTTGACTTCTTCAGCCGGACTTTCTCAGCCCATCGCCTTGCGCCGGAGTGAGAGGGATGGATTCATACATTCGTTACTCCTGGATACTGACCACCAGATTCCTACCCACCCCTTATACCTTTTTCATTATCAGAATTTCATCTCCTTCCTTTTCCTAAAAATATCCTCCAGACGCATCCAGTACCTACTGTGTGGAGCTAATTTCGAAAAAAAGCGTTATTTTCTGACGAACTAAATTTATCAAAATTAATATCCCTCGATTTCGCACCGGTCTGCATTAGTCTTTAATAAATTCTTTCACGTAATTATCAATTTAAAGTTAATTTCATAAAAAAAATATATTTGATGTTTCGTAAAAAAAAATACGACTGTCGTTTTTATTTTTACTGTTTCATTTGATGATGGACTCTGTCATTCGTCAGAAAAATGTTGTGACTTCCGATGACTGACAAAACATCAATGTTTGTCGAGACGTGAGTCACTGGAAAATTTCAAGGTCTAGGAACGGAAAAATATAAAAAGAATTATTGCGAATTTCCGTACTGACTTTATATATTTTAAATGTTTTTTTAACCCTTCAAAAATCAGGTGTATTTTGTCAGTAGGAAAAAATACACCAAAATAGTTCATTATAATTGATCCAGAAATAATTTTAACCCTTCAATCCTCAGAAGGACATTGCTAGCCACACGGTGACCAGACAATTGAGCCCTCGGTAGTTGGCCCCCCGATTATTATAAAATTATAATTTTTTGTGCATTATTTACCAATTTTAAACCTTAAATCGACTTTATAAATACCTTTAATAATACGTTGGCATTGATATCAAATGAATTTGTTTACAGTTACGATTTTTGTATTTATGAACTCAACTCAACATCCCCTTTGAAAGTCATTAAAAGTGAATATAAAAAATTGTACGTTAGATTAGGTTTAAGTTATTTATAGTGTCCGACCGAACTTTCGGTTTCGGTTTCGGTTTCGGCCTAGTTTCGGCCAAAAAACGAGTTTTGGCTTAGTTTCGGTTTCGGCCGCCATCCAGCCGAAACTACGGCCGAAACCGAAACTGAATTCGGAAGGTTTGTTCTGCGATCGGACATGTTCGGTGCGCAATATATGACCAAAGTTTAGAAGAAATTATTTTGTTCTTAAGATGAAAGCTCTTCATTTAGTTTAAGAGAATACACTTATTTTTTTCATACATTAAGTATTATCTGCATTAAAAATATTTTGTTATTGTCGGTAGGTAGGTACTTTTTAATTTTAATTGTATTATTGTAGTTCATTAAAAAGAGAATTATTTGCATTAAAAATATTTTGTTATTGTCGGTAGGTAGGTACTTTTTAATTTTAATTATATTGTAGTTTATTAAAAAGAGTGCCATACAATACGACCAAAGTTTAGAAGAAATTATTTGAGTATGTGGTTAAATATAAAGTGTTTGTTTTTTTGGTATAACTAATTATTTTGTTCTTAAGGTGAAAGAGTATTTTTTTGTTTAGTGTACATAAACAAATTAGGTTTTAAAAAGTCATTTTGTTTTCTACCTTTTATGAACTAATCATGTTAATAAAACATCTTCAAATAGGTAATACCTACTATTTCTTTTTTTAAATATTATTTACGAAGCGATTTACGATTAAGATTTCAAAAAGCATAAATAATTCATTTGAAATAAGGAGTGATAATTATGTTATGTTTATTTTTAGTTCAAATATCAGAGACTGAATGATTAATATATGATTTAAAAATAAAGGCTGATTAATTAAGATCGACCATTTTTTTCCACGAAAACATGACCTTATATGGTAGTTTCGGTTTCGGTTTCGGCCGAACCTGAGACCGAAGCCGAAACTCAGTTTCGTTTTCGGCCCTAAAAACTAATTTCGGTCGGACACTAGTATTTATCTTTTTTTTTCAAGGAGGTGTTGAATTGAGTTGATTTTGAGTTGCCATAGAACTAATATACAGACAGGTAGTTTTTTCCTTGATGTTTTTAAGTGAAAATATGTTTTACACTTTTGTAATTCGGCGGTACAACCTCTCTGCTCTCTATTTTGTATAAGTAGGTGTACCTATTTTCCCTAAACCGACTACATATTGTATGTAAGTATGCCAGGGACCAACTGTCGGGGGATAAACTATCATGGAACCTATCCACACCCATTACTCCTGAAGGATACATCTGACCGGGGTGTCTCTACAATATAAAATTATTTCCATCTCTTTTTTTATAATGCAGAGATAATTAGGGAGTTGAAAATACAATAAACAAATAATCATTCCTCTCAGTTTTAATAAAAAAAATCATACTTGATTCCATACATAAAATCTTAAAAATTATCAAAGTTTAAGAATACAAATTGGGGAGATTTTTTCGTTAACTGGTTAATAGTGGAAAATCATTTGTAATTCCATTTCCAATTCCATTTGCTCCAAAAATTTTAACATTAGATATCATACACGATAAAACTAAAATTCATAGCCAAAATTATTGCAAATCAAACTGTACAATAAGTAAAAACAACAAATAAAATTAAATATCTCGGAGTAATTATCGAAAAAAATCTGAAATGGAAAGAACAAATATGTCAAGTAGTAAGCAAAATCAGAAAATTAATATATATATTTTTAAGAATTAGAAATTTTCTGTCAAAAAAAATCTATATTTAATCTACTATGCCTTAGGTACGTTTTAAGATTTTCACAGCCAAAAGAATTTTTGTTATTTGTTTTTGGGGTGTTATGCCGTGCTGCGCTACCTCCTTCTTTAGCCAACGTTACGGACATCGTTACAGTATCCATCATCAGGGCAGATCCGGCACATCTACAGGATCTGCCGGATCTGCCCTGATGATGGACACTGCAACGATGTCCGTAACGTTGGCTAAAGAAGGAGGTAGCGCAGCACGGCATAACACCCCAAAAACAAATAACGAAAATACTATGCCTTAGTTCAATCCACTTTACAATACGCTATTATCAGTTGGGGATCCGCGTATAAATGTAACCTTCTTCCAATAGAAATTGTGCAAATAACAATTATTAAAATTATATTAAAAAAATCGTTGGACTACCCAACAGAACGCCTGTTGAAGAATTTCAAGTACCCACATTTAAAGATTTATACATTAAAAATTCATTAATTCAAATTATAAAAGAAAAAGATAAATATCCATTTTTAAATGAAAACAGAACTCGACTTAAACACGTTTTTCTATGCCCAAAACTAAATACATCTTTTGCACAACATACACTTACCAGGGAAGAACTTTTTTCAATCGTCTACCTGAAGAAATCACAAGCATTAATGATAAAACCCGAATACTGCTCTCTGTCAAGTCATTTTAAAAATATTCTTAAGAAAAAAACTACTGTCAATTAATTAATCTTACAAACATCCTTAGTTTTCTATAACATTCTTTCTTTTTTTAAATAGACACTATTATCAAAATAATTACTGCAGCACACATATATTTATGTACAATGAATTATTTAATTACCAACTAATAACGTTTATGTACACTCCCCTTCCATACACAAGCAAATGCTTTCAATGGAAGGATAGTAAAAAATCTGAGATGTAAAATTATGATGTAAATACCATGTTAAACATATTATTAAAAATAAAAAATAAAAATAAATAAAAAATTGTTTAAAAAAATAATTATTGTACATAGGCCATAAAATGATGTAAGTGTTTTCTTATTGTTTCCCTGCACATGCGTCCGCACAAACAATTCGTCCGTAAGCCGTGGCATTCCGAATTTCTACTGTGTTATAACAAGTTTCTCTTGAACACCTTAAGTTTTTAAGTTTCTAAAGTAACGTGTAATATTTTTAATATCATATCTGTACGTGTACATGTACCACGCCGAAACGGTAATTATATGAAATTCCCTCGATAGAAAAAAATCGTAAAGTGTGCTCCGAAAATTATTAAAAACATGTTTTAGATGTATTATGAAAAAAAAATCACAGTATTTTTCAAATGCTATTTAATACATTTCCCATGAGATTTTTGCTCTATTTTAAACGAGTCGTGTTTTATTAAACATTGCACAATTTTCGCTTAAATATTATCGTATAATATTAGCGCGCTCCCTTTATCATTCGTATATACATATCTCCCCTTCTTCTTTTTTTTGAGCGCTTACTACCTTAATCTTTTTAGAAGGTTCGTTAATGATTTAGAAGCATGGCGACTGGAACAGTTAATTAATGCGATAAAATGCTATAAATCATCAACTAGGAGCTAGAACTATGCTGGATGGAACTCGTGTTCAGTCTTCCTTTAAATAGACCATGGCAGACAGTAGACTCGAAGTTTCATGGGGTGTGGACTGTGGGACAGAGCGGGTATTGTGGGACTGGAAGGAAGAAAAGCAAGGAAGGAACGATGACCCCGCCGCACTATTTCCGTACAATATTGGGAAACTCGAAATATCTTACGAGACGACATGTGCACGAAGAATTTTAACTACCTTTTCACATATAGATTTCCACTGAAATTAATACGGCATAACTTGTGTTACCGATTCTCAAGTAGTATATATACCAAATTTTTATTTCTTTTATATATTCAATAATATTATTATTTAATTTATAAATACAGTTCATTTATAAACAAGTTCTGAATGTAATTATCATTATGCGTGACATTTGTTTCGCCCTCTGAAGGCATTATCAAACTATCTAATATGTCGAAACAGCTGTCACCCGTAACATTAATTACATACAGAACTTGTTTACAAATAAACTTTTTTTATAAATTAAATAATAATAATAATAATTAATTCATTAACTCCCCAATCCAAAGACTACATAGGCTTGGAAATAAATTCAGTTCCTTTAATATTTTCATTTATGCCTTACCTAAATTTATATCAGTAATTTCAAAAATTCTGATCTAAATTTTATTTATATTCTTCTAATATTGTTTTTGTTGTTATTTCTTTTTAATTCTGCTTCCTTTCTATTAGTGCAAAGGAAGAGAAATAATAATTAGTATATTATAATAAAACGAATATAAAACTTTATTCCACTTAATTTAATTCGACCGTAACGGGTTTCAGCTCGTCAAAGCCATCTTGGTACAAATATTTCCTAGTCTACGGTTTATATACACAACATATTGGGGAGGGGGAGAGGGGTGGTCTACAAGGATTTCAATCAATTACAATAATTATAATTGTTGCTAAGTCATTTTAGACTATCGAATTTCTAAATATTTTGGTAATTTCTGTAAGCTAATTACATTGGGTTTGCAGCTCACTTCAAATTACATTGATTGAAACTATTTTTCTATGCATTAACGTAACCTGTAAATTTAATACGTTTTCTTCCTCATTTTCCCGCTTAAACTGTTTTTTCCCGCCATAAAATTCCGCATTCCTAAAACCATAGAATAAATGCCTAAAAACCAACTTATTTGCTCATTCAAATAAAAATAGAACTCTTTTAAATTTAATGATGAAGAAAGATTAAGAAAGTACCTACTCCCGATTTATTTAACCCTTAATTACTCGCACAAAGAACATTACATAACTGCTCGCATGGGGTCACAGATGACCCCAAATAGTATGAGTAGTTTTTTTTATATATATTGAAATATATAAGTAGATGAAACTATTTTATTATTAAAGTACTTTGTTTATTCTGTAATATCTATAAGTAATAACATGAATTACTAAATAATTATACAAAAAAAGTTAAACTAAAATAATTACCAATAATTAACAATTTGTACTTAGGTATACTGAGATCATAGTTAATTCTCGTATTTTTAGGAACTCTCCGAATCACTCTTGTTACACTGTTGACAGTATATTTTAGAGTGATCATTGCACACAAATCTTGCATATTTCTTACATTTTGTTGGTACTTTGCTATATACTTACCTCTTCCAAAAAAGTTACGTAATTACTCGCACGGGGTCAGCGCTCAAGAGTGCAGCGACATGTCCTTCCACTCCCGTGACTTAGTCGCTACTAAAATAAAAACTTAGACGCGCATTATGGAGCTAGCGAGGGCGCGGGGGGAATCGGGCCGCGCCAAGTGCTTCATTTTTTATTCCGAAAATGCTTTGCCCCATGCGAGTAATTAAGGGTTAAACGTGGAACATCATTATCGAACCGTGGTTTGCTCGCGATCGAATAAACCGTCACTATAAATACGAGGTACATAATGGAACACAACAATGGCCATTTGCTGCATAAACTAAAAATATTATTACAATCTATTTTCAATTGATAATTTAAAACAAATAATATAAGTAATGAATGTCTCTCCGCGATGCGATTCTTTATGATCAACTGGCGTAGGTACCAACTAATGGCTAAACTTTAAGCAAATATTTGGGTTCAGAATTAATTTATTCATTATTAGGCTGCCAAGTTATTAAATTTACGCGCACGGGTTTATTTTCAGGATTCAATAATATATCTAATTTATGGTCCGAAATTCCGAAATGAGTTCCTTGCTCTCCATCTCCAGTCTCTACTGAAATCTTTCAGGTATTTCGGACGATTTATTCAATTTAGTTATAATCGAACATTGGCGAATATTTCAGATATATTTACGACTGCAAAAATAATGCACGAATAAACAGAATTAAATAGAATTTACAATAATTATTAATTTAATTAACGTAAAAAGAAATATTATGTTAAAAAATTGGCTCGCTGAAAGAAATAGGTCACCCCAAGTGGTTCGCTACATTTGGTGATTTAGCAGGGGTGACCGGGTTCACGGGGTGAGGTTTGTCTAGGTCTTGGAGGCGGATGACCGGGACACACTGAACCCCAGATTCCTACCCACCCCTTAAACCCTTTTCCTTCCCAGAACTTTCCTCTCCTCCTTTTCCTTAAAAAACCGTCCACACAGCATCCCCAAAGATGACATAAGCCTTGAGGGAAATTATTTTCCTCAGGGTCTCCTGTGTGGAGCTCATGTAAAAAAAATAGTTTGTGATTGACTCTGATACAAACAATTTCTAACTACATATTCTCCTACATATATTTTTATAGTTCCTATATTATGTTATATCTCATCAGCTTATATCTCTTATGCTATACATGCATACATAGTTTTATTTTTGTTCGATACTATCACTGATGACCTCCTCATGGTTGATATTTAAAAATGTTTTCATTTTGTTATCTAACAAGTTGGGAGGCGGGTATGGGTACCGCCGCCCCGGGAACCATTTATTGGATAACCAACACCTCTGCCACAGGTCACCCCAAGTGGTTCGCTACGTTTGGTAGCTTAGCAGGGGTGACCGGATTCACAGGACGAGGTTTGTCCTATCTTGGCGGCGGACGCGTCTGCCCACCAACTGTGCAGCAGGCCAGATCGGGAGAGATTGGTCGAGGGAGATCTTTTGACCTCTCCAGCAGGACTCTCTCGGAAAATTGCATTGCTCCGCAGTGGTGAGGATAGATTCACACATCCGTCACCCTTGGATACACCGACTCCAGGTTCCTAGCCACCCCTCTTACCTTTTTTCCTACCCAGAACTTCCTCTCCTTCCTTTTCCTAAAATGACCCTCCACACAGCATCCCCGAAGATGACATACACCTTGAAGGGAATTATTTTCCTCAGGGCCTCCTATGTGGAGCTAAAGTAAAAAAAAATCTCTGTGTTAATATTAACTATTATTATTTTGTAAAGTGCATGTATGTGTATAAATAGTTATTATTTATTTGTTTAAATAATTGCATAATATGTAAATGTGCATTTACATGCAAGTTATATATATATATATACTAACATGTACATATTTTCCCCTTAAGGCTCTGCAACCGGGCTCGAAAAGAAGAAGATGGAGAAACACTTAAATGAAACACTGTGAATTTTTTCATGCACATAACTTGTAAAATAACTTTTTTTTTTTTTTTAATACATTTTTTATTAGTAACAGATATTTGGTTTTTTTTGGCTACCACACTAGGCTAAGCCCGTGTTGTGGTAGTCGTACATTTAATATTTTAACATTTCAAAAAATATTAAGAAATACTTAAAACTAAAGAGATTAAAAAAAAATCATTTTTTAAAGAAAAGTAGAAATAAAAATGAAAATTCAAATTCAAATTTTGAAATACAAAAATTAATAATAAAGATTAAATGTTAAGAACTCAAGTGTTCTGTATAAATTAAAACATATAAGTATATAAATTAAAACTAAAAACATAAATAAATTTAGTGAAAAACTAAGAGAAAAAAATAACAACATTTTAAAGAAAAATAGAAATAAAAATGGAAATTAAAATTTTGAAATGCAAAAATTAATAATTAAAATGTAGTGTTAGAACTCATGAATTCTTTAAAGTACGTTCGTCCCCTTTCAAAAATCCAATGTTGTACACGTGTTATAAAAAGAGAATTAGAATTACTTGACTTTATGTCAGTACTCAGAGCATTATATATTTTAGGAGCGATGAACCAGAATTGTCGTTGAGCGAATGAGGTGTTAGTTTTTGGGACCACGCAACCCAGGTTTGATGAAAAGCGGGTGTGTGCTTGATGTTGTGGAGCAATTAATAGATTATTTTTTCGTATATAACAAATGCTTGTTTTAGTAAATAGCTGTCGAATATCTAAATATAACTGAAACAAACGTGTTAATAATAATTTTTGGAGCATACTTTGCGATTTTTTTCTATCGTGGGAATTTTATATAATTTGCGTTTCGGCGCGGGCAATGTCTAGATATTATCTTCAAGAATAACATATATTTTTAAGAGCTATAAAACTTACCGTGTTTATATGTAAGAAATCGGTAGAAATTCGGGTTGCGGGCCCTTAAAGCTAAGTAAAATTAATTATATTTTTATTTTCAAAGTTAAAAGCACCCATTGATTTGGTGGACCTTTCTCTTTTTCTGAATGATTTTATTTCCTATTTTATCGTGTTACTTTATCTTTCAAATAAAATTAAACTGTATATATGAAATGCAATTTTAACAGTCAAATTCATATTTCACCAAATTTGACTTTGTTATCGAATTAATTCACAATATTGTTTGCTAGATAAGACACCGATAACGTAAGATAAATGCAAAATTTATCAGCAGAACCATTTGAATTATTCACTAAGTAGACAAATTGTTTGTTGGGTTTAGTGGATCATTTGTGTATCAGATGCAATCGTCACAGTTATTTCAAAAGGAAGAAGACGAAGAACTTAAGTATTGACGTTGAAATACCATTTTTGCATTCTCATATTGACTTAATTAAGACCATAGATAAAATAACTCAAATATAATAATTGATAATCTTCACCGTTGGATACGTATTAAGATAGACACATGATGTGATGCATGTTTTTTCGGTTTTTACACCGTATTGCGCTTCCTCCTAATTGAATTCATCATTCATATAATAAAGGCCCAAAAACCCAAAAATGAATTACAATAATGAAAATCGTGCGCGAAAATTATATCTTCTGTGCATGTGTTTAATATTTTTGTGCTGTAGGTATCTGCTTATATACAGTTTTATATTAGTTTTCGAAAATCAAACATTATCAAATTGTTTAGGAAATTCCATTGTTCCACAATTTCAATATTGATAATTGTTGGTTAGAGTTCTAACAAAGGAAAAATATCATTACTAAACGTATGCAATATTTCTCTATAAAACTATTTAATATCCTCTCTCTTGCAATAAAAACCATAAAAAATAACAGACTCCAAATTCAGTGTTAAGATATGGATTATGGTCACGGGAAGGAAGAATTTTGATACAATATTGCCATCTAACAAATAATAACGCTTATGTTATGTTTTCTTCCAGATATTGCTTTATAATTTTCCTCTCATAATATTTGAACATACTTACAAAGCTTACAAAAAAATGAACACGTTTACAAAAAAACTTCACCTAATTTATAATTCGTACACAAAACCATTTACAATTTGACCTTTAGCACGGGGTACCCCAGTAAGGTCAGCACAATCTTTTAGACGTTTGTAAAAAATAATAATAAAAAAATTAAAATAATAAAATAAATAGCGATGTGTACTCTGCAATAATTTTGAAATTCTGTCACATTATCAATATATAAAACCAGACGATGATAATAATTATGGTATTTTATGCGGTACTCACCCACGAATTTCCCGGAAAATTTGTTGAAGAGTTTAAGGTTAGGTTTATTGGTTAGGCAAACAGGTTGATGCTTTTCATTGTATAAAGAAAGAAGGAAGATTGAACTAAACGAACTGAAAAACTGGTAAAAAAAACAGTGTTCAGTAACTATGTATATATCTAAACCCGTAACTATAATTAAACTTTTCAAAATGATACCGGAAAATACGTAAGCGTGGTTTATACAATTTTTCATATTTTACGATGACGTTTCGTTACACTATTCTATCGAATGATGCACTTTTGCGAAAGTACTGAAAATATGATCTAAATTCAGCAAGGACACTTGTATTACGATTGCGTTATTGTGGTTATTCAACTAGTTTTAGGATTCACGATATTATTTTAGAAATATTTGTCATGGGTACGGAGAGTAATTAGCGGTACTTTCGGCGGGTATTATTGTTTGTTACGTCGGTTGGGGCAAGTCATTAAGTTATGAATCAGCGTGTCTCAGTTTTGAAGACGAGAGTAAACAATGGCAGGTACTAGAGACAGCTGACTTCTCACAGCTGAGTAATGCGGCTCTCTCTTCTTCGCTTCTGACTCATCCTCTCTGTCGTCTCTCCCCCGCCCTGACTCATCAGCTTCGTCTCCCTTCCGCCCATCGTCTGCCGCCCCCGCCCAAGACGCTCGCACATGCACCCTTCTCTTTCTGTTATTCTTGTTTCACGGAAAAAAAATTATTGAAACTTCCGAAATAATGCAGTTTTTTAGGAATTCCGGAGAGGTTTTGAAATTGATACCACTGGAAGCATCCAGAATAAAAATCGTTGTTGCCACTTCATGTGAGCGTGTTTGAAGCATTGAAGCGTGTTTGTTTTTGTTTTTGTTTTTGAAGAAGATATGTATAGCTTCTGGGTAAGGTGTTTGTTGAATGTATCGCAGTTTTTGTTTGTTGTATGGGGTATGATTTCACCTTGGGTTGTTTGGTTGGTTGATGCCTGCTGGACTGATGTAGATGCAGGCGGCACCAAGAGCAGTTCACCTGCCGGGGGGGAGAGGGGTGGAGGGGTCAGCGCGGGCGGCGGCTGGGCGGGGCGGGGGCGGGGAGTGCAGGGCCGTGTGCACCGCGCCCATAGACTACCAGCCGCCCGCCACCAGAACAGCCATTCGAACATAAGTAGTCAGTGACGGTCGACAGCTATCAGCCAACGACAGCAACTAACCAATCAACTCCCAGGCGATCTCGTCCGGCACAACTACATTACACGACCGACCAGGTAGATACCTCTTCCAATCTTCCAGTGGATTGTGCTCTCTCTCTAAAAATTACTTCCGAGTGTCTAAACTAAACCTATTCTCCGCTAACTCGAGTGTCAATCTTCGCTTTTGCAACCGGGAAGAAAAATTAAAAGTGTTTTGTGAATTCGAGCAGCAATTTGTGTTGTGACTTCTGTAAGCGAGGAAAAGTGTTCGGGGGTGAAGCTACGGTGTGTTGCTTGTTCTTAAGGGATGTTCACCGAGGACTTTTTGGACTACTTTCATACAAAATTTTACTGTAAAACCGACGATTTATTTCGATTTCAAATTGTGAAAGCTCGGAAAATTCTGTGTCCATGTTTCATGTGATGCAAAGTGAAAGAAAGATTCTAAACCTTGTCAAAACTCCATGATCTTTGTATTAACACTCTTGTCAGTTCCGAGATACTTATATTTTTAAATCATTCATTTTATTGTTTATCAGTGGACTTTTTTTAATTGTTGTGCTAGTAATTTAAATGTCTAATTGGAAATTAGAAAGGGGTTATGTATATTTGCCCCAATAAAAAGCATCAACCTATCATTTAGCGACTTCAAACAAATGGCAGCTTGCCAAGTTTTTAACGACGGGAATTTCTCGAAGATGTGGTACACAAATATTTTCAATTCTAATAACGATGGAGTAAAAATTGTAATGTATGAAAAATATGGCAGAAATTGCAATAATGATATTTATTTTGGGGGTTAGAAATTTGATACTAAATATGATAATTGGTTTAAAAACAATCTAGCAAATTTTTAGGGTGAAATAGTGATAAAACGCATAATTTAATGTAAAAAAAATCCACTCACGATTTCTATTTTTATTAGAATAAAGATAAAATTTCGAAGGTATTTTACCGCATTTATGGAAATTCTCTTTGGTTTCCTGGAGAGAAAACGTGTTTTTTTTCTATGGAATTTTCCTAGAATGTAACCCAATATGCAGTGCGGGTGGGGCAGGAGGGGGTGTGTGAGGGAGGAGGGAAGGATGGGGCAACGGCTCCAAATTTGGCGCGCTCATAAATAGTTCGCCCTACTTATAAATACCGCGCGTATTATACTGTATCCCTCGATCGAAATCATTCACTCAGACCCTCGCTACGGAATAACACTTCTCCGGTAAATTAGCTCACATTTTCATCAAACAACAAACGTAAATATTACCCGCCTTTGAAAAGAAAGCTCACTTCTTCCCGCGTAATAATTCGAATTCAAATGGAATACCATCTTACGAAAAAAATAATATGTAGGTACTGGGTAGCTACTATCTACTCGGGTTCCTGCGCCAGTGATTCGTTGAAGTATTTATATTTAGGCGTCGGTTACCTGCCGCTTCGTTATTTTGGCACCGGCCGAATGAAATAAATCTTTTCATTTTGTTTTCGAATACGCGCAACGACTTCAAATCTTTTTTTACCGTGCGTAGGTTTACGCTTGTTTCATAACCCGCCCGGCTGACAATGTAACGCGCAATCGTAAACAACAAACATTGTTCCAATCGACTTTACGTTTTCATTGATTACGATTTAAAGGTTTTACAAAACAATACAATAAACAACATTTACTTAAAACTATAACGAAATCACAACTTAAATTATTTTTTTACGCGCCTAAAGTCTAACATCGGAGAAACAAATTATGTTTCCATAAACAAATCAAAATAATATTTATTTCGCTGGGAATACAATTTTTTTTCATTGATTGTTAATTCTGTATATTTCTTTTCTTTCCAGGCCAAACAACTAAATCAAAATGCCTTTCAAGCCAATTGAGAACCCCAAATGCCCCAAGTGCAGCAAGTCTGTCTACGCTGCTGAGGAGCGTGTGGCTGGAGGACTCAAGTTCCACAAGATGTGCTTCAAATGCGGTAAGTCCAAACTAAACTAAAATAATTATGGTAAACACGAAAAACTAAAGAAAGCATGGCAGCCAAACATAAAAAACTGTATTTTTTTAAAATTCAATAAAAGAGCAGGTAATAAAAACTTCAATTCCGAAACTGAGAAAAAAACTTCCTTTTGGAAAAGTGCATTTGCCTGACATCTAGTGAGTTTTCGAGGTATTAAAAACTTATTTCGTCTTGGAAAGAAAAAAGAAAATTGTATTTGTATGACATCTAGCTACAGTTATTTGAAAAAACAATTTTTGCGAAGGAAATACAGAATGATTTTTAACTTATTTTTCGCCATCCCTTAGCAATATTACTAAAACAATTGAAATGGTCACTTTATAAGTTGAAACCATTTATTGTTTGTTATTGCTTGAAGAGGAAAAGAGTGATTTTGACAAGGTGTTTTGTTGTTGATGTTACAGGAATGTGCAGCAAATTGCTCGACTCCACCAACTGCACCGAGCACGAGGGAGAGCTGTACTGCAAGAACTGCCATGGCCGCAAGTACGGACCCAAGGGATACGGATCCGGCGGTGGCGGATGCCTGATTGGAGTCCAGCTGGGCTCAGACGTCAGTGAAGCGTAAGTCGTGTGCTTTGTGTGATCCTCCTCCATTGTATCCACTGTATCTACTCGTATAATATACTTTACTCGACTCGGCCTGAGAAATACTTTCCTTATCTCCGTCGAATATCCATTTATCTGTTTTTGCAATTACTAGCCGCTTGGATCCATACTTGCATCGGATTACAAATCATTATTGTAAAGCATAGAGTCATTCGTTACTACCCTAGCATTAACCTGTTTGATAGCATTAACCCTGTGAAGCGGGAATTGTAAATACTAGAAGCCTCAAAGAAAGAGATGGGAGCAGTTTTGACGCGGCATGACCTAGTTCATTTGTTGGAAACAGGCAGTAAGTGAGCAGCCTTGCGGCCCCCGACGAGCTAGCTGCCGGGGCGCGGGTCCTTGGGTCTCCGGGTGTCGGCCCCCGCCACCCACCACACCCACCACCCACCGCCTAGGTCGGCTCCCGATGCACGTACACCCTGATCACGCGCAGGACATCCAGCGCTCTTTTCTTACTTTGTACCTAGTTTTAACACGTTCTTTAATATTTTTATAATCATTGGTACCTTTTTAAATTACATTTAGTTGTTTAAATTTCCACAAAAGTTTTAAACTTTTATTTGTCTTTGTATGTCATTATCTGTTATATGTTATCCATTTAATCAATAAAAAAAAAAAGAAAACATAAAAAGAACAACGTGTTATAGTTGTAGAAGTAAAGTAGACAGTGAGTCGAGGGCGTGTGTGAGTCGGTAGTTGTTAGACACGTGACAATGGTTCCTGCGAGACAGTCCCGTCAGGTAGGGACGCGCTCCCGCTCTCGGCTCAGCGTCTACTCGATACCCTTCCCCCTCCCATCCTAACTGCAGAGTGAGACTGCACCGGGACCAGCAACAGAAAGACACGGTGAGCGCACTTCTTACAGTGGCTAAGCATGGCTTCCAGCTTCTTCTCTTCTCTACTCTCTCCTCTTGCTCATCTGTTGTGTCTAACTAACTGTAGTGGCGGCTAATTGCATGCCTTGTAACGCTTCACTAACCAAGTTGGATGGAGTCAAGTCGCACTAACTCATGTCACCTGGGATGGGATAAGGAAAGTGTCCTCGGAAAGAGACGATGCGGGGGGCGGTGCGGGGTGTGGTGGGGGGCCCTCCGGACTTGTCCCATCGCTCGAAGCATCACATATTAATTTACTCTCATTTCAGTTCTGATATTATATTGTAACACAATAAAACGCACCCCTTAACTTTCGATTCGCCGCAACGCAGCCGAATGTTAGATCTTGGTATAATAGTCGTTTCTGAATTCACAAGGCTTTCTTAACAATTCTTAAGGCTGTGGGAGGTTGGTTGAGTTTTGGTGGTGAAACATAATAACGTCTTAGAGCAGTAACCGGAGCTTACTAGCGGAGCCCTCGTGCTGAGTGGATAGAGCTGACTTCTTGACTGTGCTTACAGGTCGACTGTGCGCAACGGGCTAACCAACGGAGCTTGCATGGAACCCCGGGTGATTGCCAAGGCTCCCGAGGGCCAGGGCTGCCCCCGCTGCGGAGGCTACGTCTACGCTGCTGAGCAGATGCTCGCCAGGGGACGTGTAAGTTTAAACCACTTTTATATATACAATAATACAGCCAACTCATCCGCTTTCAATCAAAACTTTTACAACTCACAAATATTGGCAATGAGAAAGTTTTTTCAAGAAACAATATCAGCTTATTATTGGCAAGATATTGAAGTCTCTAATACTTTAATACAAAAAATAGAAAGAGGGAACTGTTACTTCATAAACAATTTTATGATTTGACGCTCTCCAATCTAACAAAAAAAAGTTTATAAATATCCCTCAGACAATGCCTATAAAACATTATATATGGATACTTGATAGATGCTACAAGGTAAAAGTGTATAGAATATTTGAAGAACATGTGTTATTTGTAAACAACAGGGATATCACAGGCGATGCTTCAAGTGCTTGAATTGCAACAGAACTTTAGACTCCACGATGCACTGCGATGGACCAGATTTGGATATTTATTGCCGAGGTACACAACCTGATCTGATTCAGATTTATGTGTTTGTGGTACCTAAATGTGTCTTTAATAAAATGTTTGAAGCACGAAATCAATATTCCACCATATTGTTCTCACAAGTATTATGTTCCTGCATCTCTCCAATATTCTATTCAATACCTAATCATACTTTTTTATGGTCCATGCACGCATCCGCATAAAATTGTGTTAAGATTCATTAATTTAGAAGTGATAAATGCCACAATAGTCGGAATATCATCTTAATCATTACAATCAATAATGATTTATATCCGATACAAGCAAATTGCAATATTGTGCATTCTAAATTGATGATTGAATCCAATGTCATTGTGGATTCATGTTAGTCCATTCATGTCTTGTTCATATTGGAAGTCAAAAAGCTCTTTGGGTATTTTTCTGGTATGGTGCAATTGCTGTCACGGCATTTGTCAATTTCTAAGGGAAAATGCCGGAAGCTCTCAATGTGAACGGGGCATTACATTCATATTTTGATCATGCCATCTAAGTTAAGAACTGTATTTTGTTTGCATTTGCAAGTTTAAGACGACTGTTGTGAACACTGTAGCTAGAAATGCATTTACTATTGTTAAAGGGTTGGCATAAGGAGTGTTTCAAGTGTGGAGAATGTAACAAGGGACTGGACTCTGTGAACTGTTGCGAGGGGCCCGACAAAAACATCTACTGCAAAGGTAATTCACTCATCAATCAATCAATGCACTATTCACTTATATTCCCTCTACCCTTTGCTGTGTCATATCTTGGAATACACTATTACAATCTTAAATCTAAATATCAGTTAAATTCTTAAGCAACAAAATATTAATTGTGCAATTACCAAATCAATTATTTCACTGATATAAATAGTATAAAACAGAGATTTAACTCGAAAAATATAGTTCTCAGCTGAATCTTTTTCCATTTCGTAAATACTACTTGATGTGATCGCTTTGCAAGCAGTCTTAATATTTCTGAGATATGATGCAGCTTTGTATCATTCATCAGTATCATGTAACTGTTCTTTGTTTTGGAATGTTTTTGGTTTGACACTGTTTGTTGTGTCCCCGTAGGGTGTTACGGGAAGAAGTTCGGCCCCAAGGGTTACGGCTATGGCCAGGGATCTGGCGCGTTGCAGAGCGACTGCTTCCCCAGTGGGTAAGTCTCTAGCCACGCGCCAATATGACACCAACTCTGACATGTCCATCTATTTTCTCTACCGGCAACACTAAATTGTGAGAATAAATTCAAAATCTGAAAAAAAATCATAGAAAACCGTTAACAAAAGATTGGCATTTCATTAATTTTACTGTCAGTACCTATGAAAAAATAAAACAAATCTTCTCTATCAATATTGTTCACGATTCGACGCTTCCTGAGGTCATAGATGGATATGGTATGATCCTGAGTCTGTGTGCATGGTTGCCGCTGCTTTGAAATTAATTTCTCTTGGCATTCACGCTTTTCTGCTTAACTATACAGGGTGCTACGCTCAGCGATTTGGACCCCGTGGCATCGGTCACTCAGGGATGTCTTCTCTCGGCCTCATGTGCGATATAAGGGACTGTGAATGGCAGAGGTACATCTGACCCTCACCCTGTCCTATTTGTTATTTATAAATCCAACTAAATTGCAATGTGAATGCAATGTGAAACTGTAACCCAACAGTAGCAAACAAATTCTTGGTTTACTTCTTTAAATCCAGCTGTAATAACTGCAATGTTTGTATTTGGAAACCAGATATTGGATACTTAAGCATGAAACATTAATAAAATAATTTGATTAAGTATCCAATAAAAAAAAAATCAAGCACACATAAATATCATTGTTTTAAATTCAATACTAAATCATTTTGTATCATTTGTTCATCCTCTATTTGAAATTTAACAAACCTTTAAAAAAAAAAAGAGATTCATGAAAGAAGTTTGATAACAATATAAAGTATTTCCAAGAAATTAATATAAATTTTTCTTCCAAACTTCATTTCATCTATTAATCGCATGATCTTTATTCATAATAGTTTTACAGTTCATTTCTAATAAAACTTAAACACATAAATCATTATTTTCCCCTTGAAACCTTAAAAAAAAATAAAGTCCACAAATTGATGATCATTGATTTTTTGAAAACAAGCATAAAAAACCTGATCAAAATCTAAAAATTTTCATCAATCATTTGGTGGAAAGTTGCATGGCAGAGAACCTTTTGTACCACATTTAAAGATAAAATTTCAGATTTATGACATTGGTCTACAATTTATTATTGTCATTGAACAAATAATTAATAAATCTTATCACCAAGCACTAATAAATCATTTGACGATTCTTCTAGAGAAAGCAACTTATAAATTTGATGTTTCAACAGTGACCAAGCACCTAAGACAACGCTGATTGACACCACCTCCATCATGGCCAAGCCGGGCCAGGGATGCCCCCGCTGCGGCGGAGTGGTGTTCGCCGCTGAGCTGGTGTTGGCCAAGGGCCACGAGTGGCATCGCAAGTGCTTCAAGTGCAGGGACTGCACCAAGACCCTGGACTCCATCATTGCCTGCGACGGCCCTGACTCCGAGGTTTACTGCAAGACGTGCTACGGCAAGAAGTGGGGACCCCACGGATACGGGTTCGCTTGCGGATCCGGTTTCCTGCAGACTGATGGCTTGACGTGAGTTTAACAACTAAATTTTCCTTAATTTGTTACGAAAACTAGGAAGTAGTTACTCACCAAGAGAAGTGTTTGACTAAGCTTCTTGTTATCGAAGATACAAGAACTGTTAAATTATGTAAACAATTTTTTACATTAAAAGATGATTTTTCCCTTTCTTCGTTATGAGCCTTCTGGCATCCAGATTCGCACAAGGGCCTTCCTCAAATTCATCCTGATTGGCTCTCACCCATCCAAAACCTGGAGTTCTTTTCAAGTTGCCAATCTACCCCATTTGAGGGAATCACCGGCTCTTTTTCTCAACTAAGAACGCCATCTGTTGATATTGTAGAAATCAAAATCAAAAATCTCCGTAGAACAGTTCTAGTAACTTAAATTTAGTATTCCACCCTATCGATTTGTCGACTAATTAGCAATATCTCTTGTCCCCAGCGAGGATGAGATCTCCAAGAGCCGTCCCTTCTACAACCCCGACACCACGTCCATCAAGGCTCCCCCCGGCCAGGGTTGCCCCCGCTGCGGAGGAATGGTGTTTGCTGCTGAACAACAGCTCGCCAAGGGAACGGTAAGAATTACAATCTATCTTGTAAACTTATTAGAAATTTACACCAAACTTCGACAATCCAACACTATTTTTAATCCAAATCCCTTTTACTCTGTAGCTTGTTAACCAGAGAATTATTTTAACTGTCTCAAGTAAGTACCCAACAATACACTATATTTCATAGCTTAATATGTTCTTCAATTATTATTTCAGATGTGGCACAAGAAATGCTTCAACTGCGCCGAGTGCCACCGCCCGCTGGACTCCATGCTGGCCTGCGACGGCCCCGACAAGGAGATCCATTGCCGCGCCTGCTACGGCAAGCTCTTCGGCCCTAAGGGCTTCGGTTTTGGACATGCCCCCACCCTGGTCTGCGCCGACTCTGAGCCAACCAACCACCAGTGAGTACCATTACTTGGATACTTGAAGATATATCTTACCAAACCTCCTCACACTTCCATCAGTCTCAACATTTCCCAAGTAGGGATGCCAATGTTTCACTTGATACTCTTGTGCAGTATCACAAAGAAACATTAAATCAGAAAACAGTTGATAAATACTTGGAAGAAATCTCCTCTATCGATTTAAATCTCTTGGCTGTTGGTATACTTTCATCATAATTGTGAAAAAGTATCCAGTAATATAGACTAAAATCAATAATTTGAATTACAATAAAACAGTAATACACCGTAGTAAATCCAAGGGATACGGTGGATCCAAATGAAAAACCAATATAGCTGCGTAAATCTAAAGGTAGGACTGTTGAACCAAAGTATGACAAAATCTAACCAAACATTTTTTTGTTATTTTAGCTCTGAAGGAGCTGTCTTCACTGGAGCCAAGGCCGCAGCCGGCACTGGATGCCTTCGTTGCGGATTCCCCGTCTACGCTGCGGAACAGATGATCTCCAAGAACAAGATCTGGCACAGGCGTTGCTTCAACTGCTCAGATTGCCACAAATCACTGGTAAGCATTTCTCTTTACCTATGACTAATCAATAAAATAATTAAACGCAAATAACAAGTAGAAAAAACAATTTATTATCTAGCAGCTCTGTCAAACTGCAGTACATTTAAGATGTTCATATTCTGTTAGTTTTTAAATAATCACGCTCTTCTTCCTCCATGATCAAATGAGTGTTCAAGAACTCTTCTACTGAATCAGTATTCCACTTCTCGATGGCGATAACTTCACGGACGTTTCCATCCTTGTCTTGCAGTTTGATAATGGGATCCAATCCTCTTACATACTTAATTTGAAGGTTAGAAAATTTCGCTGGTCGAGTACTCTTGACGAACGCCTGAATTTGAGGATATGCCGAGAATTTACAGGTGCAAACTTCTAAGATAGCACTCGCGTATCTTTTATCGGTTGGCGAGTTCTCATCGCGTTGGCAGCATTCTTTGCAATGATCCCTCAAACTTTCGAGTCCAAAATCTTTCAATTGGTCGCAGGAAGAACACAATAAATTGGCTTTGTTAAAGCCTAACTGAGAACAATCCTCGGAAGAAAACTCGGCCTGGATCAGGCTCGCGAGTGATAACACACAAAGCACCAATATCTCGCTCTTAAATGATTTCATTTTGATATAACTCGGCTAAAGTGACAGCTCACAACAAAATTTGATGAACGACAGTTTAGGCCATAGAAATAGTGACACATAGATAGATAAGATAATACGTCTATGGATTCTATTGGCCAGAAAATGTCATCATTACCAGCCTACTAAAAATATGGTCAGTTCTTATCACAACACTTTTCGTAGTGCAGAAAATAAAATGAATATTTATATTATTATTTCAGGACTCCACCAATCTTTGCGACGGACCCGATGGAAACATTTACTGCCGTGGATGCTACGGAAGGAACTACGGACCCAAGGGAGTTGGTTTCGGAATGGGAGCAGGAACACTAACAATGTGTTGAATGCAATCAGCTTACAACTAAGATATTTATATTTCGCAATGTGATGATTGAATGAAACCAGATGTAAGATGGAAGACTCATCAGGGAACTGCTATTACATCCAGTTTATCGTGTATATTACATGAAATACAAACAAACACGCACACATTCAAGTTAAGACTTATGGTTCGCGGTGAGGTTTTTCATGTTTAATTGTGTAACAGAGAAACTGTGTCCGGGAATTAATTACTTTAATTATAAGAAGATGCTTTTTAAGTGTTATATTTTTTGCACAATAACAATTAAGACAGATATATTTATAATAATGAATAGTTCACGGTTTACCTAATTAACCAATCAGAGAAAGATGCGCTTTAATACATTACCTGCATTCTACTTCTACCTAAAGCAAACTAAAAGAGTGAATCTTGCAGACATTGTGAAATTGGGATGACTGAGTGAATTCGCCGAGCAAGAGACAGGAATCAGCAGCGAGCTGTTTCCCTAAGGCCTGTGTAATTATTATTCCAATAGCATCATCATTTATAATAATACATATTAATTATATCAAGAGAATTAGCTATTCTTCGATCGACCAGGCCCACACGCCTGAGGAAATATCATTTCATATTTTATTTTTCTACGCCAGTGAATATATTTACATTTTCACAAAGCTGTGCTGAGCCCCCCCCAAGGGCTGGAAATAAAATTACAAGGGAGATGAAATAACTAGCGCGAGGATACGTCGCCAGAGCTTGGAGCTTAGAGCCTTGGCTGGGCCCTCTACACTCTACAAACTACAATCGCTTTTAGGACAGCTTACATTTTAGTCAATAAGTTCACAAATAATCGAACAATATTATTTCGATTATTCTACAATATGTAAATTTTAATAAATAAAATAAAACTTCAATAAAAACTTAATACTGTTTTATTGTATATCCAAACTTACGCCAAACACATGATATTTTAGATTGTAAAACGATTTCTAAATAAAAAAACACAGAACCAACAAAGAAATAACACAACATTTTATAATGTAATGTTACATAACATAGAAAATAAATAACATAAAAGTTGAAATGAAATCCATAAAGGTGCAATAAAAAAATATATACACAGGGTGCTATTTGAATAACTTTAACCGTGGTTCACTACATTTGGTAATTTAGCAGGGGTGCCCAGGCTCATGGGGTGTGGTTTGTCTAGGTCTTGGAGGCAGATTACCAGGACACACTGAACCACAGATTCCTACCCACCTTTTTCCTCCCCAGAACTCCTGCTTCCTTTCTTTAAAAAAACCCTCCACACAGCATCCCTAAAGATGATATAGGCCCTGAAGGAAATTATTTTTCTCAGAGCTTCCCATGTGGGGCTCATGTAAAAAAAAAAAACCAGTGGTTCCCGACCTTTTTTTGACCAGGGACCACCATGATATTTATTTGTTCTCACAGGGACCACAAGGTACAATAATGAGCTCTTCTTGGACTTCAGCCACCTCTCCAACACTAATACCAAAAGGATTACGAATCAGCTTTTGGATACTTTTCGATTCGGATTTGTAGTAAAATGAATGAATGTTTCGCTGACCACATTTTAGATCTTGCGGACCACCGGTTGGGAACCACTGCTTTAATTATTCCTGACATTATTTGGAGTAAAAAATGTAAACGAAATTTTGGTCTCCGATTACTTTTTTCCACAAATTTTTTTCTTCCACATGTCATCACCAGTTACTCCGTAACTGACCAATCCATCACCCCGTCCCTGACTGTTGAATACACACTGATTTTTTTATGTTTTTAGAAAAAAATATATATAAAAAAAATGTATCCGAAGACCAAAATTTCAAATAAATTTTTTACTCCAAATAATGTCAGCAATCACCGGTTAAAGTAAATCAAGTACATCCCTTAACACCCTGTACACGTACTATTATATAACTAATGTAATGTGTTATGTTCGAAATTCACATCACCAATATCAATAAAGTGATTCACAATACACAACAGTTCCACTCGGAACAGTTCCACTCCAGACAAATCAGAATCATCTCAACTCAACACCTCTTTGAAGAGTAATTAAAAGCTATGAAAAAAAAATTAAGAGAGAGCCCAAAACGTAACCTATTTTTTATATATATTTTCTCATCACTTGGTTTTTCAAAGGAGGCGATGAGTTGAATTCCTTCCGAGTTGTCTGGTCACCATTCAAAACATACCCAGTGAAGACTAATTTTCATTAGATGTACATAATATAATTATTATCATCAATTAAATGATTATCTATTATAATATATTTAAACACAACTACATTTCCACCGTTGCAATTTTTAAACATTACAAATATTTTCTTTTCTATTCTATTGTGAAAGTACGAAACTTAATCACAAATTATCTTATAAAATACCTAGCGGTACCAATGTACTTTCTAAGTAAATGCTTAAATTTAACACACCTTATTATCACAGCTTCTGATTGTTATATGTAATAATGAATTTGGCAATATTTTGCATTGATATATGACATAAATAATAAATTTTTATAAAAAGAATTCATATGACTATCTATAACAAACTGTTCAATTATTTATGGCTTCGGGAAAATTGCCAAAAGAGTTATTATTATTTGTATTACATTATTTTTGTACTTAATTTTTTTTTTATTTACACCGTGCTCTAACGAGATTGAAAACAGATATAATATTTAGAGATGCTTATCAAATTTATAAACAGATTTGGATTCATAATATTTTTAACAAGAGATTGATTGAGCGATCAAAATAATTGATTACATACGATTAACACAGAAAACATTAGAACTATGGACACAATTCATACATGTATTGCTAATTTTAATTATATATCAAAATGTACTGTACTGCATTTGATCCCACAATGAGTTTCTTAACCTTGGGAATACAATGCATATAGCTGTGCGTGCACTGCATACTGAAAAAATTAACACAGAAAACATTTGAACAAATACAACAACACTTAAAGTCGTATTGCTAGCGTAGGGAGTGTGGCGAACCCGTCGCTCAGGGAGTGGAAACACAACCTGCAATAGCCATCCCAAGCCAAGGTGTGAGCTACCATGCTCAGGCTGAATGTCCTGGGGAACAATGTCACAAACGGTGCCGCCGAGAAATAGGGTCGCATCTCGGAGTATTTAGACCTTACTCCAGCACTCGGGGCTCTGCTGGAGTGGACCTTCTATTTCCCTAGACACTCGTGGGACAAAAAATTGGACCATTTGAAATCTAGGGATCTTTGGGGAACCTAGGAGTGCTGAGGCCACCTCTGTGAACTTCCTTTGTGGGGCCTGCAGGAGTAAACAAGAGGAGAAACCGTGGAGAGGAGAGCTGAGGCCACCTCAATGAACTCTTCCCGTGTGGGGCCTTCTGGGATCCAAGGGAAAGTGAACTCTTCTGGCGTGGGGCCTTCGGGGAACCAAGGAGGAGTGAAGTGGAGAAATGATATCCTCTTTCAATGTGGGGCCTTCGGGGAACCTTGTAGGAGTGGAGAGGAGATATGAGGCCACCTCTGTGAACTCTTCTCTTGTGGGGCCTCCAGGGAACCAAGGAGTGAAGAGGAGAGATTAGGTCCTCTTCCCTCGTGGGGCCTTCAGGGAGCCAAGGTGGGGTGGACTCTTTCCTTGTGGGGCCTTTCTGGGTAGGAACCAAAGGGAAAAATCATGGAGCCTTCAGGAAACTAAGGAGTGGAGAGAAGAAATGAGACCCTCTTCCCTCGTGGGGTCATCAAGGAACTAAGGAGCAGTGCGGAGAAGTGAAACCCTCTTCCCTCGTGGGGCCTTTAACTGGTGGTTTGCCGGGGTAGGCCAGCAAAAAGCACCACCAATTAGCGTTCGCAAAAAGCGGCATCCATGACACCCAATGACATTTCGTGTCCAGCGATTCTGACACTGTCCTTGAGAAATTTTGTACATAGAAAGGTCAAAGTCGTAGATAAAGGAATTTTTCCCGCGCATGCGCAAGAACTGCGCACATTCCCGCGCTCCGGTAAATTATTAATATAAATTATTTGGAGTGACCAGGCGCATTGCGGTTTTCTCTATGGTAAAGGGCGATAATAGAGCAAGCGATTCTGACCGTGTTCTTCATACACTTTCTTTATACATAAGGGTCAAAATCGAGTGTAAAATCTCAAACACACCGGTGCACGAACGGCATTCTACGAGTTAAGGAACCAAGGAGGAGTGCGGAGTAGAGGTGAGACTCTCTTTCCTTGTGGGGCCTCTAAGGAATCAAGGAGAAGTGCAGAGGAGAGGTGGGACTCTCTTCCCTCGTGGGGCCTTAAAGGAATTAAGGAGTGCAGAGGAAAGATGAGACTCTCTTCCCTCATGGGGCCTTCAAGGAACCAAGGAGGAGTGCAGAGGAAAGATGAGACCCTCTTCCACCGGGGAACCAAGGTGGAATGGACTCTTCCCTTGTGGAGCATTCAGGGAACTAAGGAGTGGAGAGGAGAGAGGTAAGTTTTCTTCCCTCATGGGGTCTTTCAGGAAACCAAGGTATAGTGGGGAGGAGAGATGAGGCCCTCTTCCCTCGTGGGACCTTCAGGGAACCAAGGTGGAGTGGAGAGGAGAGATGAGACCTGGGAAGACACATTGTGGAACCGGAAGATATAGCTT
Organism: Limnephilus marmoratus; assembly: GCA_917880885.1. Classification (NCBI taxonomy): domain Eukaryota; kingdom Metazoa; phylum Arthropoda; class Insecta; order Trichoptera; family Limnephilidae; genus Limnephilus; species Limnephilus marmoratus. The sequence continues at coordinate 3,547,110 of OU862911.1, forward strand.
AATTTCCAATGACAACCCCGGTGAACTTTATAAAAAGCACTGGGTTATTGTCAAAGGAATGAGGTAAAATAGAAAATAGTACAATGGGCCTACGGCCTAAACGCTCACGGGAACTGTATGTAAACCGTCTCCGCTCTAAAAAAAAAAAAAAAGGTGGTATTCTAGTCCAGAAATTTTAAATTTTTTTTTTTAGTATTGTCCTCGGAAGGGATTTTTCAAAAATTTCAATTATTTACCGAGTTACAACGATTTTAGTGATGCGGCAACAAACTGGTTCGACTGTAAAATATCGAAAAATAGGCGGTAGACGTTGCCTGACTTTGAAAACCTCTCTTATTCAAACTTTCTTTAACTTCATAGAATGAACATTTGAAGTGGAGGGAGATCCAATGTATGGAGCAGAAATCGCCGATTAAAAATATGTAAGTATACCGTACCATTATATGAGTAAAACTGCCTGAAACTTTACTCAAAACTTTAAACGCATTTTTCTCAAAACTACTTTTTTCAAGCTGGCGTGCATGATATCTCAAGTTCTACAGAACCGATTTATTTGCATTTTTGTGTGAACCTTCTCTATAGATCCCTCTATGTCGTCTAGCAGATTAAAGTCAAAACTTTAATTTTTAATACTTAAAAAAAAATTACTTCTCCGAGGTAGGGGCGATGGCGACATCTTTACTGATTAAGAATCCGTTGAATTTTTTTGTTTCAGAAGACCACAAGGGACCCCCACTTTACCAGCCAATAACTTTTTGAGTTTTGTATTCTTAAAATATAAATAAACAAATGATAAAAAAACAGACACTAAAAATATTCTTTGTTACTTTTTACAGAGCTCGAAAAAATGCCTGAAATTCGTGCCTCTAGACTAGAATACCCCTCCACTATTATTAGATTGCGATTTACATGAAATTTAAAAAATAAAATTATTACATACTTTACAAACAGGAGGAAGTTTTCAGATAAACTCACATTATAATATTATATTGTGTTAAAAATGAAAAAAAAGGAAATATCATTTGCTGCAAGAAAAATAATACTTATCACACACCCGTAGAAAAGTGCCATAAGTCAAAAAAGTTCATTCTACAGGAGAGCAAAAATAAATGTTGAGTTAGCGGTCCCATGGAAAAGAGATACTAGCGACATCTTGCGAAGATGGAGAAATCTAACTTAAATATGGTTTTCGTGGGGCATAGACAATCACAATCACTTTACTTTTCATAGATAAAACGTAAAATGGAAAATTTTGACTTGAGGGATGTGCGATATAAGTAATTAAAAACAAGAATTATGTCCACACATACAACAAAAAATTACTTTGAACTTAAAAAATACCTATGCCAGCACATTCTTAGTATGACCAGTAGATGATGTAAACAAACAAATAACAGAATGTTTCCAATAATCATACATAACAGGTGTTTTTAATCTTAGAAGGAAAAAAAGAATAGCTCTCTGTAATCCTAAGATTCCATAATAACATTTTAATACATAACATATGCACTAGCAATAAAAAAAAAACAACACAACACTTCTACTATTCCAGTAGCATCGCAACTCTGACGGATGAGGTAGTTTAGATTTGATGAATCAATATTAATCCGACTCCGAAGACCGTTCCGCAGACCTCCGTTTCTTTGCCAGAAACCGTGGCCCCTTGGGCCTCTTCTTGGCCTTGGAGCCCCCTGGCTCGATGGGCTCCGGGTTCTGGTTCTGCGGCAGCTCGGATGCAAAGTCGTAGCGGGCCTTGAGGCGCTCCCGGATGAAGAGGCCGCGGATGATGCGTCGCCAGTTTCCGTACACTCGCTTGTCAATCTTCTCGCGTGCGCGGGCTTCGGCTTCTTCTTGTTCCTGAAAAAGATATACATTCTTATGTAGAGCAGTATTTAAAACTAATTGTCACTTACACCATTTAAAATGAGTAATCGCATAGCAAAAATTTATTTCAACCACACCATCCCGGCGCCAGAAACAAGGCTCAACATTATTTTCACAGAATGAAGCATATAACTTTTGAAACGCTCTGTTCCCGTGATGCGAAATTTTCAGCCAGTTGAGGGAGACCCTATGATGTTTCCAGCCGGACTCTCTTAATTCATCACCTTGCACCGCAGTGGGAGAGTTGGATTCATACTTAAGTCATACTGATTCATACTTACTCCTGGACACACTCACCCCCGGATTTCTACGAGCCCCTTATACACTTTTCCTTCCCTAAACTTCCTTTCCTTAAGAAGATTTTCCACACAGCATCATCAAAGATGGCACAAACTCCGAGGGAAATTATTTTCCTCAGGACCTCCTGAGTGGATAAAAAAAAAATTGTACCTTCAGGAAATTAAAATTAATATCCCAATAATATATTGAAAATTAGCTTTTACCGGTGGCTTGGTTCACATGGTATTAGGGATAAATTACTGAACAGGAATGAAATGTTTTTCCAGGATAAAAAGTAACCTATGTCACTTCCCAGTCCTTCAACTATGCCTATACAAAAAAATAACCTCGGATCGGTCACTCTGTTGAGACGTGAAAGAAGGACAAAAAACAAACACACTTTCGCATTTAAAATATTGGTTAGGATGATGACATTACCTGTTCCCAAGCCTCAACGATCTGCTCCTTGAACTCCTCGCAGACCACAAAGCCGTCATATACCGGGTGCGACCAGCCCCCATGGAAGTCGAAGCCAGTCATGGCTGGGGCACAGTCAATGCCCAGCTTGCGGGCCACCTTATTGAGGCTCGGCACTGCAATACAAATAACACAAAACATATATTTTAAAATTTTTGCAGGAAAATAATTATTGCGAAATACTGTAAAATATAATTTTGGCACTCCTATATCACATTTATACATCTTAATTCTATGTATGCATTAAGCGGGGTCCATAGCTTTAACATTTGCCTCGACAGTCCCATAACAACATCCAATGTTTATATCAACATCATAAATATTGACAATTTTTATTGTGTTTCGAGCTTCCCACGTTCGACGGAAAACATTTCATAAACATTCCTCCCGGGTGAAGCGGGAAGGCAGGCGGGGCCGGCGGGGAGGTATAATTAATTTTTTGACAGACGCCGCGCAATGAGGTCGTGTATAGAGAATAAACGGAATGGATTTTTGTGCTTATGTGCAATGAGCGAGCGTAATCACGAGTTTAAAATATTATTATACCTAAATATAATATAATAATAAAAATATTTGATAATTAAATTATAGTATAACATCAAATATTTATATTATTATTCTGTTTTTGACGTAAATATTTACATACTCTAAATTGTTAATAGTAACTTTAGGTCGTGCAATAATCGATGTTAGTCGGAAATCTTTCATGATAAATAAATATGTGTTTTCTTCCTGATGTATCTTTTCTTCGTTGAACGCATTTTAACATTTATGTAAACGATTAACGTCGAACGTAAAGTTTTTTGGTATTTTGTCAACTGCGCGGACCTAATAATTATGATTTTAAATTGTAAATAAATACTGCCATAATGGATGATAATTTCTTTCGTTTTAACTTTTTCCACGCGACCGTAACAACAGTTGATACGGCAAAAAGCCACGCCTCACACGCGCCCGTATCAGCCCTTGTTACGCTATCTTCGACTGCCAATATCACAGCGTTCCTATATCACACTATTTTTTCCTGCTTGCTAGGCATTCGTGTAAATATCACGATGCTGACATCTTCAGGCATATTTCGAAAGTAAAATTGTATTTCGTAAAAAACATCTATAATCAAGTGAATGTATCCTCGCGCCTTTGAGTGCAGAGTTCGAAATTTACTCCACAGATGGCGTTAGTACTTTGCGCAAGCGCACGCAAGAGTTTCAAATTGACTATAACGGACAAGCGTCGAATTGTCGAGATCGCGTGTATTATAAACGTTTGTGTTGTTGTGAAACTGTGATTTTGACTTAATTTTATTACGGAAACATGCAAATGGAAGGTTTTGGGCTTCCTACATGAATTCCCGTGCGGGTAATTGGTGGAGGTCCTGATTTATCAGGACGATTTCGAACAAAGCTATTCAAAGTGTCATCAGAATTTAATAACACGTCTATTTTGGTTATAAATTAGTTACTAAAGTGCGTGTTTATTTTCGTGTTCTTTTTCGTACAGTTTCAAAGTTATTAGGAAATGTTCACAATAAGTTTTTAGTGTTTGAAATTGAGTTTTTAGTGTTTGGAATTGAATAAAAATGGCCCATATTTTGGAAGATGATGAAATTGAAAATATACTGCAGATGTTGGATTCTGATTATGAAATGTCCGAGGATGAATTTGTACCTTCGGAAATTTCAGATGCAGAAACTCAAGCTGATGAGTCTGTACGGGAAGAAGTGCTACACTCCTAGGTGTCAGGACCTCATATTCCAATAGTACACGAATTTGATGATTTTCAATCCGGCATTTCTGTACAATTTAACGAAAACTCAACAGAAAGTGATTTTTTTGAACATTTTTTGGATAGCTCCATTATGAATGAAATTGTAAGAGAAATACACGGCTACCATAGTTTTGTTCTCAATACAAAGGAATTTGGTGCGAATTCAAGAATTCATAAATGGAAGGACACAAATATTGAAGAAATGTATTTATTTATTGCAATAACCGCTAATGACAAGAAACCAACACTTGACTATTGAAGAGTATTGGAGTACAAATATATTTCTTAGTTCGCCTATTTCTGGCCAGATCATGAGTAGAGATCGATATCAACTGTTATTGCAAAATTTACATTTCTGTGACTCAAATTCGCCTTCTACAGATCGTCTTTATAAAATAAGGTTAGTTTTAAATCACACCCGAACACTATTCAAACAGTCTGTAATACCTTATGAAGATCTATGCTTAGATGAAAGCATAATTGTTTTCAAGGGTAGGCTTATTTTCAAACAGTATATTCCATCGAAACGGCACCGCTTTGGAATCAAAATGTTCGTTTTGTGTGATGTGAAAACTGGATACATTCTTGATTTTATAATTTACTGTGGAGAAGGCACGGAAATAACGGATGAGCAGAACTTGGGAATAACCGGCGCTGTTGTAACCACACTTCTAAATGATTATTTTGGCAAGGGGCACAATTTGCGGTGTGACAATTGGTACACAAGCCCAAAGTTATTCCAGTTTTTGCATTCGGAAAAAACGAATGCCTGTGGGACGGTAAAAAAAACCCGTAAGGAAATGCCCAAATTTAAAAAACTGAAAAAAGGTGAATTTGAGTCAAAAAGCCGCGGTCCCCTTTTAGCATTAAAATGGTGTGATAAAAGGGATGTACACATGCTTACTACCTTGCACGATGACACATTTAAAGAAACAGGGAAAATAAATCACCGAACTAAACAACCCATTCGCAAGCCCGCCTGTGTAATCGATTACAATAAATCTATGGGAACTGTTGACAAAGGCGACATGATGCTGAGCAGTTTATCATGTATGCGAAAGACGATAAAATAGTACAAAAAAGTATTTTTTCACATAATTGACCTGTATTTATTGAATGCACTTATTTTGTACACCCAAGTGACAGGTATAAAAAAGCCGTTAGCAGATTTTCAATTGGCGGTTATAATGCAACTTGTTGAGAAATATAAACCACAGGTTACACAAATACCACAGCCTACAACATCAGCCCACCTCAGTCCATTTCGGATTCTACCTAAACATGCCACTAAGCATATGGCAGGATTGATTCCAGCAACCGACAAATCAAATAAACCGCGCAGACGATGTCGTGTATGCCGACTTACAAAAAAAAATGCAATTAACGAGATACATGTGTAAAGAATGCGGCGTGTCGTTATGTATCGAACCCTGTTTTAAAAAATACCATACCTCAAAAAAATTGTGACCGGCATAAACTCCTCAAAAAAAAAAATTAAAAAAAAAAAATCTTTTAAGTGCTTAGATAATTAAAACAATATTTATTATATGACAAAATCTATTCGTTTCGTGTTTTAAGTGTTGAGTTTTAGAACTTGTTAACTTACGAATTAATAATAATAAGTGACTAGGTTTTGCCCGTTGCAGCGGCAACTAACGGGTTAAAACACTATGCGATTTGACGTGTGAACGTGGATGAAGCGAGGAGGAGTGTGTGTTTAATTAAATATATGAAGAAACCTGAGGCTACCGTCACCTTGCAACGCATGCCGGGTACCCGTTGTATATAATGTTATGTAGTGCAGCGCTTGCATGAAAATGTAATTTCCCGGGAATTGGGATGGAACCATTACAGAAAAGTTGACCCCGAGGTTACAGTGACCTTGCAACACATGCCAGGTACCCGTTGTATATAATGTTATATAGTACAGGAGCTTGCATTATAATGTTGTTTTCCGAGATTTGGGATGGAACCATTACAGTTTAATGGACCCCGAGGTTAAAGTGGCTTTGCAACGCATGCCGGGTACCCGCTGTATATAATTTATTTATTTACGGACCAAAAGTCCATTAACAATATAAAATACGTCACTAACTTATATCTCCCTCTTATCCTTTCCCTTGTTACCATAATTATTGGAAGGCTTTTGACCTCTCCAGCCAGATTCTCCCAACCCTTCGCCTTGCACCGCAGTGTGAGGAATAGATTCATACGTCCGTCACTCCTGGCCACACTGACCTCCAGATTCCTACCCACCCCTCATACCCTTTTCCTTCACATATCTTCTTCTCCTTAATTTCCCTTAAAAAACCCTCCGCACAGCATCCTCAAAGATGATAGTCTCATTGGCTCCAGTGGTTGGGACTCTTGTGCGGTAGGTATTCACATCAAAATTTAATTAAAAATGTACATAACAATTACAGAACAAATGTAGTTCCAGCGCATTACTCAAGTAGGTATCTACACCATTTGTCAAAAAAATTGGACCATTCTTAATTATTAACAATATATTATTACCTCAGCAAAATCAAAATCACAGAAAAGATAATTATTTTAGGTACCTACGTCTTTTCACAAATTTTTTTTTTCAATAAATATTTAATTTAATTCAAATAATTTTGATATTGTAACTACTCGTACTTCTGTGCTCCTTGTATAGAGCACTGCGATCTTGGTGTGATGTTTTGCAGAAATGGCGCTGTAGAAATTAATGTAATGTTGGGAAAAAATAATTTTATCGAGTTTATTTAATTTCTTAACAAATTAGCGCAATAAATAGTACGCAAAAATGGCAACATTCTTTGTTTTTCCTAAGGAAAAAATAATTATATCGACGTACTATGTTCAAGTAGGCACCTACATCATTTGGCAAAAAAATTGACCATCGTTATTTAAATTAACTCATTTTATTATTTTCTCAATATTTGATCGATAACGTTCCCACCTGAGTAGGTACTTCTGGCCCATTTGTAATTGAATTTATAGAAATTCACCAAACTAAAGCTATTGACTTAAAATGTGGATGCAGCATTAAAAAAATTAGCAATTTATTTGATTTTCGAAGGAATTAAGTAGGTACCTACCCATCTGATTTGAAATCAATATCATAAAACTTCTGATTTATATGAATGCAGCATTGCCCGAATATTTAAAACATGTAAATCCACGACATTTTCAACGTATTTAGTACCTACCTACCTACTTTGGCATTACCTGGCAACAGAATTTTTCATCCTCGAAGGAACGATTTTCACTTTGATTTTTGTCAAAATGTCAAAAGTTTAATACAAAACTGTGACATATTTTAAATGGATCGCAACCGTAATTATGTGATAATAAAGTTTTATGACCTCCAGTCCTTGAAATTATCCAAAAACATTTCCATTAGGATGTGTGTTTTTGATGATATCTTCGTTGGCGTAATGCACTTTTCAAATGTCAAATTCTTTCAGCAAAGCCGTATTATTAGGTACTGAGAATAATTTCCCTAGCAAATTTCATTTTGTACGTAGGTATTTAGTATCTGCAGTACCTACCTCGATTATCGAGCACGTTGTTAATTGTTATTTTTTGTGATTTGAAAGGAATTTAAGTACCTACTCAACCACCGATTTGTACTGGCCGCATAATTATACATTGTCGATGAAAGTGAATATGTCTTAAATGTCAAAATAATGTTGAATTTTAATGCAAAATTGTGTAACATTTTGAATGGAATGCGGTACATGTCGCAACGTTAAAAGTTTCTAAAACTTGTATTTTTACAATTTATTGAAAAACATCTCGGTCAAAATATTTTTTTACGCTGTAATCTGCGTTCCCGCAAAGGGCCTTTAAAATGTCCATTTTTCTACGTTATTTCCAATAAAGCCGTAAAATTAATAAATCCCTAGCAAATACAGTTTTGTATGGGAGGTGAACTTTTCTGACGCACTGAAATATTCGACATTTTTTAACGGGTGAACCTGTCGGCAGAAAATATAACTGAGGCCGAATTTCTTAGTCGGTGAGAGATCTAATTGTAGTTTTCGCCGTTGGGTGCGCTGTTAATCCTGCATCAACTTTTTTGTATGAAATCTGGTCCTCAATCGGGACACGACCCTGTCTGAATCCGCTTCGAGCGAAAGTGACCCTTAAGGTAGTTGAAACGTCAAGGGCAGAGTGGTCGTTTTTAGCGCGGCAAAAAAAGTGAGGTTTTCCAAAACTGTGTATTAATATATACTAGGTTTTGCCCGTTGCAGAAGCAACTGACGGGTTTAAACACTATGCGATTTGACGTGTGAACGTGGATGAAGCGAGGAAGAGTGTGTGTTAAATTAAATATATGAAGAAACCTGAGGTTACAGTGACCTTGCAACGCATGCCGGGTACCCGTTGTATATAATGTTATGTAGTGCAGCGCTTGCATTAAAATGTAATTTCCCAGGAATTGGAATGGAACTGTAACAGACGTATCAAGCCTTTACAAGACTGTAAAATAGAAGCACCGGTTTTGTGCACGCCTTCCACAAGCTCACGCTGATGATGGTGATTGTAGTAGCTGGCCTCCCTACATCCAGGGGTAATGGTCCTGGATGCGCCTAGTTTCTGCCTGAGCGGTGCCTTGGCAGTGCCCAAAGTCAGGGCCGACTGCAGCGGTAGGCACCGAGTTCCCGTTCAGGCAGAACTTCGGCAGGAGGCAGCAGCTGGCAGCAGGTCGCAGACTTCCAGAGGTAGGTGTCTGGACCACTTGTGGAGTAAATAACAAGACTTGTTGACTGTTGAAGAATAACTTATAACTTTATTTTTGAAAAAATCGACATATTTATTGGGTTAATTGAACCCGACGGCGATCGGACATTGTTTTATAAAAAATGTGGAGGGGATTCTGGCCTCCTTGGTGGCTAAATAATGGCCCTTGTTGGGGCCGCAATATTGAAGAATGCGGGCTCTTGTTGTCCCTAGCAGCGTAGCTGGCCTGGGGCAGGCTCTTGTTCTCCCTAGCAGCGAAGCCGGCCAAGGAGTGACTCTTGTTCTCCCTAGCAGCGAAGCCGGCCAAGGAGTGACTCCGGTTGGCTTCTTCTGGATGCGGATGCCTTGTAGGGCTTTAGATTTGCCTTTGTGGGCTTTATGTTTGCCTTTGTGGGCCTTGTAGGCTTCGCGGGCTAAGTAATAATAAAAAATTAGGCAAGGCCGTCCGTCTTCCTGGCGGAGGAGGAGGAGGCGAAAAGGCCGTCCGTCTTCTTGGCGGAGGAGGAGGAGCACCTGCTTGCCTGTTGGTGGCAAGCAGACTCTCTTCCTAGTGAAAAAGGAGGCAAGGTTGCCAGAGCAGATTTGCTCTTCCTTGGCAGCGAAGCCGGTCTGGGCAAACCCTTGTTGCTCCTGGCGGTGGAGCCGAAAAAATGGCCCTTTTTAGGGCCGCAAAAATAAAAGGGAGGCAAGGCAGCCATAGCAGACTTGCTCTTCTTTGGCAGCGAAGCCGCAATACAGGCCCTGACCGGGGCCGCAAACTTTTGCTCCGGGCCAGGATAACGGCCCTTCATGGGGCCGCAAACTGGTTGCTCCGGGCCAGGATAACGGCCCTTCATGGGGCCGCAAATTGGTTGCTCCGGGCCAGGATGACGGCCCTTCATGGGGCCGCAAACTGGTTGCTCCGGGCCAGGATGACGGCCCTTCATGGGGCCGCAAACTGGTTGCTCCGGGCCAGGATGACGGCCCTTCATGGGGCCGCAAACTGGTTGCTCCGGGCCAGGATAACGGCCCTTCATGGGGCCGCAAACTGGTTGCTCCGGGCCATGATAACGGCCCTTCATGGGGCCGCAAACAATAAATAAAAAGGAGGCGGAAAAATAATGACAATTTGTTAGAAAATGTCTCCCGGTGGCAACCTGGCACGCAAGCTTTATTTGGTTGCACCGGGGCATTGTACATAAAGACATAAAGAAATTGTAAGAATAAAAATTAGAAAAGAGGGTGTGCAACACGTCCGTTACAGGAACCATTACAGTTAAGTTGACCCCGAGGTTACAGTGACCTTGCAACGCATGCCGAGTAACCGTTGTATATTATGTTATAAATTGCAGGCGCTTGCATTAAAATTTTATTTCCCGGGAATCGGGATGAAACCATTACAGTAAAGTTGACCCCTAGGTTACAGTGACCTTGCAACGCATACCGGGTACCCGTTGTATATAATGTTATATAGTGCAGGCACTTGCTTTAAAATGTTATTTCCCGGGAATTGGGATGGAACCATTACAGTTAAGTTGACCCCGAGGTTACAGTGACCTTGCAACGCATGCCGTGTACCCGTTGTATATTATGTTATAAATTGCAGGCGCTTGCATTAAAATTTTATTTCCCGGGAATCGGGATGAAACCATTACAGTAAAGTTGACCCCTAGGTTACAGTGACCTTGCAACGCATGCCGGGTACCCGTTGTATATAATGTTATATAGTGCAGGCGCTTGCATTATAATGTAGTTTCCGGGGACTTGGGATGGAACCATTAGAGTTTAGTTGGCCCTGAGGTTTAAGTGGCCTTGCAACGCATGCCGGGTACCCGTAGTATATAATGTTACATAGTGCAGGCGCTTGCATTATAATGTAGTTTCCCAGGACTTCGGATGGAAACATTACAGTTTTATTGACCCCGAGGTTAAAGCGGCCTTGCAACGCATGCCGGGTACCCGTTGTATATAATTTTATAAAGTGCATAATTTTATAATGTTGTTTCCCGGGACTTGGTAGGGAACCATTACGGTTTAGTTGACCCCGAAGTTAAAGTGGCCTCGCAACGCATGCCGGGTACCCGCTGTATATAATTAATTTATTTACGCACAAATAGTCCATTAACAATAACAATCGGTTGCACGGTTTAGAAGTGCAAAATTTCATTATGCCGGAGCTCACTATTGTAGTTGTATTGTATTTCATTTTGCAAGTGTAAGTACTAAGTAGGTACTTTGTTGTAATATTTCACCAAAACGACGCCATTATGCTGTTGAGCATAAAATAATTTTCACTACAAATAAATTCATTCAATATCATGTTTTGATTTTTAAATGAAAAAAGTCCCCGCAAGTAAGTACCTACCTAGAACACGCGTAATGTATATATATATACAATGTTCAAATAGAACACACTTAAAAATAAAAAAAAATAATTAATAAAAAAAATTGACAATTCTTTAAATTTTTCTAGTAAATTTTCAGTTCTAGAAAGTTCCGTTCGAGTTCTGTAATTATTTCAGTTTTGTGATGTAACTGGTCTGTAATGATAAAACAATAGAATTTGAGTAGAACCATCACAGAACGTGAAAATTAACTTATAAAACGTTCAATTATTCTGTATCATCGAAACAACCTTACCTTAGTATTTATTGCATTAAAACCTAATTCGTTGTGTAGGTACCCATTCAGGTAGGTACCTGCGCATTTCCTTAGATTCCGGCAATCTTAGCTTTTTCATCATATTTGCAATACTACCGAAATAAGTAGGTACCTACCCCGAATGAAAAACGTGTTAATTTGAACTGGCCAGCAAATATTTAAACTTCCGATGGAATCTGTGAGCGCGTATTTTGATGATTTTTTTTCGGAAAATTTCGAGTTTTGTCAGCATCTCCTGACGTATTTTATATGAGAATCATATGTTTTATTGGTGTTAAAAGTTGCGGAATCTATCCGGCTATCGTATTTTCAAAAAACATCTAGCCCGGAATCGGTTTTTCGGCGGTAATGTCGTTTTCCGAAAAACAACGACCGAAACCGCCGAGAGTTCCGTTTTGTTAGGCTAAAAATTTGACATCTGAGATCCTGACCTATGTCAATAGTCCTATATAGCATTTTCCTTTGTGAAATTAGCGGGTTTTTTCGTCATTTTTTTTTTCAAACGCCGTCTGTCGGCGGGAAATATAATCGAGTTATTCGAGTAGAGCTTCTAGTTTTCGCCGCCGATTCGTATCGGAGAATAAATCCGTGTATATATTTTTTTTGTCGAAAAAAAAAAACTTCCAGCTTCCATGTCTGAATTTGCTTCGACCGAAAGTGAACCTTGAGGTGGGTGAAACGCAAAGGGCGTACTGGTCGTTTTTGCGTCAACGAAAAAGTGCGCGGAAAAAGAGCTTTCCCAAAGTGAACAATACTATATATATACTAGGTTTTGCCCGTTGCAGAAGCAACTGACGGGTTTAAACACTATGCGATTTGACGTGTGAACGTGGATGAAGCGAGGAAGAGTGTGTGTTAAATTAAATATATGAAGAAACCTTAGGCTACAGTGACCTTGCAACGCATGCCGGGTACCCGTTGTATATATAGTTATGTAGTGCAGCGCTTGCATTTAAATGTAATTTCCTAGGAATTGGATTTTATTTCCCGGGAATCGGGATGAAACCATTACAGTAAAGTTGACCCCTAGGTTACAGTGACCTTGCAACGCATACCGGGTACCCGTTGTATATAATGTTATATCGTGCAGGCGCTTGCTTTAAAATGTTATTTCCCGGGAATTGGGATGGAACCATTACAGTTAAGTTGACCCCGAGGTTACAGTGACCTTGCAACGCATGCCGTGTACCCGTTGTATATTATGTTATAAATTGCAGGCGCTTGCATTAAAATTTTATTTCCCGGGAATCGGGATGAAACCATTACAGTAAAGTTGACCCCTAGGTTACAGTGACCTTGCAACGCATGCCGGGTACCCGTTGTATATAATGTTATATAGTGCAGGCGCTTGCATTATAATGTAGTTTCCGGGGACTTGGGATGGAACCATTAGAGTTTAGTTGACCCTGAGGTTTAAGTGGCCTTGCAACGCATGCCGGGTACCCGTAGTATATAATGTTACATAGTGCAGGCGCTTGCATTATAATGTAGTTTCCCAGGACTTCGGATGGAAACATTACAGTTTTATTGACCCCGAGGTTAAAGCGGCCTTGCAACGCATGCCGGGTACCCGTTGTATATAATTTTATAAAGTGCATAATTTTATAATGTTGTTTCCCGGGACTTGGTAGGGAACCATTACGGTTTAGTTGACCCCGAAGTTAAAGTGGCCTCGCAACGCATGCCGGGTACCCGCTGTATATAATTAATTTATTTACGCACAAATAGTCCATTAACAATAACAATCGGTTGCACGGTTTAGCAGTGCAAAATTTCATTATGCCGGAGCTCACTATTGTAGTTGTATTGTATTTCATTTTGCAAGTGTAAGTACTAAGTAGGTACTTTGGGGTAATATTTCACCAAAACGACGCCATTATGCTGTTGAGCATAAAATAATTTTCACTACAAATAAATTCATTCAATATCATGTTTTGATTTTTAAATGAAAAAAGTCCCCGCAAGTAAGTACCTACCTAGAACACGCGTAATGTATATATATATACAATGTATAAATAGAACACACTTAAAAATAAAAAAAATAATTAATAAAAAAAATTGACAATTCTTTAAATTTTTCTAGTAAATTTTCAGTTCTATAAAGTTCCGTTCGAGTTCTGTAATTATTTCAGTTTTGTGATGTAACTGGTCTGTAATGATAAAACAATAGAATTTGAGTAGAACCATCACAGAACGTGAAAATTAACTTAAAAAAAGTTCAATTATTCTGTATCATCGAAACAACCTTACCTTAGTATTTATTGCATTAAAACCTAATTCGTTGTGTAGGTACCCATTCAGGTAGGTACCTGCGCATTTCCTTAGATTCCGGCAATCTTAGCTTTTTTCATCATATTTGCAATACTACCGAAATAAGTAGGTACCTACCCCGAATGAAAAACGTGTTAATTTGAACTGGCCAGCAAATATTTAAACTTCCGATGGAATCTGTGAGCGCGTATTTTGATGATTTTTTTTCGGAAAATTTCGAGTTTTGTCAGCATCTCCTGACGTATTTTATATGAGAATCATATGTTATATTGGTGTTAAAAGTTGCGGAATCTATCCGGCTATCGTAATTTCAAAAAACATCTAGCCCGGAATCGGTTTTTCGGCGGTAATGTCGTTTTCCGAAAAACAACGACCGAAACCGCCGAGAGTTCCGTTTTGTTAGGCTAAAAATTTGACATCTGAGATCCTGACCTATGTCAATAGTCCTATATAGCATTTTCCTTTGTGAAATTAGCGGGTTTTTTCGTCATTTTTTTTTTCAAACGCCGTCTGTCGGCGGGAAATATAATCGAGTGATTCGAGTAGAGCTTCTAGTTTTCGCCGCCGATTCGTATCGGAGAATAAATCCCTGTATATATTTTTTTTGTCGAAAAAAAAAGGATCCCAGCTTCTTGTCTGAATTTGCTTCGACCGAAAGTGAACCTTAAGGTGGGTGAAACGCAAAGGGGGTACTGGTCGGTTTTGCGTCGACAAAAAAGTGAGTGAGTTTTCCCAAAACTAAACATTAATATATACTAGGTTTTGCCCGTTGCAGAAGCAACTGACGGGTTAAAGCACTATGCGATTTGACGTGTGAACGTGGATGAAGCGAGGAGGAGTGTGTGTTAAATTAAATATATGAAGAAACCTGAGGTTACAGTGACCTTGCAACGCATGCCGGGTACCCGTTGTATATAATGTTATAATAAAGTGCAGGCATTTGCAAGGCGCTTGCATAATAATATAGTTTCCCCGAACTTGGAATGGAACCATCCCCGAGGTTACATTGATCTTGCAACGCATGCCGGGTACCCGTAGTATATAATTTTATAATATAGTGGAGGCGTTTGCAAGGCGCTTGCGTTATAATGTAGTTTCGCGGAACTTGGAATGGAACCATTACAGTTAAGTTGACCCCGAGGTTGAAGTTATCTTGCAACGCATGCCGAGTACCCGTTGTATATAATGTTATAATATAGTGCAGGCGTTTGAAAGGTGCTTGCATTATAATGTAGTTTCCCGGAACTTGGAATGGAACCATTACAGTTAAGTTTACCCCGAGGTGACAGTGATATTGCAACGCATGCCGGGTACCCGTTGTATATAATGTACTGTAGTGCTGGCGCTTGCAATAAAACGTAATTTCCCAGGAATTGGGATGGAACCATTACAGTTAAGTAAAGTTGTCCCGGAGGTTACAGTGCCTTGCAACGCATGCCGGGTACCCGTTGTATATAATGTTTTAATGTAGGACAGGCGCTTGCATTATAATGTCGTTTCCCGGAACTTGGAATGGAACCATTACAGTTAAGTTGACCCGGAGGTTACAGTGCTTTGCAACGCATGCCGGGTACCCGTTTTATATAATGTTATTATATTTGCAAGGCGCTTGCATTATAATGTAGTTTCGCGGAACTTGGAATGGAACCATTACAGTTAAGTTGACCCGGAGGTTACAGTGCCTTGCAACGCATGCCGGGTACCCGTTTGATATAATGTTATTATATTTGCAAGGCGCTTGCATTATAATGTAGTTTCGCAGGACTTGGGATTCTAGAGCTCACTATTGTATATAGAAACCAATGAATGGTTCCCGGGGCAGCGGTACCAATCTCACGTTCAATGATTATCATTAAAATGCAAAATACAAAAAAAGCGCTATGTTAATTTAATATTTTTCATAATAATTATCCCGTTCAACTTCAAGCAATTTCGTTATACATTTACAAAAAAAATACATAAGCAAAATCATCAGATGATTCCGAGTAGTTATGTGCAGGAAGGTACCTGCATAGATTCAAAAAGTGACTATCTCGAGTGATTAATTTAATATAATATCATTAATTATTTAAATGAAAGAATTCTGTTCCTAAGCCGGTAGGTACCTACCTAGTAAACCGCGAGAAAAATAATTTTGCTCTAGGTACCTACCCGTTTTCTCAATAAAAATTGCGTCAACATTATGTATTTAGTTACTTTTCTTTCGATGGAAACGGTAGGTACCTGCCCCGTTATAAATTGAATTTTTTTCATATGGCCAGTAATTCAATACTCTCGGATAATTTGAGAACGCGGATTCGAATTTTGACAGTTGAAAAACACTGTTGCGTTTTTTTCGTTTTAATACGAAAAATCGAATTTTTGGCATTTAGTCAGCTATATTTTTAGTTTTTTTTGTCCTCTTTGAGTTCGTTTATTGCTGACCAAGTCCAGTAAGTGTTATTTTATTTTTGTTTTAAGTATATCCTTTTGCCCCAATGGCCTTTGCCATGGGGAAGAAACCCCCTGATCCCGCCCCCCCTGATCCTTCAAATTTTGACATTGGTAGTGAGGTAGAGATAGCAGATCTTCAAGTTCCATCTTCTACTCCAAAAAAGAGGAAAGTTTGCGACCTTCCAAAAACTGATTCGTCTCAGGTCTCAGTTCCTGTAGCTTCTCCTCTCTCTTTGTATCCGACTTCAGCAAAAGCTCCCTTCGTAGTTTATGTTCAAAACAACTCTCCTGGCCACTCTTTACATCCCCTTGAATTTGGTAAATTCATTGGAAAAAAACCACTTGGCATTTCCCCAGGCGGTATCCGATCAGAGGGCAGATTTCGCATTTGTGTTGAGTTCACATCCGCGTTGAATGCCAATAAATTCATAAATTCCATCGACTCCCTCTCTGCAAAAAAATTTAAAGCCTATATCCCTTCTTTCAATATCTCTCGCTTGGGTCTCGTTAGAGGTATTCCTGTAGACCTATCTGAAGAAGAGCTTATCTCGGAACTCATTATTCCAGCATCTTCAGGAAAAGTTATTAAGACTAGGCGTCTTAATTTCAAGGATAGATCGTCTGAGTCTGTAGTTTGGAAACCCTCTCAAACTGTAGTTCTGACATTTGAAGGACAGTCCCTTCCCTCTCACGTTTATTTATTCCACAACTCTCTCCCGGTGGAAATTTATTCATACCCGACAATCCAATGTTTCAATTGTTGTCGGTTCGGCCATTCAAAACAATCGTGCCGCTCCTCTCCCCGCTGCTTTAAATGCGCAGAAAATCATGTAGCAGACCAATGCTCCTCCCCTTCCAATTCCCCCACTTGCGTCAATTGTTCAGGCTCGCACACAGCCACTCATCCATCCTGCCCCGAACTTTCTCGCCAAAAAAACATAAAAAGTTATATGGCCTCCAATAGCGTTTCTTACTTCTATGCCTCCAAATTAATAGCTCCTTCTAAAAAATCTTTTGCTGAAGTTGCCTCTCAACCCCAAATTAGTGCTCCTTCAAACTTGTCTTACAAGAAGACTGTAATGACAAAACAAGCTTCTCGTCCAATTAAAATTCCTGGATATGATCAATTTGGTCATAACTCCCAGCTCTTGTTTCCAAATGGTAACAACAGCTCTCTATTTCCTCAAAACTCCGTCTTTTCTAACTCCAATTCAACTAACAGCAGTGCTTTCAATCCTGATCTAAATGCAAATTCCATAAACAACAATACTTCTAATGACAATTCTTCTTTCATTCAAACTCTTCTCATGCTACTTATCTCAGTTATTAACAATAATAATTCTCTACCGTCCAACGCTGCCTCGTTACTCTCCTCTTTGTATTCTCTTCTTCCCAATGGCTTCCCCAACAGCAGCAATTCTGCAGTGGAATTGTAGAAGCGCCACCTCCAATAAGGATGACCTCATCCGACTTCTACATTTACACTCCATATCGATTGCTGCCGTCTCTGAGACTTGGTTCAAGCCATCTCAACTTTTCAAGGTGAGTGGCTATCAATGTCTGCGGGACGACCGCATTGATGGGAAGGGTGGTGCAGCCCTTTTCATCAAAAACTCTCTCCCCTTCTCCCCTATTTCCATTAAACCCCCAAATTCATCCTTCCAATTAGTGGCAGCCACTGTCTCTAATATTACATTTGTATCTCTCTATATTCCTCCTTCTACCCCATTTGACCTTCCGCTGTGGGTTCACATGCTTAGCAAAATTTCTTCTCCCTTGGTCATTTTGGGTGATTTTAATGCCCACTCCCCACTCTGGGGTTCTTCTTCCTCGGATCCCTCAGGTATCAAATTAATTGACCTTTTGGACTCCTTGAATATCTGTCTTCTAAATGACGGATCCTCAACAAGGTTTAGTCTCCCTGGACAGAATCCTAGTGCGGTGGACATATCCCTCTGTTCCCCGAGTATCTATCCACTAATCTCCTGGCAAATTACTTCAGACCCCTGCGGCAGTGACCACTTTCCCATTATTTTGAATTTGGCTCAACGGTTGGATCACTTTAAAAGTAAGCCCAAATTTATCACAAAAAAAGCCGATTGGACCCGTTTCAGAGACTCTATCCAGGATCTTTCCCTCTCCCTGCCTTCCCCTTCTTCTGATAATTGCACCTCCTCTTATAAATCTTGGACTGATTCCATTCTAAAATCGGCTGACAAGTCTATCCCCAAATCTTCCTCTGTAGGCTCGAAGGCTCGCCCTCCCCCTTGGTGGGATGAGGAATGCCTTAGAGTGCTGAAGGAGAGGAAAGCAGCCAATAAGACATACTGCCAACAGATGACTATGGATAATTACATCTCAGCCAAGAATGCCCAAGCTGTTGCTAAACGCACATTCCGTTTCAAAAAAAAAAACAGTTGGCGTAATTTCTGCTCCAATATATCCCCTGCTACTCCAGCGGGGGAGGTTTGGTCCATGATTCGCAGGTTTAGATCTTCCTTTTCCCTGCCAAAGCCATCTCGTAATTCTGCTATTTGGATTGATGACTTTATTAATAAAATAGCTCCCCCTTATGTCCCTAATTTTGATGAACTTCCTTCTTTGGCTTTCACTTTAAAATCTTCTTCATGGTTAGATGCTCCGTTTTCCTTTGATGAGTTAAAAAGAGCCACCGAAAACCTCAATGACTCAGCTCCGGGCAAGGATGAAATCCTTAATATGTTCATTCGTCATTCTGATGACAATTCTCTTTCCTACTTTCTCTCTCTCATCAATGTCTTTTTGGATTCTGGTATTATCCCCCCAGACTGGAAAATTCAAAATATAATTCCCATTTGCAAAAGTGGCAAAGATCCCAGTATGGGTTCGAGCTACAGACCTATCGCCCTCTCTTCTACTCTTTGCAAAGTATCTGAAAGAATGATTAAGAATAGATTGGACTGGTTCGTAGAAAAAAATCAAATTCTTTCCCCTTCCCAGTTTGGATTTAGAAAGGGTAAAAGTACCCTTGACAACCTTTCCTCTCTTGTTACAGATATCAAATTAGCATTATCTAAAAATGAATATTGCATTGCAGTGTTTTTAGACATCTGTGGAGCATATGACAATGTTCATATCCCCATCCTGAAAGAAAAGTTACTGGCAATAGGTATTCCGCCCAAATTGGTAAAATTCATTGTCAATTTGCTCTCCCAGAGATCTATTTTTGTAGATGGGTCTGAATCCCCTCCCCACATTAGACACATATTCAAAGGTCTCCCGCAAGGGTCAGTCTTAAGCCCTCTACTGTACAATATTTATACATATGATTTAGAAAAATCTATTCAATTCTTGTGCAACATACTCCAATATGCCGATGACTTGACTTTCTACAAAATATCCCGTAATATTTTTATCGCAGCATCAGCAATCAACAATGCTCTTAGAAAACTCTTGGCGTGGTTAAATATTAACGGCCTAGAACTTTCCCCCTCCAAAAGCAAAGTAGTCATCTTCACTCGTCGTCGAAAGCTCCCAGAAATTCTGGTGAAATTTGGCGATGAAATCATCCCTATCTCTAAAGAAGTTAAGTTCCTGGGAATGTTTTTAGACTCAAAGCTTACTTGGAATTCTCACATAAATCATGTCATCATGAAATGCGAAAGCAACATCAATCCCCTTAGATTTCTGTCCGGAGTGTGGTGGGGATCTCATCCATCATCTTTAAAACTTCTGTACAATGCTCTCATCCGAAGCCATCTTGATTACGGATCTTGTCTTTTTGATCCAATGTCCACTTCAAATTCGCATAAATTAGATAAAATTCAGTCAAAATCTCTTCGCCTTATCTTAGGAGCCATGAAATCTTCCCCAATCAACGCAATGCAAGTTGAATGCTGCGAACCTCCCTTAAATATAAGAAGGCGATGCCTAGCAGAAAAATATATTTTCAAAACATGCTCTATAACTTCTCATCCCTTGATTCCTAAACTTCAATCATTAAAGTATGAGGTTAATTTGAATCCATTTTGGAAAAAACATTCTCCTCCCCTTCTCTATGATTGCTTCAACACTTTCCTGGATGTTTCCATAAACTCATATCGCAATGAATCTCTCCCCTTATACTCTTATCCCTATGAAAGTCTTACTTTCTATCCAAAGGTGCACCAATTTATAGGAATATGTAAAAAAAATATTAAAAACTCAGTTCAATTCAATAATGCAGAATTCAACAGAATTATTGAAAATAACTGGCCAAATTATATAAAAATTTTCACAGATGGTTCCAAACTCAGTTCGGACTCCCATTGTGGGGCCAGTGTCTATGCACCTCACAGGAAATTGTGTTTCCCACACAGACTTCCCAAAGAGTGTTCCATTTTCTCTGCTGAATGCATAGCAATCATAGAAGCTTTACGTCTCGTCAAATCTCTCAACATTAGAAATGCCCTTATCCTTTCAGACTCACTTAGCTCATTACAAAAAATAAGCGCATCCCCTCTCAATTCTAACAGCGACTCTCTTACCTGCTCTATCAGAGACCTCCTGCATTCCTTATCGCTGGCTCACGTGTCAGTGGTCTTGGCCTGGATCCCAGGACACCTTGGTATTGTTGGAAATGAGAGGGCTGATTCTATTGCTAAGGAATCCATTGTTCATGGTCCATTAAGTAATATTCCTATTCCCGTTAGAGACTATTTTCCTATTTTGAAAAATAAGTTACAACGCAAATGGTCCACTGAATGGAAAGCATCCTCTCTGTTAAAAGGTCACCAGTACTCTTTAATTCAACCTTCTATTCCTGTCAAGCCCTGGTTTCACAAATACACTTCCATGCCTAAAAAATACATCTCTTCTATTATTCGAATGCGTTTAGGTCATACTTGTTGTCTTAGCCATCTCGCCAGATTCCACATAGTCAATTCGCCTTATTGTGATTGTGGTTCAGAGGATACTTTAGACCATAATTTTTTTGAGTGTCCTATCAATGACCAATTTCAAAACTTTATACCTGAATTGTTAAAACTTAAAATTGAATTCCCTACAAGTGTACCCTGCCTTCTTAGTCTCAACTCTCCTGAAATTCACTGTTTGTTAGCAAAATTTATTTACAAAAATGGCCTCAACATTTAAGCATCAATCACATTTCTTTCTCTTCCATATGTATACAATTGTTTCTTGCAGTGTTATTATGTACAGTTGTACAGGTTCCTTTTTTTGGGAACCTGCACATCTTCCTACTCTACATTTTTGTAATGACTATTAATACCAACTCTGTGTGTTACTCTGTATGTTACTCTGTTTGAAGATGGAAGTATGGAAGATCTACAGGTTCCTATTTTTGGGAACCTGTACATCTTCCTACTCTTCAATTTTGTAATTTCTACTAATTCCAACTCTGTGTGTTAACTCTGTATGTACAGTTGTACACTTTCCTATTTGGGAACCTGTACATCTTCCTACTCTACAATGTAATTCCTATTATTACCAACTCTGTATGTTAGTACAACTAGTATAATCATTGTCTCATTATTCATATTGGCCCATTGTCTATATTTGCTAACATAATTTATCTATTCCATGTAAAAAACTGAAAATGTAACTAATTATAAAAATTCTGAAAATGTAACTAATTTAAAAAACTGATAATGTAACTAATTTAAAAATTACTGAAAATGTAAATAATTTTAAAAAAATTGATAATGTAATTAAGTATTTAAAAAAAAAAAAAACTGGATATGTAAATAATTTTAAAAATATGTAACTTACTTTAATAAATGGCCAAGATCACCCTTAATGGGTGAAAGCCAAATAAATAATTAAAAAAAAAAAAAAAAAATTTGAGAACGCATTTTCGACATGAATTTTTCAGGAAATGTGTGATGTTTGTCAGCTTCTACTGACATATTTTATAAGAGATGCTTATATAATATTGCTATCAAAAGATGCGTATTCCTCTACTCTATTAAATTTTTTAAAAATATCAAAGCTGAAATCGTTTTCTGGGCCGAAATTCCGTATTCCCCAACCGAAACCGCTGAGAGTTCCGTTTCGCTAGCATAAACTGACATTTAAAATCTACAATATACCTATCTCAGCATTCGCGAGCATGCGAAAAGAGATGGGTTAATCCAGACCTGACTCGATATTCCTAGCATTTTATGAAACTAATGTTTTTAACTCTTGTTTTTTAATGCGAACCTGTCGGCGGAAAGTAGAACCGAGCCGAATTGAGTGATTTTATTAGAGTTGTAGTTTTCGCCGCCAGTTTTTTTCTTTAAATTTTGTAGGCCAAAAAACGCTTAATTTTTGTCGCAAAGTCAAAGTACTGAAACGTGCACTGAATTTTTTTATCTGAAAGGGCGTAAGCGTCTTTTTTTTTTTAAGCGACAATACGCCGTGAGGTATTGCGGATCGAGGGGGAAAAGTGTCGATTATCGGATCACCAAAACGCGTTTTTTTGGAACGGCCGTTTGTATGAAATCCCGGTCCACACGCCTTGCTCGGCCAAATCGACCTCTGCGGTCGGTGAAACTCGACAGGCAGAGTAGTCGATTTTCGCCTGTACCCGGACGATTAAAAAAAAAAGTGAGTTTTCCTGACCTACCCCAAAACTGAGCATTAATATATAAGGTTTTGCCCGTTGCAGCGGCAACTAACGGGTTAAAATACTATGCGATTTGACGTGTGAACGTGGATGAAGCGAGGAGGAGTGTGTGTTGAATTAAATATAAGAAGAAACCTGAGGTTACAGTGACCTTGCAACGCATGCCGGGAACCCGTTGTATATAATGTTATAATATAGTGCAGGCATTTGCAAGGCGCTTGCATAATAATGTAGTTTCCCTGAACTTGGAATGGAACCATTACAGTTAAGTTGACCCCGAGGTTACAGCGATGTTGCAACGCATGCCGGGTACCCTTTGTATATAATGTTATAATATAAAGCAGGCGTTTGCAAGGCGCTTGTATTATAATGTAGTTTCCAGGAACTTGGAATGGAACCATTACAGTTAAGTTGACCCCGAGATTACAGTGATCTTGCAACGCATGCCGGGTACCCGTTGTATATAATGTTATAATATAAAGCAGGCGTTTGCAAGGCGCTTGTATTATAATGTAGTTTCCAGGAACTTGGAATGGAACCATTACAGTTAAGTTGACCCCGAGATTACAGTGATCTTGCAACGCATGCCGGGTACCCGTTGTATATAATGTTATAATATATTGCAGGCGTTTGCAAGGCGCTTGCATTATAATGTAGTTTCCCGGAACTTGGAATGGAACCATTACAGTTAAGTTGACCCTGAGATTACAGTGATGTTGCAACGCATGCCGGGTACCCGTTGTATATAATGTTATAATACAGTGCATGCGTTTGCAAGGCGCTTGAATTATAATGCAGTTTCCCGGAACTTGGAATGGAACCATTACAGTTAAGTTGACCCCGAGGTTACAGTGATGTTGCAACGCATGCCGGGTACCCGTTGTATATAATGTTATGTAGAAATACAAATCCCCAAAGTTGACCTTTATTGGTTAACCAACACCTCTGCCATAGGTCACCCCAAGTGGTTCGCTACGTTTGGTGATTTAGTAGGGGTGCCCGGGTTCATGGGGTGAGGTCTGTCTAGGTCTTGGTGGCGGATGCCCAGGACACACTGAACCCCAGTTTCCTACCCACCCCTTAAACCCTTTTCCTTCCCAGAACTCTCATCTCCTTCCTTTCCTAAAAAAAATCCTCCACACAGCATCCCCAAAGATGACATCGGACCTGAGGGAAATTATTTTCTCCACGGCCTCCTGTGTGGAGCTCATGTAAAAAAAATAAAATAATTAAATGCATACAAATTCACCTTTCCCAAAAAGCCAGAAATAATTGAAAAAAAACATGTTCTTTATATATTTCCCCTTGCTTAGTTCTGCACTCCTGGTATTTATCCTTTTAAAATTTTGTTTTATTCGACTAAAAAAAAGAACAGAAAAAATATTCTTTCATAGCGTACTCTACTCCCCCCCCCCTTTCCTCCATCCCGCAAAACCCCCTCCCGAGTTCCCCTCCCCCTTCCCAGGTTACCCTCCCCCCTCCCTGGTTTTCTTCCCCCCCTCAAACAAAACAAAAAAAGAATTATTCAATTTGGTGCAGTCTTTCGGAAGTTATACGCGTACATACATTTCGACGATTCATTTTTATGCAAACTTCATAATGCCAGAGCTCACCAGTAGTTTTATACAAAACATTGTCCTAACAGTGTCGAAGACAACAAAAAAAGAATTATTCAAATTGGTGCAGTCTTTCGGAAGTTATGCGCGTACATACATTTCCGGGATTCATTTGTATGCAAATTTCATAATGCCAGAGCTCACCAGTAGTTTTATACAAACTTTATCCGAACAATAACGAACGCAACAAAAAAAGAATTATTCAATTACGTGCAGTCGTTCTGAAGTTATGAGCGTACTTACATTTCGGCGAATCATTTTTAAACAAATTTCGTTATGCCAGAGCTCACCAGTAATTTTATTCAAACCTTGTCCTAATATTAACAAATACAACAAAGAAAGAACTATCCAATTTGGTGCATTCGCTCGGAAGCTATGCGCATATATAGATTTCGGCGATTAATTTTAAACAAATTTTATAATTCCAGAGCTCATTTAGTTTATACAAACCTTGCCCGAACAATAACGAAACCAACTCAAAAATAATTATCCAATTTGCTCCAGTCGTTCATGAGCTATAATTTATAGATGATACCCGTGGATAATTATTTATCCGTTTATGTAATTTTCAGGGTACCTACCTTGTTCATCAAAATATTCTAAAATAATATTTTATCTATATGGCAAGACAACCGTTTAAAGTTGTCATAACCACCTGAAGCAAAGCCTGAAAATCGAACACCTGCGCTGGTTTAAGAACATTTCCCATACAAATTACGTCAGCTAACGCTGTCAGGGCCTCGCTGAAAACTTGCGGTAGTTTTGGATGATGTTCCATGTTCAGCATTGCAAGGTTGGAAAAAATTACATAAAGATTTAAAATATCTACCGATTTAACAGGCTGAAAACCATGTGCATTATGGATGTTATTGAATTTTTCGCAAATGTCAATATAATTGCAAAGTTTGACGCGACATTGTGAAACATTTTAAATGAGCAGCTACACATGTTTTTATTTTAAAAGTTTCTAAATCTTGTTTAATTTATGATTTTTAAAAAACATCTCTCGCAAAATGTTTTTTTTCGTTGTATTTTACCACCCCGCAAAGGGCCTATAAAATGTCATTTTTTCTACGATATTTTCGAGATAGCCGTTTAATTGATCGGAATAAATTCCTCGTGAAATCAGTTTTGTATGGGAAATCTCTATACTAAATGATTCGACGTTTTTTAACGGGTGAACCTATCGGCAGGAAATATAACTGAGGCCGAATTTCTTCGTCGGTGAGAGATCTAATTGTAGTTTTCGCCGTTTGGGTGCGCTGTTAACCCTGCATCATCTTTTTATATGAAATCTGGTCTGACCCGCAGAGATCCCTGTCCGTGCCCCCTTTTGGGCCAAAATGATCTCTGCGGTCGGCGAAACTCGAGGAGCGACGGTCGATTATCGCCTGCGGGCCGAGGCGGGCGAGGGAAATCGAAAGGGCGTAAGCGTCTTTTTCGTTTTTAAGCGACAATACGCCGTAAGGTCTTGCGGATCGAGGGGGAAAAGAGTCGATTATCGGATCACCAAAACGCGTTTTTTTGGAACGGCCGTTTGTATGAAATCCCGGTCCACAAGCCTTGCTCGGCCAAATCGACCTCTGCGGTCGGTGAAACTCGACAGGCAGAGTGGTCGATTTTCGCCTGTACTCGGAGGATTAAAAAAAAAAGTGAGTTTTCCTGACCTACCCCAAAACCAAACAATACTATATATACTAGCGGGGCCCGTTGCAAAAATGCAACTAACGGGTTAAAAAATTATGCGATTTGCGTGTGAACGTGGATGAAGCGAGGAGGAGTGTGTGTTGAATTAAATATAAGAAGAAACCTGAGGTTACAGTGACCTTGCAACGCATGCCGGGAACCCGTTGTATATAATGTTATAATATAGTGCAGGCATTTGCAAGGCGCTTGCATAATAATGTAGTTTCCCTGAACTTGGAATGGAACCATTACAGTTAAGTTGACCCCGAAGTTACAGCGATGTTGCAACGCATGCCGGGTACCCTTTGTATATAATGTTATTATATAAAGCAGGCGTTTGCAAGGCGCTTGTATTATAATGTAGTTTCCAGGAACTTGGAATGGAACCATTACAGTTAAGTTGACCCCGAGATTACAGTGATCTTGCAACGCATGCCGGGTACCCGTTGTATATAATGTTATAATATATTGCAGGCGTTTGCAAGGCGCTTGCATTATAATGTAGTTTCCATTAAGTTAAGTTGACCCTGAGATTACAGTGATGTTGCAACGCATGCCGGGTACCCGTTGTATATAATGTTATAATACAGTGCATGCGTTTGCAAGGCGCTTGAATTATAATGCAGTTTCCCGGAACTTGGAATGGAACCATTACAGTTAAGTTGACCCCGAGGTTACAGTGATGTTGCAACGCATGTCGGGTAACCGTTGTATATCATGTTATATATTGCAGGCACTTTCTTTAAAATGTTATTTCCCGGGAATTGGGATGGAACCATTACAGTTAAGTTGACCCCGAGGTTACAGTGACCTTGCAACGCATGCCGTGTACCCGTTGTATATTATGTTATAAATTGCAGGCGCTTGCATTAAAATTTTATTTCCCGGGAATCGGATGGAACCATTACAGTAAAGTTGACCCCCAGGTTACAGTGACCTTGCAACGCATGCCGGGTACCCGTTGTATATAATGTTATATAGTGCAGGCGCTTGCATTATAATGTAGTTTCCGGGGACTTGGGATGGAACCATTAGAGTTTAGTTGACCCTGAGGTTAAAGTGGCCTTGCAACGCATGCCGGGTACCCGTAGTATATAATGTTACATAGTGCAGGCGCTTGCATTATAATGTAGTTTCCCAGGACTTCGGATGGAAACATTACAGTTTTATTGACCCCGAGGTTAAAGCGGCCTTGCAACGCATGCCGGGTACCCGTTGTATATAATTTTATAAAGTGCATAATTTTATAATGTTGTTTCCCGGGACTTGGTAGGGAACCATTACGGTTTAGTTGACCCCGAAGTTAAGGTGGCCTCGCAACGCATGCCGGGTACCGCAGTTTAGCAGTGCAAAATTTCATTATGCCGGAGCTCACTATTGTAGTTGTATTGTATTTCATTTTGCAAGTGTAAGTACTATAGGTACTTTGTTGTAATATTTCACCAAAACGACGCCATTATGCTGTTGAGCATAAAATAATTTTCACTTCAAATAAATTCATTCAATATCATGTTTTGATTTTTAAATGAAAAAAGTCCCCGCAAGTAAGTACCTACCTAGAACACGCGTAATGTATATATATATACAATGTTCAAATAGAACACACTTAAAAATAAAAAAAATAATTAATAAAAAAAATTGACAATTCTTTAAATTTTTCTAGTAAATTTTCAGTTCTATAAAGTTCCGTTCGAGTTCTGTAATTATTTCGGTTTTGTGATGTAACTGGTCTGTAATGATACAACAATAGAATTTGAGTAGAACCATCACAGAACGTGAAAATTAACTTATAAAACGTTCAATTATTCTGTATCATCGAAACAACCTTACCTTAGTATTTATTGCATTAAAACCTAATTCGTTGTGTAGGTACCCATTCAGGTAGGTACCTGCGCATTTCCTTAGATTCCGGCAATCTTAGCTTTTTTCATCATATTTGCAATACTACCGAAATAAGTAGGTACCTACCCCGAATGAAAAACGTGTTAATTTGACTGGCCAGCAAATATTTAAACTTCCGATGGAATCTGTGAGCGCGTATTTTGATGATTTTTTTTCGGAAAATTTCGAGTTTTGTCAGCATCTCCTGACGTATTTTATATGAGAATCATATGTTTTATTGGTGTTAAAAGTTGCGGAATCTATCCGGCTATCGTATTTTCAAAAAACATCTAGCCCGGAATCGGTTTTTTCGGCGGTAATGTCGTTTTCCGAAAAACAACGACCGAAACCGCCGAGAGTTCCGTTTTGTTAGGCTAAAAATTTGACATCTGAGATCCTGACCTATGTCAATAGTCCTATATAGCATTTTCCTTTGTGAAATTAGCGGGTTTTTTCGTCATTTTTTTTTTTCAAACGCCGTCTGTCGGCGGGAAATATAATCGAGTGATTCGAGTAGAGCTTCTAGTTTTCGCCGCCGATTCGTATCGGAGAATAAATCCCTGTATATATTTTTTTTGTCGAAAAAAAAAGGATCCCAGCTTCTTGTCTGAATTTGCTTCGACCGAAAGTGAACCTTAAGGTGGGTGAAACGCAAAGGGCGTACTGGTCGTTTTTGCGCCGACAAAAAAGTGAGTGAGTTTTCCCAAAACTAAACATGGACTCAAAAGTATGATAAATAAACCTACGCGTGTAACCAATGACAGCAAATCTTGCATCGATCACATGTTCAGTAAGACTATTAAATCAACCAAATCTATCATATTCACCTCTACTATAACCGACCACTATACAACAATTTTATCTATTACAAAAAAGAAAATACAAAGATCGCAGCCGTACCCAATTACCGTGCAAAAGAAAGAAACCAAATGGAATGATGTAAAACAACAGTTACTCAATACAAACTGGATAAGCCTACTGGAGAACCTTGATGCAAATAATGCCTGGAGTAAATTCATTGAATATATAACATTCACCATCATGTCAAATACCAAATCGATAGAAAAAAAGATTTCGCATAAAAACCAACATCTTAAACCATGGATAACTCAAAGCGTTATAAATTGCATTAGAAAAAGAGATGAATTTCATAGGAAAGTTAAATTGAATCATTGTGATATTTTTATACAACGATACTATAAAAGGTACAGAAATATTTGCAAAAATGTTATACGAAATGTCAAAGAAAATTATTATAAGAAGAAAATAGACGAATGTAACAATGACCCGCGCAAATTATGGAAGATCATTAATGAAATTACAAATGCAAAATCATCCCAGTACAAGAACATGGAGGAATTAACAATTGAAAATACCCAAATCTCTTTCGCAAAGCATCCGGACAAAATTCTCGAATATGTTAATGAATTTTTTACTAATATAGGGTCACAATTAGCAAAGAAAATCAGACAACCAAAAACTAGCATTCTACCAGAAGAAAAGGAAAATATGAACCAGATAGAAAAATTAAAGTTAACTGAAGTAACCAACACTGAAATCAGTAACGCAATTGCATCCCTTAATATTAATAAATCATCGGGAAATGATGTAATCTCAAATAAAACAATAAAACAACTACAAAAAGAACTGACCTTCCCATTGACATACTTGGTCAATCTGTCTATATCTACAAATGTGTTCCCTTCATGTCTTAAAAAAGCTACAGTTGTACCCATACATAAAAGTGGTAACAAAAAGGATGTATATAATTACCGACCCATAAGTCTCTTAAGCTCCTTTTCAAAAATCTTGGAAACTGTAATGAAGAAGCAAATTGTTCAATTTCTTGAACAAAACAAATTATTATCACCATCCCAATATGGTTTTAGAGAAAATCTGAGCACCAATGATGCCATAGAAAATCTAACAAGCATGGCCATAAAAAACATAGATGATGGGAAAAAATGTTTAGCTTTATTCATAGATCTACAAAAAGCTTTTGACACAATAGACCATAAAATATTACTAACTAAACTAAAAAAAATTGGAATGGCCGAATCAACAATGAACTTATTGGAGTCATATATAACAGGGCGAGAACAACAAGTACAAATTGGCAAACAAAAGAGCAAACTTCTATCTTTAAAATATGGCGTCCCTCAAGGGAGTGTACTGGGACCGATTCTGTTCATTATCTACATCAACGACTTAACTAACCTTACCATTAAAGGAAACATAATCAGTTTTGCTGATGATACTGTTTTATTATTTCAAGAAGAAAATTGGACGGATACATTTAAGGAGGCTGAAAAGGGGCTTAGTGCACTTCAAAATTGGCTTAAAATCAACTCGCTTACCCTTAATATAAGCAAAACAAAATATATAACATTTTCAATGAACTCAAGGGGCCAACCAATAAAATCACTAGAACTAAAATTACATGAATGCCATGGAAATAATACACAATGTTACTGCCCTGTTATCGAAAAAACACAAAACATTAAATATCTCGGAGTAATAATTGACGAAAATCTTAGATGGGACCTACACATCAAAGGTATTACGGAAAAACTCACTAGCCTTATATATTTTTTTAAAAATTTAAGAAATGTGTTAAATAAAAAGGATATGAAAAAGGTCTACTACGCGTTATGTCATTCTCGAATTGAATATGGAATCATAGGATGGGGATCTGCTACACAAACGTACCTACAAAACCTGAATACGATTCAAAAAGGAATCATAAAGACCATATTGAAAGTACCAATTAGAACGCCTTCAATTGAAATTTTCAATAACTTTGACGTACCAAATGTACAGCAAATATATGCCAAAAATATATTATTGAAGCTCTTCAAAAATAATGAATCCTCTACTAGACCGTGTATGCATAACACTAGATCGAATAAAAATGATATAAAAAATATTCCAAGTTACAAAACCACATTTGGACAAAGAAATTATACATACTTTGCAACAAAACTTCATAACATACTTCCCCAAGACATAAAACTAATAAAAAATCCAATTGAATACAAATCAAGAATAAAAATATGGCTTAAAGAGGTCAATGAGAAAACCCTAGCGAAGACGCTAAAAACGACATAGAAGACAAATGAACTATATTTAAATAACTTTAGTCCGCCTCGGCACAGGACCCCCTAGTGAGGAGGACTAAGAAATACAATATTTTATTCTTAATTTTACCATTATATTTTGTATGTAAAATTTTTTATATAGTCGCTATAATAAAAAAAAAAAAAAAAAAAAAAAAAAAAATTAATATATATACTAGCGGGGCCCGTTGCAAAAATGCAACTAACGGGTTAAAAAATTATGCGATTTGCGTGTGAACGTGGATGAAGCGAGGAGGAGTGTGTGTTGAATTAAATATAAGAAGAAACCTGAGGTTACAGTGACCTTGCAACGCATGCCGGGAACCCGTTGTATATAATGTTATAATATAGTGCAGGCATTTGCAAGGCGCTTGCATAATAATGTAGTTTCCCTGAACTTGGAATGGAACCATTACAGTTAAGTTGACCCCGAAGTTACAGCGATGTTGCAACGCATGCCGGGTACCCTTTGTATATAATGTTATTATATAAAGCAGGCGTTTGCAAGGCGCTTGTATTATAATGTAGTTTCCAGGAACTTGGAATGGAACCATTACAGTTAAGTTGACCCCGAGATTACAGTGATCTTGCAACGCATGCCGGGTACCCGTTGTATATAATGTTATAATATATTGCAGGCGTTTGCAAGGCGCTTGCATTATAATGTAGTTTCCCGGAACTTGGAATGGAACCATTACAGTTAAGTTGACCCTGAGATTACAGTGATGTTGCAACGCATGCCGGGTACCCGTTGTATATAATGTTATAATACAGTGCATGCGTTTGCAAGGCGCTTGAATTATAATGCAGTTTCCCGGAACTTGGAATGGAACCATTACAGTTAAGTTGACCCCGAGGTTACAGTGATGTTGCAACGCATGTCGGGTAACCGTTGTATATCATGTTATATATTGCAGGCACTTTCTTTAAAATGTTATTTCCCGGGAATTGGGATGGAACCATTACAGTTAAGTTGACCCCGAGGTTACAGTGACCTTGCAACGCATGCCGTGTACCCGTTGTATATTATGTTATAAATTGCAGGCGCTTGCATTAAAATTTTATTTCCCGGGAATCGGATGGAACCATTACAGTAAAGTTGACCCCCAGGTTACAGTGACCTTGCAACGCATGCCGAGTAACCGTTGTATATCATGTTATTTAGAAATACAAATCCCCAAAATTGACCTTTATTGGATAACCAACACCTATGCCGTAGGTCACCCCAAGTGGTTCGCTTCGTTTGGTGATTTAGTAGGGGTGCCCGGGTTCATGGGGTGAGGTTTGTCTAGGTCTTGGAGGCGAATGACCAGGACACACTTAACCCCAGATTCCTACCCACCCCTTAAACCCTTTTCCTTCCCAGAACTCTCATCTCCTTCTTTGCCTTAAAAAAACCCTCCACCCAGCATCTCCAAAGATGACATGACCCTGAGGGAAATTATTTTCCTCAGGGTCTCCTGTATGGAGTTTTTTCTTTCCACCCTCCTGCGCTTCAATGATTCATTGCCGTTACATTTAGTTTTCAAACAGCTCGCGTGCCACCTATTGAAATATATTTACGCAAATTTCGTAATGCCAAAGCTCACCAGCCAATAAACAAACATAACAAAAAAAGAATTATTCAATTTGGTGTAGTCTTTCGGAAGTTATACGCGTACATACATTTCGACGATTCATTTTTATGCAAATTTGATAATGCCAGAGCTCACCAGTAGTTGTATACACACTTTGTCCTAACAATAAGGAACGCAACAAAAAAATAATTATTCAATTACGTGCAGTCGTTCTGAAGTTATGAGCGTACTTACATTTCGGCGAATCATTTTTAAACAAATTTTATAATTCCAGAGCTCATCGGTAGTTTTATACAAACCTTGCCAAAACAATAACGAAACCAAATCAAAAAGAATTATCCAATTTGGTCCAGTCGTTCTTTAGTTATAATTTATAAATGATTACCGTGGATAATTATTTATCCGTTTATGTTATTTTCAGGGTACCTACCTATTTCATCAAAATATTCTAAAACAATATTTTATTTAAATGGCAAGACCACCGTCAAACTTTGTCGTAACCACCTCAAGCAAAGCCTGAAAATCGAACACCTGCGCACGTTTTAGTACATTTTCCATACAAATTACGTCAGCTAACGCTGTCAGGGCCTCGCTGAAAACTTGCGGTGGTTTTGGATAATATTCCATGCTCAGTATTGCAAGTTTGGGGAAAATTAAATAAATATTTAAAATATCTACCGATTTTACAGGCTGAAAACGATGTGCATTATCGATGCAATTGGATTTTTCGCAAATGTCAGAAAAATTTCAATCTTTGACGCGATATTGTGAACCATTTTAAATGGAAAGCTACACATGTTTTTATTTTAAAAGTTTCTAAATCTTGTATAATTTATGATAATTAAAAAACATGTCTCGCAAAATGTTTTTTTTCGTTGTATTTTACCACCCCGCAAAGGGCCTTTAAAATGTCATTTTTTGTACGTTATTTTTGAGATAGCCGTTTAATTGATTGGAATAAATTCCTAGTGAAATCAGTTTTGTATGGGAAATCTCTTTACTAAACGGTTCGACGTTTTTTAACGGGTGAACCTGTCGGCGAGAAATATAACTGAGGTCGAATTTCTTCGTCGGTGAGAGATCTAATTGTAGTTTTCGCCGTTTGGGAGCGGTGTTGACCCTGCTTCATCTTTTTTATATGAAATCTGGTCTGACCCGCAGAGAACGCCGTCCGTGCCCCCTTTTGGGCCAAATTGATCTCTGCGGTCGGTGAAACTCGAGGAGCGGAGGTCGATTATCGCCTGCGGGTCGAGGCGGGCGACGGAAATCGAAAGGGCGTAAGCGTCTTTTTTTTTTTTAAGCGACAATACGCCGTGAGGTCTTGCGGATCGAGGGGAAAAAGTGTCGATTATCGCATCATCAAAACGCGTTTTTTTGGAACGGCCGTTTGTATGAAATCCCGGTCCACACGCCTTGCTCGGCCAAATCGACCTCTGCGGTCGGTGAAACTGGACAGGCAGAGTGGTCGATTTTCGCCTGTACCCGGAGGGCTAAAAAAAAAGTGAGTTTTCCTGACCTACCCCAAAACCAAACATTAATATATACTAGCGGGGCCCGTTGCAAAAATGCAACTAACGGGTTAAAAAAATATGCGATTTGCGTGTGAACGTGGATGAAGCGAGGAAGAGTGTGTGTTAAATTAAATATATGAAGAAACCTGAAGTTACGGTGACCTTGCAACGCATGCCGGGTACCCGTTGTATATAATGTTATGTAGTGCAGCGATTGCACTAAAATGTAATTTCCCAGGAATGGGAATGGAACCATTACAGTTAAGTTGACCCCGGGGTTACAGTGACCTTGCAACGCATGCCGAGTAACCGTAGTATATCATGTTATATATTGCAGGCACTTGCTTAAAAATGTTATTTCCGGGAATCGGGATGGAACAATTACAGTTAAGTTGACCCCGAGGTTACAGTGACCTTGCAACGCATGCCGGGTACCCGTTGTATATAATGTTATATAGTACAGGCGCTTGCATTATAATGTTGTTTTCCGAGATTTGGAATGGAACCATTACAGTTTAATGGACCCCGATGTTAAAGTGGCCGTGCAACGCATGCCGGGTACCCGCTGTATACAATTTATTTATTTACGGACAAAAAATCCATTAACAATATAAAATACGTCACTAACTTATATCTCCCTCTTATTCTTTCCCTTGTTACCATAATTATTGGAAGGCTTTTGACCTCTCCAGCCAGATTCTCTCAACCCTTCGCCTTGCACCGCAGTGTGAGGAATAGATTCATACGTTCGTCACTCCTGGCCACACTGACCCCCAGATTCCTACCCACCCCTCATACCATTTTCCTTCCCATATCTTCTTCTCCTTCTTTTTCCTTAAAAAACCCTCCACACAGCATCCTCAAAGATGACATAGGCCCCTAGGGAAATTGTTTTCCTCAGTGCCTCCAGTGTGGAGCTAATGTAAAAAAAAGTTTAGCAATGCATACTTTCATGATGCCAAAGCTCACTATTGTGTATAGAAACCAATGAATTGTTCCCGGGGCGGCCATACCAATTCCACGTTGAATGATTATCATAAAGATGCAAAATACAAAAAAACGCTATGTAAATGTAATATTTTTAAAAAAATTATCTCATTCAACTTCTAGTAATTTCATTACATATTTACAAAAAAAAAGCATACGCAATATCATCAGAAGATTCTGAGTCGTTATGTGCAGTAGCCTACTCAGATTCTGAGTAGGTACCTACACATCTGTAAAAAAGAGTAATTAAAAATTTGTAAAATTTAATATATCCGAATGTTAATGAAGCAATCTACGCTTTTTTCCGATGCGTAAAAGAAAAACTTTAGCATTTCATTTGGACAGAAAATAAGATAAAAGTTCTCTCATACCTAGTACCTACTAACACACATAATATATCCGTATTCCTAGTTACCTACGTATTTTTACAAAACAAATAATTGCACCAACCAATATGCATGATTTAATTTCAGTTAAATGTACAGAATAAAAGTTCCAATACACGTAGGCATTTTTACAAAATTCCATCTTTGATTACTTTTCCTTTAATTTTATATCATAATTTTAAAGTTAATAAGTTCCTACTCATAGTGAATATTGTCAATTGAATTAATAAACACTAACATCCCTATGCGGCCACTCTGATTGGCCATCGGAATAGAATTCCAATCTCTCTCCTGATTGGCTGAAAGCTAAAAAAGATAGGGTCCGCCAATATTTCCTTACTCATTTTTAACAAACACAATCTGATGAACAAATTTTTTTTTTTTTTTTAAATCGACCCTTTGATTTTATTTTTTGAAAATCTTATCTATCAAGTGTCTACCTTTCAAATTTAGCAACGCCAATACTATTTTCGTAATAAATAGTTATTCAGAACGAAAAATGTATTGAAATTAAAAAAAAAACTACGTATCTCATTTTGAAAAAAAAATTATACGCTGTGCAAATATTTGTCGCAACGGCCCGACTCCATTTTCTAAAAAAAAATAATAATTAGAAAACATTATTAATATTATTACAAAATTAATCAATATATTTCCAACGGTATTTTTTTTTACCACCCTGCACTTACATTCGCAAACTGGCAATTTTAGTACGAACGCATTAAGTACCTACCTATCCTGTAATAAATAACATTCTATGGCGCCTTTATTTTCTTGATATATTGGCCATCCCGAGTGATTCCTTTTAATATTTAAATGAAAGAACATTCTTTATAAGCCGGTACTTACCTCGAACATACCGGGAAAAATAATATGTAGGTACCTACCTACGCGTTTTCTCAATAAAAATTGCGTCAACATTACGTATTTGGTTACTTTTCTTTAGCACATTTGCAAATGATTCAATAGAACGGTAGGTACCTGCACCGTTATAAATTGCATTTTTTTCATATGGCCAGTAATTCAATACTCTCGGATAATTTGAGAACGCATTTTCGACATGAATTTTTCAGGAAATGTGTGATGTTTGTCAGCTTCTACTGACATATTTTATAAGAGATGCTTATATAATATTGCTATCAAAAGATGCGTATTCCTCTACTCTATTAAATTTTTTAAAAATATCAAAGCTGAAATCGTTTTCTGGGCCGCAATTCCGTATTCCCCAACCGAAACCGCTGAGAGATCCGTTTCGCTAGCATAAACTGACATTTAAAATCTACCATATACCTATCTCAGCATTCGCGAGCATGCGAAAAGAGATGGATTAATCCAGACCTGATTCGATATTCCTAGCATTTTATGAAACTAATGGAAAAAGACATCTCTTGTTTTTTAATGCGAACCTGTCGGTGGGAAGTGTAAGCGAGCCGAATTGAGTGATTTTATTAGAGTTCTAGTTTTTGCCGCCAGTTTTTTTCTTTAAATTTTGTAGGCCAAAAAAGGCTTATGAATGCTGCATTTTCTGCATTTAAATTCTTCACATTTTAATCGCCAGTACCTACCTCGAGTATATATTAACTGGCTGGAAAATTATGCATTGTTGATGATAGATCGATTTCTGCAAATGTCAGAAAAATTTAAATCTTTGACGCGATATAGTGTAACATTTTAAATGGGAAGCTACACATGTTTTTGTTTTAAAAGTTTCTAAATCTTGTATAATTTATGATTATTAACAAACATGTCTCGAAAAATGTTTTTTTTCGTTGTATTTTATCACCCCGCAAAGGGCCTTTAAAATGTCATTTTTTCAACGTTATTTTTAGGTCGCCGTTTAATTAATCGGAATAAATTCCTAGCAAAAAATCAGTTTTGTATGGGAGATTTTCGCTACATCTTTCTCAACTTTTCCGGGCATTTGAAAAGAGATAGCAACCCTGAATTCGCTTCGAAGGAGAGTGAACCGTGGGGCCTTTGAAATCGGATGAGCTTAGAGATCAATTTGGCTTGCCAAATTTTACCAAATTTTTGCAAGCCAAAGTGACCCGTGAGGTTTCACCCACCCGAGGGGCAAAGTGGTAGCTTTTCCCCTCAAATCGAAAGTGAGTTTTTTCGACCAATGGCGTGAGCGGAAAAAGTGAGTTTTTTCGACCAATGGCGTGAGCGGAAAAAGTGAGTTTTCCCTGACCTACCACAAAACCAAACAATACTATATATATATATATATTGAGGTACCACTTGTGTCTATCAACGCAGTGTCCTGAGTACGAGCACGCGGATAAATGGCGCCGCTTTTAAGATAACGTGGGTAAGTTTTGTATGGAATTTAATGTTTTTGTTTTTTATAAACATTTAGGAGTGTTTACAGACGACGATTTGGTTTCAAATTGTAGACAATAATCTCATCTGTTTATATAGTATGATAAATCATGCCATAATATGCTGTAATTTGACATAAAATTGGATGGATAGGTACTTGAAATATGACATATACATGTACCGCGTATGGGTATTGAAAAAACGGAGTATTTCAACGCGGGGAAAAGGTTAAATAAAGTCTATTAACTTATAAATCGGTTTCAGGGAGACGGGAGAAATTGACTAATTCAAATCGGTATTCTATTTTTGATGCTACGTAATTATTTACACACTCTAAATTCTTAATAGAAACTTAGGGAACGTACCCATACTACGTGACCAACTTTTTACCATTTTTAACCCCCCCCTCCCCAGTGACCAAAAACCTAAGCAAACCGCAGCTCATTTATACCGAGCGTGACATTTGAAGACCCCCCCCCTAAACGTGTCACATAGTATGGGTACGTTCCCTTAAGGTTGTACATTAATCGATATTAGTCAGAAATCTTTCCTGATAAATAAATATCTATTAAAATATCTGTGTTTTCTCCCTGATGTATCTCTTTTGCCATATAAACGCTAAAAACGTCAAGTGATCATTGCGTACACCTGGAGACACGTACACAACAAATGGAGGAGACGGAAAACAAAAAATGTTGATGTGATGTTTGAGGGACTGTCACGGCATTTACGGCAAATGTTTGAGCTTTGGACCCGCCTCAATATAAACGAAGATTATAATCCCAAATTCGCTTAGTGGCATCATTTCAATTAAATAATTTATTATTTTCATTTAATTGAACACAACTTACATTGTAAATGGACAGTTCCTTTGGGCAGCATACACATCTTGAAGAGTTCCACGTTTCCGTATGGATTTCTAGGCACCATTCCGTTCTCTGCCTGCGGAGGGACGTAGTCTTCCACTTGCCACGGACCAAATATCTCCAGTGGAATGTTCTTGATTATAGTGCTCGTTGACTGGAAAATTAAATACATTTCATATTAGACGATAAATTAAAAACATGTAAGTATTCTAAAACATTGGTTGCATGTTTACAGTGTACGTGTTGGTTGTTATCTTTCTCTCTTGTTTTTATCCTCAAAATAAACTTATTATGTACAATATAACTTCTAACATTTTACTATGAATAATCTCAAAAGTTTCCTTACAGATTCACTAGCCTCAAATGTGTTTCCCATCTTATAATCAATTTAACCCGTCAGGCTAATTTGTTCGCTTTTCAGAACAACTCATATAAGTCTCATAGAATTCTTTGTCTCCCTTACTATCAGAGTGAAAGAGAAAACCCAAGCTTTATATTCAAATATAAATGTTAACCACAAAACAAGTAAAATGTACTCCTTTATGAAACCAGAGTTTCGGATTGCTATTTGAAGATAAAAATGAAACTTTGTGAGAATTTTTTATTTATTTTTACATGGAACGACAAAAAAGTGAATTGACAATAAGGAACTCCAGTCCAATTTTTTTATTTTTTTTTATGAACTTAAATAACTGCATATTTTTTTAATTTTTAGATTTAGTTAATAGTTTAATCTTTAAAATTTAAAGCCTATTTTATCACCTATTCAAAGCAGTTTTTAGTTTTCGGATACATTCAGAAATATTCCATTTATTTGGATATTATTGCGAAACAGAAATATTTTGACCTTCTGACAAAATATCATGTAGGCCTTAAATTTGCAACAATGGCTGCTGCGGGTGGTGAATACTGTAAGCAATTTCCTCACCTTGTCCCACTTGAGGCACTTAACAATCTTGTAGGGCTCTTCTGCCGGGCGCACCACCTTGGCCTTCTTGACCCACATCTCGCGTGAGTGGCACACGTGCACGCAGTCCCGCGCGTACACCGCCTCCTTCTTTACAAAGCCAAGCGTCACCGCGTCTGGCGGGTAGATCACCTCGAACTTCAGCAGGTGACGCTTCAGGGCGTACAGCGGGTGGTTCTTGTATCTGGAAATACATTGTGAGAAATTAGGAAAGTGTTCTGTTTTTTCCAACATTTTTTTTTAAACCGGTCAGTGGCTGAGTTGGCAATGCGTTTTGGTCCTACTTAGGCGTCGCGTGTTCGATTCTTCGACTGGCTAAGTCCTCCATCACAAGTAACATTTTCTGCTTACTGTTGTGGTAGCAGGAGAATTTCGAATATTGTCGGGTTTTTCGTAACCCGGGAATGTTCGTCTTTCTTTTACATTATTTAAATTTTAATAATGTTTGCAAATAGTCAGATAATGTGCATCTATTTAGATTTATAATCTAAAATGCCAATTTCGATTGAGTATCTGTCCAGCGTAACTAAAGAGATTTGCTTTGAATTTAACTTCTTGATGTTAAATTTTCATCACGCACCAGTTTTATGAAGCAACTGGTCTATAATGACATATTAACAGAACTTGAATAGAACTTAAGCAGAATGTGAAAATTGACTTCAAATATTTGATGAATTGTTAAAAATTTTTGAAACAACAAAGTTCTTAAACTCAGATTTGCTTTGAATTTAAATTCTTGATAACCGATGTTAAATTTTCGCCATGCACCAGATGATTCTATTTTCCTAATAACTTACTTGTTTTTTGCAAAATCATGTTTTTGTAAATTGTATTATCTTACCAGATAATGTGTTTATATATTTATAAAAATAGTATATGTATAATGTACCATATGTAGTTTCCCAGAATAGCTAGTTACATTCAGAGAAATGATTTTTTTAAACATTTCCTAAGGATATGCTGGCCTTTGAGGTTAAGTGTAATTTTCAAAATTGGAACTGTTTGTTTGAAGAATTTAGACAGGTGATAAAGTACCTACCTATTGTAACAGAAAATTATTTTAATTCTCTTTTTTTAAAATGGAATTATAATTAACCAGCTGAAGTCTAGAAAAATGAATAGTTTAATGAAAACATCAACCAACTCACTCTAAAATAGCGACAGGCAGCGGCGCATCCAACTGCATCCTATCAAGCTGCTTGTCTTCCTGCGTCTCCCTCATGCTGCGAGGAGCGAGCCACGGCTGCAGGCTCTCGGAGTACCAGGCAGGGTCGGCCCTCAGCTTGCGGGTGGTGGTGTTCCAGTGCGGCACGTAGCGCCGGGTCACGTCCTTGAGATGACCCGCCGCATCCCACGACACTATGTACGTCACGGGATGAGTGGCGCGAGACTGCAATGAGATTTTAATAATATAGAAGACATATAATAATAATTGGTAAAAGTGTGCGGGAATTTCATCACCATTGAAGATAATTTTTTTTATTAGTGACTATTAACTCGTTGAATGCCGCGAGTAAATGGGGTTGGTTGTAACCAATTAGCGTTCGCAAAAAGCGGCAGCCATGACACCCAATGTCCCGCGATTCTGACAGCGTCCTTGAGAAATTTCGTACATAGAAAGGTCAAAGTTCAAAACCAAAGAATTTTTCCCGCGCATGCGCAAGAACTGCGCACGCTCCCGCGCTCCGGTAAATCATTAATATAAATTATATGGAGTCACCAATCTAATTGCGGTTTTCTCTATGGTAAAGAGCGATAATAGAGCAAGCGATTCTGACCGTGTTCTTCATACACTTTCTTTATACATAAGGGTCAAAATCGCGTGTCAAAATCAGGACACGCCGGCGCACGAGCGGCAAATCACAGGTTAACGAGTGGTTCAGATTTCATAATATCTCATTTTCATTCCTTTTTATTCTTTAGTAATATATTATGTTATTCTGAAATATTCTTTTATATTTTTTCTATTTCACATGTTAATGAACTGAATGTTAAGTCGACCACCATAACACTGGCATGGACTAGGCATGGTGGTCGAAAAATCCATAAAGTATGTAACCATCAGGGCCGGATCTACGAAACCTAGCGCCCTGTGCAGTAGGTACAGATGGCGCCCCCCCCTACATTTTTATTTTATACGATACGATTGTACCACCCCAGCCAGGAGCACTCCTGTCCCGGTGAGACCGGTACACCAGGGGG
Source organism: Limnephilus marmoratus (assembly GCA_917880885.1). NCBI lineage: Eukaryota > Metazoa > Arthropoda > Insecta > Trichoptera > Limnephilidae > Limnephilus > Limnephilus marmoratus. Next base: position 3,589,295 of record OU862911.1, read on the forward strand.
CACTGTTTTGTTAGGACTTGGAACACATGCTCTGCGGATGGGAAGGAGGTTGGAGTTAAATCGACCGGTATACATGGCAACCTAATAAGCCAATATTGGAATTTAGGATGGTCAGGAATAAAGGAATGGATTGAGCGTAATACTTTCTTTTTGTTTGTATCTTCTTTCTTCTTGCCTCTTCTCGGCTCTTCTTGGATCTTCTTGGCTCTTCTTGCCTCTTCTTGATTCTTCCCTTCTCATCTTGGCTCTTCTCAGCTCTTCGTGGCTATTCGTGGCTTTTCAAATTTCTTGACTCTTCTGGGATCTTATCGTCTCTTCTTGGTTTTCTTACCTCTTCCCAGATCCTCTCGCCCCTCATTGACTGTTCTTGCCTCTTCTTGGCTCTTCTAGGATCTTCTTGGTTTTTCCTCGGATCTTCTAGTCTCTTCTGGTCTCTTCTTTTATCTTCTCACCTATTCTTGGATCTTCTGATTCTTATTGACTCTGCTTGGCTCTGCTCGGCTCTGCTTGGCTCTTCTTATCTCTTCTTTGCTTTCCTTGTCCCTTCTTGTCTCTTCTGGTCTCTTCTCAACTCTTCTTGACTCTCCTTGCATCTTCTTATCTCTTCTGGTCTATTAGTGGCTCTTCTTGACTCTTCTGGCTTTTTCTTGGGTTTTCTCGTCTCTTCTAATCTCTTCTTGTCCCTTCTTGTCTCTTCTTGCTTCTTCTTGTTTCTTGAGATCTTCTCGTCTCTTCTCGACTCTTCTTGACTCTCCTCGCAACTTCTTATCTCTTCTAGTTTATTATTGTCTCTTCTTGACTCTTCTGGCTTCTTCTTGGATGTTCTCGTCTCTTCTTATCTCTTTTTGTCTCAGCTTGTCTTGTCTCTGATTATCTCTTCTCGAATATTCTCGTGTCTTCTTGTTTCTTCTTGAATGTTCTTGGCTCTTCTTGCCTCTTCTAGCTCCTCCCGCATCTCCTTGGCTGTTCTTGCCTCTTCTTTGTTCTTCTAGGATTTTCTTGTCTCTTCTTGGTTTTTCTAGGATCTTCTAGTATCTTCTTTTATCTTCTCACCTCTTCTTGGATCTTCTGGATTCTTCTTGGCTCTGCTAGGCCCTGCCTGGCTCTTCTTATCTCTTCCTTGCTTTACTTGTTCCTTCCTGTCTCTTCTGACTTCTTCTTGTTTCTTGAGATCTTTTCGCCTCTTCTCGGCTCTTCTTGACTCTCCTTGCAGCTTCTTGTGTATTATTGTCTCTTCTTGCTTCTTCTTGGATGTTCTCGTCTCTTCTTATATCTTCTAATCTTCTTATCTCTTTTTGTCTCAGCTTGTCTTGTCTCCGATTATCTTTTCTCTAATATTCTCATCTTTTCTTGTTTCGTCTTGAATGTTCTTGTCTCTTTTTGGCTCTTCTTGGATCTTCTGGTCGCTTTCCGGTTCTGCTTGCTACCTCTTGTCTCTTATCTTCTAATATTTTTAAGTAATAGAATTAGATAGAGCCTTAGAATTCATAATGAATTGTAAAGCGCCCTTGAGGTGATTTTTCACAAAAATGGCGCTCAACAAATTATCCAATTATTATTATTATTGGCTCTTCTTAACTCGCCTTTTTTTATTGTACCTTCTATTGATTTTTCACCTTTTCTTGTATCTTAGTGTTTCTTCGAACTAGGATGGGCAAGAATAAATATTTTGATTAAGTGTTGTTTTCTAAGTTCTGTCATTTTCTTGCTTTAATCTACTATAGTATCTGCTTACAAGTACTTGCTTCTACTAGCCTCTTCTTCTGGCTTCAACTTGCTTCGTCTTGCTTCATTTCGCTTGAAGTGAAATATCACAAAACTTCGCTATACAAATGTTATGTTATTATTATTATTCTTGGTTTTTCTTGGCTATCCTAATTTTTCTTGCACCTTTTTGGTTCTTCTAGTTCTTGCAGGTGTCTTCTTGCATCATCTTGACTTTTCTTGACTTGTGGAGGCATTTGTCTCTTCGTGCATCTTCAAGCCTCTTCCTGATTTTGCTCTTCTTGTTTCTTTTTGTATCTTCTGTCGTCTTCTTGAATATTCAAATCAGATAATCCCAAAGAGAACAGAGGAACTCACCCGAAGTGTAATAACCCGACTTAATTAACTTCTCCCATTGTAGTATCCATCAAATGCCTAAACAAAACAAAAACCCAACCAGGAAATCAAAATGGATTATTTTACAAGACATTCCTGTGAAACGCAATGAATAAAAACAGATTTAAAACAAAAAACATGAACAATTCTGTAAGTGGAGTAGATATTTCTTGGTGTGTGCTAACAAAATAATAAATTGAAAAGATCTTATCTCTGATATGTGATCCTGTAAGCGCCAGCTGGTTGAAGCTATGACTTCTCCCGGTACCCAGTGATGAAATAAATCATAAAACACACGCGTTCAAGTGGTGCAGCTATGTTATGAATCCAGATCTTTAAGTGTCACTACGACCCTTTTTTACCCAAAACACTCTTATTTTTTATGAAGTTCACTCAAACCCTACGCACTGCTTGCATCACTTGAATTATCCGGATGAGTCCATTTTAATCTGTGTTATGATTGAATAATATCACAAACTTAAAACGAACATAATTTCCTATCCGAGAGACATAAAATTATTCCGCGAACTGTATTATATTTTGCAGATTATAACGCGTGTGTATGAGAAATTTCAGATTTGTAACACAAACAAAACTATAGTTAATTGAAAAAGGAACCAGGAGAAATATAAACACATCCTCTCCGGTCCGCACACCACTTGATTCTCCCCTACATTTTTATTTTGAAATTCGTTTACTCCAATTTTTTTTTTTTTATTTAATTTTTTTTTTTACACTAATTTATCAAATAAAATCAAGACATATAAAGGGTGTAACCCTATCTAAAGTTTTCGAATAAATAAGCCACGATCTATGTAATTCTTCTCCATTAGGCAGTTTCTTGTAATAATACTTAGTATTAAATTTACGCTTGTTCGTAATAGGAAAATCAAAACCTTTCAATTGTACAGGACCTTCCTGAACTAATAAACTAATGGAATTTTGAGATAACTTTGGCCAGCATCCGGGATCTTTCAATTCAAGCTCTGAAAACAGAATTAAATTTAAACTGCTATCAGTAACGTTATTTTTATCTTCTAATAATTCGACCGGAGGAATTTGGGCGATAGATATCTGTTTAGATGTGCTCGGGACCATTGTAACGTCATTGCGCGGGACATCATTTTTTATCGGTGCTGGAGAAATTGGAATTAAAAAATTCCCAATGGAAACGAGTTTTTTTATGTCATTATGCTCTTTAATTCTAAGTTTTAGATTCTGCGAGCCTGAAAGTTTTTTTTAATTATTGTTCTATTAATTGTAATCCACAATCCACAACCTCTAACAACCAATAGAAATGTAGTTAAAAAATCTAATAATATAACCTCAAATTTGTACCTTGCATTTCCATTTCCCCTGTGTTCTGTGTTGAGCGAACAAACACGAACGTATCTATGGTATCAACGGCTTACGAAAGACGCTTACACTGATTATTACTGACTGTAAAATAACAAATCTAATAGAAATTAATTATAGGTACATTTAAGGAACTTCAACTGTCAAAACAATGATGAAACTGTTAACAAGTTGCAACCTTGCAAACCGTGCGATGTTTATGCTAATGGAATTTTGAATTTACTGAAGATTTCATAAGAAAATGGTCTTTAACCACATTCTCCTAGAGACTTAAATCGTGCAAAAGCACTTTGAAAGGCGCCGTCGGTTTGTTTGTTCTGTGAATAAAAGTACGGCGCTGTGATTGGTTAATGAATTTGGATCGCACTCATTCGTCGTAAAAGACAGTAAAAGATATATGGAAAAATAGATCTTACGTTTAAACTAAATATATGGAATTTGTAAAAAAAATTCTGTAACTGACTATAAATTCGTAAATCGTTGAATTTCGTTGAATTAAAACCAGATGCGTGCGCAGTCTGTATCTTTGGAAAGTGTTGCTAGAGCGTAATAATTATTTTGTACTATGGGTAATTTTTAAACGATTCAGGGAATATTATAACAAATTTTTAATACAATATTTATTTTCTCACGGCGCCCCTTCGGAGTTGGCGCCAGGTTTTTTGCACGTTTTTGAACGTATGGCAGATCCGGCGCTGGTAACCATCAAACCAATGAATAAAAAATAAAATTTCCTGATTCTTCATAGGTCTGAGTTAGTTTATCAATTTAAAAAAATGTTGCTTATTATAGAGATACTACAACACTTTGCTAAAAGAGGTTAAATTTGATTGTAAGAATACTTTCAAATTAAAAATACTGCGATGGGATAAAAAATGTGTAGATTTCAAAATAAAAAAAATTATGTAAATACTGCACAAGAGTCCCAACTGCTCCTGACCAGTGAGACTATGGCATCTGAGCCAGTGAGACTATGGCATCTCCAATTGGGATATGTTGTGAAGCTGAAGATAAGTAGGAAAGGGAAGGTGATAGGGAAGAGGAAGGTGGGGAAGTGCCTTGCTATTTAGATCTAATATATGAGATGTGTAAAATCAAATGCAATCTCCATTTTTTTCAAAAGTGGACTAACAGTGCAACTTTGTAAATGATTCACCCTCTTACCTAAAATAGCAGTTATTTGGCATTAAAACCAGCTCTTTATGCTTTTATCACTTTGTGAATATAATTATTACCTTATGAATGCGTGAGAATTACTGAAAAGCGTTTTGCTTTTGGTTTTCTCAAAATAATGCATTTGGAGATTGCTGCATTTGATTCTATACACCTCACACAGAACCAATAGTCACTTCTGTGTCAATTCTGAATGGTGGTCTTACGCCAGCGTGATACTAAGAGTATCTTCCACTCTGTAATGTGCCGCAATATACCTTATATTTTAAATAATTAAATTGTGAGGATCTCTAGTCAAAAGCCTTACCCCTCGACCACGGAGGCTGTCCTTACCCCAACCAAGCAGTTAAAACTACTTACATAAATCTCTCGAGAGCAATGCACCTGCGCCTTCACCACGTCCACAGAAATCCACTGCTCTTCCTCCTCCGCATAAACCTCGCACCACACGTCCACTCCTCGCTTCTTGGTTCCGTCGGTGTGATGGTCATCATCGCTGGAGAGCACCCGCCTGTCGGAGATGGTCTTCAGGCCGGGCGGTTTCTTGCTCTTGGGCTTAAAGTCTGCATCACTGTTGCGGGAGTCTTTGCGACTTCTCCCTCTTGGCAAGTCTTCAATTTCCATGTTGTCGCTGTCATCTGAAGAATGCTGTATTTTACCTAATTATGAAAAAATAAACAATTAACCCATGATTTAAGTTGCGACCATGTGTTAACTTCTTCTTCGATTGATATATTTTGTTTAGTTTATTTAGAAAATTATTATCTATATCACATAAGCCCACACAGGTGTATAATATAAATAAACATTGGTCTTCTGCAAAAATTACTCAAATGATGTTGGAAAAAAAGAAGAATCAGGTGAATATATATTATCATGTTATTTTTCAAGTATGTTTATTTAAGTCTTACCTTTCACCAACTTGGATCTTGCTTGCACCTTGCTCTCTCTGATCCGATCCTTGACAAGGGAAACAATATCTTTAGTGACATCAACACCGCTTCTAACTCTACTGCTGGTTCCTGGCAGAGACTTGTTCAGCAGGTCTCTGTGGCTGACTCTCTTTTCTGTAGACTTGGACAACCCTGCTGGAGGCTTCTTTAAATTAGTTGCATTTTCAGGGGGGCTAAAGTATCTACTAACTTCCGCAGGAACTGTACTTCTAGATATTCTTTTAGTGCCTTTTGCTTGGCTTCCAAGATTAACATTTTCCTTTTGTTTGCTCGAACTCGGAGAAACATTTGAAGATGTTTCTTTTGGAGGCATTTTAATTCTGCTTTGTGGTGGTTTTGGAGCTGAATTAGCAACACTGACTGATTTCCCTCTATTGGACAAAGATTTGGTAACTACACTTTTGTCAGAGACAGATGTTTTTGTAGTACTACCGTGATCAGAAGCTGGTCTGGCTCTGCTTCTGGTTAGTTTTGCTACAATATGTTCTTCAACAGATTGTGTTTCCGTAATTTTTTCAGGTAAATTAGTTTTCTTCACAATTTTTCCTTTTGTCGCTATCTGTTTTTCAACCGGAGTTGCTGTTTTAGAAGTTGTTGCTTTCGAAGTTGTTGCCTTGGGAGTTATTGCTTTTGTAGTTGTTGAATTTACTTTGTTCTGTACATCTAAATGATCATTCGTGTCATTTGTTGCCAAGACTGCTTTTTTAACTACTCTCGCCCTTTTAGAGCAGGACACAGTTTCCGTATCTGAATTAGGAGACTTGCTTTTCCTAACAACCTTGGGAACATTCAAAACATCTTTTGGTGTTGCTGCTTGTTCAGTCTTCTTGGTCCTTACACTAGCTCTGGATCCCTTTTCATCCAAGTTTTGAGTTTTTGCTGCTGCAGAAGATTTTCGACCTGTTGAAGATGTTGCAGCTTGTGTGTTATTATTAACTTTTGCAATTCCAGCCTTTTTTACTGGAGATACATCCAGAAAATTCTTCAATGCACTTGAGAAATCTCTTTCTTTTTCTGATGCTTTAACAAAAGGTGGATTACCTAATGATATTGTAGATTCATTAAAAATAGATGAAGGTTCAATGTTGATTTTGGACACTGCTGGGCGACTTTTTAAACTTAAATTTCTATGGTTTATCCTTTTTTCAACTTTAGACTCTTCCTCTAATGTGTTCTGCATAATTTGATCCCAGTAAGACATGGTACTAGAGCCTGAAGCTTTGGGTGAGGCAGATTCCGTTTTGGATGATTGTGTTGCATCAGTTTTTTTTAAAGCTAGAGACCTTTTGCCTTGTGCCTGTCGGGTCCCACGAGAGCTACTTTTTGGTAAATCTCGATCATCCAATCCATCCAATTGTGAAATGTCTTCAAATGATTCATTTTTTGAAGCATTCTTAGACTTGCTAATAGTTGTCGAAGACGATTTACCTTTTTTATTTTTATCAGCAGTACTAGTAGCTGGAGCGTTCACAAAGTGCTTTGATGTCTTTCCATCTTTACCAACTCCTTTTTTGGGAGGATCTTTGTTCTTGACTGAGAGTGAGCACAGTTCTGTATCAGGGGGTCTTAGAGGAACCACTCTAAATGAAAACACAATTCTACACTTAACTCCTAGAGCTCTCAACATGCTGGCAAAAATAAGAGTAAGATTTTTCTTGCTGGTTGCAGTTTTTTTACCAATCTGTTGAAGCAATGCAAGTTCTAATGGACGTTTGTTTGGTTTGTATTTGAACTCGGCCTTATCTTCTTTGAGGTTCATGGCCCCGTTGTACCATTTGGTAATTTGTTCTACGTATTTGATGTCGATACGAGCACTGGGATAACATTGCTCCGAGGGAATGAGAGACAATGCCGCAGCCATGATGCCTTGATTGTTAACAGTATTATTGACAAAGTTTCCATGTCCGAGCCAGCACAGGACGTGGACTTTATGTGTGAAGACCTGGTACTCCTTCTTCACTCGGTTCATGCGGCGTTTCAGCATCATCTCCAGGTCCAGCTGTTTGTTTTTGGCTTTGGGGCGGTCGGTAGGCAAGTCCAGAACCAACTGGATGCCTCCCTTTGGAATGGAAGACTTGGCTTCTCCTGTAATGAATATATAAACACTTAGAAATGGTTAAAAACAATAACATTAAAAATAAATATCCTGCCTTTTTATACAAATAATAAAACAAAGGTTAGTAAATGCAAAAGCGGAAGGAGTCAAATATCGCAATAAAATTAGTGGTGTAATGGTAGTAAGTGAGGGTAGCGAAAGTAAAGCACAATCCAGATTGCTCACTGGTAGTGATCGGGTACTTTTACACATTAAAAAATGCCATAAGTAGAGAAAAAGAGATTGATGGGCGCGCCGTCTATTGCCATAAATCAAAACTACCTGATCTTTGAAGGGTTCTTTCGTTTGACATAGGTAGGCACCTACTGATACATCGGTACCTACTGGTAAATGATAGCTTATTTTAGATTTCAGGTATCTACACTTTATTTATCTGCGGTGAGAATGAGATCCAAGAAGACCGGTCTACAAAAATTCAATTATCTATGGTCGCTCACCACAACGGCACCCATCACAGGACAAGGGTGCTGATGATTGAATCTGTTTAGAAAAGATGATTCATGAGCGGGTTACGATATCGGAAAGTTCACAATCGATCCAGGACTAAATGAAAGTGATTGACAATAATGCAACAAATCTTTTTACATTTGGGATAATATTTTGTTTGAGCGATGGATTGGTTTACCTCAAAATAAGTATGCAGTTACCTTTAACTTCTTCCAAGTCTTCCACATCAGAGTCTCCGCTGTCCTCGGCCTCCGAAGAGGACCTCGGCACCTTCTCAGAGGGTTCTGTCTCCCCCATGGCCAGCAGCTCATGGATATTAAAGGCTTCCTCCGTCTTCTTTGAGTCCGAGTACCGCTTGTTGTAAGACTCGAGACTCTGTTTGGCATCAGCCAACTTCTTTGCCTGTTCTTGCAGGTGGGAGAAGTTCAACTTTTTGGATGGTGTGCCTTCACCTTTTTTCCCCTGGAAAAATTGATATTTAATTAACCTGTTGAAAACAGAAAATTATTTTTTAAGCCAACAGAGAGGCTCAATTCATAAAATTAAAAGTGGAATCTAAAGCGAATCTATCTAACTAACTACATACCATAATGTATTTTTCTTTGCCCAGAATACTAGAGGGGAACAATTATATCAAATCAGTTACTAAGGCAGTTCAGTTATGTACAATAAATACTGTATATTTCTTACTATTCCCCAAAAAAGGGTATTAATTAATAAATAACGTTTTATTAGCGCTAGCGATTCTGATTTTGAGCTTCACACATTTTTCAAAGCATAAAAAGGTCAAAATCGCATCGCAAATAATGCTAATGAGGATAATATTGTGTTCTCCGGAGACCCATCGACATTCAACTGGTTAAATAATCAATTGGTTAAAATCTAGGTAAATATTTCCCTATCGAGTCCACGCTCAAAACACACTTAAAAAAATTAAAACAAATTGTACTAGGTAGATTACAGTTAGTAATGAGTAATTCAGTAACCGGAATTGAAAAATATTGCATTTTAATGGTTATTTTGTTATCTTTAAAAACACAAAATGTCATTTCTCAAGGAATGCCATGCTGTTAATTACGACGGCAAACATCTCGCGTTATTTTTCGTGTTTATGAAACTGAACAAAATAATGATTAATACGCATTATTTATCATTTCCGAAGATTGCAATTCGTACTTATTATTGCCAAACTGAAAGAAAGTGATTTTTTCTTTTAAAAATGCGTATTTCATCGTCGTAATTAACATGGTGGTCCTTGAAAAATGACATTCGTGTTTTTAAATTAAAACGCAATATTTTTCAATTCCGATTACTGAATTATTTATTACTAACCATTATCTACCTAGTACAATTTGTTTTAATTTTTTAAAGAGTGTTTTGAGCGTGGACTCGATAGCGAAATATTTACCAAAATCTATTGTTTGTAATTTTAATGACTGAAGGAAAATGAATGTGTTAGTTATTACCATCGTTTTTTATAAAATCCATGAATTTTTGTATGTCAATTAATATCAATCCATCTCTTAAGATAACATATTAATTTTTGGGGATCGTTGGAAACGGTTAATACGCACTTTTTTTAAAAAATATCTTTTGATTCACCTTAATTGCATTAAAAGACAACTTTTTGCATTGGGGGAAGTGGAAAATATTTCATTTTAAATTTCGATTACGTAAAATTAAAATTAGCTTTCGTCTTGTGAGATTGTACGCCATTATGGTTATTATCACTTTGGTATGTTGGTATTCCCGATACACTTGAATGTATAACGAACGGCTAGAAGATTTTGAAGGTACCACGAAATCTGGAAAGGTAAGTACTAAATTATCGGAGTTTTGGGAATAAAATGACGGAAAAAAACATGTTTTTAATTTCGGTACCTAATTATTTTTTATAAATAATACATTCACTTTTGTATCAAAAACCGTGTTACAAAAACCTAGCGTAGCCGTTAAACTACTTGAAAACTGGGATGTTTTTCTTGCCTTGACGCGAGTAGGCGTTATAAAGGGGCACTTTCTTTTGTATCACAAACCATGTTACACAAACCTAGCGTAGCCGCTAAACTACTTGAAAACTGGGATGTTTTTTTGCCGTGACGCGAGTAGGCGCTACGAAGGGGGCACTTTCTTTTCTATCACAAACCATGTTACACAAACCTAGCGTAGCCGCTAAACTACTTGAAAACTGGGATGTTTTTTTGCCGTGACGCGAGTGGGCGTTATAAAGGGGCACTTTCTTTTGTATCACAAACCATATCACATAAAATTAGCGTACGTAGCCGCTCAACATCGCAGAAATAGTTGACTTATAAAAATAAAATTTTAAAGTCAAAAAAAAATTTTAACTAATAAATTTTAATCAACGCACGCAATACATGTGTATTAGGTAAGTACCTACTAATTAGGCGGAATTTCAGTTTTATAACATTAAAAAACTCCCGCGCGATTTTGTCTCTAGCCGTTGGTTTTACGAGCCGAATTCCCATGAAGTCTGCTACGATTTGCTCTAGCATCTTTTCGTACAGTAACAAGAATACCAACATCACAAAAAAATGACATTTGAAAATAATGTTTGAAAATGGACGGTCTCGTTTCACAGAATGAAAGCTAATTTTAATTTTACGTAATCGAAATTTAGAATGAAATATTTTCCACTTCCCCCAGTGCAAATAGTTGTCTTTTGATGTAATTAAGGTGAATCAAAAGATATTTTCAAAAAAAAGTGCTTATTAACCGTTTCCAACGATCCCCAAAGTTTACCGATAACATATTATTTACGTGTGAAAAAAAACAACAAAGATTTTTATCATTAAAGTGTCAAATGTAGTGAGTCAAATATAGGACCCAAAATGAATTCAACTTAAAAATAAATAACCCCATTCCACTATTATTTGCATAACAAATATTTAATAATGTATTTTATAAGGAAGTCTCTGGGTTTCCTAATGTAAAGACATTGCGCTATTACATTTAAATTGAGGAGCTGGATAGAATAACAGAAGAAAGTTGTAGTTTTTAGTAAAATGCAAGTTTTTTTGAAAAAGCAAGGGGCCATCCATAAATTACATTACACGAATTACATGATTTTTTGACCCCCCCCATCCCTGTCACACATCGTCACATTTGTGAGATCCCCTCCCCCTAGTGTGACGTCACATATTTTGCAAGTTTACATAAAAATAATCAAAACAGTACTTTAAATATTTTTTACATGTGACGTCACAGAGCTGATGACCCCCCCGTACCCCCTGTCACACTTCTCTACTCCCCTCCCCCCTTTAAGGTGTGATGTAATTTATGGATGGCCCGTAATGTTCACTCTTAGCCAGTGTGCAAACTTTAGCGAGTAGCTCCTACAGAAGTAATAATTACATATGTACAGCTGATAAAGAAAAGATGGGGATACCAAAAAGACAATGGCAGTAAAAATGTCTCGTGAGTGTTGTTGTTATTGCATCCATCTTCTGAATTATTACTACAAATTTGTGAATCAAAAATTTACTTGTGTTTCTGTTTCTACATCTTCCATTTCACTATCAGTCCCCGAATCGCTGAGACGTGCCTCATCTTTAGCCACCTTTTCAACTGTAATTTCTTCATCCTTCTTATTTATTGGTTCTTTATCTTCTGGTTCCTTTTTCACGACAAATGTCTTGAACGGTAGAGGTTTCTTAGAATAGGATGCTTTTGTTTCAGTGTCGCTGTCATCAGTATCTAGAAGAGGAGAAATTTATCAGTAAACAGCCATAAAAAGCATCTGTATCAATAATTCTATATTCCAAATACTCACCGCTCTCTGACAGATTCAAGAAAGATGGCAACAACTTCTCGGTATCCGTTAAAAGTTTGATATTGAACGGAATTTCTGCATCCGGAGGCGAATCCTCTGGTGACTTGAGCTTGTCGCCTACAGATTTGAGATTCTTTTTGATGGTGGCCATTGAAATTCCACTATTGTTTGACATTTTAGGAACGGTAGGTTTCAGGCGAAATATTGAAGTTTTCTTATTGACAGGCCCCTTTGGAACCTCTTCTTCAAAGTCGTCCTCAGAGATGACGGGGGAATCATCATCATCATCTTCCGCATCTTTAGGAATTGAAGCTTCTGATTCGGAATCTTCGAAATCTCCACCGCTCTCAGATTCGTCACTATCCTTATATTTGGGCACATTTTTTTGAGTACGTTTCCCTCGGGTGGGCATTTTAACTTGAAGTGCGCAATTTGGTAATGATTAGATATGTTCTGATAGTTAATGTAAAATATTAATTGAAGGAAATAGAAATTACTCTACTATCTATACTTAATGTTATATAAACCTTAAAAGATTATTGCCATTGTTATTTAAATTATTTAAAACCCGCGAAACTGTCACAACCGCAAAAACATGAATTCCATAGACTAAAACAACAAGTTGAAACTTGAAAACGGCCTTGAAAAATATAATTTCATAGCATAGACAAATATTCAGAGTAATGTTACCAACGTAAAGCTAGAGCAGAAAGTACCTAAAGTCATCTAATTTTTTTTAAAGAAAATCAAACATTCCCGGGTTACGAATAACCCAATAATGTTTGAAAATCTCATACTACCACCACAGAAAACCGAAAATCTTGCTTGTGTTATGATGGAGGACTTAGCCAGATGAGGAATCGAACACGCGACGCTCGGGTGGGACCCAAGCGCGATGCCCACTCAACCACTGACATATAAGTATAAATTTATAACTTATCAAGGTTGACATGAATGTGACATATCTAATATTATGAAAGGTTCGGCAAAACAAAGAGTGCAGTTTTGAAGGACTGTTAAAAAAAATGGCGTAACTTACAGAAATGGGGTTTATTTTATTTTATTCGATATATCATGCCGTTTTATGCATCAAGTCCGACATCAGAAAGATTATGGCCTCCAGCAGTGATACATTGATAAAGGCGATTTCTGAAGTTTTTGGCATATCTCGACGGGCTCAGCGTGGAAGATACTATCAGTATCGCCCTGGTGTAAGACCACCATTCAGAATTGAAACGTTGCTTAAAAATGGCTTTATCCGTGTTTGGTGACCAGATCTGAATAGCCAGGTACTTCCCAAACCTTCCTCTTCCCCACCTCCTTCCCCTCCCCACTACCTTCAGCCTCACAACATACCCCAATTGGGGATGCCATAGTCTCACTGGCTCCAGACGGGAGCAGTTGAGATTCTTGTGCGGTATTCACTGTAAAAAAAAAAAAAATAGAGAAGAAACAAAATTTTCGGTACTGGGCTGAAGGTAACTTCACGAGAGACCTCTTCACTCCCCAAAAGTGATCGTGTGTAGGCAATTTCCAAATTTGGTGTGATTGGGACATATTTTTTCGAGCAGAATGGACCAATCGTCACTGTCAACGCTCAACATTATCTTTCCATGTTGGAATTTTTTTTAACCTCAATTGGAAGAACTAACGGAGGAAACCGATCTGGTTTCAACAGGACAGTGCTACGGCCCATTCTACTCGAATTTCAATGACAAAATTGCAACAGAGATGTTCCCTGCGCGCCCCGTCTCTCTGGGGGGTGATATTGGGTGACCCGCGCGCTCACCTGATATAAGCATTTGCGACTTCTTTCTGTGGGGCTATCTGCAGGGAAAGAGTTTTTAAACATCGGCTCACACTTTGGAAGAACTCAAGGATGGAATACGGGATGAAATCGCCGCTATGCCCATCGAGATATACCTAAATGCAGCCGAAAACTTCAGAAATCGCCTTCATCAATGTATCGCTGCTGGGGTCCATCATCTTTCTGATGTCATCTTCAGGACTTGATGCATAAAACGGCATGATGTACCGAAACCCAATCTCTGTAAATTACGCCGATTTTTTAATAGCCCTTCTAAACTGCACGGTTTGTTTTGCCGCACCTAGTATTACTAAAAATCGTTAGAAATGCTTCTACATTCCACAGATCGGTAGTTTGAAAATATTTGTTACCCCACTTTCAATTTCACCATGATAGTAATAACACAACAATTTTCTTACTTTATTTTTATCATTTTCACCGTGTTTACATAAAACAAGCGCTTTCTGGCTCGGAAGAATTGTTTTACGAATAGGTAAAAGTTTTTTAAAGTCTTAGTATTCATGCGCTGCTGAAGAATTGACTTTGGTGTATATAATATGATTACATATAATAAATTTACTGAAGGAAGGAAGGCGGGTAAGGTGAACGGGGAACGCAGGAGAAAGGGGGGTTTGGGTCGGGTGGAAGCGGAAGAGCGTAAGGGGGAAGGTATGGATGGCGGAGGGGGAACGCGTGAGGGGAAGGGGTTGCGGGAGGGGAATGGGTGGCGGAAGGGGAACAAAGGCGAATGGGGAAGGACACGCAGGGAGAAACAATTTCTTTATTTAAATGACAGTGCAACGCATGCCGGGAACCCGCTAGTAACCAAATAATGAATAAAACCATAGACATATGAATATTACTAGACCAGAACATAAAGGTGAGGGGTGACAACAACTACAGCGGGACGCAGAGCGGGAAGATGACTTTGGAGATATGTGATTCGTCGATAACTTAATATGACAGTATATAGGCAACTCGCATTTTAATATCACCATTTAGTTCTTAAAAGTAAACTCTGCTTTTGAATGATTAGGCCTTTTTACATGGGAGCGCGATATGCTCGCCGCGTAATGAACAAATTTGCCAAGTCTAAATAGGGCAAAGTAAAGTTCGCTTATTTTCAGACTCCAATATTTTGTTGCCGTACTTAATTAGGACACTTTTACAAATGTTTCATAATTTACTTACCCCAATAAACACCGACGAGCACACGCCATGTATCTCGAGTGATAGAATATATTTACACGTTTTCAAAACACAAACCATGTTTTTTGCGGTGTTATTTCGTAAAATGCACTGATGAGCGCTCGACGCTGGCTAGCAGAAGAATGATGACGTCACATTTTTTAGATTCACGCGAAGCCATACTCAATGCCAGCCGGTTCCATGGAACATGGGGAGGGGGAAATAATACGCTTTTATCACTTAGGGCGGGTCTACTAATATTCATATGTCTATGAATAAAACCAAATAATCAATTTATAACCATAAGTTCATATCAAGTTCGACCGACTAACACAAAATACAAACTAAAGGTTGAATAAAATTTAAAATTTTGATATTTGTACGACTTTCATAGCAATTTAGTGAGATCGAAAATACAAAAAATTACAAATGCACCAAAGCGAAATAAAAACTGTTAAATGATGTATAAAAGTAATATGTAAAACTATTTTAATAAAAATTATCGAAATAACAAATATTTGACCTAGGTCAAAGTCCATAATCAATTATTGATTATAGTTTATTTTGTGGACTGAATTAACAGACATGTTGGACAAAGAGGAATAAATACATACAATGGGGGGAGGGGGGGGGGGCAAGCCCCGGGTGCCACCCATGATGAGGGGTGACACCCGCCTGTGGAAAAAAATACGAAGAATATTGTAACAAAAATATTTTACACATGAACGCGGTTCTGTGTCATTCTCATTTCTTACATTGTGAATGACGTGAACTCGTTAAGGGAATTATTACCTACCGTGGGTGGTTTGGTATATTTATGTACCTATAGTACCTACCTATTGGTTGTTGAAAAGGTTTATTCTAACTATTACGATTATTTCTGTTTTAAATTGACTGGGTTACACAAATGTTTCATAGACACATGGACAGACAATTTAATTTTAGAAGTCGCTGAACTCGACCAATTTAATGATAGTATAGGCGCTGATAATTCCCTGGGCGGGAACCAAGCGAGATAATTTTCGGATGGACTACCTAACTGGTTTTTTCGTTGCCAAGGTCCAAGAAGATTGGTACAAAATCCAACCAGACAAAAATGGGCACCTAATCAAACTACGAAGATATTTCGATGCATAACGTTGTATTTATGTTTTATCATTTTTGTAGAGGTGCCTCTTTTGTTTCAATTTGTTGTTTAATCGGGATGGCTTAAAGGCTTGACTGTACAATTTTATTGGTTCAATTATTGTTTGTGTTGTCAGACGGGTCGTCTGAAGATTGCTATAGTTAGTCAGTCTGTCTTTATTCTTTTCAATATTAACTTTACTTTAATCATTCTTTAGTACTTTAGTCTTAGTCAAGTGTGAGATTCGAAGTGCGTTGGGCGTCTTTTTGTGCTGTTTCAGTTGTTTTGTTGACTCAGGTAACATTTGATTTGTTCTCGTTTAATGTTTATTTAAACCGATGTGAAATTATCACTGTTGTTTAGTTTTTAATACTCACTGTCGTTGAAGCATGCGTGTTCTGCATGAGACATACCTACCTACAATTTATAGCCGGCTTATTATACTTGCAGATTGGGTATTGTGAACAAACGGTCCAAGTTACTAAAATCTTCGGAACAAATAATCAACTTATAATAATTATTTTTCTATTCGGTACTAGATCGTAAAGGTATTTGTATACAAAATCTCGTAGGTAGGTATGGTATGGTATTCTAGATGGTAATTTGGTAGGTAGGTAGGTAATAATCATGACTACCCATTTCCCCGAGTTTACCTAAAATAATATTTATTAATTATTGCCATGTAAATGAAAAAAACGGATTGCGTCGGTTTTGTAAGAAATAAGTGATCGCCCTTTTTCACTAAAATATAAATTATACCTAACCAAGAATTGCACTGGCCTGGCTAAGAGGGATTTTTTGCTATTCAAAATATTACATATTATTATTTTTTTTGTTTACTACCTTTTTATTTTTCATCTTTTTATTCTTTATATGATGTTCATTTGTTGCCTTTTGTAACGAAGGCTTCTTTTTATAATACGTAAGTACTCAAATAAAATAAATTTATTAAAATTTTTAATTTTTTTTTTATATGAGCTCCACACAGGAGGCCCTGAGGAAAATAATTTCCATCGGGGCCCATGTCAACTTTGGGGATGCTGTGTGGAGGATTTTTTTAAGGAAAGGAAGGAGATGAGAGTTCTGGGAAGGAAAATGGGGAAAAATTCGGTGTTTGGGAGAAATTCCTAAAAAATAAAACTAGTTATTTTTATACTAATTTGGGGTCGGGGAATCCGAATCTGAAAGAATTATGCGGCGGCAAGCAATATTAACTGAATTACACGACTTTAAAAATTTTTATACACATACAGGAAAATAGCCATTTTGGAAGTATTCTGATTCCTAGAAAATCAAACTAGTTATTTTTATACTAACTATGGGCCGGGAAATCCGAATCTGAAAGAATTAGGCGGCGGCAAGCAATATTAACTGAATTACAAGACTTTAAAATTTTCTATGCACACACACATGAAAATATTCATTTCGGAAACATTTTGACACACGCAGTACGAAAATCATAGAAAAACAAGAAATGTAGAAAAACATGTGCCGGCAGTGTTACCAGCTCTCAAAAATATTTATCCCTATATCAATAAAGTAAAACTTTCCGACACGATAATTCCTCACATTAACCTGATGAATTACGACTATCTCAACGGCCGTATTCTTAAACCAAAAGTATGAAAATTCGTAGTCTTAAAAATACGTAACCTAACCTAACCTAACGCTAGGTTTGTGTAACATGGTTTGTGCCCCTTTATACCGCCTGCTCGCGTCACGGCAAAAAAACATCCCTGTTTTCAAGTAGTTTAGCGGCTACGCTAGGTTTGTGTAACATGGTTTGTGCCCCTTTATACCCTGCTCGCGTCACGGCAAAAAAACATCCCTGTTTTCAAGTAGTTTAGCAGCTACGCTGGGTTTATGTAACATGGTTTGTGATACAAAAGTGAGTAAAATTTTTAAAAAATAAGTACTTAAAATATAAACATGTTATTTTACGTTATTGATATTACTGCTTAATGGCAACACTTAATTTTGTGTGGTAAAAACATCTATGTTATCTTGTTTTTCTATGATTTTCGTACTGCGTGTGTCAAAATGTTTCCGAAATGAATATTTTCATGTGTGTGTGTATAGAAAATTTCAAAGTCTTGTAATTCAGTTAATATTGCTTGCCGCCGCCTAATTCTTTCAGATTCAGATTCCCCGGCCCATAGTTAGTATAAAAATAACTAGTTTGATTTTCTAGGAATCAGAATACTTCCAAAATGGCTATTTTCCTGTATGTGTATAAAAATTTTTAAAGTCGTGTAATTCAGTTAATATTGCTTGCCGCCGCATAATTCTTTCAGATTCGGATTCCCCGACCCCAAATTAGTATAAAAATAACTAGTTTTATTTTTTAGGAATTTCTCCCAAACACCGAACTTTAGCCGAAAATGGTTTAAGGGATGGGTAGGAATCTGAGGTTCAGTGTGTCCTGGTCGTTCGCCTCCAAGACCTAAACAAACCTTACCCCATGAACCCGGGAACCCCTACTAAATCACCAAACGTAGCGAACCACTTGGGGTGACCTATGGCAGAGGTGTTGGTTATCCAATAAAGGTTCCTGGGACGGCGGTACCCATACCCGCCTCCCAAATTATTATTAAATAAAATAAAAATAGGCAAGTACTTAGCAAAATTTACGTGTATATTTTAAAATTTATTTTATCACATTTTTTACGTGAATGCCGCAAAAGAGTCTCAACTGTTCCCAACCGTCTTTTTTTTACAGTAACTCCACAGGGAGGCCCTGATGATAATTTCCCTCAGGGCCTATGTCATCTTGTGTGGAGGGTCTTTTTAAGGAAGTCAGGGATAGGAAGTTCTGGGGAGGAAAAAGGTGTGAGGGGTGGGTAGGAACCTGGGGGTTAGTGTGTCCAGGATTGACGGACGTAAGTATCCATCCCTCCGACTGCGGTGCAAGTTGATGGATCGAGAGAGTCGGGCTGGATAGGTCAAAAGGCCTCTCTCACCCAGCCACGCAGCAGGTGGGCAGATGCATCCGCCACCAAGACCTAGAAATTCATCACCTCATGTACCCGGGCACCCCTGTTAAGTCACCAAACGTAGCGGGAAATCGGGGAAACCTATGGCAGAGTTGTTGGTTATTCAATAAATGGTTCTTGGGGCGGCGGTACCCATACCCGCCTCCCAAATTGGAGTCAGTAAGACTATGTAATCCCCAATTGGGGTAAAATAGTCCCAGCGAGAGCTCGTACGGACGACATCGACTTTCGTACTCTTCTATCTCACGCGTCTTATTTGAAAATGAAAAAGACAGAAGATATTAGAATGATGACGTCACTTACGATCTTGCGCTGAGGCCATTTCAAGCAAAGTTTCGACTCTGAATGGTATGGTGGTCTTATACGAGGGCGATACTGATAGTAGGTGTATCTTCCACTCTGTTAAGTGCAAATGTACCTACTATATATATTTTAAATGAATAAATTGTGAAAAATATCAATAAATTAAATAAAATTTATTTGCGCACGCCGGGATTTGAACCCGCGACCGATTGCTAGTCGACCAATCGCGAACGAAATTAATGAGTTATGAGATTTTTTATGACAGTAAATTTACCACCACGAATCAGCAAATTTAAATATAGATGGAATTTTCAGTTACGCATTTTGTACGTTATTCATAATTGAAAGATTTATGTTTTTCATGATAAGCGTGTTGAAGGACAAAGGTAGACGACATTTTGTCACGATAAAGGCATAGCAGTTACTTGTTTATCATTCATTATAATAATCAACACTAGCAGTTAAAAATCCGCTGCGTAGGTTTTGCTGCTAGGCCCTGCGGGCGGCTTTTAGTTCGGCTTCGCCCAGTTTGAGTGTAGGTAACCATTTTATAAATTATATAAATCCGATAAAAACTGGTTCCAAAAATAGTCAGTCACTCGGATTCACTATGATCCAGCTAGTCACCGAGTTAAAGTAACCGTGAATTTAAGTATCTGGAAAGATACTTAAATTCTGTAAATCCGTAGTACTTATAGTGACTTATACCTAGAGAAGAAACGTCCACATGCGAGCTTATGACGTAAGTTCCACGAAATTCCACGTACATCGATGTTATTTGTGGCGCAACGCGTACGGCGTGGCGTCAACATGTACTCGAAACTGGGTTCTGAAATTAAATCACTCAGATTCTGGAGTATTAATAACGTTCGATTTGCATTTATATTAATTTTTTGTTTTTTTTTTTACATGAGCTTCACACAGGAGGCCCTGAGGAAAATAATTTCCCTCAGAGCCTATGTCATCTTTGGGGATGCTGTGTGGAGGGTTTTTTTTAAGGAAAGGAAGGAGAGGAGAGTTCTGGGAAGGAAAAGGGTTTAAGGGGTGGGTAGAAATCTGGGGTTAAGTGTGTCTTGGTCATCCGCCTCCAAACCTAGACAAACCTCACCCCCACGAACCCGGGCACCCCTGCTAAATCACCAAACGTAGCGAACCACTTGGGGTGAACTTTGGCAGAGGTGTTGGTTATCCAATAAAGGTTCCCGGGGCGGTGGTACCCATTCCCGCCTCCCAAATTAAGAGGAAATACTAGCGGCGTTTTTCCATACAAACGTATTCCCCGTTTATCTCTCTGGATTTTGACCCTAGAGCAAAATTTTTTTTTACATAATATAGATATCGACCACTAGCGTGTCGGTACGTTTTGCTTTTTTTGATAATTTACTTCTTATAGAAGTTAGGACCATCCAAAAATGAATAAAAATGCCTAATTTAAAAGCCGTCAAAAAACGTTCAGTATACAAACTAAACAATGTATTTTGAAAAAAAGCAAAACGTACCGACATAGAATATTTTCTTCTAATACAGTTTGTAAAAAAAAAAATTAAAATCGGTCCAGTTTTGGAGAAAAAAAATGGGGAATACAAAACATCGATTTCGAAGATTTTATTTAGGTATTTTCGGCCCGATGTGCAGGTGTCCCTTTCGCTCAGTTCCCTTGAGGGGGGCGGGGAACGAGGGTTTTGACAAATACATACAAAGCGAAGTAGTGATGTAACGAATTTTATCGGTAGACTAGTGTTGTCCTTCCCCGAGTGATCGATATTTTTTATTCGTTTTTTTCTGTTTAGTGACTTATCGCGGTATACCAATACTGATCGAGCTTTCATACTAAAATTGAGCCAAATTAAAATTATTTATATCAAGTACTATAATAAATTTTCAATTTGGGAGGCGTTATAGGTACCATCGCCCCGGGAACCATATATTGGATAACCATTACCCCCGCCACTTGTTCACCCCAAGTGGTCCGCTATGTTTAGTGACTGAGCCTGGATTCCCGGGTTCACGGGTGAGGTCTGCATGGGTTTTGGTGGCGGATAATTTTGTCCACTTACTGCGTGGCGGGCCGGATTGGGAGAAACTGGAAGAGGGAGATCTTTTGATCTCTACAGCCGGACTCTCCACCATCATTTCATACTTTTACCTACCTTTTCCCTACCCAGAACTTCCTTTCCTTCCTTATCCTAAAAATACCCTCCACACAGCTTCTCCAATGATGTCCAACAACTTCTCCAACAAAGTCCCTGAGCGATTATTTTTCCTCGGTGCCTCCAATGTGGGGTTTATGTTTAAAAAAAAAATCTGTTTCAAATTTTCGGTTGAGAGTCGCTTACATTGCCTTCAGTGATTAATTGAAATTTTTTGTTTGTAAACGCTTTATTGTACAAAATTTTTAATTTTTTACAACTAGACAATGAATTTTAAACAATTTATGATTTATATCTTTCTCTCGCTGGTAAATTTCTTGGTATGCGACCGTCAATTATTTCTGGTAAAAGGCATTGGAGGTAGAAGTTTTCTAACAGTGGTTCAATTTTTTGCCAGATTGAATCGTCCCTTTCAATTTTTTCATACAGCAAACCTTTAGGACTCCACACGACAAAATAACAGTATTTACGACGAGTAACGTGTAACTGGCCTTGGACTTGGTAGAAGTAATTGTGATTCCGTTTTAATGTTAAAGCGTTGTCTTCAATTTTACAGTAATCAATTTTTTTTGTTCAATTCCTTCTTCTGGTGACATATTTGCTATTCTATATGGGCATTTCACTTCAATTATAGAATCTTTGCCAATAAGGCCATCCGGACTTGCCGCTAAAAAGTTTTTGTTTTCATCGACAAATAGTCCACAGGCGAATACCTCTAATTTTGTTTCTTTTGTAAAGTGCTCAATTGCTTGGTTTTAATTTTCTTTCCCATAATTTGTGGCCGTATTTCCTTTAAATGGCGAGTACAGTAACGAGTTTAATACTCTCGTAACTGAAGTTTTTGGCCGTAACTTACATATTTGTCCAAAGTTAGAAGCTGTTAGCCTCTTACGCCTTTCAATTGCCCACAAATTATTATTGCTTTGGCCCACCGTATTCCGTTCGAGTTCTTCCTTATTAGATGGAGATAATTCTTTGAGAAATTCTTCTTTTTTCGTTTCAAATAATTCAGGTGGCATATCTGGTTCTAATTCCAATTGACCATAATTTTCATCAGGCCCTGTAACTTTTTTTCTCTTTTCTGTCGTGTTTTCATTATACCTTAGTTTTCTTTTTCGACACCTCTGTGTTATCTCATTCGAACGTCGTTTTCTTTCGATAAAATGCTTCGTGTAGTTGCCAGGACTGTGGCCTTGGATTTTTTTTTGTATACGGGAATGGGTTGCCATTTCACTATTCCACGAAGTTACTGCTCCAAAACATCTTGCTTGGTATGATCCCATTTTTGTAAAATTTACTCTTTTTCCGCCTATAAATTTGGCAATAACGTTGTTGAATTGCTCCACAGTGTTATTTGTCACGTTAATAATAAGACTTTCCGCATTTGCTATAAGAGACGACAATAATTGTTGAATATCAGTCCATATTCCACAATCTTGAAGATCGCTTAGTAAATTTGGATCATTAGTGTACTTCTCCGACTTGCAATAGTATGACGAACATTTTGTATGATCTCCAAAAACATGGTTTGCGGCATTTTTTATGTCCATTTTCAGATTTTTTACTTTATCACTTTGTGGCGTGTTTTCTTGCTCTTTTCTGTAATTTACTGCTCCAACTATAGCTTTTCTCATTCGTAAAACGTTTGCTTCAACCTTTTTCCTTATTTGAACTGGTACAAAGCCTTTAGCGTTGTTGGTTTTTTTTCCAAGTGCTTTTATTTTGTTGCAAAAATTGCGAAGTAAGTGATTTTTGCACTCTATTTTTTGTACTATGAAGTTCGGCCCATATGGCATTTGCTGCAAAATTTTTTTCATGATGCTGGAGTCGCCATCTCCAATTAGTTTATTGAATTTCAATCCATGCATTTCAATGCTTCTCGAGAACCCTTCTGCTATAATGTGGGCTTCCATGGCATTAGCACTGTCACGCCAGTTTTTGAAGCACCTATGCTCAGATGCTTCTACTTGTAGTTTTGTAGCTCTAGCACATATGCAGCAGTACGAGTTTCGCACTCCCAGAAATAAAACCTTTTTAGTTCGCAGTCCAACTATGCATCCCGCACCAGATGAGGAGCTAAATCCACTTTTATATGATCTCTTTGCCCAAGAACCATCTGCAACTACCGTCACCAAAGGGTACCCTCCCTCGTCTACGTCACCATTTAAAATTGCAAGCCTTTTTTCTTCTTCACCAGCTGCGATCATTTCTTCTAAGGCACATTCTTCAAGTGTTAGCGCTAAACATTGTTCTATGTTCTTGTAAGTTGAAGGATTCATATTTGGCATATTCAATACCCCACAAATTTCGTTCCATTGTGAATATCCATTTCCTGTACATACTACTCCTTCGACGACAGCAGTATTTACGGACACTTTCAGTTTCGGGTCTTCGGAATGTACATATTCTATTTTCTTGCACATTTTGCACTCGAAAACATATTGGCTTAGAAAACCATTTCGTCGTTCCTTCACAAATTTTAAATCGGAAAATGTGCAGTTGGTGTGTTCGTGCTTTATATTTGAAATTTCTGAAAAAAAATATTTTATATCAACAATTCTGCGACCTTCGTGAATATGGGTTTCATCAATATGGTCTGGTTTCAACAGAAAATCATCAAGCGTTGTTGGCGATGAAGAACTTGCGTTTTCTTCTATATTTGGAGAAAATGATTCATCCCTCGAAGGTTCACGCATTTGTGAAGATGTATCTAAGTTTCTAGCAGCATCGTTGATGACATCCATATCCCTGTAAATAAAAAGTAATAATAATTAAATTACTTATTTTCGTTGTACTTATAAGACAGAATTTTTTCGAGTTCCATACGCGAAGGAATCAATAGAGCCCATTTGTTCTCATCAAAATGTAATGCTTTATATCTTCTGTTCTTTTCCAAGTCTCGGTTACGCATGCTACATACAGGCTTCTCATAACATAAACCATTAGGAGGGTTCAGTAGTGAGAGGAAAACAGGAAAACTATATTTACTTACCTAGAGATCGAACGCGGTGCAACATGAATCTGTCGTTTGATAATAATAATCGGTTTTTTTCGTCTAGTAGACGAAAATAAACGAGCTTTGTTTCCATTTCTTTTACCCATTATTTATCTGTAAGAAAAAGATATCACATTTTTTTAGTAGAAGTTAGATAATAGTAGCTGATTTTATATCACACACATACGAGAATCTTATGCTGCGTATAAAATTGTGAACCGAGGCGCGAATTGTGTAGTACTTGCACATTACTTAGGCTAATTTGTTTGCTTTTTGAAATAACTCATATAGGTCTCATAGAAATCGTTGTGTCTCCCTTACTACCATGGTTAGAAAAATGATCTGTTAGAAAGAGAAAACAACCAGAACATAATTAAAACTTAAAACAAAATAATTATAACCTTTTATGAAACCAAAGCTTCCGATTAATATTTGAAAAAAAAAAATAAGAAACTGGGAATTTTGTGTTAATTTTTTGACATGAAGCGAAAAAAAAGTGAGTTGACGGTAACATTTATTTAATTATGTTTACTTTTTATTACACGCCCGTAGGGTTTTTGCAGACATTTACATACATTTATAATGCATATCGTTTGCTCAGGATTGATTTGTACTAAGTCCACAAAAACACGTACTGAGAAATAAAAGTTTTGAATTAAATGAAGACTATATTAGCGAAACTCAATTGAAAAGCTGGAGACAATCTATGTCGAGTTTCGCTAATATTGTCTTCGTGTAATTAAATATTAAAAATTAAGGTTTTATTTATAAAGTTGAAAATAAAAATAAAAAGTTTTGAAGTTTAAAAATATTATATATTTGTTTCCTTTATTTCAAACTGACTGTAATAAATATTTAAAAAAATATGTAGGTTAATCTATCTATAGGTAAAAGACCAACATTTTTGGTTGAATTTTGAACGAACTAACCATCCTTTTTTGTATTTACTGCTTAAAAAAACTCAAAAATACAGGAGTACAAATCAAACCTCAGCAAGCGATATATCTAACGTTTTAAATATTATTTTTTACAAACATGTCAACTCACACGTATAATACACACAACACAATAAATCCATTTAGATTTAATTGTCTAATAAAATATGTACGTGCTTTTATCTTTTTGTTGTCGTAATTTTAATTAGAAAAAACGTAAGGTGGGCTATTTTTAAACATTTTTTATTATTAATAAAAATAAAAAAAATTATATGTTTATTTCGAATTATAAAATTTGAAAGCGTATTTCATCATCTTTCAAAAACGGTTTTTAGTTTTCGGATGCGTTCGCAAATATTAAAGTTATTTGGAATTTATTGGAAAGTGGAAATATTTTTACTTTTCGAAAAACAGGCCCGAGGCCTGAGAGGTTAATACTAATTTTCAATAATAACTAATGTATCATAGAGAATAATCATATGTATATAATAATTCGATCTAGTTGGTTTGACTGCATATTTATAAACGCTAATACAGTGAAAACTTTAAAACTACTAACCTACATAGAGTTCTAGTAAAATAATACGTAATATGTCGGTAATCTACATACATTATAAAATATTTTAGTAAGACCCTGTATAGAGGGGTAAGTATACACTTTTCACACTGACATTCATCATAAATTTATGAATAGTTTAGTAGGTACTCACCGATATCCTAACTGTGTAATTCGTGACAAAATATTGGAGTGATGCAGCTAATGGTGAAATCAATCTCTAAACAACCACAAACATTGGGATCAGGACAAAACTTATATTTATCTCTCTGATATTCTCGCAACTTTGTTGTTTCAAATTACTTAACCAATAGGTACAGCATGCGTGATGCTTTACTTGTAGTATAACAATATAAATGAATGATGAGCGCAGAAGACATCTATTATATAGGAATACTTACGTTCAAGTCCCGACTCGACTTGACTTATTTGGTGCAGAAAATAATGAACTCTAGCAGGCAGACACCAGTCTATACACACGCTCAAGTCAAGACGCGATTGAAGATGCGCTAATCAGCAAGAAGCCACCTGTCTGAAGCGCTCATATTGCAACGCGATTTATTTGGAAGAGTAGATATAGTAGAACAAAACCCTGTAACAATCTGATACTGGACTTCGTCGTAACAAAGGTTGACCACCACAACACGGGCATGTACCTAGCATGGTGGTCGAAAAATCCTCAACTTATGTTAGGGAACGTACCCATACTACGTGACCAATTTTTTGCAATTTTTAACCCCCACCAAAATCCTTAGCAAACCGCCGCTCATTTGTACCAAGCGTGACATTTTGAAGACCCCCCCCCCCGAAGAGATCACGTAGTATAGGTACGTTCCCTAATAATTAACGATGCAATGAATAAATAAAAAAATAAAAATGTATCTTTGAAAAGATGCCATGTGCATGGTTATAACAAAACACTGTAGGGAAAGTTGCAGCGTTTACTCATGACATTTTCTATTATTTTCGAGTTTTATTTTATTTCTTGCCACCTACTTGGTCACACCCGGTAAGGCGACAAACACACAAGACTCAGCATTACCGCGCGAAAACGTACACACGAGCTTCACACACTCACATATCTACTACGCGATGCTACTATAGATGTGTGAGTATTTGATCGAAGCGTGAACAGAAGACATTGTTACAATACCTATCGACGATATTTATAAATGACCGGCATAGCAAACCTCGTGCGTTTAAAAATAATGCGCCCTTTTTCTGTCTATGGAGAGCGGTACATCCTAAATAAGTCGAAACATGCCTTGTCCAAACCTGAGGCAAGAGACGCAGAGGGGGCGAGAAGGTGTACAAGCCAAACACTCACGTGCGGTCTCACCCACACATCGAGAGCTAGTTCTTTTTCGAGCGCGGTGCGACAGCGATAATTTTTGAAAATACCTACCGTCGAGATTTCTCACCGGTGGTATTACCTCTTAAGTATGTAGGTAATAATAATTGTACTAGGTTTTGCCCGTTGCAGCGGCAACTAACGGGTTAAAACACTATGCGATTTGACGTGTGAACGTGGATGAAGCGAGGAGCGGGTGTGTGTTAAATTAAATATATGAAGAAACCTGAGGTTACAGTGACCTTTCAACGCATGCCGGGTACCCGTTGTATATAATGTTATGTAGTGCAGCGCTTGCATTAAAATGTAATTTCCCAGGAATTTGAATGGAACCATTACAGTTAAGTTGACCCCGAGGTTACAGTGACCTTGCAACGCATGCCGAGTAACCGTTGTATATCATGTTATATATTGCAGGCACTTGCTTTAAAATGTTATTTCCCTGGAATTGGGATGGAACCATTACAGTTAAGTTGACCCCGAGGTTACAGTGACCTTGCAACGCATGCCAGGTACCCGTTGTATATAAGATTCTCCCAGCCAGATTCTCTCAACCCTTCGCCTTGAACCGCAGTGTGAGGAATAGATTCAAACGTCCGTCACTCCTGGCCACACTTACTACCAGATTCCTACCCACCCCTCATACCATTTTCTTTCCCACATCTTCTTCTCCTTCCTTTCCCTTAAAAAACCCTCCACACAGCATCCTCAAAGATGACATAGGCCCTTAGGGAAATTGTTTTCCTCGGTGCCTCCTGTGTGGATCTAATGTAAAAAAAAAGTTTAGCAATGCATAATTTCATGATGCCAGAGCTCAATATTGTATATAGAAACCAATTAATGGTTCCCGGGGTGGCGATTCCAATTCCACGTTGAATGATTATCATTAAAATGCAAAATACAAAAAAAGCGCTATGTAAATTTCATATTTTTGAAAAAAATGATCCCATTCAACTTCTAGTAATTTCATCACATATTTTACAAAAAAAAAACATACGCAATATCATCAGAAGATTCTGAGTCGTTATGTGCAGTAGCCTACTCAGATTCTGAGTAGGTACCCACACATCTGTAAAAAAAAAAAAGTAATGAAAAATTTGTAAAATTTAGTATGTATATCAGAATGTAAATGAAGCAATCTACACTTTTTTCTGATGCGTAAAACAAAAACTTTAGCTATTCATTTGGACAGAAAATAAGATAAAAGTTCTCTCATACCTAGTACCTACCTACTAACACACATAATATATCTGTGTTCCTAGTTACCTACGTATTTTTACAAAACAAATAATTGCACCAACCAATTACCCATGTAATTTAATTTTAGTTAAATGTACATAATAAATAGTTCCAATACACGTAGGTACTGAAGCATTTTTTAAAATTACATCTTTGATTACTTCCTTTTATTTTATATCATAATTTTAAAGTAAATAAGTTCCTACTCATAGTGAATATTGTCATTTGAATTAATAAGCAATAACATCTCTATGCGGCCACTCTGATTGGACATCGGAATAGAATTCCAATCTCTCTCCTGATTGGCTGAAAGCTAAAAAAGATAGGGTCCGCCAATATTTCCTTACTCATTTTAAACAAACACAATTTGATGAACAATTTTTTATTTTTTTTTAAATCGACCCTTTGATTTTATTTTTTGAAAATGTCATCTATCAAGTGTCCACCTTTCGAATTTAGCCACGCCAATACTATTTTCGTAATAAATAGTTATTCAGAACGAAAAATGTATTGAAATTTTAAAAAAAACTACGTATCTCATTTTGAAAAAAAATTATACGCTGCGAAAATCTTTGTCGCAACGGCCCGACTCCATTTTCTAAAAACAAAAAAAAATAAGAAAACATTATTAATAATATTACAAAATTAATCAATATATTTCCAACGGTATTTTTTTTACCACCCTGCACTTACATTCGTAAACACTGGCAAACAACGAAAATCGGCATTATTTTAGTGAGAACGCATTAAGTACCTACCTATCCTGTAATAAATAACAATCTATGGCGCCTTTATTTTCTAAGAACATTCTTCATAAGCCGGTAGGTACCTACCTCAAACATACCGGGAAAAATAATATTGGTGTAGGTAGGTACCTACGCTTATTCTCAATAAATACTTGGCGAATTTGCAATAATTCAATGGAATGGTAGGTACCTACCGCGTTATAAATTGTGTTGTTTTAAATTTTCATATGGCCAGCGATTTTTACACTCTCAAAGAATTTACGAACACGTTTTTGACATGAAAATGTGTAATTTTTGGCAGCATCTCCTGACATATTTTATATGAGAATCATATGTATTATTGTTATTAAAAGTTGCGGAATTTTTCCGGCTATCGTATTTTTAAAAAACATCTAGCCCGGAATCGGTTTTTCGTCGGCAATGTCGTTTTCCGAAAAACAACGACCCAAACCGCCGAGAGTTCCGTTTTGTTAGGCTAAAAATTTGACATCTAAGATTTTGACCATAGTCTTAGCATTTTCCTTTGTGGAAATTAACGGGTTTTTTGGTCATTTTTTTTTTTGAAACGCTATCTGTCGGCGGGAAATACAACCCAGCCGAATCGAGTGATTCGAGTAGAGCTTCTAGTTTTCGCCGCCGATTCGTATCGGAGAATAAATCCCTGTATATATTTCATTTTGTCGAAAAAAATTTACTCCCAGCTTCTTGTCTGAATTTGCTTCAACCGAAAGTGAACCTTAAGGTGGGTGAAACGTAAAGGGCAGAGTGGTCGTTTTTCGCGTCAAGGAAAAAGTGCGCGGTCGATAAACTGTGTATTAATATATATACTAGGTTTTGCCCGTTGCAGAAGCAACTGACGGGTTAAAACACTTTGCGATTTGCGTGTGAATGTGGATGAAGCGAGGAGGAGTGTGTGTTAAATTAGTTATATGAAGAAACCTGAGGTTACAGTGACTTTGCAACGCATGCCGGGTACCCGTTGTATATAATGTTATAATATAGTGCAGGCATTTGCAAGGCGCTTGCATAATAATGTAGTTTCCCTGAACTTGGAATGGAATACAGTTAAGTTGATCCCGAGGTTACAGTGATGTTGCAACGCATGCCGGGAACCCTTTGTATATAATGTTATAATATAAAACAGGCGTTTGCAAGTCGCTTGTATTATAATGTAGTTTCTCGGAACTTAGAATGGAACCATTACAGTTAAGTTGACCCCGAGGTTACAGCGATCTTGCAACGCATGCCGGGTACCCTTTGTATATAATGTTATAATATAAAGCAGGCGTTTGCAAGGCGCTTGCATTATAATGTAGTTTCCCGGAACTTGGAATGGAACCATTACAGTTAAGTTGACCCCGAGATTACAGTGATGTTGCAACGCATGCCGGGTACCCGTTGTATATAATGTTATAATACATTGCATGCGTTTGCAAGGCGCTTGAATTATAATGTAGTTTCCCGGAACTTGGAATGGAACCATTACATTTAAGTTGACCCCGAGGTTACAATGTTGTTGCAACGCATGCCGGGTACCCGTTGTATATAGTGTCATGTAGAAATACAAATCCCCAAAGTTGACCTTTATTGGATAACCAACACCTCTGCCATAGGTCACCTCAAGTGGTTCGCTACGTTTGGTGATTTAGTAGGGGTGCCCGGGTTTATGGGGTGAGGTCTGCCTAGGTCTTGGAGGCGGATGCCCAGGACACACTGAACCCCAGATTCCTACCCACCCCTTAAACCCTTTTCCTTTCCAAAACTCTCATCTCCTTCCTTTCCTAAAAAAAATCATCCACACAGCATCCCCAAAGATGACATAGGACCTGAGGGAAATTATTTTCCCCACGGCCTCCTGTGCGGAGCTCATGTAAAAAAAAAATTAAATGCATATAAATTCACCTTTCCCAAAAAGCCAGAAATAATTGAAAAAAAACATGTTCTTTATATATTTTCCCTTTCTTAGTTCTGCACTCCTGGCATTTATCCTTTTAAAATTTCGTTTTATTCGATTAAAAAAAGAACAGAAAAAATATTCTTTCATAGCGTACTCTACTCCCCCCCCCCCCCTTCCTTCATCCCGCAAAACCCCCTCCCGGGTTCCCCTCCCCCTTCCCAGGTTACCCTCCCCCCTCCCTGGTTTTCATCCCCCCTCTTTTTTAACCAACACCTCTGCCATAGGTCACCCTAGGTGATTCGCTACGCTTAGTGATTTAGCAGGGGTGCCCGGGTTCATGGGATGAGGTGTGTCTAGGTCTGATGATCAGGACACACTGAAGCCCAGATTCCTACCCACCCCTTAAACCCTTTTCCTTCCCAGAACTCTTCTCTCCTTCGAAAAAAACGATGTCTGAATGCGGATGAAGCGAGGAATGAGCGCCTACAAAGGGAACAGGTAGTCGACCGCTCCCCCAAAATTTCGTCGCAATCGGATGAACGGTTTAGCAATGCATAATTTCATGATACCAGAGCTCACTATTTGTAGTTGTATTGTAAGTACTAAGTAGGTACTTTGTTGTAATATTTCACCAAAACGACGCCATTATGTTGTTGAGCATAAAATAATTTTATAAAAACTTCTTTTCAGCACAAATAATTTTATTCAATATCATGTTTTATTTTTAAAGGAAAAAAGTCCCTGCAAGAAAGTACCTACCTAGAACAGCGTAATATATATATTTTTTTGTTACTTCACAATATCCAAATAGATAATCTGCACATTTAAAAATAACATAACATAAAAATAATAAGGCTGGGTTGTTTAAAAAAAATAATTGACAATTTTACAAATTTTTCTTGTCAATTTTCAGTTCTAGAAAGTTCCGTAATTATTTCAGTTTTGTGATGTAACTGGCCTTTATTGAGAAAAACAGAACTTGAGTAGAACCAACACAGAACGTGAAAATTAACTTTAAAAAAAAAATTTGAATTATTTAGTATCATCGAAACAACCTTACCTTAGTATTTATTGCATTAAAACCTAATTCGTTGTGTAGGTACCCATTCAGGTAGGTACCTGCGCATTTCCTTAGATTCCGGCAATCTTTGCTTTTTTCATCATATTTGCAATACTACCGAAGTAAGTAGGTACCTACCCCGAATGAAAAACGTGTTAATTTGAACTGGCCAGCAATAATTAAACTTCCGATGGAATCTGTGAGCACGTGTTTTGATGATTTTTTTTCGGAAAATTTCGAGTTTTGTCAGGATCTCCTGACATATTTTATATGAGAATCGTATGTTTTATTGTTATTAAAAGTTGCGGAATCTCTCAGGCTATCGTATTTTTAAAAAACATCTAGCCCGGAATCGGTTTTTCGGCGGCAATGTGGTTTTCCGAAAAACAACGACCCAAACCGCCGAGAGTTCCGTTTTGTTAGGCTAAAACTTTGACATTTGAGATCTGCGTCAACGGTCCTAGCATTTTCCTTTGTGAAATTAAGGGGTTTTTTCGTCATTTTTTTTTTTACCAACGCCATCTGTCGGCGGGAAATATGACCGAGCCGAATCGAGTGATTCGAGCAGAGCTTCTAGTTTTCGCCGCCGATTCGTATCGGAGAATAAACCCCTGTATATATTTTATTTTGTCATTAAAAATTTGCTTACAGTTTTCATTCCGAATTTGCTTCAACCGAAAGTGAACCTTGAGGTGGGTGAAACGCAAAGGGCGTACTGGTCGTTTTTGCGTCAACAAAAAAGTGCGCGGAAAAAGACCTTTCCCAAAACCAAACAATACTATATATATAATTTGTAGAGCGTCGGTTTTGTAAAAAATCACCTCAAAGGCGCTGTACAATTTATTATGAATTCTTAGGCTGAATCTAATTTTATTATTTACAAGTAGATACAGAAAACATACTTACCTGGCTGGTCACTTCCGATAAACACACTTTAATAAGAAAGTTAATGCTTGGAGAAGATACGGCTTTGCAAGCGGAGGACATTATACAGGGTGTTAAGGGACGTACTTGACTTACTTTAACCAGTGATTCCTGACATTATTTGGAGTAAAAAATGTAAATAAAATTTTGGTCTCCGGTGACATTTTTGTTTTGTTTTGTTTTTTTTTTTTTTTTTTTTTTTTTTCTACAAATACTTAAAAAAATGATAGTTGTTGAACAGTTGGAGGCGGGGTAAAGGGTTAGTCGGACACCCGGCTGAGTGACCAGTGACGCAATGCCGAAGAATTATTTTTTGTTTGATTTTAAAGAAAAAAATTTGAAAAAAAAAGTCGTCAAAAAAGTCACCGGAGACCAAAATATCATTTACAATTTTTACTCCAAATAATGTCAGGAATCACTAGTTAAAGTAAGTCAAGTACGTTCCTTAACACCCTGTAAAACACTGGATATTGCAAGATTTTAGGCGCCCCGGTTTGCCCTTTAGATCCGGGGCTGGTTGGTGTGTGCAACAGTATTACGTTCGCGAAGATTAATGCTAATTTGGATTAATCTTATCACTATTTTCAATTACTCTTTACAACGAATCGATAAAAATACAAAAAAAAAACTTTAGTTAAAACGAAGCTTTTCCTACTGTTTTCATTGATTAGAATTAAAATAAATCTCTTAATTATTTCATAAAAAATATAAGCTTTAGCTAATATATTAAAATGCGTTTTTACAACAGAAATGTATCAACGCATGTAAGAATCGGGCAAGATCTCTTGTCAGATTTGTGTGATTTTCTAAGGCTGTTAAATGAATAAATAATCATCCATTCGTGTTTAAAACTACCTAAACTAAGATACGTGACAGCTCATGGTTGAAATTCTGACATCGGCCCATAGAAAAAGCAAATAACAGCCAAAGAAAACGTCATAAATTTGACAGGAGATCTCGCCCGAGATCTATCTTGATCTCACAAAACATAGAGAATCGCTCGGCTGACCTCTAGACTCCGTATGCCGAGTGATTTTTATGCCCGTTACTTACATACATTTTTCGGTTGTGGATTCATCGTAAACGTTAGGGACGCATCTATTAATATTGCACAAGTTTGTAAACGGTTGAAAATTAGAACGATTTATGAAAAATACATGTTACTTGCCTGCCTAAAATTGAGTTTTGAATTTATTTTTAGGAGAGATTTCGGGAGGAATGCAGTTCCCGCCAATGTCTGGAAATTAAATAAAAAGGCACTTTCTAGATGAGAAAAGTGTGGAAAAGCTGAATAAAACAAAAATTAAGGCGCGCTCGGCAAAATTGAGGGAGATACAACCGTTCAAAGTATTTAAAATTTCACTTCGCAAACTGACAGTCCGCCCGCCATTTTTTTTATAACCTAATACGCTAAACATGGTTTGTGATACAAAAAAAGTGCCCCTTTATAACGCCTACTCGCGTCAAGGCAAGAAAAACATCCCAGTTTTCAAGTGGTTTAGCGGCTACGCTAGGTTTGAGTAACATGGTTTGTGATTCTGGCATTTGTGATTCTGTATTAGGTCTCAACATAAGCAGTGAAAAAATGGTGAACGAACTGTCAATATCAGTTCGCGAAGTGAAATTTTAAATACTTTGAACGGTTGTATCTCCCTCAATTTTGCCGAGCGCGCGTTAATTTATTTTTTACTAGCTGGTTCCCGGCATGCGTTGCTATGCCATTTAATAAAGAAATTGTTTCCCCCTGCGTGTCCTTTCCCCTTCCGCTTCCCCTTCCTCTCCCGCGTCCCCTTCCCCTCTCACGTTCCCACTCCGCCTCCTCAACCTTCCCTCTCCCCACTCCAATCCCCCTTTCACCCGTTCCGCGAACCCCCCTTCCGAGTTCCCCCTCTCCCCTCCCCCCCAACCATACTCCCGCATACCATACATTCTGTCCCGATACATTCAGTTTTAAAACAGCTCGCGTGCCACCTATTGCAATTTTTTTATACACATTTCATAATGCCAGAGCTCACCAATAGTTTTATACAAACCTTGTCCTGACAATAACGAACACAAAAATAAAAGAATTATCCAATTTGGTGCAGTCGTTCGGAAGTTATGCGCGTACATACATTTCGGGGATTCATTTTTATTTATAGAGAAGATTCATCTTCTCCACACTTTTCTCATCTAAAAAGTGCCTTTTTATTAGATTCCCAGACATTGGCGGGATCTGCATTTCACCCGAGATTTCTAATCTAGTTTATCGAGTGCATTACTGGATTGAATTTAATTGCATTGAAAATCTAGTTTTTTTCAAGACGGACCCGAACCATTGGAATATAACCAGAATCCAGTTGGATTGATTCATTATCAATTAATTTGTATAGAAGAAACGGAAATTGAGTGTGATTTTAATTTTTGTAAAAGTTAGTAATTAGAACCTACCAGTATTTCACATAATAATAAATAATAACGACCGATGTTGTTTTGTTTGTGATGATAGGAAATGCATAATGTTGAAATAAACGTTTATATGAATATTATAATATCGTTTATCGTGACGTAAATTTTCATATGTACGTTGTATTATAAGTTATAACTGATGCAATCGAAAAAGATATTTCCTAGATTACATGATAGATCATCATCATCATCTGTGGCTCTACAACCCAGGTCGGGTCTTGGCCTCCAGCAGAGCCTGCCTCCATGACTGTCGGTGTTGTGCTGCGTTGCGCCAGTTTCGGATGCCGATGGTGCTTGCATCCTTCACCACTCCATCCAGCCATCGAAGCTTTGGTCTTCCAACTCTCCTCCGACCCCCAGGTGCACCATCCATAATTCGCTTTGGAATATCTCCTTCGCTCATTCTCTGGATATGTCCAGCCCACCTGAGTCTTCCAGTTTTGATTTCCTTGGAGATGTTAGGGTCCTCGTAAAGATCGTATAGCTCCTGGTTGTATCTGATACGCCATTCTCCATTATCACAGACTGGGCCGTAAATCCTTCGCAGCACCTTCCTTTCAAAACTTTCTAGGGCTCCTTCATCACCCTTACTGATTGTCCAGCATTCCGAACCATACATAAGAACAGGTCGTATAAGGGTCTTGTAAAGCAGGACTTTAGTTCTTCTGGTAAGGTGGCGAGATTTCATATGCTTCTGTAGCCCAAAGTAGTATCGATTTGCAGCTACTATTCTTCTTTTGATTTCGCTCGATACATTGTTGTCATTTGTCACCATAGTACCGAGATATACAAACTCGTTGACAGTTTCAAATGTATAATTATCTATCTGTATACTTGGTGGTTTCTGGCGTCCATGTACGGGCATATATTTTGTCTTCCCCTCGTTGATGACCAATCCCATTTTCCTTGCCGACGTAGCTAAGCTTTTAAACGCCGATTTTAGTTCATATTCTGAGCGTGCGATGATATCTATATCGTCAGCATAAGCAAGGAGCTGAACAGACTTGTTAAAAATATGGCCTGTGGTTTGTATACCTGCATTTCGGATGGCCTTTTCCAGCGCTAAATTGAATAAAATGCAGGCAAGTGCATCTCCTTGTCTTAGTCCATTGAAGGTCTTTAGGGTGTCTGACAGATCCTGTTGTATTCTGACTCGGCACTCAACATTAGACATTGTGAGCCTTACTAAGTTTACCAGTTTTCTTGGGATATTAAATTCATCCAAGGCTCTGTACAGTCTTTCTCTATTTACCGTGTCATAGGCAGCCTTAAAATCTATGAAGAGATGGTATGTATCAACATTAAATTCTATTGTTTTTTCCAGTATCTGTCTCAGTGAAAAGATTTGATCAGTTGTAGATTTCCCCTTACGGAACCCAGTTTGATATTGGCCAATTATGCCATCCGAATATTTCATAAGCCTACCACACAGTACATTTGATAGGATTTTGTATGAGATATTCAGCAGCGTTATGCCCTATAGTTAGAGCAGTTCATAGCAGTGGCGGCTCTTGCCTTGGTGCATTTGTGCAATGCACTGCCAACGTCAAACGTGTAAATTCGTACAAACACCAACAAACGTGTAAAAGTGTAAATTTGTAACATTCATTCACGAAGAATTCCCGCCAATTCGTTATAATATCCTTACCAATTAACTTTCGTATTAGACTCCGTACTAAACTCGCATCGGCGCATACGAAAAAGCAATGCGTGCATCTTCCGTTGTGCCGAGACGTGACGTCACATGAAGTGATATTCCTACTGGGACAGTCTACAGAGGCTGGAACCGTGAAATGGGCGAGACATAAGGGAAGATATATGAGACGCTCGTGCACTAGCGGCGCACATGCGCAGAAGCACCCTGGTTTATGACAAAACCTTTAACATGCGTTATATGTTACCGAACGTTTGGAATGAGTTAGTTAGGAATAACGAATTTTCAACTAATTGACAATGTTATGTATTAGCTCTACCATCGCACAAGCATTTGGCAGATCACTGATCATTATTGACACATTTTTAATGGTTTTCGCTAGTTTTGCACTGTAAAAAACTTATTTAAAAATGAGTGGTAATGAAAAAATTGCGATTAACGTCGATTTTTTCAAAAGCAACCGAATTTCATTTGAGAATAAATTGTTTTTGAAAAATAATGGCTCTCCAAAATCTTTGCTAAATATAATACCTACAAGTAAGGTTAAGGGAAAAACTATGAATACAGTTTTTAAAACGAAGTATTAAAAATATTCGAAAGCATCTTGGCTTTGTGAATGTGATCGCTTGAACACATTATTTTTTTTGTGGTTGATGATAAATTGTGAAGTGAAAGTTGTGTAAACGATACCCTTTATTTTACCGAAAAGTTAATGAACATTCATACTCCCAGTACATATACATGTAGTATTGCAATTTAGTTTGTTGGATCGAGTTGATAGGTATACGATTACAACTTGATGTTGGTTTTCGCGAATCTGTGAATCAATTAATTATATTTTCCCGTATTAATGTTACCATTTTTTGTGAAATGCACTGCCGGCAAATTTTGTCACGGGCCGCCTCTGGTTCATAGGGTCTCCTTTCTTGTGAAGAGGGCAAATTATTCCACAGTTCCATTCACTTGGCAGAGTCTCAGAGCACCAGATGGATTTAATGATATTATATATATGGACTTGAAGGTTCTCTCCGCCATATTTGAATAACTCTGCAGAGATGTTGTCAGTTCCAGGTGATTTATTGTTATGTAGACTTTTAATAGCACCCACTACTTCTTCTAATGTTGGTGGCGGCTCGACATTGTCATCATCATTTTAGTACCACCATCAGTGATGTTTCCATCCCTTGTCAAATTTTCACCCACACTCTCATCTACACTTCCGTTTAGCAGAGCATCAAAATATTCCACCCATTTATTCAGAATTCTTGACTTTTCATTCAAAATATTTCGCTCGCTGTCGTAGCACATTGTAATTCTGGGCTTGTATTCTTTTCTTTGATGGTTTACCTTCTGATAGAAAAGTCGACTTCTGTTTTGGGCCTTGGCTAGTTCCACTTCCTTGATTTGGTTCTCGAGAAATACTCGTTTCTTCCTTCTGTGCAGTTTTTTCTCATGCTTTCTTAGTTCTCTGTATTCCATCTCTGCTTGCCGTGTACGATGTCGCTGTTGCATTCTTAGATATGCGTCATTCTTCACATTGGTTGTTTGTTGGCATTCTGCATCGAACCATAATTCTCTTGGTTGTGTTTGCCTGCTTCCCAGAACTTCGTCAGCTGCATTGGTAATCACAGACTTAACACCATCCCAGTATGAGTTAATATCATGTTGTTCCACATGGTCGCTGATGTCATCCAACTTATGATTTATGGTTGTAATGAACTTTTCTGCTGTTTCTGGTACTTTTAGGCTTTCAATATCAAATTTATTTGTGCGTGATCCCCTCTGTTTCTTCACGTTTGATATTCTACTCCGTATTTTGGAGATAACAAGGTAATGATCCGAATCAACATTTGCTCCACGGTATGTTCGTATGCTCATTAAATCAGATTTATGCCTTACCTCAACAAGTAGGTGGTCTATCTGGTTAACATTTCTACCATCTGGTGTTCTCCATGTTTCTTTATATATATCTTTTCTTGGGAAACATGTGCTACTCACAATCATATTGTGGGACGTTGCAAAATCAATTAATTTTGTACCATTATCATTAGATTCTGCGTGCAGGCTATGTGCTCCAACTGTAGTTCTATACACTGATTCCCTTCCTATCTTTGCATTAAAATCCCCTATCACTATCTTGACATCATGGTTTGGGCAGTCCTGATAGGTTTTCGAGAGCTTTGCGTAGAAGGTGTCTTTTTCTGTATCACTTTTGTCTTCTGTGGGTGCGTGGACATTAATAATACTATAATTAAAGAATTTTCCAGATATACGAATAAGTGATATTCTATGATCAACCGCGGTAAAGCCTTTG
Source organism: Limnephilus marmoratus (assembly GCA_917880885.1). NCBI lineage: Eukaryota > Metazoa > Arthropoda > Insecta > Trichoptera > Limnephilidae > Limnephilus > Limnephilus marmoratus. Next base: position 3,628,919 of record OU862911.1, read on the forward strand.
ACCAAATGCTTTACCCATTTTGAGACAATAAAACCTGTTCCAAATGCATGATCCTTCTCGTGACAGCTGTAGAGGATGGTACAGTCACGCTTTTCGATTGTTCCCTTTCCTATCCATCTAATCTCCTGGATTGCTGTTATGTCAGTTTTATATTTAGCAAGTTCGTCTAAGAGAATTCTTAAACTTCCTGCGCGATACAGAGATAGTACATTCCAAGTAGCAAGTTTAAAATCGTTATCCTTTATCCGTTTGCCGGGTCTTTTCCGAAGTCCAGTAGTTGTTGTCCGAGGCTCTGTGTTTGGCTTCGTAATATAGGTTTTTTTACGAGAAGAGGTTATTGGCCTCTTGCTCAACCCCCTACCAGGAGGACCAGGGTTTTTCTGTAGGGGTTTTCCTTCCCTTAGTTGGGGGGGCCCGATTTTATGGCGTCGGACATTCGCCATTCATCCTCTCCTATCTGCTATGGCTGCTGGCATTGCCAGTGGCCACATTGCCCAGGGCTCGCGGACGTGGACGCTAGGAGTAGGACTATTGGTAGTGTTGCTAGTGGAATGGAATGCAACTATGGCATTGCACGGTACTTAACTGATGCATACTTCCCAACAAAATATGCATCCCCGTGACCCTACCAAAATTTTGGGAGGCGTCTACTAATATCTACAGGAATTCCAAAAACTGAAAAAATCGAACTAATATCTATGGGAATCAAAGTGTTGACGAATATCTACAGCTCAAACTGTTGATTAATATCTATAAGAACCAAAGTGTTGACGAATATCTATAAGAACCAAAGTGTTGACGAATATCTACAGTACTGTCAGAGGTTGGATTTGCAATTATGTATAGCATATTTTAATAACGTAATATTGCGTATGCAGTGTTACGATGCACAAATAAGCCCCTACTAATTATTCACCCACGCCACTGCACAGACTACAGTTTCGCTCTTTCGCCGCAAGCGCGCCGCGCGCGCTAGTGGAGCCAAATGCGAGCAACGGTCGGCGAAGCCACCGACTCCACACACTCCCTAGGCAGAGCGCTCCGTGAACAGTCGATTGTTTTGTTAAGGAGAAATTCTCTCCGCAGGGCACCTTTGTGGCCCGAGTCATCCGCGACGCAATATGGCGTCGGGAATTTAATACGCAAATGCGTGTTCTAGATGCTACGGCAGACAAGGCCGAGGCGTAATTTAAAGTACAGTGACAATGTTTACGTGTGTGGGACGTTTCACCTGGAGACTCCTGTTGGAACGAGATCCCCTCTGTTGCGACGTAAGTCGATGTGAGGAACCCTTGGTCAACGAAGATAAATTTCATCCGACCTTAGCTATTCTTACTAAATTAACCAGGACAAAATGTAACCGGCGCCAGCTGCGGAACAGCGCTACTCGCCCGGCACGTCTACCTACCTCCAACCATCAGTTCCAGTTCAAGCGAGCAGATATGCAGTTAATATGCGACATACTCTCAGAATTTGATTGGAACTACCTACATACTATATCGGAAGCAAATGACGCAGTTGCGTACTTAAACAATGTATTATTCAGTATTTTTGAAATATGTGTTCCCATTAGGAAAAAATTATGTAAAAATGTAAATTATCCGGCGTGGTTCTCTAAAAAAATTATAGATAAATTAAAAAGCAAAGAATCGCATCGCAGAAGATATAAACTGCACAAGAATCAATCGGATTACTTGTTATTCTCTGCGATGCGATCCGAGCTTAAAAAAGATATAGCAATTGCGAAGCGCCAGTATTTAGAAAAAGTTCAGTATGGGATCAAAGATGATGTCAAATGTTTTTGGGATTTTATTAAATCCCAAAAAGCAAATCCATATACCCAAATTAACTTAAGTGATAGAACGGAAACTTTTTCCGATCCCGAAATAGTAAGCCAAAAATTTGCCGATTATTTCAAATCAGTGTACAGCCAGTTAGCTCCTCAACTAAATCTAGACTTTACTCGAACCGAGAGGCCCTGGAATATTGGCAAAATCGGTCTTGAGCTAACCTGTCCAGAGGAAGTAGACTCCTGTACTCGAACTTTAAAGCTCGACAAGGCTGCAGGCCCAGACGGAATACCCCCTAATATAATTGCTCATTTGTCAAAAACCATTTGTAAACCGCTGAGCTATATATTTAATCTTAGCATATCGACTGGTTGTTTCCCTCATTCTTGGAAACTCACGCGTGTAAGCCCAATTTTCAAAGCTGGAGACAAGTCTGATATAAGGAATTACAGACCAGTAGCTGTACTGTCAACCATACCAAAAATATTTGAAATGATTATTTACAAGAAATTACATCACCAAATTATGCCATTTCTAGGAGAAAATCAACACGGTTTCATGCCAAGAAAATCCACGGTTTCAAATTTGTTAACATTTTCGCGATTGGTGGCCGTCGGACTGGACTCGAGACACCAAACAGATGTAGTGTATACGGATTTTGCCAAGGCTTTTGATCGAGTTGATCATGATATTTTACTACTTAAAATGTACAAACTTGGTTTCGATCAACAAACGCTTATATTCTTCGCGTCCTATTTAAAAGCCAGAAGTCAATATGTAATAATAAATGGACATGAATCTAAACAATTCCCGGCGTTATCAGGTATTCCCCAAGGTTCAAACCTTGGTCCCTTGCTGTTCCTTATACTTATAGATGACATCCAGGTTTGTGTAAAATATTGCAAATGTCTTCTATTTGCAGATGACCTCAAACTTTTGATGGAAATAATTTGTTACTATGACTGCTTAAAAATGCAATCTGACCTTGATGCTATTGCAGAATGGTCAGTAAAGAACAAATTAGAATTCAATATAAAAAAATGTGTAACTATGACATATACCCGCTCCGAGAAGCCCATAGTTTTTGAATACAACATTAAAGGGCAAACATTATGCCGAGTCAACAGCTTTAAAGATCTCGGTATCGTCTTTGATCCCAAACTGACATTCTCGGATCATATATCACGGCTCACTCCAGCTTGCTACAAACTCCTGGGTTTCATCATCAGAATATGTAAGCAATTTGATGACCCAGATGCAATGATAGCCATGTTTGATGGAGTCATAAGAAGTAAGCTGGAGTATGCCAGTGGTGTGTGGACTCCGCACCAAGCGAAATATATTAATATGCTAGAACAAATTCAAAAAAAATTCCTTAGGTATGTCTATATGCGGATGCATGGAACGTACCCGAGATTCATGCACCATATGGAATTACTTGAGGCAACAAATAGATTTAGCTTGGAAACTAGACGTCATGCAAATCTTGCAATTCTTAGTTTTAACATAATCCATAACCGTATTGACAGCCCATTCCTCTTGGAATGTTATGGCTTATACGTGCCTGAAAATTTCAGCCGTAGTCGTCGACACGACTTGTTCAAAATACCATACGGCAGAACAGATGTTCTAGCACAGCATAGCATGACAAGAGGAATGGTGCTGATGAACGAAATATCGGAAACACTAGATATATATAACTCTTCTTTAGATAGCCTTAAGATTTTTTTGTATAATAATCATCTTTCTAGGTGTTAAGACTGTCAAAATGAGATAATTGTACAGTAATTGGATAAAAATCTGTTGTACAATTTAAAAAAAAAAAAAAAAAAAAAAAAAAAAAAAAAAAAAAAAAAAAAGGATTGGACCTGCCGCCTCCATCGCAGTAAGCCCCCCTTAAATTAATGTGTTCTATTTGCCCTCGCGATTTTACCTGAGCAATGACGACCCCAGAGAGGACAGGTTGAGAGACTTACCGTGTAGGGACATTCTAGCCAGGAACTGCCTTTTAACCTTGTATTTCTGTGTTTTCTCACAATACATTTTGTTTGTTTTACCTAAATACCGTTCTTTTATTGAGGAGATTGTTCGAGGGTGATCACGGCCAGTATTTCCCCCCATGTAAAACATTCCAAACAGCCTACCGGCGACCACACCACCCTGATGACGAGGGTCTCCCCTGCTTGCCGTTGGTTCGAGCTAGCCGCCTGCAAGGTAGGTCGGAGCCCGCCCTGTGGTGCCGCCCTCCTGGTGGCACCCGGGCCCAGCGAGGTATACGGGGCGTAGTCCCCGAGCGCAACTCTGACACCATGTAGCCGCTGCCAGGTTGTTAGCAGCAGTTTAAAAAACTTAATTTATGTAAGTATGTATGTAAAAATCCCCAATATCGGACTATTGGACACATTTAGCTGATTAGTCCAACCTACGCTCTGTAGATATTAGTTCAACCTACGCTCTGTAGATATTAATCAACACTCTGAAGTTCGTAGATATTAGTTCAACATATGAGCTGTAGATATTCGTCAAACATACGGGCTGTAGATATTAGTATCTGGAGTCAAATTTTGAGCCCCTTACATGATAGATACTCGTAGATAATATGCGCTAGGTTTACCTATCTAATAAAAATAGTGTCGAGACTAAATTACACGCTACTGCAGTTCTATGACAACTCAACAAAGTGATATTTCAATACCCCTTTGAAAAGTCATTAAAAGTGACGAAAAAAGAGCTCATAACCTAACCTGATGTAACCTATTATTTCATCACTTTTCAAAGAAGTTTTGAGTTTGAGTTTTCACAACAACATAGGCCCGAAGTTCACCTAGGTACCATCACTGCCAGAATTACACACAGGCAAAAGTATATAAAGAGAGGATTACACCTGTATTAAATATTGAAATTACACCTATCAAAAAATCTGTTTTTTAATGGGTTTAAATTTTAGAGGGTCTAAAAGGGTGTGCTAATTAAATTACAAATTTGAAAAAAAAAAAAACAAAAGTTACCTCAGGTTTTTTGGCGTGTGTAATTCCAGTAGGTGAAATTCTCTTCATGTATAATTTCGTCAGTGTATTAGTACCTACATGAAATTCAAGCCTGATGGATAATGTAACCATAGTCAATAATACTTGGTGCCTCTCATCATACATAGGTTTAACCAGCCCTCCACACTAGTCAGCGGCCATATCACAAAACACAAAAAAAGTATTGAGCAATTTAAGATTTTTTCTAATTAAAAAAAATAATATATTACCTTCTGTGGCAAAGTTTGACCATGATGTTGAAGCATAAAATAAGAATAATCTAAAAGTTTTCAAAGTCCTCCTGACTAGAGCTTTCAATCCCGACTCCCGACTACTCGAGAACCAGGATCTTCGGGAATCCCGGGCTTTCATCGGCACCGTAATTCCGGTGTTGCGCTTGTCTGAATCCCGGGATAATGGGATTTTACTCGATTTTACGACCTTGGTTTAACCGTGGGAATGTCTTTTTTTATTGGCAACATGTCGTTTATTTTACAATATTCTTGAGATCTTAGGATGCAGGATACCAAATTTGTTTCAAAAAGAAAAGCTCGATAAAGCTGTTAATCACGGACTTAATTCCAAAATCTCTTCAACTATAAGAACAGTCAGTGATAAATAATTTTTTTAAAAAAGGAGCTGGAAAATTTTGATTTCGAAAATTGGCGTGGAGTAAATCTTATATATAAAAATCTCGTGTCACGGTGTTTGTGGTCGCACTCCTCCGAAACGGCTGGACCGATTTATATGAAATTTTTTATGTATATTTGGTAGGTATGAGAATAGGTTTTAAAGTATATTTCATACCGCTAGGTAATTAGGGTGTCCCTACACAGAAAAAAATCAATTTTTTTTGACAATATTTTTTGTTGTTGTATTTTTTTATTTATTTGGCATTAAAAATATCTATAACTTCAAATTATAAAAATATCGTACACTCAATGCTTTTCGAAATTCATATTGATTTTCTTTATTTTATTTTCCAACTTTAGTTGGTGATTTTTGTTTTTAACGGTGGTCATCGTCTACAGCGCTCCATTCCTCTTTATGTCATAGATCCCATCCCCACACACTTACAATACATTCTTTATTTTTTATTTAACAACCAAAATATTCACTAGAAATAATTTATATGGCAGAACAACTTTGTCGGGTCAGCTAGTAAACCTATAAAAATGCTACAAGAATCTAAAAGAAAACCACCACCAGCGTGGAATCCGAACAGCCATTTTGGCTTATTGTAAGAATATAAATTAATTATTAATTAAATAGCGACTAAAACAAGATCACCACTAAATTAATGATGAAATCTTGAACACTTTGATCTTATTGAGGTCGCATTTTAAGTTTCAAAGTATTGAATGTGTTTTTTTTGTTTAACCCGTCTGCTTGGTTCAATATATTCGCACCTCACAATCGGGAAGCCTCAGTTCATAAATATACCAAACCGCCCACCCTCAGTTTTGCGCGTAAATTCGGAAGCCGTCACTTTGGATCGAGATTGTAAAATATCTATGCAAGATAGCTTTCATATTTCAAAGACAATAAGAAGCATTATTTCGTTCTCTGGTTAAAAGAAAAATAAATATTTTTGCATGAGAGGAAGAGAGATATAAAGCTTTTAAAATGTAATAAGGTCGCTCGGGACGTTTTTGGTCTAGTATAACGCAATTACGTGTTTTGGGATGTATTTATTCCTAAAAAAGCAGACGGGTATTTTTTTCCTATTTTTGTTCCTTTGTGCAGATACTTTTAGATTACTAATTGGAATTTAGATAATAAATAATCCAATGCAAAGTATAACACCTGAAAGTAATTATTAACCTATTTTTTTTAAATTATTTAAATTTTAAAATCCCGAGATTGAAACGGGCTAGCACCGACCGTAATCCCGATTCTGAAAAAAATCCCGGGATTGAAAGCTCTACTCCTGACAAGGGTTTCCTATTCTGAGGCGGCCTGTAGTTTTATTATTTTATATTTGGTTTCTAGTTGTCTTTAGATTGTCTTCATTACGATCGTGAGTCGATTATCACTTTGTTATCGTAGTCATGTTTTTTACTGTAGTTTTGCTGTACTTTTGATTTCGTGAATGAATGAATAAATGCAAATCTTGGAAGAAAAACTTAACCGAAAAAAATTTCGAAATCAAAAAAAAAAACTTGACGACCTCCGTAGTCCAGTGGGTAAGACTCTTGACTCACAATCCGGAGGTCGCGGGTTCGAACCCGGCATGCGCAGATAAATTTTATTTGATTAATTTGTGTTATTTCACAATTAATTCATTTAAAATAATATATAGTATATTTGCGGCATGTTCCATAGTGGAAGATACTATCAGTATCGCCCTGGTGTAAGACCACCATTCAGAATTGAAACGTTGCTTGAAAATGGCTTCAGCCGTGTTTGGTGACCAGATCTGAATAGCCAGGTACTTCCCAACCTTCCTCTTCCCCACCTCCTTCCCCTCCCCACTACCTTCAGCCTCACAACATACCCCAATAGGGGATGCCATAGTCTCACTGGCTCCAGACAGGAGCAGTTGAGATTCTTGTGCGGTATTCACTGTAAAAAAAAAAAACCCTACTTCCCGTCATCAGATCGAGCAGAAACTCGGCAGATAGACTCGTTATCGAAGACAATGCATTCTATCGTGGCACTCATGCATACACACGAATTTCTCTGAAATTAGCTACCAGCTGGCCTTGAAAATAGTTGTATTATCGTAAGAAAACTTTGTTTTTATTACAGTTGATTTTTTTGTTTGATTTGATATAGAATTATACAGGTTCGTAGCATGAATTTGAATATTTTTCTATATAAAAGATGTATTCAAACTATTACGAATAACCAGCATATTTTGGCTTAATATGCCCTGGCTGAATATTATTTATGTTGAACAGTGGAGTATCCAGATACGCTTTTTTTAGTTTAAATAAAACGTTTTTTCATTCGAAGATTTAAGCTTTAAGCTATAAATCGACAAAAAATCATCTATCAATCATCAATCGACAGAATTTTACAAATAATTTTTATTTCCATACTAGCTGACCCGACCATGCGTTGCAGTGGCTAACGAAACACAACGCCATCTACTGGATGGTTATCCAACCTTTTAACTCACACCTCCATTTGTTAATTTATACAAATCAAATCCCAGCCGCCCGCTTTCCAGCCCGCTCGTCCACCACATACAGACATTCTCATGTCAATCAATTTACACAAAACCTTGACAAATTATGTAGGTAGGTATCTAAACCTTCCTCATGAGTCAATATGCATAGATTAAAATCCGTTCAGTAGTTTTTGAGTTTATCGCGAACAGACAGACAGACGCGGCGGAGGACTTTAATTTATAATATGTCGAGATTTATTTACTTATTTATTGTAAGAAACAAACAGCAATTTTTATACAGGTGAGTTATACAAGAGGTTAAACATGAGGTAAGCCAAAACAGTTTCTCATGCTAATGTTTGTTATTATGATATAATATAAAAATGTAATTGGTAATAACCATTAAATGAAAAAGAAAATAAAAAAATACAAATTGGGCGGCGAAATTTTGGGTTATAGGTATTTTTATATATACAGACGATGTTATAATTTTATATTCCCTAAATATACAGACTATGATTTAAAATAGACATAGTTACCAACTAAATAAGGCGCTGCATAACTTTCATTAATTCGTTTTTCAATTTGTTTCAGATAGAATTTAGCAACCATGGTGAAGGTTAATATTACTTCCGTCCTCATAGCTGATGCAGTGGATCCTAAATGTGCTGAACTCCTGGAGAAGCATGGCATCAAGTGCACCACCAAAACCAAGCTGAAGAAAGAAGAACTTCTTCAGGAAATTAAGGTAGGGAAATCATTCAAATATTTTTCCGTCCCCATCATTTTAGTCACTTTTACGCTAACAAACAGCTTTCCGTGACGACCTAGCAGCAGAAGAAAACTGGGTAACATTTCCGTAATCTTCTTACTTAATACCACTTCGTTTCTATAATAAATTACGATTTTCGGGGAGATGGAAAAGCATGCACGAAATAGGTTATTAGGTTCTTAGGACAGGTTGTTTAAAAAAAAAATCAAGATTTCATAAAGTTATTTTTCATGTTCTGTGTAAGTTCTATTCAAGTTCTGTTAATATATTATTTTAGGCCAGTTGATTCATAAAACTGAAATAATCTCAGAATCTTATTTTTTATTTTTAATGATTTATTTATTTAGTACAAGATTGTACATTTGTATAAATACCTACATAATTTATGAAATGTTTCGACTGCCTAACTAGGAGGATTCCCGTTTTAGGACAGTCAAATTATTATGAGTATGAACATATGGCATACATTTGTACAAAAAGAAGGAAAATTGAGGAAATAAAAGAAGGGAAGAATAAAAAATAAAATACAAAAGTTTAAAACATAGTAATTTTTATTTGTTAGCATGGTTGTTAAAATAATATTAATTTAAAAAAGAAAAGGTAAATAGGTACTTAATAACACAAAAAATAATAACTTAAGAGGAATTAGGAGGATCAAAATATTTAGGTAACTTCTGTATGCATTGCATACATAAATGTGTTGTAGAAAAAAAGAAAAAAAAAAGAGAAGAGAAAGAATAAAGAAGAACTTGAATGGAACTTTCACAGAATGTAAAAATTAACTTCAAATGATGAATTTTTCAAAGTTATTTAAATAATTTGAGGGAGTTTAGATGAAAATGTTCCGGAAAATGTCACAACATAAATCCCTTCTAAAGCGGGCTCTACACTCGCGCCGCAAAAGCCGCGAACCGCGAGTGATTTTTTTTTTACGTTAACTCCACACAGGAGGCCCTGAGGAAAATAATTTCCCTCAGGGCCTATGTCATCTGAGATGCTGTGTGGAGGGTCTTTTTGAGGAGAGGAAGGAATGAACGTTAGTCTTGAAGAGACCCTTGTTGTAGGAAGGAGGAAACATAGAGGCCGGCAAATCATTCCACAGCCGAGCTGTTGAATACAAGAACGAGTCGAAGAAGCGACCTGTTCTCATGCGACAAATGTCAACCGTATACAAATGTTGGTCACGCGTTTGGCGTATTTCCCGACTATGCACCGGTGCCAAAGGGATCAATGACGCTAATTCCTCAGAGCATCTTCCATTGTAAGCATTCCCACCCGACGCCTATGCTTTAAGGATTGCAATCCGTCTGTTAAGATGGGAGAATCTATCAAACGGACCGCCAGTCGAGGGTATTTTTCAGGTATTTTGGAGCTCCAGACCAGAGGTGGCTGCCAACCGTGGGGCGCACTTGTGATTTGTATAGGGTTAGCACTTTTGTACTATTAAAGTATCTGCGGATCCTGTTCAGTACGCCCAGTTTTTGAGAGGCTAACTTTACTCTGGCTTCGATGGCGCCCCCAGTGTGGATGGTTTCGCGGCATCGCGGTCGCGCTTCGCGGTGTTCCCCGGCCAGTGGCAGTTTTTGAACGCGAACGCGAACGCATCCACACTCTACGTTACATTACAGTAACTTCCACGTCCATTTTAGTCAAGTGCACAAACGTAACTGATTGCAAGTGTAGAGTTGTAGAGGGCTATATTTTTCGCAGCGTGTTCACGCGTAAATCACGGCCGCGATTCACAGCCGGGGTTCACGGGCGAATGTAGAGCCCGCATAACAAAATCTAGCGGCGTTAATAATAATAGATCTCACAATGGCGTTAAAACAGAGAAAATTTTGACTTTAACTGAAAAAATGTTTTCTTAGCGATTGGTTTTTTGCGCAGCAGGAACCGAATTCGCTTTATTACGTCGGCGTCGGCAGGAGCGTGAAATATATTACGCGGCGTGAAAGTGTTTTCCTAGTGTATTCAGTCGGCATACCGACAGCGCGTCAGTTTCACAAAATGGAGACTATTCGCAGGAATAGGAAGATTGTCGCAATGTTACTTAAAGAAATTATGAATGATCATCAGGAAGAAGATTTCATAATGATGAGATAACATATGAAAGTCAGGAAAGAAGTGAGTGACGTGTTTCAAATCATAGAGTATCGCATGATTCTGTACTAACTCAATTAAACGTTTGTCCTCGTCGGCAGAAAAACCTCACTCTCGGTAATTTGGCAGTACTTTGTGACATTTTGAAACCCTCAGGACCCTGAAAACGCACTAGCATTCAAGAAACAATGGAGAAAAGAGGGCAAAAAACGCTGCGTGCAACGCAAGAGACTCCTCCGGATGCGGTCGGGTCTATCGCGTCTGCGCAATACGTTCCACACCGACGTGATGCGTTGTCTAAGGAAACGCTCAGCGTATCACGTCGTCCACGGCGCAAAAAACCTGTCTAGTAAAACATACGCATCTTTATCATCTCGCTCAAAGTAAATAGTTATTTTTTGTCATACAGCTGAATAAAGCTGAAATGCGGTGTTATTTTGTAAGTAAGCGTGGTAAGAAAATTAAACCAAAAAACTGTGACTCCTATAACTGAAAATGACTTGCAACTGACAATATTTGAAAATCTCCTACAACATCCACAGTACGCGGAAATATTGCTTGTGTTGTTATGGAGGACTTAGCCAAACGAGGAATTGAACTCACGGCGACTGGGTGGGACTTAAAAATACCTAATAACTAACTAATTAACCATCACGCCGTTTCCCCGCAGGGATATGCAGAGAGGACGGACCGCCAAACAACCCGGTCTTGGCACACACTCCTTGCCTCGTTCACATTCATACATCGTCTCATACGTGCTCTTCTATTATTCTGACTTTTGACATGGCCTGACTCAAGTATCTGATTCACTTGACTGATTCACCATGTCTTCCTCGGGCGTCCCCGACTTCTTCTACCATTCACATTTGCGTCATTTCGCTCTACATGCCCAAACCATCGGAGCGTTCAAGCGTAATGAGTCATTACGCTTACATCAGCCTTGCATTCTTTGCGGATCTCCACGATTCTCACACGATCGTAAATGTTTTTACCAGACGCCTCAGGGATCTCATTTCTACTTGCATTTAGTCTACTTTCATCTTCCTCTGCCAGTTCCATGCCTCACTGCCATACATCAGGGTATCATTACCTACTCCATAATGGACGGCTAGCTTCGCTTCTTTGGACTAGTGTTGGGTAGGACACGATATCAGGATGAGTTTGTATGAGGTACTCAAATATTGAAATGAGGTGTTGAGGTGTCCCACCTCATTTGAGGTGAGGTGTTACAAAATATTTTCGCTTACGGGGGGGGGGGGCTGGTTTTTTCCTTCAGCTTGATTTTCTTGGTTCAGAGGTGTTGGTTTTCTAATAAATACCGGGGTGGCGGTACCCATACCCGCCTCCCGTGTCTGTTATTTTTGTAATACGAAAAATGGATATAAAAAAGGCCTACCCCCTCCCCCCTTCACCACCTCTGTTCCCCTCCCTGAACCCCCCTCTGATCCCCTCCTCTTATCCCTCCCCCTCCTCAGCAACCCCCTCCACCTCATCTCAACACTGCCTCATCCTCCCTCCCTTGGGAGCTGTTGGGACTCTTGTGCGGTATTTACATAACATATAACAATAAGTAAATAAATAATTTTTTTTTTGATCAGTTGGTACTGTTGTGCGGTATTCACTTATCAATACATAAATTTACAATAAAAAATATTTAGAAAAAAAAAAATTTAAGCAGTTGGGACTGTTGTGCTCATAAATTATTGTTTTGTGTATTCTCATAACAATAATTTACAAAAAAAAATATTAAAAAAAATTTTTTTTTCGAGCAGTTGGGACTCTTGTGCTCATAAATTATTGTTTTGTGTATTCACATAACAATAATTTACAATAAAAAAAAATTTCGAAAAAAATTTTTTTTTGTAGCGGTTTGGTCTCTTGTGCTCATAAATTATTGTTTTGTGTATTCACATAACAATAATTTACAATAAAAAAAAATTAAAAAAAAAAAAATTCGAGCAGTTGGGACTCTTGTGCTCATAAATTATTGTAATGTGTATTCACATAACAATAATTTACAATAAAAAAATATTAAAAAAAAAAAATTTTTTTTTGGAGCAGTTGGTACTCTTGTGCGGTATTCACTTAACAATAATTTAGAATAAAAAAATAAAAAATAAAAATTTCGGAGCAGTTGGGACGCTTCTGCAGTATTCACAATATATGAATTGGCTTACCCCATCACCACCTCACGGTTCTAATACAAAAATGTCATAGAATATACAAACACTTCACGCCTCACAACCTCATACATTTGTCCCAAACTATGCGTGACATGACATGTAGTTTAATACATCAACCACTTCACACCTCACCTCGTATTTGTCCCATACGTGACAACGTGACATGACATGTAGTCCAATACACCAACCACCTCGAACCTCACCTCATATTTGTCCCGTACATGACATGAATGTAGTCCAACAAAACAAACCACCTCACACCTCATATTTTGTCCCTCCTTCATATTTGTAGTAATACAAATATGAAGGGGGGACAAAGAAAAAGAGTTGGTACAAATACATATTGTGAGGTGGGGGGACATTTTACGTGTTTGTATGGGACATTTGAGGTGCCTCTTGTATGAGGTACTCAACACTACTTTGGACAGTTTTTTGTTGGTGCCAACAGCGTTCATTAATAGAGTTACCTGCATTCACCCTTCTTTCAATATCTCTACCAGCCTTCCCATCTCTCGTGAGTCGATACGCTTCTTTCTGATGTTGTGTAACATTTATAGTTAGAGCATAATATCTTGGTAACTATTGACCCAGTTGTTTTCATGAAACAAAGTTGATAACACATTTATTTATTTTTGCCTCGATTCTTTATCACTGTTGCTAGTTGCTTGGAGCAATCTGCGTAGGGATACATTATTTATTATTGTTTTTAGAAATGTAGGAATTTGGCCTTGAATCTTGTTTATGCAATATTTATTATTTATTTATTTATTTTATTGTTTCCAACCAATTAATAAGTATTAACATGCACTTAATACTGTTGTTATAATAATCTACATATACAGTCAAATAATTTTCACACAAACAAACTAATATCAAAAATATGCAAAACTTAGAGTTAGTGGGTATTTTAACTTTTACTCTCAATTTGTTCGCTTTTGGAAATAACTCACATAGGTCTCATAGAAAACGTTGTGTCTTCCTTACTATCGCGGTGAGATATATGATCTAAGGGAACGTACCCATACTACGTGACCTGTTCAGGGGGGGGGGGGTTCAAAATACCACGCTTGGTACAAATGAGCGGCGAGTTGCTTAGGTTTTTGGTCACCGGGGGGGGGGGGGGGGGGGGGGTTTAAAAATTGCAAAAAGTTGGTCACGTAGTATGGGTACGTTACCTAACCGGTGGTAGAAAGAAACAAATACCACGCCATGTATTCAAATCTAAAAGTTTACCACAAAACAATTAAAATGTACCCACCCCTTTGTGAAACAAAAGTTTCCGACAGCAATTGGAAATTTTTTTATGAAACTTTGTGAATTTAGGTTATAATAACAATAATATTGTTATTTTCACATCTAACGGCAACAAAGTGAGGTGACGATTACGTTTATAATACATTTGTATAATAAAATATCTATGTGTGATTATATTTTTTCTATTATCAGGGAAAAATCGTAATGCGAGCCATTAAAAAAAATGTTTGCATTCAAAAATTTTATATTTATTTCTGATAATAAAATTAGCATTCCTCAACCCTACTCCATTGCCGGTGCACTCCACAAGAATCCGTTAATTTGTGTGTTGCGATTTTTAGTATTTTCTATCTACCCCGAACCACGATTTTCTGTTTTTGTAGCGAAATTTTTTTTAGCACCGTTGTGATTTGAAACTCGATGAAACGAAAAACAGCGACATTAAAGAGGAACACACGCATGTATTTGAATGAAGCTTACGAGAGAATGAGATAGAATAATCGGTCTCCTCTATGTGCAGTGCTTCGTAGCGTCCCCACTACTACTTTAGTTTTCTGAAAGTTTCACTTCTACCGCGTGTGAATTGCACACTGTTTTTTTTTTAAATACATCTATTTGAATTTCGATTTTGTTTACGTGAATAAATGAAAATGAACCTTGGAATTGGAAATTAACCCACTTCCCGACATCAGATTGAGCTGAAACTCGGCAGATAGACACGTTGTCGGCGACAATGCATTTATCAACTTTTGTGGCACTCACACACACACATACACATTTATCTGAAACTGGATGAAATGATGGCTCAACTAGATCGTTCCATGCCGTTCGATGTTTAAGATATTTTTATACATAATAAAAATATATATAAAATAAATAAAAAAAACTTAGTTTTTACGGGTTCACTATTTTTTTCTTTTCTTCCAGTATCACAATTGAATATTTATTTTGTTTTGTTCCAGAACCACGATGCCCTGATCGTCCGCTCCAGCACCCAGGTCACCAAGGAAGTCCTGGAAGCAGGAGACAGACTGAAGGTGGTGGGGAGGGCCGGAGCGGGAGTAGATAACATTGACTGTGATGCCGCCACAGCCAGAAAGATCATCGTACTCAAGTAAGACGATTGTACGAGGGCTGTTTGTAAAATGACCACGTTTGGCTATAAATTCAAAAAACCCGCACAGATACAAATATTTTAATATGTTTCTTGGCAAAACTTAATGCTAAATCACTATTTGTGATTAATCTTTACTACAAACCGGTTTACGTTATGAATGCCGACATATATTTTTTGAATAAATTGATGCTTTCCCTATCATTTCACTTGAATAGAATTAAAATTAAATGGTTTATTACTTTATAAAATATAAAAGCGTTAACTTAAAAAAAAAAAAAAAAATTAATTAGAAATAAATGAACGCATGTATGTAGGGAACAACTTAAAAACATAAATAATCAGAGTGTGCAATTCACACGCGGTAGAAGTGAAACCTTTAGAAAACTAAAGTAGACAAGAGTGGGGAGACTACGAAGCACCGCACAAAGAGGAGACCGATTTTATTATCTCATTCCCTCACAGGCTAAATAAATCCTATGTGTTTGTCTCTTTTTAGTGTCGCTATTTTTCGTTTCTTCGAGTTTGAAATCACAACGGTGCTAAAGAAGTTACACTTCAAAAGTGTTCTGAACAGGAACCGGAAAGTTAAAAACAAATTTACAGACAAATGAAATGCCGAATGGTGGAAATAAAACAGGACTTCTTGCAGACCTATTAAATTGATTATATGACATTCCAGCACTCCCGGAGGCAACGCCATCAGCGCCTGCGAGCTGACATGCTCCTTGCTGACCTGCCTGGCCCGCAAGGTGGTGTGGGCGGCAGCCGCCCTTCGCGCCGGCCGCTGGGAGCGCGCCAAGTACCTCGGCCAGGAGGCCCAGGGCAAGACCCTGGCCGTGCTGGGGCTGGGCAGGGTGGGCCGGGAGGTGGCCATCAGGATGAACGGCTTCGGAATGAGGGTAATTATTCTATAACTAACTAACCATCACGCCGTTATCTCGCAGGGGTAGGCAGAGAGGACAGACCGCCAAACAACTCGGTCTTGGCACACACTCCTTGCCTCACTCACATTCATACATCGTCTCATACATACTCTTCTATTATTCTGACTTTTGACATGGCCCGAATCAAGTATTTGATTCACTTGATCGTGCCATGTCTTCCTCGGGCGTCCCCGACTTCTTCTTCCATTCACATTTGCGTCAAATATTCTTCTCACACTGTTTTCTTCTTTCACTCGCTCTACATGTCCAAACCATCTGAGGGTCCCTTTCTTGATCTTTCTCATTATGCTCACATCAGCCTTACATTCTTTGCGGATATCCACATTTCTCATCTATCCACACATCTCATTTCAAAAGCATTCAGTTTACTTTCATCCTTCCTCTGCCAGTTCCATGCCTCACTGCCATACATCAGGGTAGGTACCAGGACTCCATTGTGGACTGCTAGCTTCGCTTCTTTTGACAGTTTTTTATTAGCGCCAACGGCATTCAGTCCTCCATTAATGGAGTTACCTGCCTTTACCCTAGTTTCAATATCTATAATTATAATATATTTTTTTTTTTTTTTTAAAGAAAGACAAACATTCCCGGGTTACGAATAACCCAACAATGTTTGAAAATCTCCTACTACCACCACAGAAAGCCGAAAATGTTGCTTGTGTTGTGATGGAGGACTTAGCCAGCCGAGGAATCGAACACGCGACGCTCGGGTGGGACCCAAGCGCTATGCCCACTCAACCACCGACCAGTCTAATATAAGTATAATTATTCTATCATGGAATAAAAAGGTCTCTAAAATGGAAGCCATTTAAATATGAATCATATTTTCATTGACTAACCATAACTTTCTACCAAGCCCACGTCAAAAGAATAAAAAAAAAAATTAAAAACATAAATTAAAAACAAAACTTACAATTTTCAAATTTCACCGAATCTTTAAACTTTCACAACTTCAACTCCCTCTATACACTACGAAAATTAAAGCAAGAGTGTGGAATGTATCGGGAATATCTCCTATCCTTATCCTATTTTCCTCTTTCTCTCCTCCTTACCAAAATTAATGTTAAGATATTATAAAACTCCATCTCAAGTCACTCTAACATGGGAGACCTTTTTGGCTTGACTTAATTTAACTCTGTATATATGTATCTCCATATTTTTATGTACAGGCTGTTTGTCTCTTACAAGTAAATAAATATGTAATAGGCCATTAGTTATGGTAAAGTACCTACCTTTTTTTATATTAGCTCCACACAGAATGCTCCAAGGAAAAACACTTCCCTCAGGAAGTGTCATCTCTTGATTCCCTATGTCATCTTTGGGCTTGCTATGTGGAGGTTTTTTTAGGGAAAGGAAAGAGAGGAAGTTCAGGGAATTGAAAAAGTATGAGGGGTGGGTAGGAATCTGATGGTCAATGTGTCTAGGAGTGATAGATGTATAAATTCATCCCTCCAACTGCAATGCAAGGTTCGAGAAAGTCTGACTGGAGCGATATAGGTTAGTCTCCGTCAACCAAACTCTTCCGATCCGTCCCGCCATGCCCGGGAATTGTTGAGTCTGGAAAATAACTATTTCGTTGGTTTATATCCTCATTATTGCCCATATAATGCAAAAGAAACATATCAAAGTAGAAACGTAATAAATGTAAACATGAGAAATACACGTCATAAACACTTCATATTACACAATCACAACCAGGCATATTTCGTGAACAATGCTCAACCCATTAGAGTTTACTTAGTTTATACACTTTTTATTTTATTATTTTTCATATTATTATTTGTTAATTTTCAGATAATCGGATATGATCCCATTGTATCGGCGGAAGACACCAAGAAATACAACACAGAGAAGATGGAACTGAGCGAAATTTGGCCATTAGCTGATTACATCACAGTACATACACCTCTTATGCCATCCACTAGAAGTAAACATATTTTAATATCTACTTGTTTTGTTTTACGCTTAGGTTTTGGAAATATGCTTCCGGGTGTAGTATCAATTAAACCTGAGGACTAGCGTGCAGATTCACTCTTAGGTTAAAACCAGTTTCATGTTCCGAATGATCAGAGAAAATTCCATTAGCGGATTAATCTGCTGACGCATTTCGAAGAAAACCGTTCTAAAATTTCGAGTGGAGTTAAAATTTTTGTTTTAAACCATTCTTAAAAATTCGTAATCGTCGGAATACCGTACGCATATTATGTGAGTAAAACTAACTAAAGCTGTTGACTCGCAACCAGATTTACTCTTATTATAAAACCAATTTTGTGTTCAGAATGTAAAATTTCAGTTGTGGATTATCTGCTGACATGTTTCGAAGGGAAACATTCTCTTATTCGAAGTGCATTATAAAATTCTATTTGCAGACTATTTATGTGCTGCCAGAATCGAAGAGAAACCATTTTCATGTTCTGAGTGTAGTTTTAATTCTCAACATAAAAGTTTAATTTAAACCAGTTTTGTGTTCAGAATGTAAAATTCCAATTGAATTCCAGATCTAGATTCATCTACTGACACATTTCAAAGAAAAACATTATCTTATTCGAAGTGCAGCTATAAAATTCTAGCTACAGACTATGTTTGTGCTGCGAGAATCAAAGAAAATCCATTTTCGTCCTCTGAGTGTAGTTTTAATTCGCAGCATACAGATTCAATTTAAACCAGATTTGTATTCAGAGTTCAGAGTATAACGATAAATTAAATAACAAGTTGCAGATTCACCGTGTACCGAGTGAAGCTTTACATTTGAGTTGCATACCAAATGCTGCAAAACTTTGAGAAATTGACTGTTCCATGTGTAACTATTTTTTGGGGACTCTTACACAGAATCAATCTTAAGTTAAAACCTGCCTTGTATTCAAAACACAGTTTAAAAATTCGAGATGAGAAATCATTCTAGATTTCCGAGAGCAGTTATAAATTTGTAGTAGAATTTATAAACATGATTTATATTGGAAGAATACCCGCCACATGTGATTGTAAAAATTGGCATAAATTAGGTCGTAATAAAAAAATTGGATTTCTACGTAATGCAATGTATAAATAAATTAATAACATACTTTATTGAAGTTAATATTTTTATCGGTAACAATGAAAACCATTTCCAGATTTGATAAATGCTGATGTTCTCTCCAAGTGCAAACAAGGAGTTTGCATTATCAACGTGGGACGAGGAGGGCTAGTCAACGAAAAGGACCTCCTCGCTGGACTAAATAGTGGACATGTAAGTTGATTCTATTTTTATCATCACATTTGAGAATATTGAGACCGTTTTGACTGCCATTCCCATTGTATTTGTGCGATGCCGGCATTAAATCCATCTACAAGGGTCAGTCAAAAAGTAATACCTTCTATTTTTTCTCCTTTAATTGCCAAGAAATAAAAAAATGTAATTACATAAGTCGAAAACCACACTATTGATGATTAATTTGTCAATATAATCTCCATCCATTTCCAAAGTTTTGGTCCATCTTTTAACAAGGGCGTGTATCCCAGAGTGGTAAAAAGCACGGTCCTGCTTCCTAAGGCCATCCGCCATAGCTTTTGTTGGGTGAAAAACATGCTTTAAGCTTTTTAAGGGTTGTGACGTATTGGACAGAATCTATTGTGCATCCCTGCTCCAAAAAATCAACCATAATCGAACCCTCTGCATTCCTGAACACTTCGCCATAACTTTCCCTGTCGATCGCACAGCTTTGATTTTTTCGTCCTCAGTGAGTTTGTGTGATGCTATTCCATTGACTGCCCCTTTGATTCGGTTTCAAAAAAATGAAGCCATGTTTCGTCTCCGTTAACAATTTTTGAACAGTTGCATCACCATACACATTTTTTTGTCTTTCATGAATGCGAATAGGCGTTTCACCTTCTGTATTCAAGAATTCAATCACAGAACACTGACTAATACGAACATTGATGTCGGCCATCTTGTAAGCGACTACAGTGCTGCCACCTGTTGACGCAGAAAGTTACTATTGCCGTAGATTGTAGATGAAGTTTTGAGGAATAGCTCCAAATTAAATTTTTTCAGTTAACTAACTTTATTTAATTAGAAAACAATAGAAGGCAATATATATTTACATACAACACGATTGAGTATCCGTGCAGTTTTGTTTGTTGATCCATTAATTTTTTTTTTTTTTTGAAGGTTGGCGGAGCAGCCCTCGATGTGTTCGAGCAGGAACCACCAACGGATCCCATAACCCTTGAACTTATTCAGCATCCCTGTGTGATCGCTACTCCTCATCTTGGTGAGATACTATCATTATTAACCTCTACTGTGCCGGTATTATTATCGTGTGGGTACCATGATGGCATAAAAAAGGCAATAAACGTGCGTTCCTTAGAATAATAATGCTGCAGCTCTTTCAAAAGACAAAAGATTTCAGTAATGTACCTGGGTCCGTTTCCTCCAAAGGAATTTTTTTTTGCATCCTTCTCACACACTGCACCGTGATGTCTTTGTAGACTTTAGGGAACGTACCCATACTACGTGATACGTTTAGGGGGGGGGGGGGGGGTCTTCAAAATGTTACGCTCCATACAAATGAGCGGCGGGTTGCTTAGGATTTTGGTCGGGGGGGGGGGGGGGGGGGGGGGTTAAAAATTGCAAAAAGTTGGTCACGTAGTATGGGTACGTTCCCTTACAATACTGATGATTTTGAAAGTATGGAAAATAGTAATAAAAACTAATAATAAAAAAAATAGTTACAAGAGTAATTTTGAAATGTTATAAAAGAAAGAGAATTTTAAGAGAATTTAATTAAAGAGAATTCCAAAAATTCTAAAATGTTGAACGTCAATGCTATAATAGTTTTACTTTTGTTCAAACGTATAATTCTGCAGCTCTTTCTTACTCACTAAATAACACCAGCCGAAAAAGCGACAAATGGTGAACGTATGTCTGAATTCCCCCCAAAGGAAACATACAATCATTATCATTTATCACGTTTAAAAAAAACGAAATGCATTTCCCGTTGCCGTAATAAGATATATTTGTTTCCTCCAAAGAAAAAAAGTAGTAGTTAGTACTCTTTGGAGGAAACAGATACGTATATTGTTTGTCTCAACATTATTTAATGAGTAAGAAAAAGCTGCAGCGTTATAAGTTATTAGGATAAAGAATGTACGTTTTATGCTTTTTATATCGTCACTGAAATAATAAAAGCGTTCTAGAAATCCACCATGGAATTCTGACGTTAAACACAATTTCCCCAGTTTTATGGTATTTTGAACATTAAAAAAATGCTCCTAGCGTGAAAAAGCAAGTCGCAAAATTTCATGTCTTGTCAAAATTCTGGTTTTTTGAAAGTCATAGTCATTTTTACTCTATTTACAGGAAAGCCTCAAGACTTATTGGTAAATTTTGGGGATCGCTGGCAACGGTTAATACGCACTTTTTTTTGAAAAAATCTTTTGATTCACCTTAATTACATTAAAAGACAACTATTTGCATTGGGGGAAGTGGAAAATATTTTTGTGTAACATGGTTTGTGATACAAAAGAAAGTGCCCCTTTATAACGCCTACTCGCGTCAAGGCAAGAAAAACATCCCAGTTTTCAAGTAGTTTAACGGCTACGCTAGGTTTGTGTAACATGGTTTGTGATTCTGGCGTACAATCTCACAAGACGAAAGCTAATTTGAATTTTACGTAATGAAATTTAGAATGAAATATTTTCCACTTCCCCCAATGCAAATAGTTGCCTTTTAATGCAATTAAGGTGAATCAAAAGGTTTTTTTTAAAAAAAAGTGCATATTAACCGTTGCCAGCGATCCCCAAAATTAATGACTTATTTTTATTGTGAAATTTTATTTTGCTGGAAAATATTATAAACTCAAGAATATTTTTTTACGTCTTCTATATATATTTTTTATAACGTTAGAGAGAAAAAAACATTTCTCTAAAAATAAGTAGCTATACTGGAGAAAATACATAAGATAGGAAGTATACAATTTTTATAAATTTATAAACACATTATCTGGCAAGGCAGTTCAGTTTACATCATAAAGAATTTTGCAAAAAACAAGTAATTTATTACTAAAATATAGCGGGCTTGCGTAGTACAAGGCAGAATGGAATCCATAAATATACCAAAATTACCACATGGGATCTGTAAAAATGTCGAAAACCTTTGAAAACAGAATAGTTTTCCGGAATTCCGACAGGTGGCTGAAATTTCCACTTTATTGACATTTTTTCATCTATTTTCCTAAGAAATACGTCTGTTTGTCGCTAGATGGCACTAGTGTTGGCAAATACAGTGATAAGAAAAATATTTTTATTGAATTTCTGAATGTTTTTTTATGAATTACTAGGTCAGACCCGCAAAAAATTAAGGGGAATTATTATAATTGTAGGATTAGTGAAGCTGAAAGTTTATGCAGAAGAACACATCAGAAGAAGGACAATAAATAAAGCTGCAGAATGATCAAGAAAAAATATTTACTTTTCTTTTTTTATTTTTTACATTAACTCCACACAGGAGGCCTTGAGGAAAATAATTTCCCTCAGGGCCTATGTCATCTGGGATGCTGTGTGGAGGGTCTTTTTGAGGAGAGGAAGGAATGAACATTGGTCTTGAAGAGACCTATGTTGTAGGAAGGAGGAAACACAGAGGCCGGCAAATCATTCCACAGCCGAGCTGTTGAACATAAGAACGAGTCGAAGAAACGACCCGTTCTCATGTGACAAATGTCAACCGTGTACAAATGTTGGGCACGCGTTTGGCGTGTTTCCCGACTATGCACCGGTGCCGAAGGGATCAATGTTAAGTGAAGATGGTTATTACTGTAGCAACTCTTTAATAACAACATTTTTCGTGAACATTTTTATGTGATCAGTTTTTTTTTACATTTGCGCACACAAGAGGCCCTGAGGAAACTAATTCCCCTCAGGGCCTATGCCATCTTTGGGGATGCTGTATGGATGGTCTTTTAATGGAAAGGAAGTAGTTTTTTAAAATGTCCCTGAAGACTGGCTCTGTGCCCTCTGGTTGGAAAAAAGCGGTTATCCATCCTATTCCAAAGAAGGGTGACCGCTCCAACCCGGCCAACTACCGCCCCATAGCGATCACATCAGTTCTGTCTAAGGTGATGGAACGTGTGATCAACGACAAACTGCTCATATATATTTTTTTTACATGAGCTCCACACAGGAGGCCCCGAGGAAAATAATTTCCCTCAGGGCCTGTCATCTTTGGGGATGCTGTGTGTAGGATTTTTTTAGGGAAAGGAAGAAGAGGAGAGTTCTGGGAAGGAAAAAGGTGTGGGTAGGAATCTGGGGTTCAGTGTATCGTGGTCATCCGCCTCCAAGTTCTCACCGCATGAACCTGGGCACCCCTGCTAAATCACCAAACGTAGAGGACAACTTGGGGTGACCTATGGCAGAGGTGTTAGTTATCCAATAAAGGTTCCCGGGGCGCCCCGTTTCCCATTCCCGCCCTCCAAATTGTAAATTGTAATTATGTAAATTATCAAAATATGATCCAGATGATACCAGATAACCAATCAGTCAAAATTAGCATTTTTGGTTGAAGATTTAAGATAATTTTTATAGAATAGAATAGAGATAGAGATTTTAAAATCATTTTTCTTATTTTTTCAGGAGCTTCAACTGTGGAAGCCCAAATCAGGGTAGCCGTAGAGGTTGGCGAGCAGTTTGTGACCCTGTCCAACCCGGACAAGCCCCTGGCACAGATCTGCGCTGTCAACCCTCAACTCCTCAAGTGAGACACCCATGTCTAATGTTGCATTTTCCGGATTACTGAAAAAGTAGTCTGCGGCGCTTCGAGGATATGATCGCTGTTTTTTTTTTAATAATTTTTGGTTTTTGAATAAAATTTTATGCCATATTTTAATATTGTGAGTTTTATTAACAAATTACGTGTAGGCGGTAAGAATTAAAGAAGGCGGTATGGGTACTGCCGCCCCGGGGACTTGTTTCACACCCCATTTATTGGATAACTGACACCCCCGCCATAGGTCACCCCAGTGGTTCGCTAGTTTTGGTGACTCAGAGGGGGTGCCCGGTTCATGGGGTGAGGTTTGTATGAGTCTTGGCGGCGAATACGTTTGCCTACTACGGCGCAGCGGGATGGATCGGCTTAGGTTTAGGGAGACCTTTTGAACTCTCCAGCTGGATTCTCCAGAACTGCCGCCTTGCCCACAGTGGGAGGGATGGATTCATAGGTCACTCCTGGAAAATTTGACCCCCAAATTCCTACCAACCCCTCACCCCAGAAATTCCTCTCCTTCCTTTTCCTAAAGATACCCACCATACGCCATCTCGAAAGGTGTCATAGGCCTGAGGGAATTTTTTCCCTCAAAGCCTCCTGCTTGGAGCTAATGTAAAAAAGGTGAGTATCAGTGGGTGGGGATCGACATTTTTTACGTACAGTACCGTAATCTCACCACCCGCAGAATATAATATAAAATTCCTCAAAAAAAAAGTTGATGGTTGCTAGTCGAATATCTAAACACAAAATAATATAAAATGTCTATAGATATGTACCATTTTACAATATAGTATAATAAAAATAAAGCTTTGTCTTGCAAGATTATTATCGAACTTAATTTGAACCCGAGCGATTGACGCCCGAAACTGCGCAAACAAATGGTTCAGTGGGGATCCAAAGAATTGTCCCCGCGGGTATTTCAATTCACATACGAGTGCGCATGCGCGGTTGCATACGATCGCGAAACAATGCAAGGAAAGTATGGGGATTATTCGGATTGTCCCCCAAGTGCGCAGTAAATTCTGCGCACTGAGAAGTAGACCCGCTGTTCTGATGCGCCGTACATCATTCGCTGTACGCGCGTCGGGTCTTATTAAAATCATCCGGAATAATTTTTGGTATTTTATTTCTGCAAATGTTAATTACTTTAATGTTTAAAGAATACATTCATTTTGGTGACGACAAAGCATCGACTGTTATTTCCTTTAGTAGGTTTTGAGTGTAACTGGTGGGGACTGTCCCCATTGTCCCCCTGTGAAGAACCGCCACTGGTGAGTATATATAAATACATACATTCGGTTTCCAAACATCCATCGACTCAAGTGTCGCATTTGGAATCGGGTGAAATCACACTCCTTTCACCGCGCCGATGGTGATGAGATAAAAAACACTGACCGATTTTCATAGGAGGAATTTCCTGCGGGGCCTATGTCATCTTTAAAGGTGCTGGGTGGAGGGTCTTTTTGAGGAGAGGAAGGGGTGAACATGGGTCTTGAAGTAGTCTAGAAGTGACCGGATCGCTTGTGACAAATGTCAACAATGTATGCACATATGACGGGCGCGCGTTTGGCGTGCTTCCCGACTATGCCCCGGAGTCGGTAGGGATCAATGAGGCTAGTTCCTTGGAGCATCTTCTATTGTAGTACCGGCAGAACAAGGACAGCATACCTACCTGACGTCTATGCTTTAAAGATTTCAATTCGCTTGTTAAGAGAGGGAAAAGTATCAAACAGACCGCCCGTTTCCAAACAGAGACAAGGTTTTTTTTTATTATTTTGGGACCCCAGATCAGAGATGGCTGCCAAATTCAACAGTGGGACTCCCTTCGATTTGTACAGGGTTAAATATTTGGTTTTGATTTGCACAAAAAATGTTGCCAAAATAAACATTTTGTTTTATTTAGGCACAAGTATTAAAATATTTTGTGAACATAATTTAAAGAAATGAATTTTCCACATTATACGAGTACCATTAAACCAAATTTGAAAAGGAGTTCGTAAGTCGGATATTTAGCACTACAAAGCATTTTTAACACTGTTTTTGTCAAGTTTATAAAAATACTTATATTTTCAAACCAAAATCATAAGATTTTGCATTATTTCGCTTTGTGACTTGTAACTTGTTGTGAAGGAGAAAATTTTGGTTTAGATTTTCGCGTTTTTCCAGAGCAACATGGTTTTTCACATGTTGTTTTTTGAGAGAGTTATCAGGATAAGGTTGTTTTTTCGAAATAGCATTAAATTGTTGGTAACTTTCAAAATAGTCAGTTATTAAAAAATTCCGACATTAAAAATAGTGTTTCTTTAAAAACAAATGACAATTTGGGAGGCCGGTATGGGTACCGCCGTCCCGGGAACCATTTATTGGAAAAGCAACATCTCTGCCATAGGTCACTCCAAGTGGTTCACTTCGTTTGGAGACTTAGCAGGGGTGCCCGGGTTCACGGGATCAGGTTTGTCCGGATCTTGGCCACCAACAGCTTGGCAGGCCGGATCGGGAGAGACTGGTTGAGAAAGATATTTTGATCTCTCCAGCAGGAATATCTTGGAACATTGTCTTGCACCGCAGTGGAAATGATTGATTCATTCCGTCACTCCTGGACACACAGACCCCCAGATTCCTACCCACCCCTCATACCCTTTTCCTTCCCAGAACTTCCTCTCCTTCCTTCCTCTAAAAAGACCCTCCACACAGAATCCCCAAAGATAACATAGGCCCTGAGTGGAATTATTTTCCTTAAGTTGAAGTCACATGGTTCACTCGGATGAAGGTTTACTCGATGAAATGTTCCATTCTCGTTTCACGCGTATTCAGACGGTTCCTTCGAAGGAAGAGTTCACTCGACATTTTCGCTATGAAGTCGTCGAGCGTAGTCGCGGCGCGCATTGGAATTCGTCCGGCGCTGACGGCTAAGTTCGGAAATATTTACGATTTCAATTGACATTTCCGATAACGTCGAACTAAATTACGAGAAATTGGCGATTCTTGTAAACAGTATATAAATTTCAGTACCAAAAAATGAACATATGGTTAAATAATAACCTGAAAACTGATATCTACCAGTATTTCTGCACCATGAAATTTTTTCTATTCCAAAATAGGCCTCGGCTTGCAAAAAAATCCATATAAATGGAATATTTAATAACGTATCCAAAAACTAAAAACTGTTTTGGAAAGGTGATGAAATAGGCTTCCAAAATTATTTATTAGAATTAACCACATAATTTTTTAAATAGAATAATTTTTAATGTAAACTTTTAAAAGTTTAAAAAATGGCTCTCCTTGCTTTTATTCTAATTAAAATTACTGGTAACAAAAAAATATATAAAAACACAAACTTATTTTGTTACACAAATAAATTATAAATGTTTCTATCACCTCACTTTTTTGTCGTTTCATAAAAAATATTTCATAAAAAATTTACAATTTTTCATAAATTTTTTTTTCAAATTCGATCAGAAACTTTGGTTCCATAGAAGTGTGCATTCATATTATTTTGTGGTTAATTGTTATGTATAATATATAGAACAATATTTTCTCTTTCCAATACCGTTTAGATCATATTTTTCACTATGATAGTAAGGGAGAAACAACGATTTTTATGAGACGTGTAGGAGTTATTTCGAAACGCAAACTAAACGGAGCATTTTGACGTTTAAGCCGCTCCGGCTACTCGCGGAACATTCTCGGCCGACTAATTCGCGAGTGAAAGACTGTTCACTTGAGTGTTCACACACATCATTCGCGTCACGTGATGTTAAATTCCGGTGCGAGTGAACTTCATTCGGCACTGTCTCTCTTCACTTTCGTGTTCACACGGTTCATTTCGAGGGAAAGAGGCGGAATGAAATCACGAAATGAAAGATAAATGAACCATGTGAATGGGCTATTAGGACCTCCTGTGTGGAGCTAACGTAAAAAAACTTCCGTTTCCTGGTGAAAATTAATATGTAATGTTAGTTTTAGCAAATAAGCATAGTTAGGTAAAGTAGAAACATTTTAAAGAGATTCTTGCTTGTGTAGTGATTTACTGTACCTAATGACTAGTTCGGGGTAAGAGGGGACTGCAAGCAGGTATTTCAAATTATTAGCAACCAATTTGAACCACCATCGGTGTGTACTTACATTGAAACACGCGTTCTTCAAAAGATTTGCATGTACTTTTAGTTCGGTTATAAATTAAAGTGTTATAAATTTGCCTTAGGATATCTATTTTATCGGCGTATTAGTTTTAATGGATACCTAATCTATTTAAATCCTATACTAGGCCTGCGCGAGAAAATATACACAAAACTAATAGCGTAGCAATTTGACTGGCCAAACCTAATAAAACACTGTTTCTCAAATTGCTGTAGCATTTGGTGTGACGGTCCTGAATCGAACTGTGCTAACTGCATTTTCGGAAATAATTTACTATCCAGGAGAGTGATTGAAGGTTCATCCTCACTTTTTATAATAATAAATAATAATAAAAATATTTGGCTAATTTACATAGCGCCGTTTTTGTGAAAAATCACCTTGAGGGCGCTGTATAAATAAGTATTTAAAGGAATTAATATTACTGGCTTACAACTATCCCGCAGGAACTATTACAGGAATCCCGCAATTACCCCCACCCCTTTGCTTACCTCCCACTCAAACACCTACAATTTGTTTATAAAATAAAGTGGTCTACAACAAATTTATATGTGTTTTTATTGTTAATTATGGCGAGCCACAAAGTTAATGCTTTTTGCAAATATCAAATATATTTTTTAATTACATCTGACATATCTGAAATAATATTTGAACAATATATCCTTTAGCCGAATGTTAGTATAGACCGATTCATGGCGGTGGACGCATTAAAAGAGATAAATATTCACTACTAATCTCGAGAACTCATTATAACTCAGCTACCTATTTATTAAATGCAGTTTTAAACAAGTTTTTATGAGAAAATGTGTTTTCCATTAGCAATAAATAATTTATCGAAGTAATATATAGTTTACAGAAGTGACCGTAAACGGCTCTGATTACTAAATGACCGATGAATATAAATAGGTTTAATTAAAATAATGTTTTACGAGAATAAATTACAACAAATGCTTTAATTAACATACTGGAAGCCAATGCAGCTGTTAACTTACGCAATAACACTTTTTATAAGGGTTTCTTTTGCAAATTCAATAATATAATTAATTAATTAATTTAAAAAAAACTGTTTCTCTATTGACAAGTTTTGCTGGGTAATTAACCTTATTATTACGCGCCACGGCTTTTTTGCCTTCTGAAGGCATTATCAAACTGCGGTGAGGCCGATCTATTTATATTACTTCAATGTAGGTACTTAATAATTAATAGCCCTGCATTATTGCACCCCATGTTCCTAAAAGAGTCACACAAACTAAATATATCTTTCAATGCAACAATCATATTAAGGTGATCCAATAGTCCAGAAAAAAATCGAAATCGGAATTCACGCACCTTAACGGGAGGAGTTTAAAAATACTTGAGAAAAAGCGTTTGGAAAGGTTTTTGAGATTTTTTTTACAGGTTGATTTCGTAAAAGCCTGTATAACTGATTTTTTAAGCATTGTTGTTGTAATAAAATGGAAATTTACTATTGATTTCACGAAACCAAGCGATGCGGAGCCTAATACATCTATTCCCCGCTCCGGCCGGGACCGGACTGGCACAAAATGGGTGTGACAAGTCAGTACTTCTTGGGTGGACAGCGTAAGGTTCATTTTGAAAATCCAAATTCGTAGACTGCCGCCGTATTGATTGATGTCAAAAATATCTACGCGGAAATGAATATTGTATTTTATTATGTGAAGTTTTTGCGATTATTATAAAATAAACTGAATTTGTTACAAATCATACCCCAAAAGGGGTTTTTAAGTAGGAGAGTTTGCATTTGAAAGTGATTTTTTAGACCTGATGCTTTATTTTATTCTAGGATTATTAAAAAAACATAACGAGTGTGCTTTAGACCACACGACTGAAGTAAAAATTCACTAACTTATATCTCCCTCTCAACTTCCGTTCGCCTCGTCCGACCATTCACCTCACCCGATCACACTTTTCGTAACGCTCTCGTCACGCATTCACCGGCTTACTCCCCAAGTCAAGCGTGCGTAAAGAAATTTTACTTCAAAAACGAGTGTGCTTTAGACCACATGACTGAACTAAAAATTCACTAACTTATATCTCCCTCTCAACTTCCGTTCGCCTCGCCCGACCGTTCGCCTCACCCGATCACACTTTTCGTAACGCTCTCGTCACGCATTCACCGGCTTACTCCCCAAGTCAAGCGTGCGTAAAGAAGTTTTACTTCAAAAAAGACCGACATTTTTAAGGGCCAAGATATATTTTCTACACGCAGTATTTAATTGAAGAATCTACAATACTTCTAAGCGATCAAATTTTCAAAACAAAAACATATGATTTTGTATGATTTTGCATTATTTAGCATGGCTTCATCTTAAACCAATTGGTTATGAACTTCCTTGAACCAACCATACTCAGCTTTGGTAACCACTATTATTAACAGCACAGAAATAAATTACAAAAAATTCTTTTACACATTTTTTGAAAACAGTTATTAGTTTACATTTTGTTTCCTAAATTGTAAAGTTTAGCTAATTTAAATCATACGTTTACACCGTTTAATTTTTTTGTAATCCATTTTTACGTTAAAAAAGGTTTTTTCTGTATTTAAAGGTGTGTTCACGTGCACTATGGTGGTCACAAGGTATAAGGTGAAAAAATATTTTCCAATTATTTCCCCCCTAATATTTGCTATTTGTCTAAAAAATAAGATTTGGATAGTTTTAGCTCAATTGGATAATGTTAATCCGTGCCTCATCGAGATGAAATTTGTAAAAACCTTTTTTTTTGCAAAAAAAATCGCCGTTTTTTCCTCATAAAATGAAAACTATTTATCCTAGAAATTTCATTTCATAGGAAATGTTACTATCTTCAAGTTTTACTCTAGTCACTTTTTTATTAAAACGTTTATATTTGAATATATCTATTATTTTCCAAGATCGGACATGATCCGAATCCTCAAAGTCGCCTTTAAGTCGCCTATCCATTAAAAGGTCGGATTTGTTACAAAAGAGCTATTGCCAAGGACCCTTTCTTCAGAGAATCCCTACCTGGAGTGTCATAAACTATAACATAAACATTTACTGATTACCTAAAAAACAGAAAACAAAGAACCAAATTTGGAGATGCTATCTCTGAAGAGCAACAAGTTAACCTTGGAGTTCCTCAAGGATCGGTCTTGGGACCACTGCTTTTTATTATATATATCAATGATATAGTGAAGTGCCTAAAGTACTGTTCCATCAAACTGTTTGCTGATTACACACTTTTATATATCATAGCAAATAATATTGAAGATGCATTGTCTAAAATACAAAGTGAACTTCATGAAATATCTAAATGGTTATGCATAATAACCATTGTTATTTTAGAAGAAACGCATTGTTGACGTGGTCCGTAAAAAAATACTTTTTGTTAATATAATCTCTTTTATCCAAGTAAGTTTACAGTGTAAAGTGATTAAACAACATTACCCTTCCGCACTATCTAACAAGCTCGGTGAAAATTGCCTTCAATATAAAAATATTGTGAATGTGAAATACGCTTGTCATCGTGATAGTTTAAAAGCAAAAAAACCAATCTTGTGCTGCAAAAGGATTTCATACAACACAATTCCGTGCTACAATTCAACGAATAGTTAATAAATCACAGTGCAAAATATAGTGAACTTAAAAAAATATATTAATAACAAAATATTAAAAACTTTTCAAAATAAATCCTGTGTCACCAATCTTAAATATATGAGTAATATCCACCGTCGAACATAACGGGTAGATAGCTCTGTGGGTAAACACATCATTCCCAAGGCGGCGCCCTCGGTTCGATTCTCACACCGGCCAAAGTAAAAAATAAAAAATAAACTTTTTGTTTTTATTTTTGATAGCAATAAGCTATTTTCATAAAGATAAATTTTATTGTTAATAATAATAATTTCAAAATATACACCTATCGACACAAAAATAAATATGGAGAACTTCACCTGCAGCAAGTGTCCAGAACCAATAATCACAAAGGAATCAATGTTTTGGTGCTCCTCCTGTGAAGAGAGTCTTCACTTCGCCTGCGGCGGCATTACTGAGGGTCAATACCGGAAGCTCTCCCAAGAAAAACGCGCTAACATCAAATGCAGTGGATGCAAGACGGAACCTCGTCGAACGGCGCGATCAACTTCCACATCGAGTAAAGAGAACGCACCTCCTCCTGCCAACGTCAGCAAACCAGGCCTAACTCCGGGGGAAACTCTTCTTATGGAGGAACTGCGCCAAATCAAGATGGAACTCCAAGAGTACAAGAGCATCCAATCAAAAGTGACTGTATTATATGAAGAATTCAAAGACTTCAAGAAAACGATGACCTTCTTTAACTCAAAAATGGAGGGATTTGAGGATGAATTGAAAAAGGCGACGCACAAAATGAAAAACATAGATTCCATCCAAAAGAAAAATATGGAACTTGAAGCTAAAGTAACAATGCTCGAGTTCAAACTCGACGATCAAGAACGCCAACAAAAAAATTTCGTGGCCGAAATAAGAGGGATACCAGAGGTTGAAGGAGAAAAGTTACAAAATATTATTTTCAACATTAGTCAAGAAATACGCACAACCACCACTACAAATGATATCGAGTCAACCTTTAGAGCTCCTGGTAGGCCAACCCCAACCAAATCCCGGCCTATAATTGCGCGGTTCAAAGAAATTCACCTAAGGGATGAATTCTTAAGTTGCGTAAAAAGATACAATTTGAACGCTACCACGAAGGAAGATAAACTCAACACGAGCTCCATAGGCCTCTCCGGACCGCGTACACCCGTTTATATATCAGAACACTTAACATCGACAAATAAACGCTTACTTTACCTGGCGAAGAAGACGGCTACGGAAAAAAAGCTAGCTTACGTATGGGTGAAAGCGGGACGTGTCTACGTACGCCAAAAAACAGAATCACGAGCTATCCACATTACCTCTGAAAATACCCTTCTCACACTTTGACTCACTTATACAAGCATACACATACTATTTTACTCAAACACCACACACACATCTGTATATTCCCAAAGTTTATCATTGTGGATATACTTAATTAACTTAAAAAAAAAGAAACTATAAATGATTCAAGTATCTTTTGACAGACCCGAAGAAACCTTGCTCACATGTACCAAAAATGTGATTGACAATCCTGAAGACTTGAATAAATATTGTTGGGAATCGTACGGTCTGAAAATTATTCACCAGAACATAAGAAGTATTACCAACATTGATGACTTTCTCGTATTTCTGGACGAACTTAATTTCACATTTGATATGCTAGTTTTAACTGAGTGCTGGATTAATAAATACTTCACCTCCAAAGAGATACAAAATTATACTGAGTACCACACAACGAGTATAATAAATAAAGCTGGTGGTATTGTAATTTATGTCAGGGACGGTATTCAGACGCAAGTTGACGAACTCACTTTATCACAAGCTAATTGTCTAAAAATTGTGCTTAACAAAAACCTATGCATTTTTGCAATCTATAGATCACCATCATTTCACAACATCGATTCCTTTCTAAATTCACTCCACTCTATCATTAACAACACAGATAACCCAGAACATCAAATAATCATTGGAGACTTAAATATTAATACAATTCTAGACAATCATCGCCAATCCGATGATTATTTATGTTTTCTCACTGAAAACGCTTTTACTCCGATAATTGATACCCCAACTCGAGTACAAGGTACATGTAAATCCTGCTTGGATCACATCAATGTTAAAAACATTGATTTTACTGACTCGTTTGTTATACACACAACAATTTCAGATCATTACACCACAGCGCTCGGCCTAAGAAATAAGCCTTCCTCTGCTTCTAAAAATAAATATATTTCTAAAATAAATTACAACGCACTGGTTGAGGAGCTGTCTACAGAAAAATGGCAAAACGTAATAGATCAGACTGACACTGACCAAGCAATGCAGCAAGTTATCACAAAATTACAATATTACATATCCAATCACACTGTCAACAAAGTTATACCGAACAAACAATTTAAACTCATGCCATGGATCACCCCTGGTCTAGTAAAATCCATCCACAGACGTAATCAACTTCACAAAAATGCTAAAAGACAATCAGATAATATTCTAGTTCAAGAAAAATATAAGAAATATAGAAACTTATGTAAAAAACTAATTAATTCCACTAAAGAAAATTTCTACAAAAAATATATATACGAAAACACCATAACTCCAAAACATTTCTGGGAAATATTTCGTAAAATTACCAAAACAAAAAATAGCAAATCGTCTTTCATACAATCATTGGATATTAAAAATACAAGTACTACTAACCCCAAATTGATGGCTAATTTTGCTAATCACTATTTCACTTCAGTAGGAGCCTCTCTCGCAAATAAAATCCTTAAAAAATGTCAGAAAACTGAGTCTGAACTAGCCAACATACCTACAAATGTTCTTAATCATAAAACAGACGAGATTCAAACAACGACCAATGAAGTCATGAAAATGATAGATGAGCTTAAGTCATCTAATGCCTGTGGGCCAGACAAAATTTCCTCAAATCTGTTGAAAGTATTAAAACCACTCATAGCGAATCCTATTGCATACATTTGTAATCTTAGTTTCAAGACAGGAATATTCCCAAACCACCTTAAGCAATCAGCTGTTATATTGATTCACAAAAATGGAATCAAATCGGATATACATAATTATCGGCCAATATCTCTGCTCAACTCGTTCTCAAAAATTATTGAGAAAATCGTAAAAAATCGTCTCACCCTTTACCTAGAAACTCATAAAATCTTATCTAACAACCAGTTCGGTTTTCGACCAGGTCTAGGAACAGAAGATGCAATTGCTAAACTGGCAGATATTATTTCCAAAAATATTGACAGGGGAAATAAGTCTATTGCTCTCTTCTTAGATCTTGCCAAAGCTTCTGATACCATTTCGCATAAAATACTTCTAAAAAAACTAAAGGCTATAGGTATTCAGGGACAGCTACACAAATGGATGGGTAGTTACTTAGCTAACAGATACCAAAAAGTTAAAATTAACGATTCTATTAGTGATCCGGCCCTTGTAGAATTTGGTGTACCCCAAGGGAGAACCTTAGGACCTATTTTGTTCAGTATTTATATAAATGATTTGTGTAACAGCAATTTTTCCAATCACATTATAACGTTTGCAGATGATACAGTCTTAATATTTGAAGGAAGAACTTGGAACGATGTACACTGCAAAGCAGAGGATGGAATAAAACAGCTAAAACTTTGGTTAGACTGTAATCTGTTAACACTCAATTCGGAAAAAACAAAATTTATACGATTTAGTGCGACAGAAGCCGGCCAACCCAAGGAAGCATATAATATTTTCGTACATAAATGCAGTGACTCAACTACCTGTAATTGTTATAAATTAGAATGCGTGGACAGTATAAAATACCTTGGTATTATATTAGACAAATATCTTAGATGGGACGGTCACGTGGATCTAGTCACCACAAAGGTTAGAAAGCTCACGTACATGTTTATGGCAATCAGAAACATCTTACGTAAAAAAGAATTGAAACTCATTTATGATGCTATGTGTGGGTCACTTTTAGACTATGCATCCTTAGGTTGGGGTGGATGTGCAAAAACTGTTTTGGACAAATTAGCAAAAGCTCAAAAATCACTACTAAGGGTAATCCTCAAAAAACCATTTAGATATTACAGTGATGCACTATTTCAAGACTTACAAGTTCTAGATGTTAGGCAACTGTACATGAGAAAATTAATTTTAAACACCCATAAACAACGCCACCTCTACCCATCTATTAACCACTCTCACGACACCCGACACTCACGGAGAAATCCAATTGTAACTTCCACAACCAAAACATCTCTCGCTCAAAGACACTTCTCTTTCTTAGGTCCAAACCTATACAACTTCATGCCTGATGCTTGGAAAAAAGAAAGCACAGGTGTTCTTCGTAAATTGACCACTACTTGGTTTCAACAATTAGGGAGAAAGGAGAGTGAACTTTTACTACACAAAAAATGAAATCAAATACAAACCAAAAACAACAACAAAAATTCTCAAAAGATACCCTTTTTTTCTAATCTATATTATTATATGTATGTATGTACCTACCTATTACTTTTAAATTAGAAAGCTAACCAAGCAGCTGTTAATCTTATGTTTTAATTGAATATATTTTTTTATTCTTTATATCTCCTCTCTTTTATATTAATATTTATACAAAATATGTACATATGTATGTGGGCTTATCAATAAGCAATGTAAACACCAGTTTTAAGTACATATATATACCTATTATTTTAATAACTGTGCTAAGCAAACAACAGTAATAATTAGGTATTAATTGTTTATTTTATTTTACTATATTTTTTCTGTTCTCACTATATAAAATGTGTACGTAGGATTATAATATGAAAGGCAAACACCAGTTACCACCTTATATTTTAATCATTTGCTTTTAAGTACACACATATATAACTTTTATTTATTTTTATTATCTTTTCAACAACCATGCTAAATAACCGACGGCTATTATATGTTTTAATTGGTTATTTAATTTTAATTTTATTCTTTCTCTTCTCATTTTCTTTCTTTTTTTTCTACAACACATGTATGTAGGACTATAATATGCAATGAATACAAAAGTTACCTAAATGTTTTAACCCTCTCAATTTCTATTAGTTACATACATGTACCTATTTACCTTTTCTTTTTTAAATTTATATTATTTTAATAACTATGCTAAACAAATAACAGTTACTAGGTTTTAAACTTTTTTATTTTATTTTATATTCTTTTTGTTCTTTTTATTTCATCAATTTTCTTTCTTTTTTGTACAAATACAAATCATGTTCCATTTTACCCATAATAATTCGACTGTCCCAAAACGGGAATACTCCTAGTTGGGCAGTCAAAAAAAATTAATGAATTATGTATATACATGTATAATCTTGTACTAAATAAACAAACAAATAAATAAATAAATAAATAAACTCAAATTAAATGTAACTAAAAGTAAATTCATGGTATTAGGGAAAAAACAAAATGGACTTATCACCCTAAATATAGACAATCAAACTATTGAAGAGGTAGAAGAAATTAAATATTTGGGAATCATAATCGATAATAAGTTAAAACTTAACTCTAACTTTGAAATGCTAACTAAAAAAATTGCCAAAAAGATTAATTTCTTAAGTAGGATAAAGGGAAAATTAGACATTAAAACTAGGAAATTGGTCTATAACACAACTGTAGCATCCCATCTGAATTATTGCTCAAGTGTAATCTTTCTGAGCAATAAAACACAAATTAAAAGAATGGAAATAATTCAGAACAGAGGCATGAGATCTATATTGTGCTGTAGCAGGTATACCAGGATAAAAACCATGCAACGCCAACTCAATATTTTAAGTGTGTGGCAAAGATTAGTTTTCAATACCCTAGTTTTTATTTATAAGTAAAAAATAAAATGTTACCTGATTATATGATGAATAATGTTAGAATCAACAGTACAGTTCATTGTTATCCTACGAGAAACTGCAACGATTTTAGGCTTCCTAAAACAAATTTATCGGGAACACAAAATAATATTTATTATAAAGGTTTTAAAATGTTCAATGAACTCCCTGTAAATGTTAAGGAAGCTAAAAGTCTTGCAGTTTTTCGTGAATTATGTCTTAATGTTGTAAAGTCCAAATTTTAGTCAGTAAGTAGTAAATAATATTATAGTAGTCATAGAAAAGAAAACATTAGATATAAGATGTCAAATTTTATATGTAAATAAAATACACAATAAAAAAATAAAAAAAAATAAACCACATTCTTCCTTTTGTGTTCCTTGTCTGGGGTTCCTGGGGTTCTCCGACTCTTTCGAAAGTGTGAGGGAGAGGTCAGAAGGTTTTAGTTAACGTTTGCTTTTCCAACAGTGAACATACTGAACATTATTGAACAACGTTCTTCTAGTGAGTTTTTTTTGTGATGTTTGCGGAACTATGTCTTCTACAGCATTAACGAGCCATGCTGGTGCAGGTACGAGTTCAAGGCAGAAAGAAATGGTGTATTTAATTGGCCACATGTCTCATCAAATCACTGACAGTAAATTACCATCTAATTGTCAAGTTTTACGCAGCTTATTTTATAATATACGGCAAATGAAATTGAACACCAAAGAAGTTGCTAGACTTACAATAAAGGAAGTTGTAATTTTTTGGGAGAAAGCTAAGATACCAACCAGACACTTTAAAGATTGTGTTGTAAATGTTGAAAAACTGTACGAAGAGTGGAGAAAACTACAAAAAAACGCCAACAGATCTAAAAGCACAGCTCAAAATAAAAAAAGAAGAAGCTTTCAAGTCAGCCCTTGATGACCTTTTTGATATTGCTCATCAGGATGCATTAAAAAACACTGTTGAAGAAGACAAGCAGTTTTTGGTACTCCAGTTTTTGATTTTAAAAAGTTTCACACTGGATGGTCGAAGCTAGACAAGACAAAATACAAAACTGCTATTGAAGATAAAAATATTACGCATAAAATAGGGAATTATGATGAAATACCAATTTTTCTCACAGAACAAATAAAAAACCAAAAGCCAAGGGATGATTACAAAGAATTAATTCAACTTTCGTTAATTGTGTTAGGACGTACTCCCCCAAAAGACACTTTTTTCACAGTACCTGGTGCCATTCATCACGCTAGGTGGATGGCAAAGGCCATTTATTGTATCAAAATGTGTCTTTTCAGGGATCAATTTACATTAACAAATTTAGAAAAAAAAGTTATCACTGACATTTGTTTATTTTTAATAATCATTTATGTAAAAGCGTGGTTTAACGCCCTCAAACCCACTTTGGCCCCCAACCAAGATTAAAATACAATTTTTAAAATCTCTTATAAAATGTAGAGAAATCGATAAAGAACTAGCAGACAAGGCACTGTCTAAAATGATAAATCATCTGTGTTACCTCAATTCTGGGCAAGTCGCATTTTCTTCCTTCGATGAAAATTTAGAAAAAGTGTCAGAACAAGCATGGCTGTAAAAAGTCTACAATTAATTCCAATTGAAGAAAAAACATGTGATGATAGGGATGTGAAAGCAAAATTCAGTCTCCATCAAGTGGATTATTTATTGAAAATATATTGATTTTTTTGTTTCTCACCAAACTCAAAATTTTTTCAAAAGGTTTGAAGTTGATACAGAATTTTTAAATACATATCCTGATATATGGTGTGTAAATGTACATCATTCAAAAGAAAAAAATAGTTAACGGTTTCAAGGTTGTCAATGACACAGCTGAAAGAGGGGTAAAATTAATCCAAGACTTTCAATTCCTGTTAGACAAAAGACGAAGGACAACGACAGTTTCTGTTACAAGTTGTATCGGAATGTCGAAATTTTTTTCTTGACTCTTCAAAAGCCACGTTATCTAAGCCGTTACCACCTTAATCTTATAATTAAATGTAAATAATAATAATAATAACTTCTTTCTTTTATAATGTTTTCTTTTTTATATTTTAAATAATAAAATTATGAACATTATTTCTTCTTGTTTTTTTATACCTGTTTGCTTTTTTTTTCTCCTAAATCCATAATTTTCAATTTGGATTGTGCTGTATTTACTTTGAAAACAGTTTTAACTACACCCTTTTTTATGTACCAATTGAGAAAATAAATAAAGCAAAAAATGGACAGTATATGTAATTAAATTTTGCAATATTGTTAGGTATTTTATAAAAAAAAAAAAAAAATTATAGAAAGTTAAAACTTTAACCTTGATGAGGCACGGGTTAACCTTATCCATTTGAGCTGAAACTTCACCAATCTCATTTTTTTTTAGGGGGGTCCCCCCCAAAAAATTCCAACATTGATTTCTTGTGACCACCCTAATGTGTACCGTTTAAATAATAAAAGGCAAATTGCTTTTACCAATGCTCTTATTGTTTTCTCAGTAAACGAAAGAGTAAGGCAAAACAGCTGTCATTCGTAAAAATAATTACACAGCAGAACTTGTTTATCAATAAACTGTTTTTTGTAAATTATATAATAATTTTTTCAATGTATAAAAGAAAAACATAAAATTTAAATGGTGTTCTTCAAATAAGGCTTAAAAACAATAATATTATTTTAATTACATGAAAACAATGTTAGCGAAACTCAGAAAATCTGAAAACAGAAAAGTGTCCTAGATGTGACCGTATCTTTTCCGGATTTTTTTGTTTTTAGATTTTCTATTGAGTTTCGCTAATATTGTCTACATTTAAGTAATATATTACAATTTGAGGTTTAACTCATTAAGTTACCTAGACTTGCAGAAAAGTCAATAGATGTCGCATATTAAAAATAAAAATGGATGGAAATTTATCTAAGACACTATCTAGATAACATTTAGTTTGGGTTTGATCTTACAATCATACATAAAAATAGCAGCCAATAAAAAATGCTTTAAGAAAATGTAGTTAATGTTGGTAGTTCTTAGTCGAAGTATGATACGGTTAAATATGACCGAACCGTGACACATTAGCTCCGTTTGGTAGAACTCGCCCCGGCAAGGCGAATGGTCCTATGTTCGTGACCTAGATGTGACCGTATCCTTTTTCTGTTTTCAGATTTTCTATTGAGTTTTGCTAATATTGTCTTCATTTTTAAAAGAGTACATTTATTTAAGGTTTTACTCAACAAGTTAAAAATAAATAATATAATTAATGTTTTGTAAAAAAGTCTTCGGATTGCTAGTCGAGTACTTTACCCCTCGACCACGGAGGCCGTTATATAGATTTAATTACTTTTATTATTTCATATGATACATTATGATACAACCGACACAATTCACGAGCAATGCTCACCTCATCACCTGATATATATATATTTTTTTTAAATTTATTTATTTATTTATTCCATTTTTGCAATTTTACAAAGTTAGGTATAAGTACAATTATTTTTTTAATTATGTACATGTAATGCAAATATTTTTTAATTGTGGTAATAATACCTCTCTAATTGAGAATTTCTCGTGTTTCTCTGTTTAGATTAAATTAAAATAAGGTAAATAATTAAAATTTTCGTGCATGATAATTGAGAACATTCCATACGCGCCTTTGCATTGATTTTTTTATAAAGGGAAGTGTTAGAATGAATATAAAAAAAGTGGTAATAACGTCAACAATAATAGTTTTAGGCCCGGTATATCAGTTGATTATAAGCTCGGCTTGGTTGGAATATCAAGCTTAGCGTAGTTTGGAACATAATCTGTACATAGGTCGAAAGCCTAGATGTCAGCAATATTACGTGTATTGTCTATGAATTTAACAGAGGAATGCGTTTCTTTTTTTTTTGAAAAACAAATCCACTGTTTATACGAGTGGTATATCTATGCTATCTACTGATTGTATCGAAATATTGTGATCGCGATCTTTCAAAAAACGGCAATTTATTGGTTCCATTTGCGAGTTAATTTTTG
Source organism: Limnephilus marmoratus (assembly GCA_917880885.1). Classification (NCBI taxonomy): domain Eukaryota; kingdom Metazoa; phylum Arthropoda; class Insecta; order Trichoptera; family Limnephilidae; genus Limnephilus; species Limnephilus marmoratus. The sequence continues at coordinate 3,670,534 of OU862911.1, forward strand.
ATAAAGTTCCCAAAATCAATCAGCATAGTGCAATACGCGAGTACTCTCTCTCTCTTTCTCTCCGATGGCGCTACAGCCCATATCGAGCCTTGGCCTCCCGAAACATTCGCCCCCAACTCCTGTCCTCAGCAGTTGACTTCCAGTTTGTTACCTGGAGAAGCTGTGCTGCATCCCCTCTTACCTTGACTTCCCAGGTGCGAGTACACTAATTTTAACCCCTCAGAATTTTCCAGAATATTCGCTTTTGGTGTCTTTAACGAAATGACATTTTACGAAAACTTTTTGTTATTATCGCTTCACAATTAAAGCGCTATAAATGAAACATTTCTGAACGTAGCCGAATAACATAGGCTTTCAAATTATTGTATTACAAATAAATATTAGCATTTGTAAATATTAAAATTTAGAACGCAAGCATTAAAAATAGGTAAAAATGACTCACGTGATGTTTTTATGTGAAAACGGTACTAAAATCACAGATTATATAAATAACAATACTTATTCTATTGTATATATGTGTAATTAACACTTTTGTCACCTCACTTTTTTCATTTCATATAAAAATATTTAATAAAACATTAAAATGTGGAGCGCGGTGGAGCCGCCGCGCCGGTAGTAAATTTCGCGGGTAAATATTTTTGTCAACTACACGACTGACAGCTGATTTCTGTTATGTATTTCCATAAATAACTTAATAGGGATGTGCAGCTTGATCAACTATCGACCTTTTACTTTTTGGTTTAGGGATGTAACTAAATTAATAACGGAGTTAGAACGATTTCTATGGAAACACACGCGCTAACGTATAAACACGCTTATTGTACTTGACTGCTGTCCTATTTCTAACGCTTATATCTGCTTACGTTGTGGAGGGGTTTTGTTTTGCTAGAATTAGTGCACTATTCATGAAATTTATCGCTGAAAACAAACTATCCTGACGTCGAAACTTTTAAAATCTCTAATCAGATTATTTGTGATTGATTTTCATCGCCATTCTTCATGGCTCGATGAATAAAATAGTCCACACTTGTAAAATTAGGCAATTTACCTACTTAAATTTCAGTGGAAAGTATTCAAATATTATTTACGTAAATGATAGATTTGACTGCTAGCGCTTCGGCGCGGGCGTCTAAAATAGGAATTGTTCTACGTCTTAGCAAAGCTTGGTCGGTAGATTTAGCCCATTTAAACTGGAGCGAGAATGTCGTACATAGCAAGGATACGGACTGGATGATATACCGGGCCTATGTCTCCTTAGCAATGTTAGCATAACAACATTAATAAATAAACCATTAAAACATAGCCGCGTACAATGTATGTAATTACTGATTACGTTACATTTAAATGCCAACCTTTATAGTTCAAACAGTTTGAAATAATGCATTAAAAAGTGGTTTGAATAATCACCGCCAAGTTCTCCATTGCTGTAACATGATGTGTCTTGTTAGCGCAACTTAATTATAAACCACTCTGTACCAAGCCAGTAGAGATCGACCGAAACCTCTCCAATCTTTGTTTTATATATTTTTAAATGGTCACACTTAACTGGTAACCAGATAAAATAGAAAAGTGTCAAAAGGGAAGACGATAAAATGCATTAAAATACAGATTAGGGGTCGTTCAAGTATTACGTAATGCACTTGGGGGGGGGGGGGGGTCTTGTGAAACGTTACTGAGCATTACGAGGGAGGGGGGGTTCGAACATGTTTTTCTATGTTTAGATAAAAACTACGGAATTAAAATCTTTCAAGTTGGCAACCCTTTTCGTTCTTATCTCTTGTTTGATTCATTACCGCAAACGCGATTAAAATAAGAAAAAAGTATTTAAACAACCTTCTTATACTTTACGCAACTTAATTGTGACTTTCAGGTAAAAATTGTCACTTGGGCGTTACGTAACGTTTAGGGGGGAGGGGGGAGGGCACCTTAAAACGTTACGGCGCGTTACATGGGGAGGAGGGGGGGGGGGGGGGGTCAAAATCTTCAAAAATTTCGTTACGCAATACTTGAACGCCCCCTTAGGTTATGTTGCATCCAAAACTGCTTACGAATTACTGCTTCAGATGCACGTAAAAATGGACTGTAAATACTTTAAACGAAACGAGACATGCAAAGAAAAGGGAATGACTAATCACTTACCACTATATCTTTGCGATAGAAATCACGAAACAAACACAACATAGTTATATAGTTCCATTTTTTCGGGGGCTAATACACTAGAAAATCGTTTTTCTTAAAATTAAAACTTGCTAGAAAGTGCAAAATCACATAGGGCTTGTGCAAATTGAAAAACTGATTTTTGCCCATTTAGAAGCAAGCCACGGAATGATTAAGGTCGTCATATATTGGATATATTCAAATTATTTTCCAGAATGCAAACTGTTCCTTCGATTAACATTTGATACCCTGTGCTGATTTTTCTGCAATGTCGTTTCGGTCGGTCTCTACTAGTAGGTACTTACAGGAGTGTGGTTTCTCAGAAGAACGAAGAACACTGACGTGACAGAAGAGAGAAGTGTGGAGAGGGGTGGATCGGGGAGTGAGGTGCTGCTTGCATGTTCAGCGAATATAAGGAAACTGTAAACCTCTCCCAGTACCTATTACCTACTGCAATAACTAGATAATATGCCGAGATAAGGCCTGTGTGAGGAACGCTCAAGAAGAAAGAGATTTAGGTAGGAATGCAGTTTGCATGGTAATATAATGTCAGTGGAAATTTAATTGTTTGATGACGTTTTTTATCAACAACTACAGACAATCAGAACTTGTTTTGTTTATGTGAATACGGCATAAGAGTTCCAATTTTTACTTCGAATCACTTTACATTATGAATACCAAGATATATGCTATGGGGAAATTGAAGATTTCCCATGGTTTCGCTTTTTTTTTTTTTTTTTTTTTACAGTGAATACCGCACAAGAATCTCAACTGCTCCCGTCTGGAGCCAGTGAGACTATGGCATCCCCAATTGGGGTATGTTGTGAGGCTGAAGGTAGTGGGGAGGGGAAGGAGGTGGGAAGAGGAAGGTTGGGAAGTACCTGGCTATTCAGATCTGGTCACTAAACACGGCTAAAGCCATTTTCAAGCAACGTTTCAATTCTGAATGGTGGTCTTACACCAGGGCGATACTAATAGTATCTCCCACTCTGGAACATGCCGCAAATATACTATATATTATTTTAAATGAATTAATTGTGAAATAACACAAATTAATCAAATAAAATTTATTTGCGCATGCCGGGTTCGAACCCGCGACCTCCGGAATGTGAGTCAAGAGTCTTAGCCACTGGACTACGGAGGTCCATCAAGAGTAGAAATAAAATAAATTAGTTAATTACTTTCTAAAAAATATAAGTGCCAAATCATTAAATATGTTTTTCTAAAATATTAGAATACTTAGTTTTTACCACTTTTATTGTTTATAAAAACCGACATGTTTCATGAGCAGCGCTTCCTTTTTTTTACATTAACTCCACACAGGAGGCCCCGAGGAAAATAATTTCCCTCAGGGCCTACGTCATCTGGGATGCTATGTGGAGGATGTCTTTTTGAGGAGAGGAAGGAATAAACATTGGTTTGAAGAGACCCATGTTGTAGGAAGGAGGAAACCCAGAGGCCGGCAAATTATTCCACAGCTGAGCTGTTGAATACAAGAACGAGTCGAAAAAGGAACCGTTCTCGTGTGACAAATGTCAACCATGTACAAATGTTGGGCACGCGTTTGGCGTGTTTCCCGACTATGCACCGGTGCCGAAGGGATCAATGACGCTAGTTCCACGAAGCATCTTCCATTGTAATACCGGTAGAACAAGGATCGACGCCTATGCTCTAAAGATTGCAATCCGTCTGTTAAAATGGGAGAATCTATCAAACGGTCCGCCCATTTCCGCACAGAGTCGAGGGTATTTTTCAGGTATTTTGGAGCTCCAGACCAGAGGTGGCTGCCAAATTCAACCATGGGGCGCACTTGTGATTTGTACAGGGTTAGCAATTGTGTACTATTAAAGTATCTGCGGGCCCTGTATAGTACGCCCAGTTTTTCGAAGGCTAACTTTACTCTGGCTTCGATGGAGCCCCCGTACCCGAGCTGGTCACTTAGGGTTACACCAAGAATATCAATGGAGGGTCTGTTCGGAAGATTGCTACCGTTGAAAGAAACTAGATTTTCATTTCGATCCCTTTTAGACGTAATCTTTGAAACATTAAATTCAACGAGGTTATTTTTACCCCAAGAGAAAACACTCTCGAGGTAACCATCCATTCTTTGTTTCAAAGCCCTCCGAGCTGTTGGAGTTTCACTTAAAACCAGGGTTTACTTAAAACTAATTATAAATAAAAGACATGGAAAATGGTGTCAATGGAAATGTGAGAGTGGGTAAAGGGAAGAGGGGCAATATGGCACAATTAACAAAGGGAACAGGTTTAATATTGGGTCATTTAAAAACAATTTTTGATTATTAATAATATTCAAATTCGCATTCACGCACTTTCTGATTTCTAATAATTCTAACTTATCCAACTGAATGCCATTGAAATTACAATGTAATAATTCGACAAATGATTGGAAAATTCCGAGAAACTGTCATTATTTAAAGATTTCATACGTTAAAATAAGGGAGGCGGAATTAATTTGGCTACAAAGCACCGCACAACGAGGAGACCGATTATATTATCTCACTATCTCGCTGGCTAAATCCTATAGATGTGCGTGTTTGTCTCTTATTAGTGTCGCTAATTTTTCGTTTCATCAAGTTTCAAATCACAATGGTGCTAAAAAAGTTTTCACTTCAAAAAACAACATGTGTGCATTTCACGCACGACAGAAGCGAAACCTTCGGAAAACTAAAGTAGACAAGAGTGGGGAGGCTACGAAGCGCCGCACAAAGAGGATACTGATTATTCTATCTCATACTCACGCAAGCTAAATGTTAAAGATGTATTTGTTTGTCTCTTTTTTTAGTCGCTTTTTCGTTTCATCGCGTTTCAAAATACAACGGTGTTTCACTTCAAAAACCACTTTTGTGTTTAAATCGACCATTTCCAGATTGCGTTTGTCAGGCGATTTTTATGCCTATTACTTGTACTCGTGGTGATATGAGACATACTAAGAATAGACATACTTTTTGGCTTTTGTATTCGAATCTATTAATTTGTAGATATTTTGTTCAGAATGATAATTATTTTCTGTCGTTCACACCATTTGTACCCATTTTTGGTTTAATTTGTGACTTACTTAAGTTTGAAAATATTTTTGTGTTATTTTTGGTCATTAACTATTTAACAATTTCTAGACATTTTGTTTTGAAGAGTTTTTAAACGACTTCGAAAAGGAGGAGGTTCTCAATTCGACTGTATTTTATTTTTATTTTATAATTATTTTTTTTTAATGTTTGTTACCTCAGAACTTTTGACTGGGTGAACCGATATTGATGATTCTTTTTTATTTGAAAGCTGGTGCTTCCCGTGTGGTCCCATTTTAATTTAGTCCAGTTCTGACAATGGCATCCATGAGAAAATCATATAAGTCTTAAATTTGCATCAAGTATGTGCGCGACAAATGGACGAATAACTCAATATCACGCCAACCGATTTCGATGATTATTTTTTATTGGAAAGAATGTACTTCAAGGGTAGTTTGATGAGAGTTTGGTTAGGTTCTGATTATGGAATCCATGACAAAGTAACGGAACTCTCCAATTCTTAAGAGTAAATTTACGATACTCGGCCGAATCTTAATCGAATTAGTTAGTGTACTTCAGATTCACTTAAAATCAAAAAATAAACAAAAGTTTTAACAAAACAAAAAACGACTTAAAAAAATGCACTAAAAAGTTAAAAAAAATATTTCGTGTTCTTCTACAACTTAATAATCAACTTACTTTTTCTACTCATCAATATGTAGGTACGATTGTTATTTTTGGAGTCGGTGTCAGCCAAGGTACCCGGCCCGGCGTGTTCACTTGACAGCTCCCCTCCCGTCACGGCCCGCTCTCGCCTCTCACCTCGTCAAGTCGTGCGTGCGACACAAGCACATCTCACCTATAACTATGTATGTAGTTACAAACCTACCTTGGCTGACACCGACTCCAAAAATAACAATCGTACCTACATATTGATGAGTAGAAAAAGTAAGTTGATTATTAAGTTGTAGAAGAATACGAAATATTTTTTTTACTTTTTAGTGCATTTTTTGAAGTCTTTTTTTTGTTTTGTTAAAATTTTTGTTTTATTCCCAATCTACATTGGTTACTTAATTTTATTGTATTGTAAGTCACCTTTATTGACCACGTTTCCTTGTTATTTTGACTCCTCCCACAGTTCTCTCCTTCCAAACTACTACTCTTACTACCCTCGCCTAATAATATCTAATCATTTGAGAACTTTTATTATTTTAAAGTTAGTTTTAAAAACGTCAATGAACAACTTGCAAATATTCAATAATTTTTATTTTATCTTGATTTGCTAATATCTACTGTTTGAAATATTGTTTGGTAAACAATTTTCTTTGGTTTTTAATTTATTGTATTTTCATTACACATCCAATGAATATCTTGATAAAATTTATTTCTTAAAAATAAATGTTATCTAGCTTCGATAGCTTATTGACAGTGGATGCTTTGCTGATCTGAAAAAATCTTTAAACAGATTAATAAAAATCTTTCCATATCATTTTTAAACAGTTTCATAAAAATCTTCGCTGGTTAGTAAAAAAAACCTAAAAATCTCTGCCGATCAGTAAACAACCTTTAAACAGATTAATGCAAATCTATATAATGATCATTAAATAACTTTCAAACGGATTCATAAAAATCTTTGCTGATCAGTAATAAAACCCAAAAATCTTTGCTAATCAGTAAATAACCTTTAAACAGATCCATAAAAATCTTTGCTGATCATTAAAAAACCCTTTGAACGGTTTCATAAAAATCTTTTCTGATCAATAACCTTTAAACAGTTACATAAAAATCTCGCTGGTCAGTAAAAAAGCCTAAAAATCTTTGCCGATCAGTAAATAACCTTTAAACAGATTCATGCAAATCTATAACGACCATTAAATAACTTTTAAACAGATTCATAAAAATCTTTGCTGATCATTAAAAAACCCTTTGAACGGTTTCATAAAAATCTTTTCTGATCGATAAACTTTAAACAGATTCATACAAACCTTTGCCGATCAGTAAATAACCTTTAAACAGATTCGTAAAAATCTTTGCTGATCATTAAAAAACCCTTTTATAGATTGATAATACTCCCTTTGTTTGAAAGTGTGATGTATATATTTATATATAGTTTTTAGCACTCTATAAACATCAATATTAAATGATATCTCTAGTAGTCTCCTTCATACATTAGCAGATAAGACAGAAGCAGTGAAGCAAATGAAAAAGTTGTTAATATTTAACAATTCTGCCATATTCCTGTGCGATTGTTTTGCCGTTGCTTGAAAGCAAAGCGAGTGCTACAAGGGCGGTTCGTGGTAGTAATTAATTAATTAATAAAAATGATCAGTTTTTCTTTACAAGCAGGACTTTCGTTTTCGTAATATCAAAAAAGTCTGTAGGAATTTCACGAATTCAAACTTAAGCGGCTCATTTCTAGTATTTCGAAAAAAAACGGTTTAAATTTTTTTGTCATCTGTCTTACAACTGTCATGGTAGACTGTAATTTATTTTTATTAACTTGACCGAAACTGCCGTGTTCTGTTTTACCCCCATTTGTTTCGCCTTTTTTATGTGAATACCGTAAAAGATTCCCAACTGCTCCCAACCGCCTCACAGGAGGCCCTAAGGAAAATAATTTCTCTCAGGACCTATGTCATGCTGTATGAAGGGTCTTTTTGAGGAGAGGAAGGAATGCACATTGGTCTTGAAGAGACTCAAGTTGTAGGAAGCAGGAAACACAAAGGCTGGCAAATTGTTCCACAGCCGAGCTGTTGAACACAAGAACGAGTAGAAAAAGCGACCCGTTTTCATGTGACAAATGTCAACTGTGCACATACGTTGGGCACGCGTTTGGCGTGTTTCCCGACTATGCACCGGTGACGAAGGGATTAATGACATTAGTTCGTCGGAACATCTTCCATTGAAATACCGGTAGAACAAGGAGAGCATTCCCACCCGACGCCTGTGCTCTAAAGATTGCAAACCGTTTATTAAATTAGGAGAATCTATCAGACGGACCGAGGGTTTTTTCAGGTATTTTGGGGCTCCAGACCTTGTGATTTGTAAAGGGTTAGCAGTTGTGTACTATTAAAGTATCTGCGGGCCCTGTACAGTTTTTGAGAGGATCACTTAACTGTGGCTTCGATGGAGCCCCCATATCTGAGCTGGTCACTTATAGCCCATTCACATGATTCATTTATCGTTCATTTCGTGATTTCATTCCGCCTCTTTCCCTCGAAATGAACCGTGTGAACACGAAAGTGAATAGAGACAGTGCCGAATGAAGCATTCCAACAATGTTGGAATGCTTCCTTCGGCACTGTTCACTCGCAACCGGAATTTAACATCACGTGACGCGAATGATGTGTGTGAACACTCAAGTGAACAGTCTTTCACTCGCAAATTAGTCGGCCGAAATGTTCTGGCGTGAGAACGTGTAGCCGGAGCGGCTTAAACGTCAAAATGCTCCGTTTAGTTCGCTTTTCGAAATAACTCCTACACGTCTCATAGAAATCGTTGTTTCTCCCTTACTATCATAGTGAAAAATATGATCTAAACGGTATTGAAAAGAAAAAATAATGTTATATAGGTATATTCAATATAACAATTAATCACAAAAGAATACGAATGTACACTTCTATGGAACCAAAGTTTCTGATCGAATTTGAAAAAAAATTTATGAAATATTGTGAATTTTTTATGAATTATTTTTATATGAAACGACAAAAAAGTGAGGTGACAGAAACGTTTATAATTTATTTGTCTAACAAAATAAATGTATGTTTTAATATTTTTTTGTTACCAGTAATTTTAGTTAGAATAATAGCAAGGAGAGCCATTTTTTTAACTTTTAAAAGTTTACATTAAAAATTATTCTATTTAAAAAATTACGTGGTTATTTCTAATAATAAATTTTGGAAGCATATTTTATCACCTTTCCAAAACAGTTTTTAGTTTTTGGATACGTTAATAAATATTCCATTAATATGGATTTTATTGCAAGACGAGGCCTATTTTGGAAAAAAAAAATCATGATGCTAAAATACTGGTAGATATCAGTTTTCAGGTTATTATTTAACCATGTGTTCATTTTATGGTGCTGAAATTTATTTACTGTTTACAAGAATCGCCATTTTCTCGTAATTTAGTTCGACGTTATCGGAAATGTCAATTGAAATCGTAAATATTCCCGAACTTAGCTGTCAGCGCCGCACGAATTCCAATGCGCGCCGCGACTACGCTCGACGACTTCGTAGCGAGAAAATCGAGTGAACTCTTCCTTCGAAGGAACCGTGTGAACACGCGGTGAAACGAGAATGGAACATTTCATCGAGTAAACCTTCATCCGAGTGAATCATGTGACTTCAGCATTAGAGTTACACCAAGCATATCAATGGAGGGCCTGCTCGGAAGATTGCTTCCGTTGAAGGAGACTAGATTTTCATTTCAATCCATTTTAGACGTAATCAGACATCAGACATGATTATTTTATTTTTATTTTATTTATTTTTTTTTAATTCCTTTATGTTTCACATATTTTACATTCTATATTTACATATTTTGAAAATCATAACAATAATGTGGGAACCTACTAAAGCGCAGCCTGTGCGTGGGTAATATAGTTTGTTAAAAAAATTATTTTGTACCTAGAAAAAAAACAAACAGTGGTATATAAAACAAAAACAATTTTTAGTCTTTGAAACATTAAATTCAACTCTCGAGGTAACCGTCCATTCTTTGCTGCAAAGCCCTCCGAGCCGTTGGAATTTGTGAGCACTTTGGGGGCTCGTCAAACAAAAAGCAATCATGGACTGTACTGTCATCCACGTAACAATGAATTGGTGCACAGGTCAAAAGGTCATTGATGTGCAACCAAAACAAAGTCGGAGACAGGACCGATCCCTGTGGGACGCCAGCATTTATCGTGTGCGAGGAAGAGGTGAAACCATCAGCAACCGTCTGAATCGACCTCTCCCTCAAAAAATCGGTAATCCACGTACACAAGGATGCGGGAAGTTCATAAGATGGCAGATTGTTGTCAAGTTCTCAGTGCCAAACCTGGTCAAACAGAAGCTTTGGAAATGTCCAGTGCAACCGTTTGGGTCTTACCGAAACGTTCCAGGCACCGCCCCCAAACATGCGGTACATACGCGAGAAGATCGCCACACGAGCGGTTCCGCCGGAATCCGTATTGACGATCGTTTATAATTTTGTACTTCTCAGGTATGTGAGCAGTTTGTCATTGATCACACGTTCCATCACCAGGAGAAGTACCAAGCTATTCAGGCCGAGTCACCTTTAAAGCCATTTCAAGCTACTTTTCAATTTGGAATGGTGGTCGTACAACAGAGCGATACTAAGAGTTTCTTCCACTCTGAAAAATGACGCAATATTATTTTTAATACCTTACATTATTTTTAAATGATTAAATTGAGAAATAACGCCGGGATTTGAACCCGCTACACCCGGTCTTGACCTTGAGAGTCTTACCCCTTGGGGTAAGACTCTCAAGGTCAAGACCACCGAGGCCCCTAATCTACTTTCGCCTTCAATAATCCGAGACATTATAAATAACATACCAAAGCACCAACAATAACCTCTTCACAATAGAAATTCTTAATTCTTTTTATTTTTCTTCTATCTTATTATGATTCGTGAAAAATCGTGGTTTTGTGGAAAGATATTTTTAATTTCATAATTTACAATATTTTTTATGATTTAGTATTAACAATAATTAATACACAACAAATTCAACAAACAGTGACGTTTTTGCAACTAAATCACAGGACATCATTACAAAAAACGTACATAACATTTTTCATGAGGAGCACCACGTCCCGCCCCTGGGCGCATATAAGCATTAGCTTCCAAATAAAAAGGCACTTTTCAAAGCTTTTGTTTCCACTTTCCACTCTACTTCCCCCTCCCCCGCCCCACCCCACCAAATCAGGGGTGGCTCGTGGGGCACTCAGAATGACGACACTAAATATTACACGACGGACTCTTTCACATGTTATAAATAAGTAATACATTTATTTTTACGCTCATTTCGCAGAACTCATTTAATTTTATAATTTGCTAATCGTGAAAATACATTTGACTAATCAACTAATGGTGAATTTTTAACACGGAACATAAATGTTACATCATTTACATTGTTAGGTACCTTACTACTTTTTCGAGCTTACTGCACAAGAGTAACAACTGCTCCCAACTCTCCGGAGCCAGTGGATCTAAAATTTTGTAAAGTTTGGCACTTGGCAGTGGGGTGGGAAAGAAGATGGCGAAGAGGAAGGTGCGAAATACCTAGCAATTCAGATCGTGTAACCAAACACGGCTAAAGCCATTTTATTTCTAAATGGTGGTCTTTCACGAGGGCGATATTTAGAGCGTCAAAAGGTCATTTTTAGCTAACGTAAATATATTTTTTAAAACTCTCGTGCAACGACCTCCGTAGTCCAGTGGCTAAGACTCTTGACTCACATTCCGGAGGTCGCGGGTTCGAACCCGGCTTGCGCAAATAAATTTTATTTGATTAATTTGTGTTATTTCACAATTAATTCATTTAAAATAATATATAGTATATTTGCGGCATGTTCCAGAGTGGAAGATACTATTAGTATCGCCCTGGTGTAAGACCACCATTCAGAATTGAAACGATGCTTGAAAATGGCTTTAGCCGTGTTTAGTGACCAGATCTGAATAGCCAGGTACTTCCCAACCTTCCTCTTCCCCACCTCCTTCCCCTCCCCACTACCTTCAGCCTCACAACATACCCCAATTGGGGATGCCATAGTCTCACTGGCTCCAGACGGGAGCAGTTGAGATTCTTGTGCGGTATTCACTGTAAAAAAAAATAAAATAATCACATCTATCTTGTTTGCAAACTGATCTATAAACGACTAACTGAAGGTCCCGGCGTTGCCCGGGCTATACGTAGAGTTTTTCAAAATCAATTGTATACGGTAATTTTGCTCTTATTTTGAAGGTCAAGTGTGCAAAATTTCATCAAGTCCGATAAAACTGTAGATTTAAAAAAAAAGCAAATTTATTTAACCATTTATTGAATAACTAACATCTCTGCCATAGGTCACCATAAGTGTTTCACTACTTTTAGTGACTTAGCAGGGGTGCCCGGGTTCATGGGGTGAGGTTTGTCCGAATCTTGGTGGCTCCGTCTGCCCAAGTGCCGCGTGGCCCAGGGCTGGATCAAGAGTGACTGGTTGAGGAGGCCTTTTGACCTTTCCAGCTGGGCTCTCTCGACCCATCGCCTTGCACCCCAATTGGAAGGATGGATTCATATGTCCGTCACTCCTGGACACATTGACCCCCAGATTCCTACCCACCCCACAATGTGGGAGGCGGCCGCCCCGGGAACCTTTATTGGATAACCAACACCTCTGCCATAAGTCACCCCAAGTGGTTCTCTACGTTTGATGATTTAGCTGGGGTGCCCGAGTTCATGGGGTGAGGTTTGTCTAGGTCTTGGAGGCGGATGACCGGGACACACTGAACCCCAGATTCCTACCCACACCTTAAACCCTTTTACTTTCCAACACTCTCATCTCCTTTCTTTCCTTAAAAAAAATCCTTCACACAGCATCCTCAAAGATGGCACAGGCCCTGTGTGGAGCTCATATAAAAACCCCTTTTCCTTCCATGAACTTTCTATCCTTCTCTTCATTAAAAAGACCCTCCACACATCATCGCGTAAGATGACATAGGCCCTGAGGGAAATTATTTTCCTTAGGTGTTGCGTGGGGAGGAGCTTACAAAATATCAATTTTGCCACTGGAAATTACTCAAAGATTAATAATCAAAATTATTACCAAGAAACCATCAGATTATTCAACCTCTTTTTCAAGACTTTCAAGTCCCACCTCTAAAAATACATATTTAAAAAATACGCTGCTTCAAATTCACAAAGATTATTCTAAGAAGTCGCACCATGCCATGGTGCGCGTTGAGAGCAATAGGCAAAACATAGCACTACTACACGTACAATGGAGTGGTGTGGTTTAATCAACTAGCAATACAGCTGCGATTAGAATCTGACTACAATAAATTCAAAAATAAATTAAACAATAATAATTTAGCTACCTAGAATCACACTAACAATTAATTAATAACACTTAATCAACATTTTTTTAATTTAAATTTTTTTTAAATACATTTTTTTATTATATGATTAATGTATGTATATATATATATATATACATGCATGCATGTGTTATAATTTTTAATTAAAACACTGGAGAAGTTATGTACATATATTATGTACATGTATGTGTTTATGCGGTTTCTGATCAATGTTGCGTGTTAGTATTTAATAAGTTGGGTTTAATCCGACTGTAACCTGAAAATGTAATTACTCATGAATATATTACAAATATATAAATTAATAAAAAATAAATATATATATACCCACTACAATATATTACTCGATACAGGATTGTCCTAGTGAGGTTGTAAATTAAATTGTACATAGAAATAACATTTGAAGAAACAATAAATAAATATGAAAAAGAGGGAATTGCTTGTTTTCAATATTTGATTATTCAATAATTTTGCCATACAATAGAAGTCCATACCTTGACCATATAAAAGTCATCTTATCCTTCTTTGATCTTCCATCTTATCACCTTTTAGAAATGACTAACAACCAGTAGCCCCACGGCAAATGGGGGCACTGAGGCGGGGGAGGGGTAATGGACCCGTCCAGCGCCACTTCATTACACCATGGCGCTCTAAAACCATTCCAATGTTCCTCAAATGAGCCCCCCGCACCATCTCTTGCCCTTGCCCGCTCTTTGGCTAGAATTGTGACTACGGCACTGGTTTCCACAGGAGCGGAACGAGTAATTGAAAGAATTTTGATTTAAGAAGTTGTCATAAATCGAATCGAACAGTATTACTATGGTAACGTCTGCGTGGTTGAATTTCAGAACCCAGCTTCGAGTGCATGTCTGACGCCACGCCATACGCACCCCGCCACAAATAACACACGTGTATGAGGAATTTCACACAAAGATACTCTTGTAATTCGGTTTCGAATTCAAGAATTCGTCACAAGATGTCGCTACTCCGTCAGAAGGTCGGATGGGGACGTCTCCGCCCAAGGTATAATTGTTACGAATTTGTGAATATGCAGTATCTCTTCGGATATGGAAAGATTGACGGTAATACATGTTGTCTCAAGCGGCTATATTATATTACATATGATGTCATTGCTCTGTCTCGGTTACTTTGTCCAGGTGACTGGCTACACTGAATGACAGTGAACCTATTGGATTTATAAAATGGTTACAAATCTTTGATAAAAGTCTTATCAATTATGACGGTAATTTGTTGTCGTACGACCGAGCATATTAGAATATTAACTGGAGAATATTAACGAATAAACAACAGTTCACGTTGGCTAAATTAAGCGTATCGACGGTTGAGAACGACGGTGGCCAAAAAGATTTTTCTGAATTAGGATTTTAATAATCAAGTGGTCTTTACAATGTACCTTTTCACCGATACAGGTTGTCGTTCCTAACCGACGATATTGTGTTGTTTGTTCGTTGGAGATAATAATAATAATAATAATAATAAATATCTTTATTAAACAAAAATTAAAGATTTATAATTACAAGAAAAAAAAGTACATCTTACAATATTTTAAAAGTAACATTAGTACAAAAATTAATAACAAAAAACAATATACATATAAACAGTAGGTATTTAGAGAGTAGAGATTTGTAATTATACATTTAAGTTTCTCGTAACCTGCCTCACTAGGCTAGCCTGTGTTGAGGCAGTTATTTTACATCAATTTATAATGCTGTGAACATACCTACACTTATATTAGAATGTAATCACTAATCACACAGTAGATTGCTAATTTCGAATTTGGGTGAGTGCACCCGTAAATGCTCTATCATTATTTTTTATCCAAATTTTTATGTTTTTTTTGAAATTTTTTTGTGATTCACATTTTTTTACACTAATTGGAAGAATGTTGTAAAGTCTTGTTGCAAGGTATCTGAAGCTTCGTTGACCAAAAGTAGTATGAGTTATGGGAATTTGTAGTAAATCTTTGTTATTGTTTCGAGTACAGCGAGAAACTAGTCTTTTTTCATAGTATTTATGTAAGTTTGTGTATAAATGAGTGAGGATTGTTTTTGCATATATCTGACGAACGTCAAACACATTCATAATATTAAAGATAAAGTTCGAGTCCGTAATTAGGGGTAGTCTAAGAATTATTTTTATAATCGTTTTTTGTGCCTTTATGATTGGATCTAGTGCTGATGCAGTACCGCCTCCCCATGCTATGATACCATACTCAATAACAGATTGACAGACTGCAAAATAAATCATTTTCAAGTGTTGCAAGTCTAGAAAGTTTCGTATCGTTCTGAAAAAGTGCATGGTTTTTCTTATTTTGTTTGCAATTATTTGAGTGTGAAAATTCCATTTGAGATATGGATCAATTGTGAGGCCGAGATACTTCATCTGTGTAGTGCGCTCAATGTACGGACACTGACAAGATTCATCGGAATTCATACATGTGTGTATCCTAATAGAGGCATCATCATGAGGTTGACCTGTTATATTTATGCTTGATGTGACATATTTAGTTTTCTCGGTGTTCAATGTGAGTGTATTTGTATCTAACCACTTTTTTACGATGTTTATTTCAGTTTCTGCTTTATTGTAGACAGCTAGCCAAGTGTCAGCTTCGAACAGTAAAACAGTATCATCGGCAAAACTAACTATTTTTCCCTGAATGTTAATGTTACATAAGTCGTTGATATATAAAAGGAACAAAGACGGTCCTAATATGCTACCTTGTGGTATACCATAGTTAGTTGAGCGCTGATTGCTAAGTGTGTTCATTATTTTTACTTGTTGCTTGCGTTCATCAAGGTAGCTCTTAAAAAAGTTAAGTTCGTTGCCTGTAATACCGATTATTTGAAGTTTGTTTATTAATTTATTGTGTGATATTGTATCAAAGGCTTTAGAAAGGTCTAAAAAAATTGAAATACATTTTTTGCTTTTGTCAAGGTTTTTTACAATAAAGTCAGTTACGGCGGCCATAGCGTCTGCGGTACTCTTGCTTTCTTGAAACCCGTATTGATTTGCTGAGAGTAGTTTATGGCTGTCTAGAAATTTTACTAACTGAGCATTGATAATTTTTTCAAATACTTTGGATAGGCTGGTCAGTAGAGTTATTGGTCTGTAATTGTTTATGTCTGTCTTGTTACCTGTTTTATGTATGGGAATAACAATACCTTGTTTCAGGTTTGAGGGGAAGTGTCCTTGACTGATACTAAGGTTAATTAGGTATTCTAGGGGCAATGTAGACAATGTAATTTCCGTAGACAGTGTTTTCAAAATCTTAGTTGTGATTCCATCAACCCCGGCAGAAGAAGTGTTTTTAAGAGAATTGATTATTTTTAGAATCTCTTCCCCTGAAACAGTTTGAAATTTGAATCTTCTTTTAGGAAATTGAAGTTCTGTTTCAGCAGGTAGATCATTTCCACAATTTGGTAGACGAGAAGCAAGATTTGAACCAATATTTATAAAAAAATTATTGATGTAATCCGCAACGAGCTTGGGGTTTTTTGAGGTGTCAATAATTTTTCCGTCAATACAAAGTTTACTTATGTCCTGTTTGTCTTTGGTGTTTTGTGTATTTGTGGCTTCTCTTAGAATTTGCCATATTTTTTTGGGATCGTTGTTACTTTCTTGGATTTTGTCTCTGTAGTAGATTTCTTTCGCCTTCCTAATGACTTCGCCGCATGTATTTCTATATCTTTTGTAGATGTTTAGTGATATTATGTCGTAAGGATTTTCTTTCACTTTTTTGTGTAGTACGTTTCTTCTACGAATGCAGTTGATAATTGAGTAGTTTATCCATGATTTCAAGGGTTTAATTTTGTTAGGATTTTTTTTTGTTAAAATTGTTGTATTATTAATTAATTCATTTTTCAAAAAGTCAACAAAATAATTCCATGCATCCTCTGAGTTTTTTATTTGTAAAAGCTCTTGCCAAGATTTATTTTTAATTATATTTTTTAAATTATCAAAATTAATATTATTGTATACGATTGACTGATCTCTTCTGTTTTTTGTGGTGTCGGATTGCAATGTGAATATTGTTGTGTAATGGTCTGTAATTGTTGATTTGTAAATGATGCTTTTGTTTTGTTTATTAGTTTTGACCATTACGTGATCAATGCACGATGTTGATTCATTAGCTATTCTTGTTGGTGTATTGATGGTACTAATTAATCCATGAAACTCTAATATGTTCAGGTAGTCGTGACATTGATGGTGAGGGTTGTTTGGAAGTATGTTGATATTTAAATCTCCCATAATTATTAAGTTTTTAGTGTAGGAAAGACTAGAGAGTATGCTATTTAGACTGTTAAGAAATGGTGTTATATTGCGAATAGATGGAGAGCGGTATATTGCTAGAATGCATGTATCATTATTATACATTATTTGCATAAAGCTTGCGTCAATAATGTTTATTTCAGTTACAACAGAGTTTAGGTCATTTTTTGTGTATGTCACAACTCCATCGTTCTGACTATCGTGTTTTGACGAGTTGTAGGAAGAGTAGTTATTTATGAATTTAGGAGTGTAAATATTTGTCAACCAGCATTCCGTGAGAATAATAACATCAAAATCTATATTTAGGTGGTTAAGCTGTATCTGGAGTTCATTAAGGTTTTTATTAATTGACCTAATATTTTGGTGCATAATAATAGTATTTTTTGAATCGGTTGTTAGGTATTTACATATTTTCGCATCTGATGTTACAAACAAATTGTCTTGATCACCTAATTCTTCGTAAGTGTTATTAATGTTAATAGCCATATTATAATTTATATTACAAAAAAAAAAATTAGTTTAATTCCCCTAAATGAGAGCTACACTAGTCCGTGGCCATTACTGGGGATTTCACCCTTTGATTGAAAGAGGTACAGGTGAATTATTGTTGCAGTTTGAAAATAAATGCAAGCAATATGGCACACTGAACTGAGGGGAATCGACCCAGTGAAAGACCTGTCAAAGTGAGGCTCTCAATTAAAAAAAATTAAACAATTTTTTTAAGATCATCCGAGTGTTTGATATATATTACTCTATCACTTTCATTTTTTTTTAACCATCACTTTACATTCCTTGTACCAGACATATTTATATCCCATTTCTTTTGCCTTAGTCTTCGACCTCCACAGAAGATCTTTGAAGTAGGTGCCAAGGGTTTCACTAATAAAAATCTTCTGGTATCCGTTTCCTTGGGTTGAGGTAGGGTTGAGTAGCTTCCTGTTCAGTAGAATTTGTCGTCTTTTTTGGGGGTTAGTGAATCTGACGTGGAATTTTGGGGGGACTCCTGGTCGTCGGTCCGGAATTTTCTTGATTTCGAGGATGTCATCGCCCTTTATGTCGACACCTGCAGCAGCGGCCACCCGTTTAATTATTTCTGCAGGCTGCTCAACCTCTTTTTCTGGAATCCCTGCAAATTCAAGGGTATCTTCACGCGTTCTTTGTTCCACTTCTGCTAATCTAACTTCAAGGCTCTTTATTATGCCATCTTTTGCCGTTATTTCCTTTCTCATGGTTTCTACTTCCGAGACCAGTTTAATTATAGTCTCCATCTTTAGGTGTATATCATCATATTGATGACTGATGAAGTCTCTTGTGCTCCGGTTCTCTTTATTTTCATCATCAATTTTTTTTAGGATTGCGGATTTAAAAGTTTCTAATTTTTTTTCCATCTTCATCTCAATTTTCTCCAACAGGACATCAATATTTATTCCCTGGGGATCAGATGTAGCACTGGTCCCGGTTGTTTGACCCTTACTTCTCAGATTTTTATCTGTAGTTGACATTTTGAGCACTGAATTTAGTTTGTAACGTCGAACACTGCCTATATTCCCTTTTACTTGACACTTGGAATTCACTTGTGATATCCTGTTTTTGTTTTATTTTGTAAAACTGTCAATCAATTATTCACAAGTGGGAAGGAAGCACTGTCTAAGTATAGATTAAGATTCTTATCAGTTTGATAAATGCACTGAAATATTAGTTCACTAAAAACAGAAAATAAAATTATTTATTTCGGGAGTAGAGCAAAACACAGCTGTCAATTGAATGTAGGTATCTGCAGCTTTGCTCGAATATTAAAAAAAATAGCCGATGTTGTCTCCTTTTATTATTCCAATCAATTCTATTAGCGGCAGTCAAAAAGGAATGCCTTCTATTTGTTTCCTCTTTATATAAAAAAATGCAATGGGTTGAAAAATACACTATTGACGATTAATTTGTTACTTATCAATTTAATCTCCGTCCATTTCCACAGCTTTGGCCCGTCTTTTAACAAGGGCATGTATCACATTGTTGTAAAAGGCCACATCCGGAACACCATCGCCATAACTTTCCCTGCCGATCACAGAGTTTTGATTTTTTTTTGCTCTTGGTGAGTTTGTGTGATGCAATTCCATTGACTGCCTCTTTGATTCAGGATCAAAAAATGAATCCACATTTCGTCTCTGGTCACAATTTTTTCCAGAAACTAAGCGCTGCAAAAGTTGTGAGGCCATTGTTTTTCTTGTTTCTTGACTCTGGCCCGTTAACTTTCTTGGTACCCCCTTGCACAAAATTTTGTTGAATAATCAGTTGTCGAATAATTGTCTTCACACTGCCTGTACTGATGGAAAGAATGTGACATCTGTAGTTATCTGGGTTCACCACGAATGATGTCATCAACTCGCTCAATGTTGCATGCAGACACTTTTGCGTCAACCAGCTCTTCGTCAACCAGCGGTGTTTGTCCTTCAGCTTCGTTACAGTGACGAACCCATTGTTTAGCAGTGCTGACGTTCACTGCTGTATCATGATACACATTTTTCAGTCTTTCATGAATGCGAATGGGTGTTTCTTTCATTCATCATGAACTCGCTTGTTATGTATAAATTATAACTATTAAACACTACTTACCAACTATTTACGATGCGTTGGTGGTGGTATATGAGTTGCGTAAAATTTAATTTAAAATTTAAGACACCTTTGTTAGTAGGGACCTAATTATTTACAAACGAATGTAATTTTTCGCCATGCAGTAGGTGGCCAAACGCATTCGTCGCCAAGACTTAGACATAACTCAGCCCGTTCCAGGTTTAACTTCAGTACAATGTAAATCCGCCCCTGTTAAAATACCCCTACCTTCAAATAATCGTGTGTCGCCTAGCCTTTTAGTGTCGATACAGTCTGCATGTTTGGGGTAGGCTGTGTGGCGGGAAAGGGAATGGGGTGCTAATGCAAGGGGAGGGTTGGAGACCGGGGGGAGGTAATCCACAATCACCTTTACTCGATAGTGTGTTGTTTCAATTTTACCGCACGCAAAGATTTAATGGATTTGTAATACCGTAGACTGATGGATATATGCTGTAAAGTGGAACAATACGAACAAGG
Source organism: Limnephilus marmoratus (assembly GCA_917880885.1). NCBI lineage: Eukaryota > Metazoa > Arthropoda > Insecta > Trichoptera > Limnephilidae > Limnephilus > Limnephilus marmoratus. The sequence continues at coordinate 3,691,167 of OU862911.1, forward strand.
GGCTTTTAATTCAATTGGAATTAAGTGATGCATGTTCTAATATTGTACTGTGCTGTCAGCTAACGTATTTAATAAAAACCGTATTATCAGAAACTTTTATATCTACTTAAATACATATTTTTAATGAAATAATTAAAAACACTTTGTTTTTACCACGATAATCTTTATTTAAAAATCAACATGTTTCGAGAACGATGTTCTCTTCATCAGGACATTACATGTACTACAAACTAAATTATCAAGTATAGAAAGACAGGCGTGGGTAGAAATGGAAGTAGTGGGGGAGGGAGAGTAGTGGAAAGGGGAGGTGCTTAGAAGATAAAAGACAAAAAATTACAATGGAAATATGTTTAAGACGGGGTTATTCACAAAATTAATTTGATTATTAATAATATTTAAATTTCTATTAGATGATTATTAGCAAATTCCGAATAATTATTGTTATTTAGACATCTCAAATGTTCCTTAAGTCTCGTTTCAAAATTTCTGCATGTTTTACCTATGTAAAAATGGTTGCACTCATTACAATTCAATTGGTAAACTCGGGATTTTTTCATTTTTTGGTCTTTGCCCTTGTTATTTAAAATCTAATTTTTCAATTTATTATATATTTGTATAAAAAGCTGTCTGTATTGTATTAGGATTTTTTTTCATGATTTAATTGGAGGTTTGATGATTTACAAACAATATTTTTCTCGTTATTTGTTTTTGGGTTGTTATGCCGTGTTGCGCTACCTCCTTCTTTAGCCAACGTTTCGGACATCGTTGCAGTGTCCATCGTCAGGGCAGATCCGGCAGATCCGGCAGATCCGGCAGATCTACCGGATCTGCCGGATCTGCCCTGATGATGGACACTGCAACGATGTCCGAAACGTTGGCTAAAGAAGGAGGTAGCGCAACACGGCATAACACCCCTAAAACAAATAACAAAAATGCTTTTGGCCGTGAAAGTCTTAAAAAATATTTTTCTCCATTGTTTTTTAATATTATCACTAAGCAATGGGAAAGTGTAGGACAAATGAAATTGTTTCTTATATTTTTTGTTTAATATGTCGTCTTTTTAAGGTCACAAAATGACCAATCGAGCGCTTTTATTATTACCGTGATGTTTCACTATTACGTTACCGTGACGGCTCAAAAAGGCAATAAACATACTTATTATAATAATACACAATAAACGTAGGTCTGTTTCCTCCAAAGGAAAAAAAGTTATCATTTTAATGAGTCTAGTTTTTGCACTGATAATTCGTGGTGGAATTCCATTGTATTATAATTTGAAATTAAACACTTTTGTACTTTCTTCCACTAATTTTTATTTCACCAGGACCGGTTTCATCCTATTACGGACATTTTCAGACTGGTAGTTGAAATTCTTATGCTACGGTATTTATACACTCTTAGGCAGGGGTACACAACATTGTCTCTATATAATGAATATTTCTATTTTGTTAATTTTAAGGTATTATAAGTTATTTTGTTAATTTTAGGTACATACAGGTAATTATAAAGTTTATTATTAAAATTATGAATGATGTTACATATTAAATAGATAATTTTACTTCAAATGAATATACATGAATTTATATAATTTAAAAGGTTTGTGGTTACTGATATTTTATTTTAGTAATGTTGGGTTATTCCCTCCTGTTGCTTAGGGCTTAATTGACAAATATTGATGCACTATGGTATTTATTATTATTAGGATTCTCCGTGTATTTGGGTTATTACATTTTTAAATTACATACTTAAATTACCCCACTGCTCTCCGAAGTAAAATTATTCTAAGTAAATTATAATGGGTATATTAATGGTGATTGAGCATTATGTTCCAACTGTTTATTCATGACGTATTTTCTAACTTATAATACCTTAAAATTAACAAAATAGAAATATTCATTATATAGAGACAATGTTGTGTACCCCTGCCTAAGAGTGTATAAATACCGTAGCATAAGAATTTCAACTACCAGTCTGAAAATGTCCGTAATAGGATGAAACCGGTCCTGGTGAAATAAAAATTAGTGGAAGAAAGTACAAAAGTGTTTAATTTCAAATTATAGTTATCATTTTATTGCATCTCTCACACACACCGCACGGTGACGTCTACGTAGACCCCTACAATACTACTAGCAGTGTCGATAATGTTGAAAGTATGATATATAGTTACAAAGATAATATTGAAGAGCGAGTGAAATCCAAAAATTCAAAAAATTATTCCTTATGGCCTCCTGTGTGGAGCTAATGAAACAAAAATAAGTGAAAATGCACACCAAATACATCAACCTGTTTATGCTGTGAAAAGAGTGCACCTCAAAGCTCCCTAACTCATTGTCCGATCTATACACCATTGAGCTAGGGAGACAGACAGTATGGTCCATAATGGATTTACTGATTTCGTTAAAAGGCGCTTTATTGGGTTTTGGGGTACGTTGAACACCCCAACCGCACCGTTTCGTTTAAAATTGCAAAGTGAAATTCATTTGTACTCCCGGCAACATGGCTCAGAGAGGTCAACCATAAGCAGAGCCATTTATTTGCATCAAAATTGCATTTAAATAATCATGGGTAATTTTTACAAAGAGAAATTGTTGACTTTCTCCGGGCTACGACCGGACTGCACAGAGTATCAATAATGGTTCACGGCGTATTTACCTATATCAATTGTCTATTTATAAAATTTTTTAAATTTTCTTACTCTATTATTAATATTTTTTTATTCCATGTTTAGTTTATAGATGTATAGTATTTATGTGTGACCGGTCAGTCGCGTGTTCGATTCCCGCCGCCGCTACCCGAATTTCAACCGAATTCTTACATATCTCCCTTTAATATTTGAAGTTTTTAAGCTCTTAAAAAAATATTTGTTTTTTTTTTAAGATGATATCTAGACGTGTTTCATGCCGAAACGCAAATTGTATGAAATTACCTCGATAGAAAAAAATCGCAAAGTATGCCCCGAAAATTTTTATAAACACGTTCATCACTTATTTTAGAAGTTTTTTTTATGTATGAAAAAAATCACAGTGTTTCTTCAAATGCTATTTTAGATGTTCCCTACGAGATTTTCGCTTCATTTTAAACGAGTCGTGTTTTATTAAATGTTTTCACAATTAGTCCAGTAACTTTGTCGTCTGAATGTATGGGGTAGTATGCGTTAAATCCGGTAGTTCTGATTTTTTGCAGACTTGTTTACGATGTTGGCCTAATGAATAATCCAAGTTTTCGACCTCGAGCGCCGAACGCAACTTTGTCAAAAATCGAAAAAACCGCGAAAAAATCGTTATTTTTTCAAATTTTGGTGATTATAACCCTAAAGGCCTAGTTTTTGAAAAAACTTTTTTATGACGTTTTTAAAGTAGACTAAATTTTCTACAATATGATACTAGAACTGTTTCTATAGACCCAATAGTTTTTGAGATTAAGCCTTCCAAAGTTTGTGACCTCGAGCGCAAAACGCGAAAAAAACGTTTTTTTTTCAAATTTTGGCGATTATAACCCTAAAGGACTAGTTTTTGAAAAAACTTTTGTTATGAAAATAAGTACGGCGAATATTTTTTTTATTTTTGTCTATGGTTTCTTTTAACAACCACACTTTGAGTGCAACAGGTTGGTAGGAATGATTTCCGTTTTTGTGTTGGCTTCACTTTCCGGTAGGGCCTTCTCAGGGCAGGGAGACCTTACCGGGACGTGACAGCGCCATGTTTTAAGTTTTTAAAAGAATAATTGTGAAACGATCGCGGGATGACGGTTTGTCGGAATATTTTTACCAATCTGGAATTTTAAAGATCAAGGATCAATCTTGAGTGAATGCCGTGGTGGCTTCCGTGTTAAAAAGTCGCGATTCATGATGTACGCGCATGTGATATTATAGCCTGTCGGCATTAAATTGACTAATCCGTTAGCGACTCGCGAATCCTCGCTCGCTCCGCGACCAAAGCCCGTTAAATTACGAATATAAGGATTTTAGTTGGGACTAGCCTGTTATTTGCGTCCCGCTCACTTTGCCACGTTGACTGGTACCGAACTTCCCTTGGGTAAGGGCCATAAATGAACCAATCCTACGGACTACCTGGACCAACAATCGTGACGGGCCCTCTTGGACTTGGGCCGGCTACGCCCTGGCGGGCTTTGACGAGATCCTGCAGCACCCGTGGACTGGAGGCCTTGGGATGGCTCCGTCCAGATGTCCCCGAAGAACTTCGCCGCCGGCCATCCTTATGCACGTCAGTGAGATTTAGTTAGGATTAGTAGCTTATTAACGGTCTGAACCTGGGGTGAGTCTTAACATGTAACTTAATCACCATAATTTTGTCCCAAAATTCAAATATAGATGTTATACTGTTATTTTCATAACGCAACTCTTTTATTTAAAGTTTCCCGTCATACCCTATGTCATTGCAATTTAAAGTATTGTGCCCATGCTCCTTGAAAAGAGATCTCATTTGCTCTACGGATGGATTTCGTCCCCCCAACATATCTTGTTACCAAAGTGACAAGATTTGGCGCGTAGCTGGGAAGCTACAAAGTTGGATGGACGATTGCAAATGGATTGCATCACCTTCCTCATTAAAAACTCACCTGCATACCACAAAAACATAATGTTACAATATGTTACAAACCGGGCCGTGTTTCGCCCGTAACAAAATGGCGCTTCAACGTGATTGGGTTCGTCTTTAACTTTAAAATGCAATGGCATCAGTTCGACGGCAGGTTAATTTAAAATGTATGTTCCCATGTGCCGGCGTTCTACGTAATTAATTGTACAATTTAAAAAAAAAATAATGTCAATTCGTTAACTATAATTACGTGAACATGACTTTCACATATGCGAGTTTCAAATTTTAGTGATTGTTTATTTGTCACAGGATGCGACAAATTATCAAAATTTAAATGTCACAAATGTATTCTGGATGTTTCGCACATCATAATATAAACATACGGTTTCGGTCACTATTGTTTACGATAATATCAGCTGACGCTTGTCCATGTGTTGCCGATCAGCTGTATTTACATTCTACAAATATTTGACGTTTCTACAATATACTTCCTGATACAAGGATCATAGTGCGGAATGTTTACTGTTTCAAATAGGCAGTACTGTAATTATATTTTCATAACCTCAAAATTTGTATGCTCAATGCTCAGAAATAACGTAACGGTAGTAGACAATGTGTTAGGAACTGATTTATTCGACAACAATCAACAGCGGGTAACGTTTATCTAAAAATTATCTATGAAAAATTATCTTGTACAAATTTATCTTTGACACAAACGTCAAAATCAAGTGTTGTGTTTTTGCTATCAAATATTTTACGCATGATAATTAAATTATGTACTTACATACCAACACAAAGTAAATAATAATTTAAAATTTTATATTTTAATTATCATCAAAACAAACGATTTGTTCTGGTTCAAATGTATTCTAGCATAATTGCCTGTACCGCCGGTCAAATATACATCTGACGTGTTGAATTCAATGCATATAAAGTATCCGTGATTATTGTAATTACAAAAAAAATAATTATATGAAGTGAACATTTATATGATATATTATCAATTTGTACTTTTAAATAGGTACGAGACACGAATTTTATTTTAATTACAGATGGCATCTGTCATAAATAAATCAAACCCATTGTCGGTTGTTTACCTTATTATGTCAAATTGGATTTCGAGAATACTATAGATGGGTAGCGGTCGGTTTATTTACATTTTAAAAACGGTATTGGAATTTAAATACTTTGGATAAGTCGATACATATTATCATTTTTTTTTTTTTACTAGCAGCTACGTCATTATATACTAAATTATTTTTTTTTTTTAAACTTTTCAGATACGAATTACTTTTGTAATTATTGCAAACATAAAGGCAGGGTTGCCACTAAGATTTTTTTTAACTTAAAAACAAGATCGCTTCAAATCAATATTTTTTTTCCAAAAATCAGGGTTGCCACAATTAAAAGTTTATTCAACTTAATTTTTTTAAAAATCAGGGTTGATAATTTTTCTTTATTAATCAATTTTTTTTTTTCTTCATTTATCATCATCATCAGCAACAATTTATATTATTTTTTTTATTTTTTTTCTTTCGCATATTGTTCATAATGTCGGCTCCCATAGAAAACATTAATGGAAAATCGAAAGATGATTTGACAATCGACCTAACCTCTAGGAATTTGATACCAGCAAATACTCTGGAAGAGATGCGTATTCAAGCCAGACGTTTTAATAAAGGTATTAAAATCGCTCAACTCGCAGAACAACATGAAACGGACACCGATACGGATGAAGACAGTGACTCAGGTGCTAAGGTTATTAAGTACACTAAAGTAATTTATAATGAAACGCATGCTCCGACTAGCTCAATTAATACTTGGAACATTAAATACAATGGTTCAACCTGCGTCCGGGATTTCATTCTACAAATTAATGAAAAATGTAGAACAAGGAACGTTAAGCATAAAGACCTAGTTAAATGTTTTCCAGATATCCTTGAGGGTTTAGCCTTATTATGGTATAGGTCCATTTATACCCCTGATCTAACATGGGATGATCTGTCATCGCTCCTAATTAAACAGTTTGAAGGAGGTCATAGACAGATTTCACTTAAGACAGAACTTTTCAACATGAAACAACCTACTGGTATGACCGCTTTCGAGTTCATATTGAGAATGAAAGCACATAACAACATGCTTGATTCTAAATTATCGGAAAATGAGTTACTACAACTGTGCATGAGAGCTTTGCTCCCAATGTATATTAATTTACTTGCGTCTCGCGACATCACCACTTTTGAGCAATTAACGGAGGTAACTAGAAAATTCGAGTCTTACTCAACACCAACAAACCAACCTTCACCTTCTCCTTCTTACACGGGCAAGTCATATTCTAGCAATAATTTTAAAAATTCTAACTATAATAAACAAAACTATCATAATTATTCAAATAATAATAATAATAATTCAAACAATCGTGGTACTTCTTCATATCATAACAAATATTACAACCGGTCTGCAGATTATCAACCGAGTCACAACGTAAGTAATCAAAATAATTTTGGTCATACTTCAAATTTTAACAACGATCGTAATATCTCTAAACAGTACCGAAAGGGGTTTTCTAATAATAATGATAATAAGGAAAAGGAGATAAGCCATCCATCTAAAATTCCTTCGGACAAAAGGATTGTGTGTAATTACTGTAATAGAATTGGCCATACAATTTCGGATTGCAGGAAGAGAGCTTCCGACACTTCTAAGCCTAAAATAAATACTATTAAAAAAAATAACACAAAAAAGGATTCGGAAAACTAGGACGGAGTCGCTCCAGTCACGCACCTTCTCTTGCGCAGGGGAAACGTGAGTGGCGGAGTTGGCTCCGACTGGTTAGACAATTTCTTTCTACCCCGGTTTCTGATGTAGTGGGCCCACTGCCGCAGGATTCTGGGATAGAAAGAGATAATCGTCCGTATGCCAATATTTGTATTAAGGGCAATAACTATAAAGCACTGCTTGACAGTGGGGCTTCGCTTTCATGTATAGGAGGAGAAACCTATAAATATTTTGTTAATTTAGGCGTAGAACTAGTTAAGGTAGATTTCGATGTTTCGACAGCGGACGGTACGAAACAACTTGTGTTGGGAACGATGACGTTGCCGGTGACGTACAATTTAATAACACAGGATATTATTTTTTACGTCATTCCCTCGTTATCCCCGGACTATATTTTGGGAGTTAACTTTTGGAAGCAGTTCCAAATCGCGCCGGAACTGTTTACAAAGGTTACCAGCCCACCGCAGGCAGGACAAATTAATGAGGTGAGGGCAATTCGGCCAGCCTCTTCTTTGACTCCTACAGAAAATAGGAGTTTATTAAAAATTATAAAAAAATTTGAATCTATTTCATATGAGAAAAAAGGCTTAGGATTAACTCATCTTGTAAAACATAAAATTATTACTACCGGGCCGCCGATTAAACAGAGGTACTACCCGCTTTCGCCTGCGAGACAGAAACAATTAGACAACGAAGTAGATGAGATGCTTAAATTGGGAGTAATCCGTCCTTCGCGCTCACCATGGTCTAGTCCAGTCTTAATTGTTACGAAAAAGGATGGTACGGGTAGGTTCTGCCTTGATTCGAGAAAAATCAACAATGTAACCACTCGTGATTCGTACCCGTTACCATACATATCGCGCATACTTGACAAGCTTGGCGGCGCCAGATTTGTCTCTTCAATAGACCTTAGTAAAGCTTTTTGGCAAATTGCCTTGGATAAAGATTCGTGTGAGAAAACAGCATTTGTCGTTCCAGGTCGGGGCCTCTTCGAATTTACTCGGATGCCATTCGGTTTGAAAAACGCACCAAGCGAGCTTCAAAGACTTGCTGACGCTCTCTTTGGGCCTGAGTTCGATGAAAATGCGTTTTGTTATCTTGATGATCTAATTTTAGTATCAGAAGATTTGGAGTCACACTTTAAATTGTTAACCAAAGTATACGAACGGTTACGAGACGCGGGTCTCACCATTAACCTTAAAAAATGTGAGTTCTGTAAAGCCGAGCTCAAATACCTAGGATATATGGTGGATTCCAAAGGTCTTCGAACTGATCCGGTTAAGATAGAATGCATCAAGGAATTTCCAATTCCGAAAAACGCAAAAGGAATACGGGCTTTCCTTGGACTTTGCGGATATTTTAGACGCTTTATTAAAGGATTTTCTAGTATAGCAGCACCACTATCGAAACTCACGGGTTCAAAAAACGGTATTAGTAAATTTATTTGGACACAAGAAGCTGAGAAGGCTTTCAAGGACTTAAAGCAAGCACTTACGACAGCTCCGGTCTTAAGTTGTCCTGACTTCACCAAACCATTTTCGATACACTGTGACGCGAGCTCGGTTGGAATTGGGGGGGTTTTAATTCAAGTAATAGACGGCACCGAGCACCCAGTTGCCTATTATTCACGGTGTTTGAACACGCATGAGAGAAATTATGGTATTACAGAACGAGAGCTCTTGGCAGTTCTAGACTCAGTAACACATTTCAGACCTTACATAGAGGGTGCACATTTTACAGTCGTCACTGACCACTCAAGTCTGAAATGGTTAGGGTCACTGTCCAACCCTAGTGGTCGACTTGCGCGTTGGAGTTCTCGTCTCTCACAATTTTCTTTCGATGTCATCCATCGTAAAGGTACTCAACACATCGTACCAGATGTCCTTTCACGTATGGATCTCGCTAATATTTCAAGTTTAGATTCGGATTTAACAACAGATGAGTGGTACTCTAAAATTTGGAAAGGTTGTCAGGAATTCCCGCAGAGGTTCCTAAATTTCCAGGTAAAAGAAAACGAATTGTACCGCCATTCTAAAACACAGTTAGCTTTACAGGAGGATACGGCTTGGAAAAAAGTAATTCCACAGGAACAAAGATTAAAAATATTATCTGAGTCACATGAGTCGACTCGTTCTTGTCATCCGGGTATTTTCAAAACATATAAAAAGATACAACTCCGTTATTACTGGCCAAATATGTACAAGGATGTAAAGCAGTTTATTAACCGTTGTTCTATATGTAAAGCCCACAAAATTAGTACAGCCGCGCCTAACGGTATCTCAGTAAATTCAAAAAAGGTCACAAGGCCAATGCAAATGCTATCTTTAGATTTGGTAGGTCCTTTACCTAGAAGTTATGCGGGGTTCACTGTTATATTGTCTTGTGTCGACGTATTCTCTAAGTATACGTGGCTTTTTCCACTGCGTAAGGGCACCGCGAAAAGCATTGTCAAAAATTTAGAGGAGAACATCTTTCTCATACACGGCGTACCACGTACCATTGTCTGCGATAATGGGCGACAATTCATATCTAAGGAATTTAAGGATTTGTTAAAAAATTATAATATACCTCCTCCTTTTTATAATTCATTATATACGCCACAAAACAATGTTGTAGAAAGGTACAATCAAACCTTAGGCACGGCATTATCTATTTTGGTAGAATCTGATCACCGGACGTGGTCCAAATTTCTTCCTCAAGTGCAATCAGCCATGAACAATTCTGTTAACTGCGCTACAGGTTTTACGCCCTACTTTTTAATGCATGGTAGAGAACAAATAATAGATGGAGATTTGCATCGTAACCCATTAGCAGACGATAATTCTGATTCGCATGACTCCGCTCATCATTAAGTTTATGCACAAAAGCTTAAAGAATTGTCCACGGTTTACGAACAAGTCTCAAACGCACTCCTTAAAGCCTACCAAAAGGGAGCGAATCACTATAACCTACGTAGAAAACACGTTACTTACCAGGTTGGAGACGTTGTTTGGCGTAGAAACTTCGTCCAATCAAATGCATTCAATTACTTTGCACAAAAGTTAGCTCCACGTTTCGTTAAAAATATTATAGTAAAAAAGAAATCAGATCTAATATACACACTCGCCGACCTGAATGGTAAGGAAACCGGTGACTTTCACGTCAAAGACATTGTTAAATCTGACAATATTCCTATATAGTTCTTTCATCTTCAGTACCTTGTGGGGTCTGGCCATCCTTACAAGGACTGACTTAATTTTTAGAATATACTATGCTCGGACACTTCAATCCGGACTGATCAACCGAATTGTGGTGGCCAGTATTTCAACATTAAATCAAATCTTAATTATCTTGCACTGTATTGCCTTCTAAAGATAATTATATTTAATGGTTTTACTCCAGTTCAAGACTCGAGTAGCATAAAAACATTAATCGCAGATTAATTAATTTATTTTTTACATACCCTTGTAATTGAATTCGTGGACGTTTGCACATGGAAACATACTCATATTTAAAAACTTAAACATGGTATTTTTTATTTATTTTTTTTTTTTTTTGTTAGATTTTAAGCATATGTAAACTTGGAATATACGACGATATAATATTGAAAAACATACCCTCTTGTATTCCAAGCAAATTATAATATGACCTGTGTTCATATATTTTTTTTTTTTTTTTTTGTGTTGTAAACCTCGTGAAATTATAACCCGAACATACAGAAATACCAGCCCATTATTTCTCTATGTTCCGAGTTAAAATATGTTATTTTAAGCATTTGTTTGATTTTGTCATGTATCATATATGCAGCATGCCCAGTTGCATATGTGAGTACTACTCAAAATAATTTCCACAATTTATTATGTCACAAAAAAATTTGTTAATCAAATCTGCTATTACCTCAAAGATAGTTTTAAAAATAATAGTACATAAGAATCTTTCATTTTTTTCCCTGTCCGGGGTATTATACTGTTGTTAATTAATAAGCGTCTTAAGCGGCGCATAATAATCTAGTTTTATACATAAATAGGTTGTGTGAAACCTCAATAATTGTTTATAACAAACATATTACCTTTCCAATTGCACCCTTTAACAGGCGTTTGCTTACATTTTATTTGGCACCATTCATTGGCGATGGTAGTTGACATCTTATTTGGCACCATTCATTGGCGATGGTAGTTGACATCTTATTTGGCACCATTCAAAGGCGATGGTTGTTTTCATTGTGTACATTTATAAAAAATGATCAAAATCATGATTATCTTTTACAATACTAAAGTAAAACTAATATGTTATTTGACCTATATTTTTAGTTTTATAATAATATCCCCCAAAAGACCGAGGTTAGGGAGTATAGTTAGGGGTATTCTTCAAAGGAAGAATATTTTTTTTTCCTAAAAAGAAGTAGAGTCAGTGAAAGTGTGGATGGTACGCCATCATCAGTGTTGCCTATTTTGGCTATTTATGAAAAAATATTTAAAAAAAAACAGTGTGTTCGAACTGTGATGCTTTAGGCATAAACAAGGTTTTGTTGCATTTTAAGGTGTTGTTTTGGTATTAATTTATTATGTATTCTAGTTTAAGTAAATATAACTAATTTAATTAAGAAATGTTATCCTGTTACAGATGATACGTCTACGGTTGTCCTCGACGAGAGTCAGTATTACAACACCCAGCGTATTAGATGCTGTGGGTGCTTGCGGACCCCGTCCACGTAACACCTTATTGATTTTGTTTATATTTTTAGTTTTAGTATTCTAAGTTATGACTTTTCTATTGTCAGCACTTCAGATGAGTGCGTCGCAAACTCATCCACCATGCCTTACGTATGGTGGGCGCGATTGATGTTGCGACGCAATCATTTGTAAGCTATTTATTCGCATCATTTGCTTATTTTTCTGAATATTTTTATTATGGCAATGCCTTCTCTATAATGATGTATATTTGTTCCCCCTTCAGACCAAGGTAGATAGTTAGTACAGCAGTTTTTTTAGCTTTTTAGTTGTGTTTGAGGGCAAACACGTTCGGAGCGAGCGGGGTATTGTTATGAAAATAAGTACGGCGAATATTTTTTTTATTTTTGTCTATGGTTTCTTTTAACAACCACACTTTGAGTGCAACAGGTTGGTAGGAATGATTTCCGTTTTTGTGTTGGCTTCACTTTCCGGTAGGGCCTTCTCAGGGCAGGGAGACCTTACCGGGACGTGACAGCGCCATGTTTTAAGTTTTTAAAAGAATAATTGTGAAACGATCGCGGGATGACGGTTTGTCGGAATATTTTTACCAATCTGGAATTTTAAAGATCAAGGATCAATCTTGAGTGAATGCCGTGGTGGCTTCCGTGTTAAAAAGTCGCGATTCATGATGTACGCGCATGTGATATTATAGCCTGTCGGCATTAAATTGACTAATCCGTTAGCGACTCGCGAATCCTCGCTCGCTCCGCGACCAAAGCCCGTTAAATTACGAATATAAGGATTTTAGTTGGGACTAGCCTGTTATTTGCGTCCCGCTCACTTTGCCACGTTGACTGGTACCGAACTTCCCTTGGGTAAGGGCCATAAATGAACCAATCCTACGGACTACCTGGACCAACAATCGTGACGGGCCCTCTTGGACTTGGGCCGGCTACGCCCTGGCGGGCTTTGACGAGATCCTGCAGCACCCGTGGACTGGAGGCCTTGGGATGGCTCCGTCCAGATGTCCCCGAAGAACTTCGCCGCCGGCCATCCTTATGCACGTCAGTGAGATTTAGTTAGGATTAGTAGCTTATTAACGGTCTGAACCTGGGGTGAGTCTTAACATGTAACTTAATCACCATAATTTTGTCCCAAAATTCAAATATAGATGTTATACTGTTATTTTCATAACGCAACTCTTTTATTTAAAGTTTCCCGTCATACCCTATGTCATTGCAATTTAAAGTATTGTGCCCATGCTCCTTGAAAAGAGATCTCATTTGCTCTACGGATGGATTTCGTCCCCCCAACATATCTTGTTACCAAAGTGACAAGATTTGGCGCGTAGCTGGGAAGCTACAAAGTTGGATGGACGATTGCAAATGGATTGCATCACCTTCCTCATTAAAAACTCACCTGCATACCACAAAAACATAATGTTACAATATGTTACAAACCGGGCCGTGTTTCGCCCGTAACACTTTGTAAGATGTTTTTAAAGTAGACTAAATTTGCTACGATATGATACTAGAATTGTCTCTGTAGACCTAATAGACCATCTCGTGTCACCAGAGATGAATCAGATACTGAAAAACTGTAGATGGTTTGCACAGCACCCTACATTCCTTACAGCAGATATCATTATGTCCATCAGCCGTGGCCTGGTTGGAGAATCTAGTTTCAACAGCACATGGCTCTAGAGATTGGGAGAGAATCGATGCTAAAGATGGTTGGCCAGAACTTCCAGGAAGTGAAATTCAAACGTAAAAACAATGTGGTGTCCCTTTCTTTAGCTGTACAAACTGTTACTGTTGGCAATAAACAGGTAACTGTTGATTCTCTAACACTGTTTCACAGGTTGTGTGTCTTAAAACAATCGGATGAAGAATTGCGAGAGTTCTTCACTTACGAACTGTCACCAATCTCAATGTCATTGTTCTCTGAAGAGGGGATGAGAAAGGGCACAAAATCCACCTTGTATTCAGTATTTGAACCTGTAGTCTTAAATGAGAAGCAAGGGTTAACGAAGTTTGTAGAAGTGGATGGAGGGCATCTACTTCACGTGTGGCCTCGAAGCCCATTATTTGGTGCGATAGCTGACAGATACATACAGTACATTACTGCTCACTATGGCTCAAATATGGCAGTAGTTTTCGATGGTTACCCCGTAGATGCTGTACAGAAAAACACAAAGAGCTCTGAGCGTCTTCGAAGAACTGAGTTACACTCATCGCAAGAGATAATCGTTGATCAGAAAACCGTTTCACAGGTTCCTCAACAGAAATTCTTGTCAAATGATAAAAACAAGATTCGTTTCATAAAACTGCTGACAACAAAAATGGGAAATCACAACATTCAAGTACTCCAAGCAGAGGAAGATGGTGATAGGCTCACCATCACTACAGCTGTAACTGCTGCCTCTACCTATGATATAGTGGTAGTCGTTGGTGAGGACATTGACTTGCTGATCACCCTTACTACGATCTCAAATCAACGTGAAATTTTTTACAATAAATGTGGAAGAGGCAAAGCATCAGATGTATTGTGTTCCAGCATCGCTTCTTCAAAATCCTCTTTGAAAACAGAGCTTTTCCTCTTCATCCATGCCTTTAGTGGTTGTGACTCGACATCCTGCTTCTTTGGCTTAGGGAAGATACAAATGATGTCCATAGTCGAAAAAAATCCGGACGTTGAAAAGCAAGCTGCGATTTTTCTCGACACCAACTCTACTCCTGACGATATAGCAGCAGCAGGAGAACGAGTCATAATTGCTCTATACGAAGGCAACCTCAACACCCTTAACCTTGACGAGCTGCGGTACCAACTATTCGCCAGGGCTGCGACGAAAACCAGTTTCAATCCAGGCAGCTTACCTCCTACACGAGACTCTGCTCGATTTCTCCTTGCGGACATACCGTCAGGTAAAAATTTATCCCTGCATCAGTTACATATCATTCATCATTTTCTATTCTCATGTAAAATCTTCTTACAGGTTCAGGCTTGGTTGGGAGTCACACTGAACCCTCTCTCCTGGGGGTGGATATCCACGCCACAAGGCCTCAACCCCAAAATGATGACCAGAGATGCAGCCCCACAACACCTCTTGCGGGTGATTTCTTGCGACTGCACGAAGGGTTGTAGGAACGCGTGCAGCTGCAGGAAGGCAGGATTAAAATGCTCATCAGTCTGCAGGCACTGTAGTGGGGCCTCTTATGACAATATACCTGATATTGAAGTAATAGATATCCCAGAAGGCGACGATCTGTCCGATGTCGAAATGAAGAATGACTTGTGGGCACAAGACGTCGACGATTCATCACTATCTCCTGATGAGGATATGCCATCCCAATACGTCGATTCAGATACGGACGAACCTCAACCGGGATCTTCCAAGAGGGTTAAATTAATTTAATTTTTTGATTTTGAATATTACTCAGTTTCCTAACAAATAAACTTTTGTTGTACTTATCCTTTTTAAAAAAATAAAAAAAATAAATAAAAAGGAAATACTTTGTTTTCTATCTTTTTTACTTCATTATTCGTAGCTTAGCTTAAACATCATCATCCCATCATAAAAGTACAGGGCTTCGATAGTATAATCAGGGTCAAAATTCATTCAGAACGACAGAATTGCATAAAATTGCGAAGTTCGAAAAAAATTATAAATTAATTGAAAGGCTTAACCTTGGAAACTATTGGGTCTACAGAGACAATTCTAGTATCATATTGTAGCAAATTTAGTCTAATTTAAAAACGTCATAAAAAAGTTTTTTCAAAAACTAGTCCTTTAGGGTTATAATCGCAAAAATTTGAAAAAATAACGATTTTTTCGCGGTTTTTTCGATTTTTGACAAAGTTGCGTTCGGCGCTCGAGGTCGAAAACTTGGATTATTCATTAGGCCAACATCATAAACAAGTCTGCAAAAAATCAGAACTACCGGATTTAACGCATACTGTGATGTATAAAGTTACTGGACTAAATTGTTGTTTCAATTTTATCGTTTTAAATATTAGCGCGCTCTCTCCAACATTCGTAATTACATATCTCTTCATCTTTTTCTTTTGAGCGGGGATACGGTGCCTTAAGTCAAATATTGTCAGGTTATTCGTAAGCCAGGAATGTTAAAAAAAATTTTACGATATGTTTAGTAGGTAATTGAACAAAAACCCCGATTTTTTCTGGGTGCGCCCTTGCTTCCACGTCATAAATTCTCTTTACTATTACTATTTGTATTTCCTCGTTCATCACGTAAATAATGATTTGATTCACGTCTTCATCGAGTGTTACCGACTTTAATACCAGGGTTTTTTTTTTTAACTGAGGGTTACGACCGTAATTATAGAAGGGTAAGCAGAGAGGATGGACTGCGTTTTTTTTTACTTAATTTTTTTTTAAAAACTTAAAATATAAATTTTCTATGTAAAAAAAAAATTAAGTAAAAAATTAACGCGGTCCATCCTTTCTGCTTACCCTATATATTTAAAAAAAATATTTATATAAATTTTCTATGTAAAAAAAAAAATTAAGTAAAAATAACGCAGTCCATCCTCTCTGCTTACCCTTCTATAATTACGGTCATCACCCTCAGTTAAAAAAAAACGGCGTTTTTTTTAACTTAAAATAAATTTTCAATGTAAAAAAAATGCTAACTAAAAAAACGCTGTCCATCCTCTCTGCTAACCTCTCTATAATTACGGTCGTCGCCCTCACAGAAACTGATAGAGAAACGAAGCGCGTAGGTGACTGAATCGGTATAGCTTTTGTAAGGTGATTTATGCATAACAATCCCTAACGCGGTTCAGTCACTAGAGTGACTCAACCGCGTTAGGGATTGGAAATACGCGGACGGGTTCTAGCAAAATATTTACCCCGGGGGGACGGGGACTGAAATGCGGTAGTGTTTGTAAGGCGATTTACGCCTTCCAATCCCTAACGCGGCTCAGTCGCTAGAGTGACTCAACCGCGTTAGGGATTGGAAATACGCGGACGGGTTCTAGCAGAATATTTACCCCAACGGCGGGGGCGGAATGGGATAGGGTGGTACGGGTTCTAGCAGAATATTTACCACAACGGAGGGGGTGGAATGGGATAGGGTGGGACGGGTTCTAGCAGAATATTTACCACAACGGAGGGGGTAGAACGGGGTAGGATGGGGTGGGGCGAAACGGAATACCATAATGGCCACTGACCACGAGTTACAATAATGATAAACTGAATATTGTCCCGATTTTTTTTATACAGCCTTCTCGACCAGGGACCGCCCGCGCGCTGGCTGGTTTATTGACCGGCGAACCATCGCGGACCATCTTCTACCCTCTTGCGGATCACTAGTGGTCCGCGGACCACTGGTTGGGAAACCCTGCTCTAAACACTCCTGGATCTAATATAAAGAAACTATGAAATTTTCAGCGTAATCAGTCGGGTAGTGTAATGTACTTTTATTGTGGCCACACTAGCTACACAATAATAATAAATATGTTAAACGTAAGTTCTCGTCTTTATTGTAAGAGTACAATGGATTCAATAAGTAATATTATTTGTCTCGGTAGCGACTGATTATACTGGAAGTTAGAATGGTTCTGGCCGCGGCCGTACACCGGACCGCTGTCCCGGCTCGTATATCCGATCGGCAATGTTCGGCGACCCGAGCATTCCCGAATTACTACATAGATACAAATGCGATATAATTGCATATATCACACCCTTCCCCCTGTAAATCAGTCACTACATATTTAAGTATTTCAAGTATTTCATGATTCTATATAATTCAAACACTGTAAATATTATACTGATATTTCACTCAAGTTCTTATAATGTTTTTTCATAAACACATCATTATTAATATTTCACACAAAATTATATTAAGTTAGAAGGCTTTCCGTTCCTTCCTTGTGGACTATCTTGGGCGGAGTCTCCCCAACCAGGGATTTGAACTTTGACTTGGACCAGCGATTGCCGTGTCTGTGACCTCCGGTGACCTCTCTCCTCCCTCCGCAAATCTGAAATCAGGAGAAAACACCGTTAACTCACTCCACAGATTGGATAACTCTTTCTCAGAGTGCTCAGTCCTCGTGTCATCAGACGCGGAATCTGGCAAATCTGACTCAACATCACTCCAAGACACTGATAAGTTCCTCATCTGATCCACATGACGTTTCCAAATTAATTGAGAATCACAAGTTTTTACCAAATATAATTTTTTTCCAATTTTATCTGTAACAATTCCCTTTACCCATGTAAATTTATTATTCTTCCTGAAATCTTTAACTAAACATTTTTGTCCCACAATAAAATTTCTTGTTTTTACACCACCATAATACTTAGATTGTTTACGTTGATTTGCCTCAATATTCTTATTCGCCAAATCATGTTGTTTTGACACAACCCGTTCATTCTCTTTCGGAATGAGACTGTCAAAAGTAGATCTAAGTTTCCTACCAAACAATAAAACTGCTGGCTCGACTCCCGTCGTACAATGTGGAGTATTTCTATAATCGGACAAAAAATGTAACAATTTATCCTTGTAATCAACCTGAAATTTATTTCCTACCATAAGTTTTTTAAGAAAACTCTTAGTAGTTTTCACTGAATTTTCAGCGATCCCATTACTTTTTGGGTGCATAACTGGAGATGACATGAATTTAATATTGTTTTCCCGAAGAAACTGTTGGAAAATTTCACTCGTAAAACAAGTTCCGTTATCTGACACTATGAGTTCAGGGTAGCCAAAATTTGAAAATAATTTCCTCAATTCAAATATAGTATTAGCTGAATCTGCCCTTTGAACTTCAATACAGTCAACCCATTTAGTGAATGAGTCGCAGACGACGAGAAACATTTTCCCTGCCAGTGGTCCACTATAATCCAGGTGTAGCCTACTCCAGACCTTCCCAGAATTAGGCCATACCGATAATTGACTCTTTGGCGGAGATTGTTTCGTCGACGCGCATTCTGGACATTCCTGAACAATTTTCTCTAAATCTTTGCTCAGCGAAGACCACCAAAAATAACCTTTTGCTAACCCTTTCATCTTTACAATACCTAAGTGTGAACGGTGCACGAGCTCTAACACTTTTTTATGCAACGAACTTGGAACAATAATTCTATGTTGCCAAAATAAACAATCCTTAACAATCGAAAGTTCGTTCCTTTTTATCCAGAATTTCCATAATTCCTCCTCGCGTTTAACCCGTTTGGGCCACCCTTGCCTTAAACACGTCATTACGCCTTGAATGACCGTATCTACTTTAGTGGCTTCCCTAATCGAATTAACGTCAAGATGTTCACAATTGCTAACAAAATCTACGAAATCTGAACCGCAGTAATCTTTAAATTCTACCTTAGAATTCTCAACTTTGTTCTTTAACAGAAACCGAGACAGAAAATCTGCCTGGTTTCCACCTGATTTCATCGGTTTCCCAGAAAGTAATCTTTGCAACTGAACTACCGTATTCTTTAAATAAGGTTTTACATTCCTTTTATTTGCAGATGAACTACCATGCCCTTTAAACATGGTTTTATATTCCCTAAGATTAGAACTTCCATACCCTGAAAAATATGGTTTTACGTTCCCCATTTTCTGAAATTTGTTCCTATTCGCGAACGAAACCGAATTAATAGAATTTTGTTTTGAAACAATGTTGAGGTTAAAGATTTCCATGAAATCTCTTCCCACAATCATTTCCGAACCGCTTGTTACAACGACAAAGGTTATTAACCTAACTAGATTATTGTATTCGACCTTGAAATTTGCATTACCCACAACAGTCAACATATTCCCGTCGTAACCTGAAATTTTTCGTGTTTCGGGTGACAACTCTATATTACTGAAATGTTTACAAAACAATGTCTCCGGAATAACACAAATTGATGAACCTGAATCAATCATCGCTTCGAAGTATTTCCCATTTAACTTCAATTGTGCCTTGATTGCCTTAACAAAAGCTACATTTTCAATATTTTCATTATTACAATTCATAACTGATTTTACTGACCCGTTTTTACAAAATCTCTGTAAATGACCCAATTTACCGCAAGAATAACATTTAGCTTGCTTAAACTTACAGTTATGAGTGTCATGATTTGATTTCCCACAGATCTTACACTTTTTTAGAGATGAACCGGTTTTAACTTGTTTATCCGACCTACATGAATCGGAACTATTCGACCGATAATAAAGTTTTCGCGCCGGAGAAGCCGATTTTCCAAATCTCTTTACCGAATTTATTTCTCGCGCCGGAGAAGCCGATCTTCCAAATTCCTTTACCGAATTTACTTCCAACTTCATCTTGATTGAATCGACCTCAGGACCTTTCGCGGTCACTGCAAGTTCAACTAGTTGATTAAAGTTTTGTTTAGGCCCTTCAACAAACAATTTTACCCGTACTGGGCCCGGAAGTAGACCGATTGCAAACACGTCTACAAGATTATCCTCCAGCCTGTTTCCGAACTGACAGAATGAGCTGAGCCCTCGAATTCTTGCGGCGAAATCCCTTATCGATTCGTTATGATTCTGTTTAGCTTGGAAAAATGATTCCCGCTCTTGAAAAAGAGATCTACATTTACCACAATGTTTTTTTAGCAACTCAATTAATTTCTCGAACGTAACATCTGTGATTTTACCCGGGAAACATAAGTTGGACAGAAGAGTCAAGGTCTCCGTTTCAAGCGAGTTTATCAGATAAGCCTTTTTCTTAATCTCGGTAATGTCATCATGTAACACGAGAAACTGCTCTAATCTGAGTTGAAACACATCCCAATCTCCGTTTATGTGAGAGAACGGTGGAATTCTCGCCGATTCCATCTTCACAAAAGGAAAAAAAAATAATCACGCGAAGCTACGACAACAATACTACCCCGGAAAAAATTACAAAAAACCCAGACAAATCCTCCACAAGAAAGAAAAGAAAAACCTATCTTAGAAATTGCGGTTGCAACGTCTCCAGATTGTTTCCTCTTGATGAGTGAGTGACCTTCCTCGACACTAGCACTGTTTGCCTTGTAAGAATGCCTTCCCTCGGCACTCCCTCGGAACTTCACCTTCGTGGAAAGGCTCTGTTGAGCCCCAAAAACGACCACCGCCTCTTGCTTCTGAGTACCCTTGGATGGTACTCCAGAACTCTGACTGTGGCTCCAGGAATAGCCAGAGATATCCTCGGTTTGTTCTGCCGGTCCTTTCACTCGGTCAGACAAACCCAAAAAATACTCCAATGTTCCGCCTCGGCTGTAGGTAGCCTTGAAAAATTTTTCGGGGTGACTTAGCTCTCCCCGCTTTGGTAATTTTTTTTGTGATCCAATTTGGTAATCCAATATTGTACTTTAATACGGCTGCGCCAATTGTAATGTACTTTTATTGTGGCCACACTAGCTACACAATAATAATAAATATGTTAAACGTAAGTTCTCGTCTTTATTGTAAGAGTACAATGGATTCAATAAGTAATATTATTTGTCTCGGTAGCGACTGATTATACTGGAAGTTAGAATGGTTCTGGCCGCGGCCGTACACCGGACCGCTGTCCCGGCTCGTATATCCGATCGGCAATGTTCGGCGACCCGAGCATTCCCGAATTACTACATAGATACAAATGCGATATAATTGCATATATCACAGGTAGTTTTTGAGTCTAGAGCACGGACGGTTCCTTGACAGTTGATCCGCCAATAGTTGGCCCTCCGGAATGCTTATATATAATATACAGTCGGTTTAGGGAAAAAACGGTATACCCACTTACACAAAATATAACTAAGTGATCCGACGAGGTGTGCAAAGAGAATGTACCGCCGAATAACAAAAGTATATAACATATAAATGCATACAAAAGTTACCTAAATGTTTTAACCCTCTCAATTTCTATTAGTTACATACATGTACCTATTTACCTTTTCTTTTTTAAATTTATATTATTTTAATAACTATGCTAAACAAATAACAGTTACTAGGTTTTAAACTTTTTTATTTTATTTTATATTCTTTTTGTTCTTTTTATTTCATCAATTTTCTTTCTTTTTTGTACAAATACAAATCATGTTCCATTTTACCCATAATAATTCGACTGTCCTAAAACGGGAATACTCCTAGTTGGGCAGTCAAAAAAAAAATTAATGAATTATGTATATACATGTATAATCTTGTACTAAATAAACAAACAAATAAATAAATAAATATTTTCCTTCAGATGCATCAAGGATAAAACTACTTGTTTGTATACTGTATATACTAGTGTATAAGTACAAAAAATCGAAATTATATGTTTCTTGACAATGCACGAGGGTCAGAATTTCAGAATAATCTTGCGTCCATTTGCCATATAAAACGCTTATGGATCTCTATACGAGCTATGCCCGACCACCAAACAAGATACGGTAATACACATTAAGTGGTACTCACTGCTATTGTGTCTTCTGGCTTGTTCTCCATTCGGTGACAGTCACAGATGTAAACATAAGCGCGCGATACAGTTTGTTCTGGTCGCTTATAAAAACCACGATAAAGTTTGAGTCATGAGACGATTAACATAAGCAGTTCACATAAAGCATACGATGAACGACGGCGATATAAGTTATGCTTCATATTACACACTTCCGATTGATAAATAACATTTCAACGAAGAGCCAAATGTCACGTTACGATGGTTGTTAACAGGCTGGCGATAATACGGTACTTGACTTCTTTCTACCGTGTAGGTACCCTTAATGTGCGGATTTCCAAAATCTGGATTCCTCCGATCCTATAGGCCGATCGGAACACAAACAGGAATGAAACCCATCAGCGTTGAATGAAACAGTAGATGAATTCGTTTGATATTCATAACAAATTATTATTAAAGGAATTTTGAAATCGATTTTACGTTTCAAATTGATAAATAATGAGCAAAAATTATAATTTTTTTACTAAATATCGTTTCGGGGAGCCAACTATCGGCAGATCAACTGTCGGATCACCCATAAGGAAGTTGCCCTTTTAATAATAATAGTTTATTCTAGGATGTATACAGGGGTAGTGCAATGCAATGCATTCCGTATTTATTTTATTTATACAGATTGTAGATTTAATGTCTTCTTACGTAGCTATTCTAACTCCATATGCAATTCTGGTAGTTTCTTTCTCCAGGTCTGGCGTCTTTCTACCTTCAAGTCGCCAGCTTGCTTCTTGTCAACTATAATAATATGGGATACAGATGGGAATGAGAGTTGGGGGCGGAAATTGGTTTTCTAAAGTCCGTCAAGCCCTCCTTGGGCGGAGGCGGGGGCGGGAGCGGGGATGTGGATGTGAACGATCATGATCTAAAAGGTAGCCTTCAAAATGGTAACGAGTTCAGCAGTATAGCAGTAATTCCATCGAGAAGGTTTTTTAATTCCACACAGGAGATTCTGGGGAAAATAATTTCCCTCAGGCGTGTCACCTTTGTTGGTCTTTATGATGGGTCTTGCAGAAATCCACGGAGGAAAGAAGAGATCCTACTCCATAACGAGATTAGAATAGATTCCTAAACTTTTTTAGTTTGAAGTCAAAAGAAAAAAATAAAGTAACAACGTCGACTATTCTATGACTTCTGGGTGCCTACTGGGATATTGAAAAACAACATTTAAATCTGAAATCATACAATTTCGGCTTAGAGGTTACAATCTCTGGCAATTCACTTCTGCGTAAATACTGTAATAATATATTGATATTATATATTTTAATTACACTTTTCTTACAATAGAAAATAGACGGAATCTTGTTAAAACAAAAGCGTATCGTTTAATGCTTCTTTCAGCAGTTGTACAAAATCAACAATCCAAATTCAAACCGCAGTTTCAAAATCACGAAGTTTAAGGGGTAGGCATAGAGGATGGACCAACGAACAAATCAGTCTTTTTTATGTGAATACCTCTAAAGAGTCCCAGCTGCTCCCGTCTACGGCATAAATGATATCTAAAACTATGGCATCCCCAATTGAGGTAAGTTGTGAGGCTAAAGGTAGCGGGGAGGGGAAGAAGATGGGGAAGAGGAAAGTGGGGAAGTACCCGGCTATTCAGATCTGGTCATCAAACACGACTAAAGCCAAGCAACGTTTCAATTCTGAATGGTGTTATTACACCAGGCTGATACTGAGAGTATCTTTCACTCTGGAACGTGCCGCAAATATACCATATATTATTTTTAATTAATTAATTGTGAAAGAACACAAATTAAAATTTATTTGCGCAAGCTGGGATTCCATCCCGCGACCTTCGACCACAATACGTCAGACCATGTTCTAATCATGTCAAGAGATGTCACTTGAAAAAGGAATCTACTTACCGACATTTAATTTTATGTAATTCGGGACAGTGCTACACGTATAAGTTGGCGGTGGAACACGATATTGCTATATTTTTATTGTATGTCATAGACGGCAGCGCCTCCCTTTTTGCCAACTTATGTAATGGACGCTTTACACGTTGATTTTTTTCGACCAGTTTCTATTAGGTTCGGGATGGAAAAAATGTGGTGTTCTATTTTGACACCGATTTTCGTACAGTTTAACCCTAGAAAGATAACCGTATTGCAATGTACGTTGAAGATAACCATACGCTTCATGGGCACCATTAATTTTATTTTATCACCATTTAATTTTATTTTATCACTAATGACGTTTAGTTCAAGTTTTGTAAATAAAATGCAATTTGTTAAGCATATTAAAATTTTTAAAAATATATATCGGTAAGACTACTTATAGTAATTACATATTATACATATACTTAGTTTTTTTCTAACACTATCTTATCACAATGAAATCAGTCTTAAAAATAATAACACTAAAATAATAATAATACGTGACAAAAAATAAAAATAATCATGACAAAGATAATTATTTTTTTATAATAACTCTACACAGGAGGCCCTGAAGAAAATATTTCTCCTCAGGGCCTATGTCGTCGTCTTTGGGGATGCTATGTGGAGAGTATTTTTAGGAAAGGAAGGAGCGGATGTTCTGAGAAGAAAAATGGTTCGAGGGGTCAGAAGGAATCTGGGGGTCAGTGTGACGGGAGTGACGGACGAATAATTCCATCGCTCCCACTGCGGTGCAAGGCGATGTTCCGAGAAAGCAATTCTGGAGAAATTAAAAGCTCTCCCTCAACCAGTCTCTCCAATCTGGTCTGCCACGTAGTTGGTGGGCATACGCATCCGACGCCAAAACCCACACGAACCTCACCCCATGAACCTGGTAATCAACCAAACGTAGCGAATCACCTGGGGTGACCTACGGCGGAGGTGTTGGTTTTCCAATATATATGATACCCGGGGCTGAGGTATACCATAAATACACCACTCACTAGATTGATAACTTCGTACCTTTTGGATTAAAAAAATGAAGTAAGTTTTTCCACTATTAATACGGACCGAATGCGGTCCATCGAGGGTTGGCCGAACCTGCTGTAAGGAAAAGATTTTTATATGGATTCGACATGTTTTCCATGTGAGGATCGGTATAAAAAAATAAACATCGTGGAAAACGTCCATTAGGCGATTGATATCGAGATGTAGATGAAACAAAAAAAAATGTATTTAGTACGATTTGATCATGCAAAAAAGTAGGCACATAACATTACGAAGGCTGTGTACATTTTGTATTCGCATGCTATTCGCATTAGCGATGTGTCGGTTCAGCTGGAATGGGATCTTGAACACGGGTTCTTAGCTGGAAGCGAATCCTACTCCTACTTCTCGTTCAAATTGACTACTCCCAGAGAACTCGGACCAGGACTCGGAACAAAACCCGGAACTCGGGGGCGGGAATCCGAATGCCTTCACCGATGCCCCCGTGTTCACGGTCCGAGCCACTCGCAAGTCGAGTTCCAGTCGCAACAGCACCCAGTAACTCGGAACCGGGACCTGCTCCTAGAACTCGAGTACTTTTTTTTATTTGAGAGACCAACAGTTTACAATCATAACTGAGCACAATTGTAATTGAGTCACAATAATTTAACCATTTCCACATAGGTATTGTATACAATTGAAGTGATTCCAGAGATACCAATGAAAAATTACATTTCAAGAATCAAGTTATTTAGGTGGTAAAAAGGAAGGGGTAGGATGGGGGGGTCGGTTAAGTTGAGGTATGATAATAAAAATATGCGCAGCAAAAAATTTAAAGGAAAAAAAATAATGTTTTTAAAAGAAAGCGCGACTCGGAGGCCTCCGGCAAAATGCAGTACTTACCCATCTCTAATTCGCATGAGCTTTCTACGTTCATCGCCCCCTGCCCCACCCCCTTCGACGTTTTAACATTTCCTCAACATGACAGGTTAGAATAACCCCATCCAATCTCTGTCGTCCTCAATTTCCTGTAATCTCCGTCCAAACTCCTCCAAACTCCTCCATACTCCTAAACTCTGTGTGTATTCCCTATTCTACCCTATTGCCACTTCCCGCTTCCCGCTTCCTCCGGGAGACGGAATAACAAACTGAACAAAAAACACCCATTCCTTACTGAGCCGAGGAGATTGAAGGAATAACACTAGGACTTTATGATCAGTTTTCTCCAGTTTGTAAGTTGAAAAATTGAATTAACTTGTTGAAAGAGTTTAATTCTCGGGTCACCGGGGACGTAATAAAAATAATATATACCTACAAAGCAGCCAAGGTCTTCGTAGATTCTAACAGCCTTACTAAAAGACTCAGTGAAAATTTTATTCAATTGATAAACGGCCGCGGATGTGAAAACATTACTAATTAAAAAATTGTTCATGGAAAGAAACAAACACTGTTTACACAGCCTGAGAGGGTAGTTTATCTCATGTGTACGACTGTTTTGTTAATGATGTCCGAACGAAATTTGGAATTTTTCCAAAGTATTTTTAATGTTCTATATATTTCTTATTTTTGAAGGTATCGTAAAAATAAATACCATTTATAAAAACTAGACAAAATTACCTTCATGCTTCACATCCTTCATGTTTAATACAATTCTACTGTAATTTCAAGACTAACTTTATTTATCTTCTTGAAACCGTAACAAAATATCAACTAACTTGATGTGTCACGTTGTTACTACAATATTTCCAAAGATACAGACCGATATTTTTAAACTTTCACTTTGAAATTTACATTTTTTACTTGTACCACCCACTTTTTGGTGTAATTTAGCACTTTAGTTTATACTCGTATGTATTACCCACGTACAGGCAGTGCCTCAGTGGGTTCCCATTACCTACTTTTGCCTTATACATATTTTTTACTTTTTTCTTACTTTTACATTATTTGTATCTTTTGTTTTGTTATATATATTTAGAAAATATGTTAAAAATTACTTTTGAAATATAATGGGAAAAAATAAACGGAAAAAAAGTTCTTTGCTTTTGAAGTGTTTTACAATCCTTTTCGTTATTTGTTTTTGGGGTGTTATGCCATGTTGCGCTACCTCCTTCTTTAACCAACGCCTCAGACATCGTTGCAGTGTCCATCATCAGGGCAGATCCGGATCACACATCTAGATTTCTGAGATTTCTGTACATGAGGGAGTACGGCTATTACCCGTGGCTCTATCCTACCGACTTTCTTTTGGGTATGCTCGGAATGAACCATCTACGTGTCAGAAGGGATGTACACATTGCTACGCATTTCTTCAGATTGATTCGTGGATGGCTTGAGAACTCAGCTATCTTGGAAAATATTCATTTTTATATTCCCGATGGTTATCTTCGCCATCGACAGCATAGGCTGTTCTATCTTCCGGCCTGCAGGACTAACTTGCCAATGGTCATGCCGATCGGGAGAGCAATTTTGCTGTTGAACAGAATTAATTCGGATATCGACATATTTAGCGTCAGTGAAGCTGCCTTTAAAAGGCAAGCTCAATTGATGCTCATATAGTTTTTTTTTTTTGCTTACCATTTATATTTATGTTTAATGTAATACTGTTACAAATGTATTTTAAAAACGCATTGAAATTTTAAATTTTGTAATGTTTTTGAAAGAATAAAATAAATTGAATTGAATTGAATTGAATTGAATCTACCGGATCTGCCCTGATTATGGACACTGCAACGATGTCCGAAGCGTTGGCTAAAGAAGGAGGTAGCGCAACACGGCATAACACCCCAAAAACAAATAAGGAAAATGCTTTTGGCCGTGAAAACCTTAAATCTTATCTGTTTTACAATCCGCTTAAGTTGCCAATCGGGAATTAAAGACATATCCTTATTAATGTTACTAGTTATTATTTTTTTTAAATACTCTTCGTTTTCTATTTTCGATGAATCTTGCTGTGTCTCGTGTATTTTCTTATTATTATTACATTATTTTATTACTTATAAATATGATTTTATTATTTGAGCAGAAACTCCCTCACCAAAAACGAGAAGCTTTTTTTTTCTATTTTTGGAAATATTTGACAAGCTATTTTGATGGATAACTTTTTAATACACTGTGAATATGTAATAATTATGGCAATATTAGATATATATTAAGTAATAATAATTAAAAAAAAAAAAAAAATACTAGGATTAAATAGTAGCATTTCCAATAACATGTGTTCCCAATTATGTACTCTGCGTGTGAACTGTATCTAAATATCTCTAATAAACAGCGTTAATCTTAAATTATCAATCATATTTCTTTTTTTTTACGCCCATGGAGCTCTTACATGAGGTACATAATGTTTACAGTGTTTTTGCACAAGGGTTAGTAATAAACAAAAGGTTGCAATTTTTTTTCTTACATGACATGGTTAACAATTGGATTAAATTATTAGAATAATAAAAATAAACTGAAATTTATCAATATGTTGACATAAAAAAAATATGTTTACGTATGTTTTAAATATCGAATTTGTTACATTAAAAATGTCGATATCATTGGTATATTCGTTTGCTAAACTGTGTAGGTGAGGAACATGTGAATTTTTTTTTCTTTTTACTTTTGTCTGAGCGTGACGAAGTCCTGTTTTGATTCAACCACTTTGTATTTTGTTTGTATGTTCCGTGTTCGGTCAGTCCTGTCAAGATAGTAAGTACCCGTGCTTTATAGTTTCTTTTTTTTTGTTGGGCTGTTGCAAGCTGTCATTCAAGTTGGAATAATCAACTTTACGCGAAGTCTACTATTCACATAACTGCTAGTTTTAATTTTTTAGTTTTAATTTCTTTTACGTGTTCAATAATACTATTATTCAATTTATTAAAATATTTTATTTTAAACAAATTTTGTTATGTAATCCCGTGACAGCTATTTCACCTTCTGAAGGCATTATCAAACTGTAGTTATACCACTTACAGACGATGCATTTATATTATTTCTAGATAGGTATTTACGATGAAAATATTTTATTGCTTTTATTTGTATTACCCACGCCCTCACTAATTTCTGAGTAAATGACTGAAATTATTAATGGTCACTATCCTTTTAAAGTTTTTCCAATTACTGTATTGTTTAAATTTGACTGAAGGTCGTTATTCTTGTCTAGTTATTCCCGAATAATGACTCATGGGTTTTTTTTATTTTTATTTTTTATTATAGCGACTATATAAAAACTTTTTACATACAAAATGTAATGTGAAATTAAGTATAAAATATTGTATTTCTTAGTCCTCTTAGACTAAGGTTATTTAAATATAATTCATTTGTCTTCTATGTCGTTTTTAGCATCTTCGCTAGGGTTTTCTCATTGACCTCTTTAAGCCATATTTTTATTCTCTATTATCGAGCATAAATAAGTATTTGATATTGGCTTAATAAGAGCGGCGAGCGAATTATATGTTTTTGTTCATTTATCAAAATAGCTTTCGGATTATTAAAATATTTGTTAATTTCCAACTGCTAATATTGAGTTTGCATTATTTATTTTATGTGTGTACATGAGTTGGCTTGATATCACCACTAAGTGAGTGATTTTTATCTAGGAGACGTTTGGAAAATTGTGACAGTATTTAATTATTATTTTTGAATAATAAATAATAACTAATAGTTATTTTCAATTTGTTTTATTTTCAATTTGTTTTATTCTCAATTTGTTTTATTTATATTTGTTTACCTATTTGAAACAGATTACAAACGAAAACCCCGCTACGATCTAGGTAGGTAGTACGTACAGGATGTAGGATCTCCGATCCCACGCTCGCGCTCCATTGGCCGCTTATTGGAAGAGTGTTGGGCTGTGTGATTCGCGGGAATCGTGTGGAGCGACCGTGAAAACTGTTTCCCATTGCCCCGCTATCCCGTGCTCGACCCCCGCTGTGCTCTGTGCCGATTTTCTTAACCCGCGCTCCCCAATACAACAAAATACAGGTGTTGCAATATTATTATATTTAATGACTTTTAGTGGTAAATGGACTTTTCTTTCTCACTACTTTGAGATACAACATACCCCAATTGAGGATGCCTTAGTCTCATTGGCTCCAGACGGGAGTAGCTGGGACTCTTGTGAGGTATTCATTAAAAAAAAACAAACACAGTAAGAATTAAATATTTTGAATTTTATAATGTTACGCACATCAGTAAACAAATTATATTGTTTAATTAACCAGAGCAGACCCATGTTTCGTAGAAAATGCGTTTAACAAGGTTAGCTCATTTGGGCCTTTTTCGAAAAAGAACATGAGCGGCCTGCTTTCAAATTTCGAATTCGTGATGTAATTTGATGTAAAACACTGCCACTCGTATTGCAGTTAATTCAAATCTCCCAGTAGAACATGGACTTCAAGCTACGTCACGATTTTCAGCCAATATGCCCCTCGATGAGCTCACTTTGTTAATAGCATTTTCTACGAACCTTGGAGCAGACCCGTAAAAAATAACGAGATAGACTGAATTATCGATATTTTCGTTATTTGTTTTTGGGGTGTTATACCGTGTTGCGCTATCTCATTCTTTAGCCAACGTTTCGGACATCGTTGGCTAAAGAAGGAGGTAGCGCAACACGGCATAACACCCCAAAAACAAATAACGAAAATGCTTTTGGCCGTGAAAATCTTAAAACGTATCCGAATTATCGACAAATCAATTCAAATTTGAAAATGGCAATTCGATTTTTTTTTGTTAAAAATATTATATTTTTATAGGTACCTAATAATATTAGATACATATTTTAATACTTTTCAGAATTCTTCAAAAAAACAGTACTATTTATGAAAATGACACTTAAATTGAAGGTAATGTTGTGTTCAAACAAGATTTAGCGCAGTACTAATTAAAGCACAACACAGATAGTCCGAAATGAATGTTTGAAATTGAAGTTTAATAAAAAAGCTTTCTTCATGAATTTAAGGCTCTGCAACCGGGCTCGAAAAGAAGAAGATGGAGAGATACGAAATTAGAAATGTTAGAGGAGCGCGCTAACATTTACAGCGACAAAATCGATGCTAAAATTGCGAAAATATTTAATAAAACACTTAAAGAAACACTGCGAATTTTTTCATACATATAACTTGTAAAATAATTAAAACAAACGTGTTTATAATAATTTTTGGAGCATACTTTGCGATTTTTTTCTATCGAGGAAATTTTATATAATTTGCGTTTTGGCGCGGGCAATGTCTATATATTATCTTCAAGAATAACATATATATTTTTAAGAGCTTTAAAACTTACCGTGCTTAAGGGAAATATGTGAGCAATCGGTAGAAATTCTGGTTTAAAATTCCGCTAAGCAGGTAATTAAAGATCGACTATACTATACATATTAGTAAATCTCTATTCTTAATGCCAATCTCATAGACCCAGCCCTGTGTGTGTTTAGAGCCCCTGTCGGAATAAACAGATAAATCTTCCCGGACGGTGAAGGGTAAAGGGGAGCTGGGAGAATTGACGCGGAAGAAAAAGACTTGGCCTTCTGGATTTCATCCAATTTTACACAATACTGAAACAATATCCAATGCCCGGGCAGAGCCGGGCCGAGTGAATAGGAACAGAACCTACTACCAGAGGAGCGATTATGTATCTTTTGTGGACAGTGGCGGATTTGCAGTCTCGGCCGCCCTAGGCCCCAGGCCATGAACTAAGTACAAGCCGCCCCTTTCTCAGTACCTATCATATAGAATACATAATGAATTTACGTTATTGCCAACTTTTATCGAAATCGATTTAGAAATTTAGTTAACTATAATAGCTTAATAATTTCTAAGTTTTCAGGGATAATTGCACATTTAAACAAAACATTAAAACGGTTTTAGGTTTTATTTATTTAACTAGATTAACTACAGGTTTATTCTCTTACAATATATAATAAGTGTTTCACAATGTGTTACAAAACTCGTCTGCACTTAAAGTGCAGCAAAATCGTTAATTAACTCTTCGCAATCCCATTTCCTTAAAAATCTGCTTCTATGTTAAGCAAAGCAAGATCGTTTAACCTTTGTTCCGTCATTATTGTGCGTAAATAAATTTTAACTTGTTGCAACTAAGAAAACGATCGTTCTGCAGAACAGTTACTGGCGGGAGTACACACAAACAAACGAAAAGCAATCTCCAGGTTTAGATAAATGGTGTGATGACCTTCAGTTCGTTACCATTTTACTGTTTCGATCCTCATTTTTCACCCTGCAATGAGCACGAAAATGGAGACATTCTTCTGAAAAATTGTCTTCTAAGTCAGTAGAATAAACCATTTGCAATGCTTTGTCTTTTTCTTCCACTTCAGATGTGCTTAGTTTCGCCAAGTTAGTAATTATTTTTAATTTTTATTTCTTGTTATCATCAGTAACTTTGTTGTCATGATTGGCCACCCCTAATATCTGGTCGCTCTAGGCCCGGGCCTACTTAGGCCTTAGGACAAATCCGCCACTGTTTGTGGATATGGAAAAGATTCCACACGGAATCGGCTATCATATTTGTGTCATTTTCTATGACTTTCAATTGCTTTTTCTATGGGTGATGGAAGCATCATAATGTGTTTTAGAGTGTTTCTTTGACCTCGATGATAAAATAAAAGTTAGTTTTTTTTTTTTTTTTACATTAGCTCTACACAGGAGGCACCGAGGAAAACAATTTCCCTAGGGGCTTATGTCATCTTTGAGGACGCTGTGTAGAGGGTTTTTAAAGGAAAGGAAGGAGAAGAAGATATGGGAAGGAAAAAGGTATGAGGGGTGGGTAGGATTCTGGGGGTCAGTGCGGCAAGGAGTGACGGACGTATGAATCTATTCCTCACACAATCAGTTTCCCCCGATCCAGCCCGCCACGCAGTGGTTGGGCAAACGTATCCGCCACCTAGACCTAGACAAACCTCATCCCATGAACCCGGGCACCCCTGCTAAGTCACCAATCGTAGCGAACCACTTGGGGTGACCTGTGGCAGAGGTGTTGGTTATTCAATAAATGGTTCCCGGGGCGGCGGCACCCGTATCCGCCTCCCAAATTTACATCGCAAAATTGATAAGATGGCGAATTCTGTGGGCTACTATGAGATAGTAGCTAATTACTACTATAATTCTGAGGCATTCATTTGTATTGTACGCATAAACTGCGTAATAATGGCAATTGGACCATAGATCTCGAAATCCTTTTTGGTACGAAAATTCAAATATTTGAAAAAGTGTCCTTTTGGGAGGAAAATTAAAATATTTGAATTATTCAAACTTTGTTACTGATACATGACCTAAATTCATCCTGTCTAACTGTGGTCTGCCACTTCATTGTGAATTATATTGTCTCTGGATGAACAATATAACCTGATCAGCCATAAAATATTTTCGTGTCCGTCATAAATATTGAATTTGTGCGTGGTGAATTAAGACTTGAACTGCAAATACATCTTGTTGTTTTATTACGGAACATAATTAAACAACAAGACCTAAGAAAAATATATTTCGGATTGCGCAACCCCATCTTAACGTTTGGTTGCATTGGTTGGGAAGCGTCGGGTAGAACAATTTTAGATCAGCTTGTGAAAGCCCAGAAATCCATAATTAGAGTAATTTTGCGTAAACCCTAAAGGTATTCTAACGATCAGCTCTACAAAAACTTTTATGTACTTGATATTCGTCAAAACTATATAAAAAGGATTATTATCCACGTACATAAAAATCTAGAAAATATTAAAAATTGATGATAAATATATCAAAAGAAGTCACACCAGAAAGGATCTTGTGGTCCCAGGGAGCAATACGGCAAAGTATCAAAAAACATGTACATATCTTGGACCAAAAATATATAATAAAATTCCCCTAGAATTAAATATTAAAGCTTGCAAAATGTCCCACGTCAGTTCAATAATAACAAAATGGTTGATTGGCTTAGGTAGGGTGGAATCTGAAAAACTATTAAATAATGTCACTTACAATTTTACATGGCCTATTAACGGCACATTTAGTAAAAATTTTGTACGTATATTATTTAAAGAAAAAATAAAAAAAAAAACATTTTTCTTTTCTTTTTTTGTTACAGAATAAATATTCTGACATTTTTATTAATGTATATTTAATTTAAAAAAAAATTAACATTTTGTTAAATTTTTATTTTTTTATTTTGCATTCTCACCAGCATTTGGTTCCTTAGAACGGGCAATCTGCCTAGCTAGGAACTAATATCGACCCACAAGACATAATAACACTTGTACACATTTTATGGTTATTTTTAAATGTTATTATTATGTTATTTTTGCCATACAAATGTATCAAATGTAATGTTATAAATAAATAAATCTAAACGGCCGCCTGGGTTGAACAGAAGCTACTTACAAGGTTTGTGTCTTTTAATCAGCAAATTAGATTTTCTTAATAGCCATTTCGTTGATATTGCCCGCGAGTAGATTCAACGATCAAAATAATTTTTAGGGATATTACGCTCCATGAGAGTTTTGGCGTTATTTATACACCCCATGCTCACACGATCATGCGATTTTAACTAGTTTGAAACACTTTAAACGTACATTAAATGAATAAATAATCATGTACCAAAACTTACAGTAATTCGTGTTTTTAACACCCTAAACTAAAATATGCATCAGCTAACATTTGACATTGGTTCAAGTCATCCATAGAAAAAGCAATTGAAAGTCATAGAAAATCACGCAAATTTGACAGCCGATTCCGTATGGAATCTTTTCCGTATCCACAAAAGATACAGAATCGCTCCTCAGGACTGGTATCGGGTGCAAATTACTCCTGGGAAGTTAACTGGAAAATCAGACGTGCTTAAGCCTGATCACATTAGGGTTAAGAGCAACGATTTTGTTTGCTGGTTTATTATGCTAACAAATGAAGATTATTCGATAATTTTTATTTTTACACAAGCATAACTTTTCTTACCAGTCGGTAGGTGTAATGTTCTTTAATTTAGTGGCTCACTAGCCCACAATAATAAGGATTTCCACGTAAGTTCGATGTCTTCAGTTTATTGGTAAATATAATGGATTCAAGTAGTATTGTATTTATGTCAATAGCAGCGACTGTTTACTAAGGCTTCTAGAATGGATCTGAGAGCGGCGGGGCCCGTCAGCTGTTCTCTTGTACTGAGAGCCCGCTCGTCAATCTTCGCAAACCCGAACGTTTCCGAGCGGCGTGTTATCCGAACACACCTACATTTACATACACTACAGTAGGTGACACAGACAATAGAGTAGGTGCTGAAATCTCCTCGACTCTGTGCAGAAACAGGCGGTCCGTTTGATAGATTTTACTATCTTAATAAACGTTTTTTTTAACATTAACTCCACATAGGAGACCCTCAGGAAAATCATTTCCCTCAGGGCCTCTTTTGAGGAGAGGAAGGAATGAACATTGGTCTTGAAGAGACATGTTGTACGGAGGAGGAAACACAGAGGCCGAGGGAACACAAGAACACAAGAACGAGTCGAAGAGCGACCCGTTCTCATGTGGTGACAAATGTCAACCGTGTACATATGTTGGGCACGCGTTTGGCGTGTTTCCCGACTATCCACCGGGGCCGAAGGGATCAATGACGCTAGTTTATCTTCCATAGTAATACCCAAAGATATTCAAATACAGAAGAGATATGCTATGGTATCCGCGCAACTGTCGCTGGACTATGCGCTAATTAGCGTAGTTTTCATACAAAGAGAATTTGTTCATTTCGTTGATTTTTTAAAAATGTGCATTAATATATGTTAACAATATATTTTGAATAAGGAAAGAATTCGATCATTTAGTTTAACGTTCGTTTGGTTTATTCGTTAATTATTTGTTCTTTTAGTTTATTTGTTAATTGGTAAACAATATCGGCGACACCCGGAAGCGCAGACCCACATAGTAAAAACAGCAGATAGCACATCTACTTATATTTCAATATCTTTGGTAATACCGGTTGAACAAGGATAGCATTCCCACCCGACGCCTGTGCTCTAAAGATTGCAATCCGTCTGTTAAAATGGAAGAATATGAGGGAGCGGGAGACAGAGATGAAAGTCGGCAAGTCGATGTAGCGAGTCAGTCGTTTATTGGGCTACGTAGCAGATGGTCGGTGAGCGGTAACTTGTAATGCGGAGTGCTGTGATGAGATTCTGCAGGCGCACGGAGTGATGGAGATGGTGTGGTGAAGGTCAGCGCGTTGCTCGACACCATGGCGGTGGAGATGACCTATCTTCCAGGCCGTTGCTCGACGCTTTAAATCGCGGAGATGAACGGTGAGTGGCTCGGTGTGCTGAGCCACCAGCAGGTAGTCCTGGTGAGGCGGAGCGTGTTTCCATGGCAGCGAAGCACGGTGGGACTTCGGGGTGCCATGAAGTGGTGAGCTGATCCCTGGACTGAAGGTGCGTCAAACCTTATAAGTCGCGGGATGTAGCTGATCTCAGGAGCTGAAGACACGATGGGCCTTGTAGCTGAGACGTGGTGATGGACCTCGGGAAGCTGCCCTGGATGTGTGCCATGCAGAAGCACTTGTGCGATCTGTTACTTGTTGAGATATGACCGACGATTAATGTGAGACTGACTGTAGCGGGCGACCGATCGGCTGCTTATATAGCCGCGGTAGAGTAACTACCTCGCGGTAGGTGATACGAGCCACTTCGGCAATTGACGAGAATATTCGGCGCCGTACAGATATTGTACGGTGCTGTCTCGAGACCTTTCTAGGCGGGGCGATATTATTATCGTCGGGCTGGCACGGGAGGCGAGAAAGTACATCGCGGCCAGTATAGGTACGAAGGTACCTAGGCAAGTAGGTTTGCCGATGCGCGCGGATATTAGGAGATGTTTCTCGATTCCTCTTTTGGTGGCGAAGTTTATAATGATGTGTCGCCACAAATATATGAAGCGGACCGCCCGTTTTTGCACAGTGTCGAGGGTATTTTTCAGGTATTTTGGAGTTCCAGACCAGAGGTGGCTGCCAAATTCAACCGTGGGGCGCACTTTTGATTTATATAGGGTTAGCAGTTGTGTACTATTAAAGTATCTGCGGGCCCTGTACAGTACGCCCAGTTTTTGAGAGGCTAACTTTACTCTGGCTTCGATGGAGCCCCCATATCTGAGCTGGTCACTTAGAGTTACACCAAGCATATCAAAGCAATCTTTATATTTCAATGGAAGATGTCGCGAGGAACTGGCGTCATTGGTTTCGGCACCGGAACACAGTCGGGAAACACGAAACCGAATTTCTACAGTTTTATAACATACTAGCTGATCCGGCGAACTTCGTACCGCCTCAGAATCAAAAACTGTTGTCAACTGTTACTTATTAGCTGAATTGATCTAAATTGTTTCTCCCCGCGTATACCATACCTTGATCTAAATTGTTTCTCCCTGCGTATCCTTTCCCCTCTCGCGTTCCCTCTCCCTCTCCCCACTCCACTTCTCCCCTTCCCCCGTCCCGCTAACCCCCCTTCCTGAGTTCCTTTCCCCCTCCCCCCTCCCCCCTCCTTCTACGGGTCGCTTCTACGATTCTTTTGTGAGTTCAAAAGCTCAGCTGTGAAACGATTTTCCGGCCTGTGTGTTTCCTCCCTCCTACAATGTAGGTCTCTTTAAGAGCGTTTAACCAGCCAGCGGACGAAAATCCACATTTCGTCGAAAGTTGTTCTTACGATCGTGCAGGGCGGTTACAATGAGAAAGATTAATTATTCTCCGTACCAGCTTTTTTAAATTATAAC
Organism: Limnephilus marmoratus; assembly: GCA_917880885.1. Lineage (NCBI taxonomy): Eukaryota > Metazoa > Arthropoda > Insecta > Trichoptera > Limnephilidae > Limnephilus > Limnephilus marmoratus. The sequence continues at coordinate 3,729,158 of OU862911.1, forward strand.
TCAATATCGAATTTATTTCAATTAAAATTAGCTTAAATTTATACCTTCATCCAAAAATGCTGAAAGGCGTGATGATAAAACTATTAAAATATTTATCATTTTTCAATAATGTCTAAATTTAATAAGAATGTTAAAAATATCTCAAATATATTAGTTTGTAAGTGCGCAAATAAATACACAAATGGACCAATTTCGTCAAGAAACACATGTACGTACATATTTTTTAATGATTTTATTGAAACTAAAATTAAAATTCTAAAACATACGTTTGCTAGATAATGTATTGATTTATTTTACTGCATGATTTTATTATTTGAAATGAGTGTGGTATAATACAAAAACTTTATTGAAAATTGAACAAATCTGCCAACGACCTATGGAATAACCTTATTATACTAAAAATTTTCTCAAAATTTATTACATACGAATGCTAGATAAAGGAACAATCTTTCGAAATCTATTTATAATTTTTTGTGGAAAAGAGTCAATACGTCTAAAAACTTTTTTGAAAATGACGTATTTCCGGTTTTCTCTGGTAATGCCCTCTTAAGGCCCAGGTTCACTTCCTCCTTTCCACAAAAAGACCGTCCACACAGCATCCCCGAGGATGTTTAGACAGAGTTAGCAGTTCGACGGCCCTCGACGGCACTTGACGGCCGGCGTGGTCTAGCGGTAAGGCTGTTGACTCACAATCCGAAGGTCGCGGGATCGAATCCCGGCGTGGGCAAATAAATTTTATTTGATTAATTCGCGTGTTTTCACAATTAACTCATTTAAAATAATATATAGTAATAGTATATTTGCGGCACGTTCCAAAGTGGAAGATACTCTCAGTATCGCCCTGGTGGAAGACCACCATTCAGAATTGAAACGTTGCTTGAAATGGCTTTAGCCGTGTTTGGTGACCAGATCTGAATAGCCAGGTACGTCCCCACCTTTCTCTTCCCCATATCCTTCCCCTCCCCACTACCTTCAGCCTCACAACATACCCCAATTGGGGATGCCTTAGTCTCAATGGCTCCAGACGGCAGCAGTTGGGACTCTTGTGCTGTATTCATTTAAAAAAGTTACTAAATTTCTTCTGGATACCCTAATTACTATCCTGATATGATAGTTTAACCTATTTATTTATGTATTTATTGAAAAATAAGAAGAAATACATGAAAAACATATGCTGCATATCTCACTAGGGCATTCCTGTATCGAGATATGCAGTTTTACAAAGTAATTTAAACAAAAAAACATACATATGAACCTAATGAAAATATAATTATAAACCTACAAAAAAAGCACTGAGAACCATTATTCAGTCATGGATTATTAATAATTTAATTATAGCTGGGCAGTATATTATATATTATTATATATTATTTAATTATAGCTAGCAGCTAAATAATATCAGGTAAATAATAATAAACAATTATGTATATTAAAAATATTAATAATTAAGTAATAATTTTATATAGTTTATGTAATAAATATAATATATTAAGTAAATAATTATAAATAAATTAAGTAGATAATATCTAATATAATTATGAGTAAACAATAATAAACAATTTGTTAATAATAAGTAAATAAACATAAGTAAATTTAGTACATAATAATTATGAGTAAATACTAATAAACATTTATAAAGTACGGTAAGTAAATTATGATACGAAAGAAGTAGATAATAATAAGTAAATACTATAACAATAAGCAAATTAAAAAGTACATCTAATATATAAAATTCTCGTGTCACGGTGTTTGTTACCATACTCCTCCGAAACGGCTGGACCAATTTTGATGAAATTTTGTGTGCTTATCTGGTAGGTCTGAGAATCGACCAACATCTATTTTTTATACCCCTAAAAGTAAGGGGTGTTCCACTCCGAAGAAAATTATTTTCCCCATACATTTTGTAAGGAACGAATTCTCCTATTTTGAAAGAACTGCAGCAATATTGTAAGGGGTGTAATATTGAACTGTGAACCGGGGGAGGAGGGAGGGGGGAAAGGAACTCAGGAAGGGGGGTTAGAGGGACGGGGGAAGGGGAGAAGTGGAGTGGGGAGAGGGAGAGGGAACGCGAGAGGGGAAAGGATACGCAGGGAGAAACAATTTAGATCAATTCAGCTAATAAGTTGACAACAGTTTTTGATTCTGAGGCGGTACGAAGTTCGCCGGATCAGCTAGTAATAATATATAAGTTAAGTTATTAAATATGGATTGTATGAAATATAGCTGAATTCCAGAATGATTTATGATACAAGCGACAACATGGGTAATCCAAAACCATTACTCTCAGTAATTATACATATTTTGACCATTTTCTTGAATAAATGTAATGTACCAATAGTTTTTATTTTTTCATTGAGCATATTATAAAGCAACGGAGCTTTATATGAAAAACTTCTTTGTCCAAAGGATGTTTTGGTATGTACCGGCTGATACATTAAAGAAGAGCCCAATCTAGTGATGCGCACTTGTTGAGATCTTTTCGCAGTGATAATGTTGTTGATGTCAGTGTTAATGTCCTAATTATATATTTCATTCAAACAGTACAAAGCGTTTATATTTAAAAAATCATTCTTGGAAGTGAAACCATCAGAAAATTTAAGTAGACAAGTGTGGGGAGGCTACGAAGCACCGCACAAAGAGGAGACCGGCTATTCTATCTCATTCTCTCGCAGGCTAAATTCTATAGATGTAAGTGTTTGTCTTTTTTTAGTGTCGCCTTTTCGTTCCATCGATTTTCAAAATACAAATCACAACGGTGTTAATGTAGTTTTAACTTTAAAAATTCTAAAAAATGTATCATAAATCCACGGAAAATATAGTTAACTTCAATATTGGCGTAAAGTTACAGATTTCCGATACAATCAAAAATAATGCAGGGCTGCATGTACCTGTACCTATTGCGGTGACAAGTTCCCTCCAAGTGTAGACAGATGGCGTTACGTTATCTAAGTGGCAGGGCCGGGCTCAGTGATTATAGACAGTAGATGGCCCGGACAAGTTTTAATTGAGTGTAATTAGGCGAGGGGCGCTAAGTGCAGTCCCTTGTTCCCGGTGAGGACCAGAGATGGCGCCGCCGTACGGCAGTTTATCCCACCAACCAGCGACTAACTACCAGTGCAGTGTTGCTAGGTAAGGAAATTAAGGCGAAGCTTTGCTAAATCACCATTTTAGGGTTACATTATAAATACAAAAAATATGTTTTCTATAAATTGTAGCTTTTACTAGCCTTTCAAATTTCCCACCACAGTATTCCCACCTAATGCCTTCCATATATATTTGAATGAAAACCAATGTCGTGATTGATTTTATTTTTTGGTTCTATGAAATAAAGCACACGTTTTGTCTCCCTTACCTCTCATTTATTGTTTGAACCATTTATAGGATATTAACAATTACCACATTAATATAATTGTCATACATCCCAATCATAATGCATAGATATTAACACTTGTTGCAGGGTATTTATAAGAAAATAGTCTTTCAGCGTTGGTCAGGATGAATTCTTCCACCTTTTGTTGGTTGGTACATCCATTGAACCGGGATGAACAGTGAGCGAGGTTCTTCATCCTCGCGCTCTGAAATAACCTGCGGAGTTGGTCCTGGGAAATCGCCATTTTCGATTTGGCCACTATCCGCGCACTTTTCCGTGTAGGTTCCGTTTTATCACTTTGTCTTTCACTTTAAAAAAGCTATTACGTTGGGCGTCACTTGTGGCAGGGTTTAACTTGGGCAATGACCACTAGGATTCTGTTGCTTAGATTAACCAGGAGACTGAATACTCTGGCTCCAAATAGGCATGCATGGTGTTATATACCCTTTGGGGCGGGGTAGTGCCGGCCGATGACGGAGGGGTGGGGGTAGCTCGGCCAATGGGTCTTGATTCTTGCCCGGGTCGTAGTCGAAAGTCGCCGAGCGAGACGGCGCTATGAGTGTGAGGGAGAAAGTATTCGGATTCGTGCGTCGGACCAAATACCGCGCGCTACACACTCCAAATAAAAATGTTAAAAAAAGTCGATTTTTTGGATCGGCTGAACCAGACTCCCCCCTTAAATGCAACTGTCATCTGTATATCATATTTATCTGTAGAAAGCCTTTAATTTTTTCATTCACCTTTCATAATCACTTCACGTTACGCCTACGACAGCATAATGCAACAAAAATACAAACAGTTCCATTAATGACCCACTCTTGTTCGGATTTCCGCATGTCTGACAGGAAGCGGGAAGTAAATATCTAGGTGGCGTCTAACCGTATCTTCTTCAACAATGCACGCTGCACACAGATCATAATTCAACCTAGAATTTTTCCAATCACAGAAGTGTAAATTAAAAAAAAAGAATTCAAAAGTTCAGACAGATCACGGGAAGGGCACCCTGGCCCCACGTACGCAGCGTGCGCATTACTACGTTCCCATGCACTCGTGCACATTTGTCCTACACACGCAATGAAAATATGATTTGTAGTATCCATTTAATTTATTTTATTAGGAACATTTAAAGATTATTTATATTACATTCATAATAAAACGGAATATAATAATAAGTTTTTAACCCAACACACATGTTCATAGTTCACAATGGGCGTTTGTGTGGTAAAACTACGTACGATCGTGTGAAAAATGTGGAGATTCGCAAATAATGCAAGGCTGATGTAATAGTAATAGTAAAATTAAGAAAGAGATGCCTAGATGATTTGGACATCTAGAGATCAGGAAGAAAGGCGGAGGAATATTAATAGTAATAATAATATATTTTGAAATTGGCAACATTGTAACTAAAAAAAGTACATGTCCAGTGTAGTTTACAAATGGATTATGTCAGTACAAAACAAATTACAAACAGAAAGTAATATGACCCAAAAGAAATGAAAATTTCTTTATAACATTTTTATTTTTCAATATTTTTACACCAAAATTTGGTCGCCTTTAAAGGGTTCAACATTAGAGGGTATGCACGTGTCCAATCTTTTTTCACTGTTCAAAACAATTATGAAATCCACTGATTGGAATGTCCTTTATGACCTCCAGCGATTTTGGTTTCACTTCTTCAATGGTATGAAAACATTTCCCTTTCAAGTCCCTTTTCATGCTAGGGAGCAGAAAGAAGTCACAGAGAGACAGGGCGGGTGAACAATTAGGGTCATTCCATGCTTGCTTAAATACTGCTTCACCGACACCGCGGCATGCGTTGTCTTGGTAGAAGAACCAGTTCCTCGTGCGCATAGGATTCGACCCTTTTCGATGATTTTTCATGCTCTCTCACAACCCTCAGTACCTCCAAGTGTAACTGTTTGGCCTGAGGAACAATATCTGTGTGCACAATATCGCTGAAAAAAAAAATGAGCATCGTCTTGATGTTCGATTTCACCTGATTTTTTTTCTGAAGAGGAGAGAGAACATTCTTCCATTGATTTGACTGTTGCTTGGTTTCGGGATTACGTACATCATACATGACTCATCACTCATCACCAATGGAAAAAAAGTGGGTCCTCTTCAAGCTGATTTTTTTAAAAATTCGTGGCAGGCTTGAAGGCGAAGGCTCTCTTTGATCCTCAGAGAGGAGATTTTCGCATTTTCGCCAAAAGAAGAAATCTTGATTTTCTTCAAATTAAACTTTGGACGAACGCGTGGACCCACAACGACGCGGTTTCGCACACTGGCCAGAAAGAGTGTCCGTACAACAGCCGACCACACAAAACCCGTTCCCCCTCTACTTCTCCCCTCTACCGCCAGATTCTCTATACTTTTGGGTCCCCCTACGTACATATAAACAGTAGGTTAAAGGTAGATTAAAAAATACAAAATTTATAGTTATATAATGGCAGAAGAAGTCGGGAATGCCAGACGAACATGGCACAATAAAGTAAAGCAAATACTTGAGACGGGTCATGTCTAGAGACAAAATAACACAAGGGTATGTGTTGATGCAACTATGTATATCTACCTTCCTTCATCCAACCTACTTTCCCATAGCTATCCTACCTGACAATATGTACCAATTTTACCTGCGTGACGATTACCATCTACCTGTGATATTGTGGAATAATAATTCCAAAGGAGCTGTCGGTCTGTTGGAGTAACTAACTCCACTTCTCGACTAAAAAAATATCTGCAACATGCAATGTGCTCAGCTAAGTGGTTCATCGGTGACATAATAATTAGCACGTAATAACAATCACATAATAACAAAACAAGAACGTGCTTCAGGAAGTTAAAGTGAGTCAGATTCCCTTCCAGTGTCCACTGTTCACATATTCACATAATTGTGTCACATTTAAAAAAAAAACATAATTATTGATCACACTCCAACTAATTCGCAATCTATCTGCAACTACAGTATGTGTGAGCTAATGTATGAATGTGATGCAAGGAGTATGTATATAAGACGGCCGATGGGCCTCCGTGGTCTCGGGGTAAGGCTCCCAATCCGAAGGTCGCAGGATGGAATCCCGGCGTAAGCAAATAAATTGTTTTATTTGTTTTATGTCACTATTAATTCATTTAAAAACAATGTATAGTGTATTTAAGGCACGTTCCAGGGTGGAAGATACTCTTAGTATCTCCCGTGTAAGACCATCTTTCAGAATTGAAACGTTGCTTGAAATGCCTTTAGCCTTGTTTGGTGACCAGATCTGAATAGCAAATTACTTTACCACCTTAATCTTCCCAATCTCCTTCCGCTCCCACTTCAGCCTTCAGCCTCACAACATACCCCAAGACTGGCTCCAGACGGGAGAAGCTGGGACTCTTGTGAGGTAGTCCATCCTCTGTGCCTACCCCTGCGGGGAAACTCGTGATTGTTAGTAAGTTAGGCACATAACTTAGCAGGGGTGCCAGGGTTCATTTGGGTGAGGTTTGGCCGAGTCTTGGGGCGGCGGATGTGTCTGCCCACCAATTGCTTGGCAGGCCGAATCGGGAGAGACTGGTTGAGTGTGACCTTTCAAGCATAACCCTTTTGAAACATCGTCTTGAACCGCAGTGAGAGGGATGGATTCATACGCCATCACTACTAGACCCACTGCCCCTTATAACTTATCCTTCCCAGAACTTCCTCTCCTTCCGTCTCTTTAAAAGACCCTTTAAACAACATTCCCAAAGATGAAATAGGCCCTAGGGACTCCTGTGTGGTGCTATTGTTAAAAAATAAATGACACTTCGAACGCCAAGTTTTCACTTGTCTTGCAATGTTCTGTGTTTCTAGTTCGAGTATCTAGTGTGGTTGTGTTCTGTGGATATGACAGATGCATGAGTTAGGAATGCAATATTAATGCAGTCCAGAGTGCATCCGGAAGTGCATTTACTTAATGGATCCGGCGATGCAGTGTTTACAGTTTACAGTCGCTAACGTTAAGTGGAATTGGAAAGGAGAACAGAACTATACATTATACAAGTGTTCTGTTTTATACGAGATCTATTTCACAAATAATGAGCACAAATGTCAAAAAAAAAAATTCACTCCTGAACGATAAACTGTACCTTCGTGGAAATATTCTCTAAACATAATCAGCGTTTTTTACAAAAAAGTGCTTCACGACAGTTAAATAATGTTTTTTTTTTTAAATTTTGTGTAAAGACTGTACATATTCTTTTTCAGTTGATAAAAAATTTAATAAAAGAATGTGATTATTATTTTGGCAACATTGAATTTCGGTGTGTGTTTTTTTTCACGCGCGGCAAATTTACGATTCATATTATATTTTTGTATATAGTTTTTATTCTAATGACCAATTCACTATTATATTAATATAATTCAACATAATTACTATTATTTATGTTATTTTTCGTAAATTTTACTTGTGTCTTGCTTTTAATTGAATATTTTAAAAATATAGGTTATTTCTGATACAATATTTTTTAATTGAGTTTTGCCGCGTGAGTTCAATAGAACTGCCATAAAAGTAATGTTATAATAACACGCTTTTTGCATGTATAAATGAATACAAATTCAGGAAATCAACGTTTAAATTGTGGAAAACTCGTTCCAAAATGACTGAATTTTATCGGATACTCTCATGGAATAGTTGTTATAATTTTTTTATAAGCGAGATTAAAAGAAAAGTAACAGTTTTGTTGCAAAATACCTTAAATAAACGGACTGTATTTTTGATTGTGAATTTATGAAATTTTTCCATGTTTTAAAATGTTTAAGGATAGCTTTTTTATCTAATTTTTTCGTGTTTGAAGCTCAAAATATTGCAATTCTTAAACAGTAAAGTGTATTTCAATTACACAAATCTAAAAGGTTTTTTTTTTGCTTTTACGACATCTTTAAAAATAAGAAATATGTAGGACATATAAAATACCTTGTAAAATTCGTTGAGAAATTATTCATAAAACTAGTTCATATTTTTATTTTTTTTATTTTTTTATTTTTTTTTATTTAATAAAATAGTATCAATTACATGTTTACATACATTAAATAAAGTTTTCTATTAAAATACATTTAATAAATACGCTTTACACCCTTTTTAAGAGCAGAGCTCGAGTTAAAAAGGCGGATAAACGCAACAATTTAGCAAACGAAAAATAATATTTTTTTTTAAATATATAAAACAAAAAATAGATAATTAACAGAAAATAAGAAAAAATCATATTTGTACATATATATACATATTTTTTTATATATATGTACAAAACAAATAATAGATAAGAAAAACAACAGATTGAAGCGGAAGAGATAAAAAATAATGAGAGAAAAAGGATAACTAATGTTATATTTGAGTTGTTATGTTGATAAGTTATATAAAAAGAGTTTTTATTGATTTTTTGAATTTTGTGTAATTTGTTTCCAATCTTAATTTCAAGGGTAATTCGTTAAACCATTTAACTCCAATATATTTGTAGAATTGTTGGGCTGTGGTGGTGTAACAGCGCGGTAAAGTCAGAGAACCAAGGATATTTGTTCTATTGCTGTTCGAAAAAAGAGTGTTAACATTATTGAGACAATCTTTGTGTATTTGTAAAAGCGTAATTTTTTTATAAATATTATGAAGTGAAAGGACTTTGAATTCCTGAAATAATTTGATGGTAGGGTAATCGTATGGCTTTTATAGAATTATTTTTATTAATATTCTTTGGATAATTTATAAAGGCAAAAGAGAAGTTTTGAAAGCACCACCCCAGCCAACAATTCCATATTGTAATACTGATTGAATTAGGGAAAAATATGACAGATTACTTACCCTCTTTGGCTGGGGAAGCAATGTATATATCTTTAAATGAACTATTTTTTGTCAGTTTTTAATTAGTAAGGTTTTCACGTATATATGGTCATTTATCAATTGAATACAATATTCACGACGGCTTTAGTAAGTCCTAATAAATGTACAGAAAATAACAAACTAGTAAAATTGTTTCCTGCGGCTGAAACTCGTGTCATGGAATTTATTTATTTATTTATTTATTTATTGAAAAAAAATAAGAAGTACATGAGAAACATAAGCTGCATATCTCACTAGGGCATTCCTGTATCGAGATATGCAGTTTTACTTCGCAGAACTTTTTCGTCTACAATTTATAGATCAACAAAACTTTTTCTGTCTCACAACGTCATTTCCATTATGAGCTTTCGAGATGTGAATCATTATGTAACATGTTCTTTATTTCTGAAAAAAACTGGGCTGGGCCCCAAAATATATATATATAAACTAAACCTGTATGATATTTCTATTTTTGAAACTGACAATTCATGGTAGAATTCCAAAAATATATATTATAATTATAAAACAAATGCAAAACTTTTTTCCACCTTAATTTTGTTGATCATAACAATTTAAGGTCAGAAAATTAAGTGCATTATACTTTTATCATGCAACATTACAAATTTATAAAGATAATATTAAAAATCAAGTTGCACCCTTTAAAAATAACAGAAGTCTTAGACAAACATCAATACTTCCCACTCCAAAATGTTAAAAAAAAATTGGACAATTGAGTCATAAATATCTCGGAGCAAAATTTTTTAATTCATTACCAGAAAAAATTAGAAACATGAATACCAATATAAAAAATTTTAAAACTCTCCTCAAAAATTATACTGAAAACTTAAACTGAATGATATAAAAAAAAGCAATACAATAACACCCCCCCATACACACAAGCCTTGCTTAATTATGGGGGTACATCAAATATTCTACTATGTAATTAATTACTGTATAAAAATTATTTGTAATTTATGTACCTTCTATTACTAATAAAAAAATAAAAAATAAAAAAATAAAAAAATAACCGGTTTCAATAAAAATAAATTAAAATAATTCCATTTCAACATATATATATAATGACGATTAACAACAATTAGGCCATTAATAATTCATATTACTTGAAAGGTTTTCCCTGAACATTGAGGTGAGCTACAAACCCCAGGTAATTAGCCTACTGGGATAGCCAAAATAATTAGAAATTCAACATTTCATAACGACTTAGTAACTTATGTAATTAATATAATTGATTAAAATCCCCGTAGATCACCTCTCTTCCCCCTCTTCATATGTTATGTAATAAACCGTAGGCTAAGAATAATTTTTACCTGTCTGAAGATGACTTTAACGTGCAGAAACCGGTTACGGCAGTGGCGTAGCGTAGGTTTCGGCCGCCCGGGGCGGAGGAAAATTTTGCGACCCCCCCCCCCTCCCCAACTTCCGCAGATTTTCAACTGCGCTGACCGGGGAGGGGGGTGGGTAGATATCCTATTTTTGTATGCCGATTTTTATAATCCCATGTGCCGAGTACTCTTCCAATAAAATCATGCTTATAAATTCTACTATAAATTTATACATAACTGCTCTCAGAAATCGAGAATGGTATGCCTTTATTAGAATTTTAGAATTTGCAACTTCATCACGCATACGTATGGAATGCAACTCAAATGCAAAGCTTCACTAGGTACACAATGAATCGGCAACTTATTGTTATTTTGATAATACAAAACTGGTTTAAATTAAACTACATATGCGGTGTATCAAAACAACACTCCAAAAAAATGGCTTTTATTTGATTCTAGCGGTACCTATATTCTGAACACAAAACTGGTTTTAATTAAATCTGTACGCGGTGAATTGAAACTACTTCAGAACATGAAAAGGGTTTTTCTTTGATTCTGCTGGTTTTAATTAAATCTGTATGTGGTGAATTAAAACGGCGGCGGGGGGGGGGGGGGGGGGGGGGTTGTATTCGGAAATCCTATTTTTTTATTTCGACCTATTTATATACCAGCCGGATTTTTTAATAATCACATTTGATGAGTATTCTTTCAATGAAAATCATGTTCATAATTTCCACTCCAAAGTTGATTGATTGATACTGCGTTAGAGTCCCCAAATAATAGTGACACACGCAACAATCAATTTCCCGGAATTTTACAGCATTATGTAATTCAAATGTAAAACTTCGGTCGATGCACGATGAATCTACAACTCGTTATTTAATTTATCGTAGAATTCTGAACACACAATCAGTTTGTATGCGGTGAATTAAAACTACACTCAGTACATGAAAATGGTTTTTCTTTGATTCTGGCGTTAAATAAATAGTCTGCAACTAGATTTTTTTAACTGCACATCGAATCACAGAATGTTTTACTTCGAAATATGCCAGCAGATGAAAGCAACTAGAATTTTACATTCTGTACTGGATTAAAGTAAATCTGTTCCTGAAGAATTAAAACTACCAGAACATGAAAGTGTTTTTTCTTTGATTCTGGCAGCACATACATAGTCTGCAAATAGAATAATATAACTGAACCTCAAAAAAGAGGATGTTTTCCTTTGAAATGTGTAAACAGATGAATCCACAACTGGAAATTTACATTCTAAACACAAAATTGATTTGAATTAAGTCTGTATTCGGCGAATTAAAAGTACACTCAGAACATGATAATGGTTTTTCTTTGATTCTGGCAGCACATAAATAGTCTGCAACTAGAATTTTATAACTGCACTTCGAATAAAATAAAGGTCTCTTTCGAAATGTATCCGCAGATGAATACACAACAGAAATTCGTTCGTTAATACATTCCGAACACATTTCTGGTTTAAATTTAGAGAGAATCTGTTAGCGAGTTATCAGCTTTACTGAAAACTGTACGCATGTTACTCTCATAATATGCGTACAGTTTTCCTACGAATTGCGAAATCTGCAGCTTAAAAAAATATGATTATTGATATTTTTTTAAAATTAATAAAATAAAGAGTTGGATTCGTAAACGAAAGTATCGTTGAACATTTTTGAATAATGATTTGAAATGATTTAAAATTTTCCAAGATAATTTTAGTATTTATTGTGAAAATTTGCCGCCCCCCTCAAAAGTGCCGCCCGGGGCGGGCCGCCCCCCCCCCCTCCCCCCCACGCTACGCCACTGGGTTACGGTCAATAAAATTAAAGTGGAATAAAGTTTTATATTTGTTTTATTATAATATATTATAATGGAATTCCACCACGAATTGTCAGCTTCAAAAATAGAAATATTAAATATCATAATATACTAGCTGGTACTCGGAATGCGTTGCAATGCCATTCAAGAAATAGTTTCTCCCTGCAAGTCCATTCCTGCCTTCCCTCCCTGCCGCTAAAACATATGAAATACACACTTTTCCAACCACTCCAGCACCACTTTTAGTACTTTTTTATACAAATTTCATAACGCCATAGCTTACCATTATATATAGAAACACTTTTCTGCTAAAATGCAATGTTCTGTAAAAATTTTGAACCAATTATCAATCAATTTTGATAGGATACCGTAATCACCTTCTGGATGGGGACACCATATTCACGTAGTGGTATAAAATATACTTTACGACTAATTCTCATACCTACCAAATATACATAAAAAAATCATAAAAATCGGTCCAGCTGTTTCGGAGGAGTGCGAGCACAAATACCGTGACACGAGATTTTTATCTATAAGATTAAACCTACTTGATTCTTTGCAAAGGAGGGCGATTCGTCTGATTGACAATCCATTGTCAACACACAAATTGACATCTCTACTACACAGACGCAGTGAAGGCATGCTGAGTTTGTTCTACATGTAGTTCAATGAAGCCTGCTTAAAGGAACTAGCAACAATGATTCCCTGTGCACGTACGCGAAACTCGACGAACTCGATATTCACATTCGATGATGGCTTCATGAGAACGGGTCGTTTCTTCGAGTCGTTTTTGTTTAAATCGGCTCGCACGTGATACAAGCTGCCGACATCTGTTTTTTCTCTTTCATATAATCTGGGCCTTTTCAAAACCCGCATTAATAAATCCATTCGTACATCCCCTACCTTAATCTGCTTCACAACGCTGCCCAACTGCGTAGCGACGTTCCCTTGTCTGTCTGTGCAGACAGGAGCGCACTTGTGAAGTGTAACATTAAAATAAAAAGCGTCATAAATATGCTAATTGTATAAATCATTTGTGGGAACCATAAACCCTTTTCGCCTGAACAACGAGTACGAAAGTGCTTATGAAAACACTGTATTCTCAGCACATGCCGTACATTTACAAATCCCCGCATTTAAAAAGCCCCCGGCCGTAAGTGCCTTAGCACTAGAACTTGTGAAAGTCGCTGCAAACTTGGCAATTTATTTGATGTGACACCAGCTTCCCGCCACTTCCTGCTTCCTCTCCCTGTCCCCCCACCACTCCTTACATCCTCCCACAACCCCACAGCCTCCCAAATCTATCTTATCTGCCACTGGGCTTTTTATTCAAAGAGGATAACATTGTAGAGTAACATATAGCTTACACAGGGGCGGGTGAGGAGATTATCTAAGTTGGATCTATGTGTGATCTTCTCATGTTCTTACTTTTCCGCAAGAATGGAGTCTTTTAAAGTTTATTTAATTTTATAAACATAGACATTGTAAAAGATACGCAGGCAAAATTTATTCAAAACCTAGACGACCTCATAAAATATCCCTCATCTTCATCTTCATTCGTTAATATGTTTTAGTTCGTCACAAATTACCTTACTATTGCAACAATACAGGAACAAATGCTGAATTATGTTCCATATTAAATCGCCTGAAAATACTTGGTAATTAATATGTTGTTGATGATGTGATAAATATTGAAAGAATATCAACATACAGACATTATTTAATTAAAGCTGTATGTCAGCGCTTCTCAGTTGGATTATAATCAAATATTTTTTGTTATTTTTTTTTATTTAGTAACTATATATATATATAATATTTTTTACATTTTTATAAGAAACAATGTTAGTTAGATGTATATGAAATAGAAAATATATTCGTGGTCCTCCTCACTAGGAGATCCTGTGCTGAGGGGGACTATGCTTTGGATAAGTTTTTCAGCGACTTCTATGGTTTAACTTCATTGTTTGGATAAGGTTTTCCAGAAACTTCTATGACAATGTTTTAAGTATACTAGTAAGTTCATTTTCCGGTAGTTTCTTCAGCCAACATTTAATGTCCTTAATGTAGCTATTTTTTGTTTTAATTTGTTTGGTACTAAGAGGGAGTTTAATATTTATACTTGGAATGTTTATATTCTTCATCAAAATTGACTTACGTAATTTTTAAATTTATTTTTATTAGGTACTTTACAGTTTGTCAAATAATGGTAAAAAATATAGGAGGGTGCCACTGTTGTTCAAAATATTTTTTCATTGAAATATTTCCCACAATAACCCACAAAGGACAAAAAATTCAAAACTGTGTGATCGGCGAGGAAAGTTACGGCGATGGTGTTCTGGATGTGACCGTGTTTTTTTACAAGACTGTAATACATGACCTTATTAAAAGAAGAAACAATGATAAAAATATATAATACAACTAGATGCGTGAATGTTGTTACTACTAGGGAAAATAGTTTTATGGATCAACAATATTAATAATAAAATGTTTAACTAATTATGTAGATGAATCTCGCTAACAGTGGAATCAGATAATGATTGTATTTAAAAATGTAATATAAAATCACAAGAGATAATTTTCTGTTTTCTTTTTAAGGTTTTATTTTTTACACGTACACGTACACAAGCAAGTCATAACACAAGTGGTCGGTAATACGAGAAAGAAATACAAATTAAGAGGGCATTACCAGAGATAACCAGAAATATGTAATTTTCAAATCAGATTTTAGACGTATTGACTCTTTTCCACAAAAAATTATAAATGGATTTCGAATGATTATTCTTTTATCTAGCATTCGCATGTAATAAATTTTGAGAATTTTTTAAATTTTTAGTATAATAAGGCTATTCCTTATTTCGTTGGCAGATTTGTTAAATTTTCAAAAAAGATTTTGTATTATACCACACCCATTTCAAATAATATAATCATGCAGTAAAATAAATCAATACATTATCTAGCAAAAGCGTGTTTTAGAATTTTAATTTTAGTTTCAATAAAATCATTATATGTACGTACATGTGTTTCTTGACGAAAATTGGTCCATTTATGTATTTATTTGCGCACTTACAAACTAATATATTTCAGATTTTTTTAACATTCTTATTACATTTAGACATTATTGAAAAATGATAAATACTTATAATAAAAAAATAATTACAAATAGTACATTATTTTAATAGTTTTATCATCACGCTTTTCAGCATTTTTGGATGAAGGCATAAATTAAGGCTAATTTGGATTGAAATAAATTCGATAGTGAGATATAATTTTAAAAAGCTGGTACGGAGAATAATTAATCTTTCTCATTGTAACCGCCCTGCATGATCGTAAGAACAACTTTTGACGAAATGTGGATTTTTGTCCGCTGGCTGGTTAAACGCTATTAAGTATTATACTTCTCTTTGCCTTATAAATTGTAATTTTAATTTGACTTCAGTCGGTCGGATCGGTAGGTGAATTATTTGATTTTTAATGTTCGAATCGAAATGAAATCAAAAATACTAATTTCAGTTATGATTCCGTATATGCATCTGTAATTCCGTTTCAATTATTTATAGAACTCGGATTTGCTTTGAATTTAAGTGCCACTTTTAAAATTGGAATAGTTTGTTTGGAGTATTGAGACAAGCGGCGTAGTCCAGCGCTAAGGCTCTTGACTAGCATTCCGAAGGTCGCGGGATCGAATCCCGGCGTCGCAAATAAATTTTATTTTGATTAATTTGTGTTATTTCACAATTTATTTTTTTTAAATAATATATAGTATATTTGCGGCACGTTCCAGAGTGGAAGATACTCTCAGTATCGCCCTGGTGTAAGACCACCATTCAGAATTGAAACGTTGCTTGAAATGGTATTAGCCGTGTTTGGTGACCAGATCTGAATAGCCAGGTACTTCCCCACCTTCCTTTTCCTTATCTCCTTTCCGTCCCCACTACCTTCAGCCTCACAATATACCCCAATTGGGATGCCATGTCTCACTGGCTCCAGACGGGTGCAGCTGAGACTCTTGTGAGTTACCACTATAAAAAAGCGACAAAGTACTTTCCTATAATATTTTTAACAGAAATTTATTTTAATTGCCATATTCAAAACTGGATCAGATTTGTCAAGAATTCAGAATATCTGTGATTCACGTGTCTGCCGCTGGTGTTCAATAAATACTGTTACCTATCACACACACCAAAATAATGTGATTGCAATTGTAATGTCCATTAGTATATCCGACTCAACCATTAGCAGCTATTAAATTATCTGTTTTAATACTGTAGCCACTTAACTACTTAGCAGTTCCCACGACATGGTGAGGATCGTAGACACCCGCAAAGTGCCACTAGTGACTGGCTTTACCGGTGCTGGTGACTTCTGCTGCGGCGTAGACATTACGGCTACAGCGGCTCTACGGCAGGCCTGCCATAGAGCCGCTGCACACGGTTAT
This sequence comes from Limnephilus marmoratus, assembly GCA_917880885.1. Taxonomy (NCBI): domain Eukaryota; kingdom Metazoa; phylum Arthropoda; class Insecta; order Trichoptera; family Limnephilidae; genus Limnephilus; species Limnephilus marmoratus. Next base: position 3,745,961 of record OU862911.1, read on the forward strand.
AATGCATTCCCGGAGCTTTTTTTATTATTTATTTAAAATTTGTAAGTTTTTACAATAATTATACATTTTTTTTTACATATTAAACAGATTTGTAATATGAATATAATAAAAGCCTTTCCCCACCATAAAGAGACAAGGCTCTGGGCTCTAGTGTTTGGTGAGTAAATTCTTGCTCAATTATTAGTTATCATCAGTAAGTGAATAATAAGTAAGTGAGTAAGTGAAAAATAATATTGCAACTAATAACAATAGATATGTAAGAAAAAACTTGATATATATCAAAAACAGATTTCAAGATTTAAATGAAATATTAATAATAGTAATGTACTCTTACAGTTGTTTACAGGTCACTTTTTTAATTTAATTTGCAATTTACGATTATTTTCGATAATAATTTTTAGTTTTACTAGAAGTTTGTTGAAACAATTTATACATAGTTACAGATAGGTATTTTGAATGTGCTTGGTATTAAATTTTGGGATTTTAATTTGGTTTTGATATCTTGCTGATAGGTTGAAATGAAATGTTTTTGCTGTATTTCTTGGAAAGTTTGTAGTATTGATTTTTACTATACTTTGAATATTGAAAAGATTTTTTCAGTAGAAAATAAAGATGGTTTTCTTCAGGATAATTTTAATTATTAATCTTTGAACTATTTCGAGAGGATTTAAAATAAATCACATGTTCTTCCCCATCCTATAATACCGTATTGTAATATAGATTAAACAATTTCATAGTACACGTACAGTTGCATGTATATTTCCTACATAAATAATGTAGATGATTAATTTTCCATATTTTTAATGGAATAACTTGTTGACTTAAATCTCAAATTGTTATATTTAATTTCTTCTTCAAAATTTGTAAATATACTTTGTGGTATCATTTTCAATTAAATGAAAACAAATAACTTTGTAAAAATCACTATTTAATCACAATATTACCAACATGTTTTGAAAACCAAGTTTTCTTCGTCAGGGTAAGATTAATATTAAGAAGACTTAGTTTTCGAAGCATGTTGATTACATAGGGTTTTTACAAAGTTATTTGTTTTCATTTAATTGTAGTATTTAATGTTTGAAGATATTATTAACCACTCCCCAATGAAAAATGCGAAACAGAAAAGACAGAAAATGATTCGGATGCATCCAGGAATTGAACCCAAGAACTCTATCTTACCGGGGCATAGTTGTTCAAGGTGGTTCATATTCTCTTCAATGATTAGAATTTTGTGATTTTATTAAATTTCAGAACAATTTGATTAGCATTGTTAACAATAACAACTTTATTTAACTTGACTTAAATAGAACTCACGAGTTGCACTAGTTTCTGGTGACATGAAAAACCTAAAAATTGCATATTTGACTGCAAAAGCCATTAATGTATCAGGGATGGGGATGGTCCGACGCTCTGTGGGGAACCCGTTTGCACAGCGCGGGTGTAAACTGTGCGACCTAAAGTTTAAGTTTAGACTTACGGATTTCAATACTTCGTTTGTGTGAAAGCACTATGAAACCCAATATTATGCATTGGTTGAAAGTCAATCGACTCGTGAAGAATAACCATCTTCAACGTTTAAGTTCAGGTGAACCGAATTACATTACATACAGGATGTTAAGAAACGTTTCTTTAACTTTATTTATTTTTCCTTTGGTTTCTCTGGTGTTTTATGCCATAATTTCAAATTATGGAGAGAGGGAAGGTGAATTCATATATTAATTTTATTTAAATGGGCAAATTTCAAAAATTTCTCAAAAGTTTGCTGTCGAATTTATACTTAAAAGAGATGAGATGTCGAACGGGGGGGGATGCAATTTTAGACAAGGCTTGATAGAAGAGAGAATATTTGTTAAGAGATAGACAAACAAAAAATATGCCATTTAAAGTTGCCGCTTCTAGATCACAGAAAGTACAACATTGGGAGTCAAGCACGTGAATTTTAAAAAGGTGAGAAGGGACGAAACAATGTCCGATTCTCATTCTAAAAAGAGAGGAATTCCTTTTTTGCAAATTGGGAAATTTATTGAAACCACGATTTTGACGGGAAAGTCCTTCGTATTGAGGCATAGCAGGCTCCGTTGGATTGACTAGCAATGTGTCAATATTCTGCCCAAAGATTGCGGGATCTATCTTTGAAGATGGAAAAAATATCTGAAAGAACAAATGAGTTCAATAATTGTAAATTTACCTTACATTATTGAAGTAAAACTTCTTTACGCACGCTTGACTTGGGGAGTAAGCTGGTGAATGCGTGACGAGAGCGTTATGAAAAGTGTTATCGGGCGAGGCGAACGGAAGTTCAGAGGGAGTAAGTTGGTGAAGTTTTACTTCAGTCGTGTGGTCTAAAGCACATTCGTTTTTTTCTTCTCATAAAGCAGTTTAAAGCACTCTGTATAAAGTTTTCTGAATTTGGATTCTTTAAACAGAAGTTCAGGCGATATTGTAATTGTTTTAAGTAGAATTGTTTAGAACATTCGCTTTAGTGCTGCGCTTATTTTTGTTTTTAAATCTACTTTTTAAATCACTTACAAATTATGTGTTAAAAATTCCCAAATTATTATAGTTATGTTTTAACCCATTTATGTTATTTTTGTTATCTAAACCTTTAACACCGTTTTTGACAGCTGTATGCACTAAATCATAGAAAATGTAAAAATCCACGTGTAAAAGCCCATAAAATAAACTTTTTTTTTATTTGTTTTTTACAGGTGAATATGCCTTCAATATTTTATTTCAGACTTCATACTAACAAATATATTATACATAATAGTCACGTACAATGAACCTTGCAACTTCCTGAACTTGCTTTAACACTGAGGTCGTGTACTTAAATTACGAAGCACTGGGGTCAAAATTCAAAATCCTCGAAAGATATGCCACTTGCAAGCGGTTATTTAAGCAAGCACTTAGCTCACTGTGACTAAACATTCCGATAAGGCGCTTCTCTGCAGTGTCGAGTTGTATGGGAGGATCGCAGAGTGCGGAGAGGGGCAAGGAGAAGGGAGGGAAGGCCGAGCTGAGATAGTGCTTTTAGCTCGGGCCCCGGGGGGTTTAGGGCCCTGAAAAAACCTTTTAAAATGTGCCCCCGCCCTATCCAACGTCCCGCCCTGGCAATGGGATTGTGCGCTGATGGAGATAATAGAAAGGTATTAATAAATTATTACTGAGCTGTATTCTAAAGATCGCCTTATTTCTGAACGATGGGAAAAGAAAAACATAAAATTCATCATTTCCAAACTTCTCAGAAATCCTGTGTTTACACTCGTTGAGACTGATTTTAGTTTTATGCATAAAAAACAGAGAAAACTAGTATTTGAAGTGAAATTAAGGCTAATATAACAAGTAGGTACGAAATTTAAATTTAACCTTTAAAAATCTTGAGAATTGTGCATAAAAATTTATTTCATTTAAAATTAATAACATTAAATTTTGTTTTTAAAAAGAAAGACAAATATTGCTGGGTTACTAATAACCCGACAATATTTGAAAATCTCCTACTACCACCACACTTAACTAAGCGGAACTGGATATGCTTCGCCTGGGTGGAACCCAAGCGCGATGCTAACTCAGCCACTGACCGGTTGAGATGAAGCATTTACTTTGTTTTAAACTATACTTACTGTCTAAATTCGAACATAAACTTAGCTAGAACTCACACCTCTCCAAATGATAATGATTTAAAAGTTTAGGTAGATTTAATATAATTAGTTGGAAAAATTATCCATAGATGTCAGAAGGTGCAAATTTCCCTCCAGTCAAAGAGTTTAGTTATAAAAGGCTCGGTTTTACGTTTTTATATCTCTTCTCTTCTCTTCACTTCTCTTAGCCATACCTTCTTAACAAATAACTCCTTGGTATGTCTTGGGTAGTTTGGGATCTCCTGAATATTCACAATGTAATTGGGAATAGGGCAATAAATTTACGAGTCCTTTAAAATTTCCTGAAGATGCGTTATCATTTACAAGTTCCTTCCTACAAAACTTACACTTACTTTTTTTTTAAATTTACCAACCCGTTTCTCTACAGTTAAAATTGTTTCCCTGATGAATCCAATCAAACCGGTGGGTGGGTAAATTAAAAAAAAAAAGAGGTTAACAACAGAGTGCTTATTTTATTTTATAGTATGTCAAACCACAAAGTGATTGCTTTCTATGAAAACAATAAAAAAATAGATCGTACGGTTGACTTGGGTTCAGAATTTTATGTATCACGTAGCTATAATAAGAATGTTGTGATTGTAAACGCAATTTGTTAATTTTTATAATTTTTGTTTGTTTTATAGCAGTGATATAATTTTTTTTCGTACTTTTTCCGTTTAATACTTCATTTAACACGTGTTAATTGTCTGTCCATATAAGTGTAAAAAATAAGCAAAATTTCAGCAAACAATAGATTTTTAACATGTCTAAAAAGTTTCGGTTTCGACCGAAACTGAGACAGATACCGAAAATTCGGTTTCGGTAGAAACTCCTGTTTCGGTCGAACACTGAACACGTTTATTAGAAAGGCTTCAAGTGTTTTCTTAAATCAGGTTACCAATAATGAGAAATATTTAAAAATTAATTATTTTTTGGTATAAATAATAAATACACATGCATATAGATATGAGTCATAAACTAAGGTTTATTACTTTAAAAAAGTTCTCTTTTAGTAATAAACCGAACAGTTATCATTACTAGCAGTTACGTCATCAGAAGTTAATCAGAAGGTAGGTTTTGTTATTAAGGCGATCCAATAACCCAGAAAAAAATCGAAATGGGAATTCACGCACTTTATGGGAGAAGTTTAAAAATACTTGAGAAAAAGCTTTTGGAAAGGTTGAAAAAAGGTATTGAGAATTTTTTTAAAGGTTGATTTCAGGCCTATAAAAAATATTAATTCCTTTTTTTCAAATTGTTTTTTGTAATAAATTGAAATTTAAAATTGATTTCACGAAACTAATCGACGCGGAGTCACACGTCCATTTCCCGCTCCGGCTGGGGCGTGACTGATACGAAATAGGTGTGCCCAGTGCTTGGTTCTTGTGCCCTTGCTATAAGAGTCACTTCACGAATCCAAATTCGTAGGGTGCGGGCCGTATTGATTGATGTCAAAAATAACAACTAGAAAATGCATATTTTATTTTATTTTGTAAAGTTCGGGCGTGAATATAATTTTTTTTTGGGTTTATTATAAAAGAAACTAAATTTTCCATATTATACATAAAACCACATCCGAAAAGTGGTTTATAAGTAGGAAAATTTTGCACTTGAAAGTGATTTTTAGAAACCTAATACTTTATTTTTTTCTAGACTTATTAAAAGACTTATAAGAAAAATGACCGATGTTTTTAAGGGGCAAGATATGTTCTACATGCAGTATTTTACTGAAGCATCTATATACTTCTAAGCGTTCAAATTTTCAAAACAAAAACAGATGATATTGTATGATTTTGCACTATTTAGTATGGCTTCATCTTAAACTTAAATGGCGCTTTGCCGCATCACTCCGTTAAAGTACATCGGCGCAGTGTCCCACAAACGAAATGGTCCTCATCTACTTAAGCCGACATGAGAATCTCCTCAGCCTCTCTGCCATTAGTATAAAAGCTGGACCACTCTCGATACAAGCAGCGGCAGCGGCCCACTAATATCTTCTTTAGACAATCTTCTCTCCTCCTCCTCACTCTTGGCCTCTGTTGTTGTGCCTTGCTTTTAATGCTTTATGCAAGCTTTTAAGATGGATAATATGGACGCGTAACGGATACAATGAATCAATAAACATATTGATGGAATTTCTGCTTCGTTTATTTTGATCGAAAAATTGTAAAATTAGTTTTCATATATTTTTTTAATACAGCCTTCTTGGTCGAAGCGTAAATCTCTTGATTGCCGATCCGGAGGACGCTAATATTAAAAACGATAACGATTAAGTGAAAATTGTGAAAATCTATATATAAAACAAAGTCGGGTTAGTTACACCATTTATAACTTAAAAACGGCTCGACCGATTTTTAAGATCTTTGATTTGTTGGATTGTCTCCGCCCCGAATAGCAGAATAGCTAATAATAATAATAATATATCTTTATTCAATGAAATTGGCAACATTATAACTAAAAAAGTACTTGTTCAATGTAGTTTACAAATAGATTACATCAGTACAAAAAAATTAACAAATAGAAAGTAATGTAAGAACGGTTACACAGAAGTAGCATAATTATATAATATTTTTAGTTGTGCATAGTCTGCCTCACTAGGTGAACCTGCATTGAGGCAGAATTTTTTGTAAATTGTTTTTTTTTTAAAACGTACAATGTAGGTTTCTATACACCAAAAACTTTATTTTAGTTTACATTATTGTTTGCATATACACAATACAAAAAAGGCAAGGTTATTACTATAAAAACAACTGTCAGTGACAGGGCGTTTGGGTGAGGGCACCAGTAAAGGCTCGATCATTAGAATATATCCCTATTTTAACATATTTTATAAACTCTTTCTGTGTTTGACTCGGAAAGATCGAAAAATTTTCACGAAAAAACAAATTATAAAGTTAACTTCTTTTCCTCATACATTTTGTATGGAACGAATTCTCATCTTTTGAAAGAGCTGCAGGAATATTTTGATAAGTACAATATTGAGTAGCGAGTGAATTCCAAAATTTCAAAAACGTCAAATGTCAATGCGCTGATTGTTTTGGTTTTGTTCTTAAATATATAAAGCTGCCCCCTTTTCTTATACACTAAATGTCAACACTTGAAAATGAGACAAATGGTGAACGTATGTCTGCACCCCTCGAAAGGAAAAATACAATAATTATAATAAATTTCCCTCACACGTATGAAGAAAATGATACGCAATTGCCGTAGGTAAGTTGAAACGTAAGAAAATCACCAAAAATATAAAAACCGTACACAGCACCATCTCTGATACTGAAAAAAAATACGGACAGTTGCGCATCGATAATTGCTTCATTGTGTAATTTTTAACTTTAATTTTAAAAAAAATTAATTCAGCTAATACGAGTAAGTTAACACAACAGTTATTGATTCTGATGCGGTACGATGTTCGTCGTGTCAGCTAATATTTAATAAAACACGACTCGTTAGGTTTTAAATTCGCGTGGGAAATGTGTGTAGCGTTTAAAGAAACACTTTGCATTTTTTCATACATGTAACTTGTAAAATAAGAGAAAAACGTGTTTATAATAATTTTCGGAGTATACTTTGCGATTTTTTTCAACCAAGGAAATTTCTTATAATTAGCATTTCAGCGTAGCAAATGTATAGATATTATATTCAAGAAAAAATATTATTTAAGAGCTTAAAAACTTAAAGAGTTTAAGGAAAGTATGCTATAAATATTCGGTCCTTACATATGAAATTGGCGTTTTGTATGGGAGGAACATAAAGTCGATTTTTTTTTAAAATAATATATTTATTTAATCAAAGTATGTACCATCGCTATCTATGTACTTTTGCCATCTCATAGGTAGTTCATTGATCCCTTTACTAAAAAAACCATTCGGACGAGAATCAATAAAATCTTTGAAGGCGGTTTGGACTGCCCCATCGGAGTTGAATTTATTCCTTGCAAGAATTTATCCAAATTTCGAAAAAAATGGTAATCTGTTGGGGCAAGGTACGGAGAGTACGGTGGATTTCTTAGACATTCCAATTGAAGCTCCTCTAATTTGGTAACCGTCTGTTGTGCAGTGTGTGGTCTAGCGGTAAACGCGCGTTTGTTGATTTGCTTCACTCAATTCGTGAGGTACCCACCTTTCAAGCTTTTTCACCTTCCCAATTCGCTTCAAGTGGATTAAAACAGTTTTATCACTAACACCGCAGCCTGCAGCTAACTCAGACGTGGTTTGCGATGGATCCGCTTCCACAATAGCCTTCAATTCTTCATTATCAACTTTGGTCTCCGGCCGTCCACGGGGCTTGTTTTGCAGGTCGAAATTTCCAGAACGAAAACGTTGGAACCAAAAACGCACTGTGTTTTCTTTTGCAGCACCGTCCCCATACACATCATTAATTCTTTGAGCCGTTTCTGCAGCACTGGTGCCACGGTGGAAATCTTACTCGTAAATAACGCGATATTTCAAGTTTTCCATTTTGTAAACTAAGTGACGCAAAGAAAAAAAAAACAATTAAGGAAAAAACAAATCAATTATAATTTTCGAAACACAAATACATGAGTAAATAGCTGTATAAATTTGAATTTGGAATTCCTAACCAAAGAGAAGATATTTGAGATCAAAGTTGCCATTACGGCAAAACGCCAATTACATATGTAAGGACCTAATATTATTTTTGCAATATTATGTGCACCCATTAACATTAGAAAAAACAATTGTCTTTGAGATAATGAGTTTTTTGACAAACTGCATAATTCCAAATTGAACAAAAAAAATGTTTCGTACAATATAAGGTTAAGTAGGTAAATATACTGTGCATACTTACAAAACTTGTGATTCCAGTGTAAATTTTGGTTTTGATTTATTAAATAAGAGAAAATTAGACGTCCTCACGTCAACCGTCCACTGACAGAATGATTTGAACAGAACTAAATTTGGTAGGCGGGTATGGGTACCGCCACCCCGGGAACCATTTATTGGATAACCAACACCCCTGTCATAGGTCACCCTAAGTGTTTCACTACTTTTAGTGACTTAGCAGGGGTGCCCGGGTTCATGGGGTGAGGTTTGTCCAAATCTTGGTGGCTGCATCTGCCCAAGTGCCGCGTGGCCCAGGGCTGGATCAAGAGTGACTCTCATTTCTTTCACTAAAAAGACTCTCCACACATCATCCCAAAGATGATGCCCCGAGGAATTAATTGTATTCCTTATGGCCTCCTCCTGTGAGCCAATGTAAAAAAAAATCAGAGTAGTACTGAAACCTTCATAAAACTAAAGTAAACAAGAGTGGGGAGACTACAACGCACCGCACAAAGAGGAGACCGATAGGCTACGAAGCACAGCATAAAGAGGAGACCGATTACACTATCTCATTCTCTCGCAGGCTAAATCTTATGGATGTATGTGTACATCTCTTTTTAGTGTCGCTATTTTTCTTTTCATCGAGTTTCAAATTACAACGGTGCTGAATAATTTTTCATTTAAAAAACTACATGCATTAAGAAAATGACCAAATAGGTACCGACATAAAAAATTTGAATTTTTTAACAATTCCGTCGTGATTTATTCGAGCCCGTGCCGGCTTACAAAGAGCTAACTTCGATAGGTAACTCGCAGTATCAAGAGACAATAATTCTCATGATAAAAACATAAGACGCTGAAAGGGTTCGCAGGGAATCCCGAGTGCGGGTGGGATACAAAGATGGGGTAGGTACCCGCTACCCACGGCACTTAGCTTTCACTCAGATTTCCCGCCATAATGCGACAGCCGAGCGCCCGCGGAGACAGACGGAAACACACGAAGCATTACGCGAACACATACAAGGTAAGCAATGGCCGTCAAAAGTTGGCGCCCAACTTGGGGCTCTCAAAAGTTTCAACTAAAAAAAGATGATATATAATTCAATTATGATTTACGCTTATACGAAATGTGAGTGGAAGATACTCACAGTTGATATTCAGAGTTGAAACGTTGCTTGAACTGGCTTTAGCCGTGTTTGGTGACATTGTAATATATGCATTATCCACAGGCATACACTATTTGTTGTGTTGAGGCTTTTCAAGAATAAATAGGTCTTTATTACAATCTGGTTTATTATTGTATTTATATGTTGTATTTATACGATATATTGGGTCACACGACCGACCTTGACCGTCTACGAATTGTGTCTGAACTGGCTGGCGAGCGTTGACCGACACCACAGGCAGTGGCCGTTTGGTCATCCTCGGCAGCATTCGAAGCTTCGGCAATTTGACCCATCAACATCTGTCGGAACTTGATAGAAGCTCTAAGCCTAACGACATCTGTTGATATCAACAAAAACTATCCGTCTTTTAAAAACACTGCATTTATCAACTACGATCTGTCTATCAACAGCGTTACTAGACTGTGCTAGACCTCCAGGACTGTACTGCCTAGAAAAGTATTTGATTGTTTCGTGTTAGAAATCGTGGTTTGGTTTTATCGGCTGGCGGTTAAAATCCTGTCATAGTAAGGTCATGAAATGTGAATTGCAGGTACCAAAGGCGATGTTGGATATAAGTGGTACTTAAATTTAGCACGTGTGAAGCAAATCCTTACTGAAAGGGGAGAGCGGGGCACTCCGAAAAGGTGCTTTCACAAAAAGGTTATAAAATTGCAGTTAAAATTTTCCCATGTAAAAATAGTGACTTATTACTTTCTAAAAATGTACAAAAACGTAGGTATTTAGTAATGTTGGGTCTGAAGTGAAGGCTGTCGCGATAGCTCAAGGGTTAGAAGAGATCATCGGTTAAAATTTCTGCAGCACATATTATAATTTAATTTCTCAATTTGGGAGGTAGGTATGGATACCGCTGCCTCGGGTACCATTTAAAAGATAACCAATGCCTCTGCTATAGGTCAGCCCAGGTGGTGCGCTACGTTTGGTGACTTAATAATAATAATAACGTTTGTTTCCAGGATGTGGTGAGGATTTAAAAAAAAAAATTTATAGCAACACCTCACAAGAGTCTCAGCTGCTCCCGTCTGGAGCCAGTGAGACTATGGCATCCCCAATTGGTGTTGTTGTGAGGCTGTAGGTAGAGGGGAGGGGAAGGAGAATGGGAAGAGGAAGGTGGGGAGGAATGGGTATGTTGTGAGGCTGAAGGTAGAGGGGAGGGGAAGGAGATGGGGAAGAGGAAGGTGGGGAAGTACCTGGCTATTCAGATCTGGTCACCAAACACGGCAAACGCCATTTCAAGCAACGTTTCAATTCTGAATGGTGGTCTTACACCAGGGCGATACGTATCTTCCACTCTGGAACGTGCCGCAAATATACTGTATATTATTTTAAATGAATAAATGTGAAATAATACAAATTATTCAAATAAAATTTATTTGCCCACGCCGGGATTCGATCCGGCGACCTTCGAAATGCGATTCAAGAAATGCGATTACCGCTAGACCACGCCGGCCGTCGAGGAGAGGATAGTGCAATCCCACACGTCCCATATAGTTATACATATTTACACAACCGATTTTAAGTAAAAAGTACATAGAATAGGAAAAAAACATAAACGATAATAAAATTTTAAAAATAATCAATTATAATGTAAGGCGTGGTCTGGGGTGAGCTCGGGCCAAGCGCTCACTCAGGAGTGGCGCTTGGTGCTGGAAGGCTGTGACCACCAGTGTGTTATCGGAGGCTATTAGCCGCATTCTGGCTCCAGTGACCCGGTGTCTCATCAGACCGGCTAATTCGTGCAGTTCTAGCTCCGTAAACATCGATATAGCAAGGGTGCCCGGGTTCACGGGGTGAGATTTGTTCGGATCTTGGCACCGCAGTGGGGGGATAGATGCATACCTCACGTCAATCCTGGATACACTGACCCCCAGATTCCTACCCACCCCTCATACCTTTTTCCTTCCCAGAACGTCCTCTTCCTTCTTTCGCTAAAAAAGACCCTCCAACAGCATCCCCAAAGATGAGATAGGCCCAGAGGGGAATTACTTTCATTAGTGCCCCTGTAGAGCTTATGTTAAAAAAACCCCTTGTATTTTGGATTTAGAATTTTTTTTTTGGATTTTGGATTTTGGATTAGAGCTTATGTTAAAAAAAACCCCTTGTATTTTGGATTTCTTGCAGGTTGGTTTAATCTATATATACAAAAAATCGAATAATGTTGGTATATATGTATGTATGTCCGCTATGCGTTGCTATATTAATCAAAGGAAATTTTTGAAACTTTCAAAATACCTTCTTTAAACCCTCGCAACGGATTCTGAATTATTACAACCACATGACAAAACACCTGAAAAGTATTTAAATCATTACGAAAACCCTTGCAAAACTGTCAAAAATGTCAAAACTTGAGAATGACATTTTGCAAAACAACGATTGTTAAATCAAAATTCTATTTTCGAACATATTTAAATTAACGGATTTATTTGAAGTATTCTCCTCATACTTTGAATCGAATCAAGAATTATAGATATTTAAAATAGATTCCTATGTTAGTTACCAAAATTGATCGATTGTTCTTATTAGTGGAAACAATTGAAACAATTTCTTTATTAGTGGCGTAGCAACGCACGCCGTAATATATAAAAATAAAGATTCTAAACAACCTGCGTTATGCAGATGATACGGTACTTCTAACAAGTAACATTGAGGAGATACAACTTTTGCTGAATCAAGTAGTGAAGACTTGTGAGAATTTTGGGCTAGAACGGAATATAAATAAAACAAAATACATGCTCATAAGCAAAAATAACGCATTGGATGAACATCTTTATATTGTTGGAACAAAACTGGAGAAGGTACAAAGTATTGTATACTTGGGCTGCAATGTAAATGATAGATGGGATCCTTCAGTTGAAATCAAATGCCGCATTGAGCAAGCTCGTGCAACCTTTATCCGCATGAAAAAAATGTTCTGCAGTCATGATCTCAACCTTGGATTACGAATGCGAATGGTCAGATGCTACGTATTTTCAATATTATTTTATGGAATGGAAGCATGGACGCTTACTGAAGAATTAATTAGGCGACTTGAGGCATTCGAGATGTGGATCTACAGAAGAATACTTAAAATAAGCTGGATGGACAGGGTCACAAATGAAGATGTTATGGTTCGGATGAATAAAGAAAAGGAAGTTATTAAAACCATAAAAATCCGAAAACTTCAATATCTTGGACACGTGATGAGACATCCAGAGAAGTATGAGATCCTGCATCTCATAATGCAGGGAAAGATTGCCGGAAGACGGGGCCCTGGAAGAAGGAGAACCTCATGGCTGAAAAACCTGAGACAGTGGTTTGGCCAGTCTACCGTGGAGCTGTTCCGGGCCGCAGTAAACAAAGTCCGCATAGCCAACATGATAGCCAACGTCCGTTGAACGGACAAGGCACAACAAGAAGAAGAAGAACGCACGCCGTAATATATAAAAATAAATAACATTTTCACACGTATCGTCTTGGTGCGGTGTGTATTGGATATAGGACAGGCTTTAGCCATGTTTGGTGATTAGTTCTGAATAGCCAGGTACTCCCCCACCTTCCTCCTGGCCATCGCTTTCCCCTCCTCACCACCAAACAAACCCTAATTGGGTGTGTCATAGCCTCGTTGGCTACAGACATTTGGGAGCAGACGAGACTCTTGTGCGGAATTCACATTTAAAAAAAAATCAATAAAGCAGTAATTCTTGTGGTAAGCCGACAGATCAAGATCATAAGGTGAGGTTACTTATCTCTTTTATTGTCTCCAGAATTTAAAATCGACACAATTCCGTGCGTAGTATAGGAATCGACAACTTCTTTACCATCTAGATACCTATTTACATGTAATTATTCTAGGAGGCAATAATAGAGAACTCCAGTCCAATTTTTTTTTTACTGAAAAATGAACTTCTAACTTAAATAACTGCATTTTCGTTTTTAGTTTTAGAGTTAGTATTAATAGTTAAAATAATTGTCAACTTTTAATTTTTTAAGACCCCCCGAAAACCACTATATGTATGGCGAATCGTGTGACGTCATCACTCCTGAAAAATTACTACAGGATCGGGCAATCAGCTGATCAACTACCGCCATTTTGAATTCCGTTGTTCGAAGTATTCTCTCTAGAAGAAGCATAACTATTTTTTTTGTCCAGTAGTTTTTGGATATTTTCAATAATAGAGATAAACTAATAAGAGATACCTTTATTTTTGAAACATTATTTAGGCCTAAATAATGTTTTAATAAACACAACAACTAAATCTCTATAAACAGTATGTAAATAAACGAATAAAATAATACGATGGCTTGTTTCATATCATACATTCCCATACAATGACTTTACGGTGAACAGTGACGTCACCACTAAAATTTCAATAATGCCAACTTGACGGGGTGTTTTTACACCCCGATTAAAAATGGACTTTTTAATATATTTTTTTAAAACCCTGCATTTAATATTATTAAATAAAATATATTCTTATATATTCAGAATCAGCGTTTATTGGTCTATATTCTATATGAACATATTTTTTTAAAGCCATAATATTTTTCACTGGAGTTCCTTATTCTTTCAGGAGTCCAGGATATAAGAGAGGTGATCGCTGGTAAGCTGACAGAATGAGAAGAGAGTTAGAAGCAAGGAGGTGAGCAGGGTGGGTGCAGAGGGGGTAGGCGCTACTTGACAGCTACACCGAATACCCATTATCGCTCGTATCACGACAGCATATTAATTAATTCCGAAATTACATAAATGTAGGAGTTTCATTACGGGCCGCACAATGGCTCGGCCAGGCTGGAAGGCGGGTGGGAGGGGATCCCCATCCCCACCTTCGCGGGGGGCACCGTCTAGGGGCGCAGGCAGGAGGGGGGAGGGGGTGGTTACCCTGTCACGGAGGAGAGGTACTCAATCTTTAGATTGTGAGACTAATTAGGGATGGGATTATCCATTTTAATATTTCAATAATAAATGCACTTCGTTTTCTTTGCGAACGAAATTAAAACTTAAAAAAAAACTTGCTCTGTGCATAAATGGGTGTTAAGTGAGATAGTTTTTTTTTATAGGAATATCTCGCAAGAGTCCCAGCTGCTCCAGACTGGAGCCAGTGAGACTATGGCATCCAGACAATTAGTGTATGCTGTGAGGCTGAAGGTAGTGGGGAAGGGAAGGAGATGGTGAAGAGGGAGGTGGGGAAGTACCTGGCTATTCAGATCTGGTCACCAAACACGGTTAAAGCCATTTCTAGCAACGTTTCAATTCGGAATGGTGATCTCACACCAGTGCGATACTGAGAGTATCTTCCACTCTGGAACGTGCCGTAAATATACTATGTATTATTTTTAATGATTTATTTGTGGAATAACACAAATTAATAAAATTAAATTTATTTGCGCATGCCGGGATACGATCCAGCGACCTTCGGATGGTGAATCAAGGGCCTTACCCCACGACCACGGAGGCCGTTGAATTCTCATACCTTAACAAACGAATCATTTCTTAGAGCACATCTAACCTTGTTCTACCGGTATTTCAACGGAAGATGATAACAGGTACTGTTGGCACCGGTGCACAGTCGGGAAACGCGCTCCCAACATTTGTACACGGTTGACATTTGTCACACAAGAACGTTTCTACAACTGTTCTTGATTTTCAGAACAACTTGGTTGTAAAACGATTTGACGGCCTCTGTTTTTCCCCCCTCCTACAAAATTTTCACTCCTTCCTTTTCTCAAAAATACCCTACACACTGCATCCCCAAAGATGTGGAGTAAATGTTAAAAATTAACCGAATATCGAAACCAAAAACAATTAAATATTATAATAAGAGTATGAAGCATGGACGCTTACTGAAGAACTAATTAGGCGACTTGAGGCATTCGAGTTGTGGATCTACAGAAGAATATTTAATACTAGCAGAACCGGCCACACGAAACGTGGCTAACGAAACACAATGCCATTACCCAACCTTTATAAAATCCACACCAACTTTTTTTTTTTTTTTTTTACAGTGAATACCGCACAAGAATCTCAACTGCTCCCGTCTGGAGCCAGTGAGACTATATGGCATCCCCAATTGGGGTATGTTGTGAGGCTGAAGGTAGTGGGGAGGGGAAGGAGGTGGGGAAGAGGAAGGTTGGGAAGTACCTGGCTATTCAGATCTGGTCACTAAACACGGCTAAAGCCATTTTCAAGCAACGTTTCAATTCTGAATGGTGGTCTTACACCAGGGCGATACTAAAAGTATCTTCCACTCTGGAACATGCCGCAAATATACTATATATTATTTTAAATGAATTAATTGTGAAATAACACAAATTAATCAAATAAAATTTATTTGCGCATGCCGGGTTCGAACCCGCGACCTCCGGAATGTGAGTCAAGAGTCTTAGCCACTGGACTACGGAGGTCGTTGAATTGAATATTTGAATATTCGGATTTTCTCTACTATAATAAGCATGTATTATACATATAAACCTTCCTCTTGAATCACTCTATCATTGGTGAAAACGAAAACCGCATGAAAATCTGTTGCGTAGCTTAAAAGATCTATGCGAACATACATTTTGTGCGACTTCATTTTATATTATGATAAAATTGCACAAGAGAATCGTATTATCAGCGAAACTTACAATATTAGCATCTATAGACAGATTACATAATCTTTATCCTGTCTATATAGCCTGTCTCAACACAGGTCCTAGTGAGACAGGCATCGAATAATGTAATGTAAATATACCATATATAGATAAATAAATAAATATAAAATCTAGCTGAAGTCCTCGTCGATGCCCGGTCTTTACACCGAGTTTTCGAAATCAAATGCAGACAGTGACCTTCCTCTTGTTTTGAAGATCACATGAGCAAAATTTCATCAAGCTCGGCGTAAAACTTTAGGTTTGCATACAAATCAAATCCACACCGCCCGCTTGCCAGCCCGCTCGTCCACCATATACAGACATTCTCCTTTATATATTAGTTAACAAGCAACGCTTTGCTTTTCGTCTGGACAATAAAAGTACAATAAATAATTTCATAACACCAGAGCTTATTCATAACGCCAGAGCTTACCTATATATACAGCTTATATTACTCGTAAATAATGTAGCTCTCTATTAGTGAAAGAATTTTTAAAGTCCATTCATAACAAACATACATCCATAGAAACTTTCGCCTTTATAATATTAATAGGACCAAATCTCCTGGTGAAAACTGTATAAAAATCCGTTCAGTAGTTGAGTTTAAGATGAATATATACGTGAAATCCTATTTAGATACTATTTTGATTAATCTTTACGACGAATCGGCTTACAGTATGAACATAAAAAAATATGCTACGGATAAATTGAAGCTTTAACTACTTTATCTATGTATTGGAATTACAATAAAATTATTATTTACGTAACAAAAAATATAAGCGTAAACCACTAAAAAAAAAGTTTTCTCATGACTTAACTATGAAGTAATGTAAGTAACAATTTTTAAAAAATACCCCTTTACGGCTAAGACTATTTTTGACTTTATCTGTGTTCTAACTTTTTTTCGTTCTTATAAAATTATGCACAAAATAAATAAAAACCACTTTTTCGCTTACTAGCCTCGTGCAAAAAGACGCTCGATTTTAAGATTTTGCAGGCATGAGATTCGACATATTTCTAGCGTTTATATTCCTCTTGAACAGACAGACAGACGCGGCAGAGGACTTTAATTTATAATATGAAGAGATTAATGTTTCTTTGTTTGTCCCTTATGCGAACCCTAAACCATTCATCTGATTGCTATGAAACTTTGGTGAGTTGTTGTACGCACACCCGCGATGGTATTTATATATAGTGGTGATTTCCGGCATTGTAAAATCATTTCCTATACTATTATCTGATTGCGACGAATCTTTGGTGAGTTGTTGTGCGCACTCACAATGTTTCTATATATGCTGGTGAGCTTTGGCATTATGAAATTTGTATTAAAAAATTGCAATAGGTGGCACGTGAGTAGTTCGAAATCTGAATATACCGGGACCGATTATATGGAACGCGGGAGGGGAAGGGAAACCTTTGGGGAGGAGGAGGGTTCGCGGGACGGGGGAAGCGGGAGAGGGTAGAGGGAAGGCGGGAAGGTGGAGGAGTAACACGTGAGGTGAAGGGGACACGGGAGGGGTAGGGGAGGCAAAAAGGAAACGGGACGAATGGGAAAGGACACGCAGAGAGAAACAATTTATTTATTAAGTGGCATGGCAACGCATGCCGGGAACTTGCTAGTTCGTTTATATAAATTGGACCACTGAATCCATTCTATGGACAACTGAACTCAATCAACAGCTGATTCTGACAGATCAAAATTTAATTAGCAAAGTAGTGACATTTTAGCACATTAATAGACTAATCATAGTCGAAACACTTAAAACAGTGAAATATTAAACATAATAACAGTGTATTTCATAGTGGTAGTGAAAAATAACTCTGTATCTTGCCCTGAAAAATTACGACAATTTACCGTCATTGTAAACCATAGACAATTTATGTTGTAATTTTTGAATTTGAATTTTCAAATCCTTGAATTTGTTCAAAGGTGTTTCGAAGTCATAGACAAATAAGTTAAGTTATAATCATTTTTAACTAAAGGGGTATTTCTGAACAACCGCAAGAAACGTACCCACAAACAAAGAAATAAAATGTCTAAATCACGCAAGGTTTGCAGTGCAAAGAAAGCGGCTTCCTCACCTCTAGCAGCCCCGCTCGGCCCTATGGATTCACCATCGGCGCATCAGTCAATAATAAATATTGACACTGACTCGCTCATCAATTTTTTCGAGTCGAAACTCGAAACCATGCGGACTGAAAACAAGAAAGCAATTGATGCAGTTCAGCTAAAATTAGATGCGCTGTCTAATGAATGGAAGGAGCAGTACGCAAAAATTCTGGAATGTGTGAGCGTTCTCCAAGAAGAAAACACCAACCTCCGGCAAGAAGTCCAGTCACTCCGTGATGCACACGATGAAATGGAGCAGCGCAGTAGGATGTGCAACATTGACATCCATGGCATTCCCGAGGCAAAGGGCGAAAATTTAATCACCCTTATAGATAAAATAGGATCCAAAATTAACGTCCCGCTTCCAAGTACCTGTGTGGTGTCAGCGCACCGCGTCGCTCGCGGTCACTCGTCGCCCTCCAACCGTCCACGCAACATTGTCATACAGCTCTCCACAAAGCGTCTCCGTGATGATGTCATCGCTGCGGCAAGGACTCGCCGCGGCCTCACCACGGAACAATTAGGACTTGGTGCTCCAACCACCAATTTTTATATTAACGAGCACCTGACATTAAAAAATAAGATACTTTTTGCGAAAACCCGAACCGCAGGAAAAGCCAGCGGCTTTAAATATGTATGGGTGCGGAACGGCAGTATTCTAGCGAAGAGGAACGATCTCTCGAGGGTGGTCACCATTCGTCGTGAGGAAGACCTTCAAAAAATCTTCACACATGATCATCAAAACATATGACTCCTACCACAAAGGTGTTACTGCTGTCATCAATGCCCGTTTTCTCCCAATTTTCTCCACCCTTGCTTATTTATTTGTTTTTTTCAAAGCTATTTTATATTTCTGTTTACTGCGCAATACCCCTATAACTTTATATCAATATCATGTTTCTTGCATATTAATTCACTTTGTAAAATGTTGACATATCTTATACTCCTTAATCTAATGAGTAATCTATGTTTTATATGTAAATTCGATACCTTGTGTGTCCCACATAACGTATCACTCCCGCGATTGTGGAATAAGTCAAAAGACACTCTTACTCTGGTGAAATGATCTCATCATCTATCTCCGTTTACTACCAGAACTGTGGTGGTATTAGGACCAAAACTCAGGGGCTATTAACTAATATATTATCGAATAATTATGACGTTATAGTGCTAGTTGAAACATGGCTTGTAGCAAGTGTAAATACGGCTGAATTCATAGATTCGCGATACACGGTGCTCAGACGAGATAGGGACCGTATACTTACTGGTAAGATGGACGGAGGCGGTGTGCTGATAGCAGTGCGCAAAGAGCTCGCAGCTTCCCGGCTCGATGAGTGGGAAAACAGTCAAATTGAACAAATCTTCGTATCTATTCCGGTAAGGTCTTTCAATCTCATCATATGTGCAGTATACATACCTCCTGTCTCGCCACCAACGATTTATGATATTTTCTCCAAAAACCTGGAATCTGTATTTTCATCTGAGCCAAATAATATGTTTTGCGTAATAGGAGATATGAACCTACCTTCTCTTACTTGGTCATTTTCTGAAGGCTGCAGTCAAGGTCTCGCCTCCTCAAACACGGCTGCATCGCAAAATTTGCTTCAAACAATGTCATTGATGAACTTGCACCAATATAATTGTATACCTAACCATAATGAAAAATACTTAGACCTCATATTCTATAGTCGCGAAACAAATGTTACACGTAGCAACGACCCTCTGCTTTCAGAGGACAGACACCACCCAGCCCTTGAATTTGATATATCCCCCGCTCAACCAAAAATCAATAACAAAAAAGAGCGTAGGCGCAATTTCAGGAAAGCGGATTATACTCAGATTAATAACGACATTAATTGTATTGATTGGTTATCTGAAACCGCAAATTTATCAGCCGAAGAAGCAGTTGATCGATTCTATTTAATAATGAACAATGTAATTAATAAGTTTATTCCAGTATTGGCACGACGAAATGACAAATTCCCCATATGGTTTACTCCCGAACTTATTAGTTTATCACGAAAAAAAGATAAAGTTTGGCTCAAATGGAAGACATATAAAGGTCTTTCTGACTATCGTAAATTTTCCTTCTTACGTGCTACATACAAAAAATTGGCTAGTGAATCTCGAAAGTTATTTTTCGACAACATCGAAAGTTCATTGCAAAATAATATTAAATGTTTTTGGTCATACATATCCTCATTAAAATCATCTGATGGATATCCTGCTACTATGTCCTACGAAGGGCGCAAATCTAATGATGCCCAAGAAATCTGTAATATGTTCTCTGAGTTCTTCAAGTCAACATTTGAACCCTCCTCTATCAATGACTCAATTAACATTGACCAACTTGAGGCCTCGTTTCGGGACTCTGGACTTACGTACATTCACACCATTGAACTAACGGAACAAGAAGTGCTATCAAGTTTAAAGTCGTTAGATATAAACAAAGGTGCGGGTCACGATGGAATACCGGCGTTTTTCCTCAGATCTGCTGCGTCGTCACTGTATGTTCCACTTACCATAATATTTAATAAATGCCTGAGTAACGGGGTTTTCCCTGATAGGTGGAAGTTGGCTTATATTATACCAGTCCATAAGAGTGACTCACGTCAAAAAGTCGAAAACTATAGGCCAATATCCATTCTCTCGGCGATCCCTAAACTCTTGGAAAGACTTGTCCATGATAATATATATCCCCAGCTTGCCGCCAAAATTACAGAACAACAACACGGGTTTGTAAAAGGCAAATCTACCATGAGTAATTTACTAATTTACTCAAATTTCTTATTCACTAGCATGGATCGAGGCCACCAGGTAGATGCAATATACTGCGATTTCAAAAAAGCTTTCGACAAGGTTGACCACCTTATTCTTATTAAAAAAATTATGTTCAACGGAATTAGGGGAAACTTATTACGTTGGTTTGTCTCATATTTGACAAAAAGACAGCAAACTGTATCATTACGAGGACATACTTCTACGTGGGAACCAGTTACTTCTGGCGTACCACAGGGGTCAATCCTGGGTCCGCTGTTATTTATACTTTTTATTAACACTGTTACTAAATGTTTCATGCATTGTTTATTTCTTTTGTACGCCGATGATATAAAAATATTTGCCATTGTTAGGAATTTAAACGATTGTCTGCTCATCCAAAGCGACTTAGTAAGGTTCGAAGCATTTTGCAATGAAAACAAAATTTACCTAAGTTACAACAAATGTAAACAAATAAGCTTCACTAAAAATCACAACGCTATTATACACAATTATTGTATTGGTAACTATTTACTCGAGCGCGTTCACTGTATAAAAGATCTAGGCGTCCTTTTTGATTCTAAACTCCATTTCGATGCGCACATTGAGAATATTGTGAATAAAGCTTACCGCATGCTAGGGTTTGTCATCAGAAACAGCCGCGAATTTCGAAAACCTGAAACTTATCTTCTACTTTACTACACGCTGGTCCGTTCTCAACTTGAATACTGCACCTCCATATGGACACCACTTTACGGTGTCTATAAAGACAACATTGAAAGTATTCAAAAGAAATTTCTGCAATACCTAAATTACAGAATGAACGCACCTAAACGGGGGTACATAAATATGCTCTCGAATTATAACGTCTCCACTCTAACTAACCGGCGAACATACCTTGACCTCATGACGCTTTATAAAATCTGCAATAACGTTATCGACTGTCCTGACCTACTGAAACTAATAAACTTCAAAATACCACCCAGAGTAACAAGGCTTAACGACTTATTCCACATTAGCCGGACGCGTACAAATGCTGGTGTCAGGGATCCAATCAGAAGAATGTGCGAATCGTTTAATCTAAATCAAAACTTCAAGGATTCCGACTTATTTTTTGATACGCGCAGTACTTTTAGTAGAAAATTAAAGGCTGTTTTCCTACAAAGTACAATAACTTAGACATTACTTGGTTTATAATTTTAACTACCTTTCTTTTTTTAAATTTCTGTATGACATTATTTTTTATCTATATCTATATATATATTTGGTCTTACTATCAAAATTTTTCCAAAAACAATATGTAAACTTTTATAAGGATATTGCGCATTTTTTTTTCAACTCTCTATTTGTAAAATAATATTTACTTATGTATCTACATACGTCTTTTCCGTATTTAAAGGTTAAAATATTTGTATGTTTTTATCTGCTGTTAATGTTAATTCGTGAGAAATAGTTTGGATGCAGGTGAATTCTCTATTAATTGTTTTGCATATTCTTGTCAATTGACATCTGTATCTGTTTTTTCTCCTTAATAAAAAAAAAAAAAAAAAAAAAAAAGAATAAAGTGGGACCCAAAGCGCTTCCTTGAAATTATCCAAAAATCCAGTGGAAGATTGCATTAGTTCGGGTTGAAGTCCAAAGATTACTTACCCTAGTGATAGCTACCTTTGATAAGGGACGGTAATTGCGAAATTGTAGAATGTCGACCCCACTAATCCCCAGGAGGTATATCTGTGAATCGTGTACCTAGTGACAAGTTAAATATCCGAATAGCCTCAGCATTCCACTATTACTCCCATCAACCGTATAGAAAGGATTGTTTCACATAATTCATCATATTTCAACGTTAAAATTCAAGTTTTTCAAAAGCTCTATTCAAGTTCTGTGATTATTTCATCCGTGGTCGAGGGATAAGGCTCACAACCAGCAATCCGAAGGTCAAGTGTTCAAATCCCAGCGGGCACAAATAATTTTTATTTGATTAATTTGTGTAATTTCGCGATTAATTAATAAAAAATAATATGTAGTATTTTTGAGGCAGTTCCAGCGTGGAATACACTCTAAATATCGCCCTGGGGTAGGACCATCATTCAGAATTGAAGAGTTGCTAGAAATGGCTTTAACTGTTGATGGTGACCAGATCTGAATAGACACGTAATTGGTTAATAGACACGCACTTCCCCACCTCCTCTTCCTTATCTCCTATCTTCAGCCTCACAACAGACCCCAATTGTAAAGTATGGACACTACTATGGGAAGTTTTTTTTAAGTTTACGCATCTAATCAAGATTCCAAAATGGCGTAATACTCTAGGAAACTAGCCACAAAAAAAAATTAAAAAAAAAATCAGAAATATTTGAAAAATTGTGGTAGTTCTCTCTCTCTCTCTGGTTTCAATCCTGGGATTGGTTTGCAGCAATTTCCTTTAGTTTCCTCTTCCATTCTTCCCTGTCTTGTGCGGCTCTTTTGAGGTCTGCATATGATAAGCAGCGCACGTCCACCAGCAGGTCCTCCAGGTACTCTCGGCGTGGGCGTCCCCTAGAGTTTGTCCCCTCGGTCATACCCTCCATTATGGAATGCAAGAGGCCTTCTTGTCGTATTACATGGCCGATCCATCTTGCACGCCTTTCGGACAAGGTCCTGAGCAGGTGCCTTCCTCCTTCGATTCTTTGGAGAACCTCCTCATTTGTAATGTGGTCTCTCCAGGAAATTCCTAATAGTTTTCTATAGGACCACATCTCAAAAGCCTCTAGTCGCAGTGGTAGTTAAAATGGTAGTTAAAAATATCTTAAGAGGTGTCAATTTTAAAAAAAATTGAGAAATATTTTTTTCTATTTTTTTCTCGAGGAGTCATAAGCAGGCCCACCCACTGGTGCCCGCTTATCGTTGAATTTTGGGACACGTTGTATAAGAAAATGTCTAATAAATTGATGGCTTTTCAAACACAGCTAACTTATTTTGTGACACTATTGGACGAACGTACGGTCGAATTCAACCTAGCAGGCCTGGAGATTCGACCTTTCCGCCGCGTTTGTTTTAATTAATTCTGAAGAACGTATTACTAATATATAAAATGTGCCTCCGTGTCTCACTCCCGAAGTTATTAATTCATCGTCTAGAAAATAAAAAAGAAAAATAAACTTTATAGTAGAAAAACGGGTTATAAAGTTTTAAAATTGTTGTACGTAAAATATATTAATGCTAAGGTAATGTTTTTATTAATCTTAAATACAAAGAAGTGTTCCGTGTTCTGTTGGAATAAAAAAGTTAGTATAGTTACGAATTCGCCGGAAATGATTAAATGTGAGCTTTGAGCAAACAAAAATTATTAGGGTTGTGTACCGCCTTAAGGCTCTGCAACCGGGCCCGAAAAGAAGAAGATGGAGAGATACGAAATTACGAATGTTAGAGGAGAGCGCTAACATTTACAGCGAAATCGATGCGAAAATTACGAAAATGTTTAATAAAACACGACTCGTTTAAAATAGAGCAAAAATCTCGCGGGCATTATTTAAACAGCATTTAAAGAAACACTGTGAATTTTTTCATACATATATCTTGTAAAATAACCGAAACAAACGAGTTAATAATAATTTTTGGAGCATACATACTGCGATTTTTTTCTATCGAGGGAATTTTATATAATTTGCGTTTCGGCGCGGGCAAAGTCTAGATATTATCTTCAAGAATAACATATATATTTTTAAGAGCTTTAAAACTTACTGTGTTTAAGGGAAATATGCAATAAATCGGTACAAATCCGGGATGCGGGCCCTTAAAACTCATCTTCGTAAAAGTAAACCTCGATGAAAAATAACCAAAATACCACCTGTGCAGCAGACGATTGTACACTCTACAAGGTTATTGTCTATTGTTGTACATCTAGACCAGTGATGATTGCCATTCTGATGGAGTTAACATTGCTTACGAAACTTGTTGGTTCTTTCAACAATAAACGTGGTTTTTTTTTTTTTTTTTTTTTTATTTATTTATTTCATCAAAAATATATGAATACATAATATAATATTACATTACAGTAGTGTATTTGTTACATTTAAAGTACATTTTCCCTTTTTATTTTCTTCCTTTCTTTTACACAGTAGTAATAATAATATTATTTTAATGACAATAACATGTTACTAACAAAGTTAAAAACATAAGGTAATAAATGATGTGTTAGTTAATATCTATAAATTATAAGATTAATGTTATAATAATAATTGATGCCATTAAAACAGTATCGAAATAGGAAAAAAAAGATATGGAGGTAAGAACTGTTATAAAGGAGTAACATAATATATATTTTAAGTAGTGCATAGCCTGCCTCACTAGGCGAACCTGTATTGAGGCAGAATTTTTAATAAGTTGTTTCTCGTAATGTTGTCTATGGTTCACTTATAAATGTATAATATATTTTCTTATACAGCAATACTTTATTTCTGTTTATATTATTGCTTGCAGATACACAATACAAAAAACAGAAATTTTATTACAGCAATAACTATCAATGACAAGGCGTTTGGGTGAGTGCACCAGTAAAGGACCGATCATTAGAAAATATCCAAATTTTAACATTTTTTTTTAATTCTTTCTGTGTTTGACTCAGTTTGATATTATCGGGAAGCATGTTGAATATTTTTGTGGCAAAGTATCTATAACTACGTTGTCCAAAGGTGGTAGAGAGTGCTGGAACTTGCAATGTGTCTTTGTTCGAATTACGTGTAAATTTTAAGTATATTTTTTTTTCGTAAAGTACGTGTTTGTTTTTAAAGAGATGCATGAGTATAGTTTTTACATATATCTGTCGAACATCAAATACTCTCATTGTATTAAATATTAAGTCACTGTTTGCAGTAAGAGGAAGTTTGAGAATAATTTTCATAATTGTTTTTTGCGCCTTTTCAACGGGATCTAGAGCTGATGAAGTACCTCCTCCCCATGCAATGATACCATACTCAAGGATAGATTGGGTGATTGCAAAATAAATCGTTTTCAGAAGTTGTAAGTTAAGAAAGTTTCTAATGGATCTGAAGAAGTGTATTGTTTTTCTAATTTTATTTGCAATAATCTGTGTGTGTAGATTCCATTTGAGGTATGGGTCAATGGTGAGCCCTAGGTACTTCATCTGTGATATTCGCTCTATACTGGGGCACTCACTGCATTCATTGGAATTCGAACAGCTATGTATTTTAATGGAATAATCATCATTAGGTTGGCCTGTAGTATTGATGCTTGAAGTGACATATTTGGTTTTCTTCGTGTTAAGGGTAAGCGTGTTGATATCTAACCATTTTTTAACGAAGTTAATATTTCTTTCTGCTTTTATAAATACCGCTGGCCAATTATTGTCTTCGAACAATAGGACCGTATCGTCTGCAAAGCTAACAATTTTTCCCTGAATTTCAAGATTGCAGAAGTTGTTAATATACAGTAAGAACAGAGTCGGTCCCAAAACGCTTCCTTGTGGAATTCCAGTCAGTTGAGCGCTGATCACTAAGGGTATTCTGTATTTTAACCTGTTGTTTGCGTCCATTTAAATAGCTTTTAAAGAAGTTTAGCTCTTTGTCCGTAATGCCGATTTTTTCTAGTTTTTGCATTAGTTTAACGTGTGATATTGTATCAAAAGCCTTAGAAAGGTCTAAAAATATTGAGATACATTTTTTTCCTTTATCAAGGCTTTTTACAATGAAGTCAGTCACACTAGCAATGGCATCTGATGTACTTTTATTTTTTTGAAATCCATATTGGTTTTCTGAAAGCATTTTATGACTGACGACGAATTTTAAAAGTTGTGCATTAATGAGGTTTTCAAAAACTTTAGATAAGCTATTCAGTAAAGTAATTGGTCTATAGTTGTTGGTATCTGACTTGTTTCCAGATTTGTAGATGGGAATTACGATACTTTGTTTTAAGTTAGAGGGAAAGTAGCCCTGTGTAATGCTTAAGTTTATAAGATATTCCAGAGGCAATGTGATCTCCGAAGACAGTATTTTAAGGATTTTGGTTGTAATTTCATCTGGTCCAGCAGAGGAAGTGTTTTTTAGAGATTTAATTGTCCTGAGAATTTCTTCCTTTGATATAGTTTGGAAGAGAAATTTTATATTTTTGTTATTTGCTTGATCCTCTGTATCGGTAGATCGGGTGATTTCACTCTGGGGAATTTGAGAAGCAAGATTTGGGCCAATATTAATAAAAAAATTGTTTACATGATCAGCAATGAGTTTAGGATTTTTTGTGGTTTCAACAATACGTCCATCAATAGAAAGTTTATTTATGTTCTGTTTCTCTTTTTTAGTTTGTGAATTTGTGGCTTCTCTTAGTATTTCCCATAATTTTTTGGGATTGTTGTTACTTTCTTTAATTTTTTCTGAGTAGTAAATTTCTTTTGCTTTTCTGATGACGTTACAACACATGTTTCTATATCTTTTATAGTAGTTGGATGTTATTTGGTCATATGGATTATCTTTGGTTTTTTTGTGTAGCTTATTTCTTTTGTGTATGCAATTTATAATAGAGTGGTTAATCCATGGTTTTAGGGGTTTTAGTTTATTAGCTATATTTTTGGTGAACGTCGTGGAATGGTTGTGTATTTCGTTTTTCAAATAGTTAACAAAGTATATCCATGCGTCCTCCGATTGTTTAATTTGGAAGAGTTCGTGCCATGATTTGTTCTTAAAGTTGGTAGTTAGGTTTTGGAAATTGATTTTATTGTAGGCAATAGGCAGATTACATTTATTTATTTTGGTAGCTGTTTGTATAGCAAAAATGGTAGAATAATGATCAGTGATTGTTGATTGGTATACGATACTTTTAGATGGTTTTTTAGACTTTACCATAATGTGGTCAATGCATGATTTAGATCCATTTGTAGTTCTTGTTGGTGAGTTGACGGTACTTACTAATCCATGAAATTCTAGCATGTTAATATAGTCTTGGCTTTGATGGTGTTGGTTGTTCGGTAGTATGTTTATATTTAAATCGCCTATTATTATAATATGCTTAGAATTGGAAAGATTTGAAAGTATGTAACTAAGACTGCTTAGGAACGGCGTAATGTTGTGAATCGATGGCGAGCGGTATATAGCCAGGATTACAGTGTCAAAGTTGTATTTTATTTGTGTGCAACTTGCATGCTGAATTTCTAGTTCAGTTACTGTAAAGTTTTGATTGTTTTTTGTGTACACGACGATTCCATCGTTCTGATTATCGAAAATAGTTGAGTTGTGAGATGTGTAGTTTTTGAGGATTTTAGGTGTATAAGTGTTTGACAACCAGCATTCGGTTAGGATGATTATGTCGAAATCAACATTTATGTGGTGAAGTTGTATCAAGAGTTCATCAAAGTTTTTATTTATTGATCGTATGTTTTGGTGCATAATTTTGGTATTTATACCATTTTCAATCAGGCGTTTACATATATTATTATCTGAAGTTGTGTAAGATAGGTTTTGATTATGTACTTCCTCATCAACATATTCCATTGTGAAAGGCATGATGATATAATAATTATACAAAAATAAAAAAAATAGTTTATTTGTTTATGGGAGCTCCACTGTCCGTGGCAATCACCGGGGGTTTCACCCTAGATATGGATGGAGAATTATCTAAGTGGGTAATTATTGTTGTATATAGTTTGAAACAATAAGTGTAAAGTTTCTCCTTACCATTTTGTAACGAAGGGTGATCGGGCAATAACTAACCGGAACTGGAGCTCTCCAGAAATAACTAGACCATTTTTATCAAATCGTCAGCGTGTTTGATGTAGATGATTTTTTCTCCTTCTTTTTTTCTGATCATAATTTTTGAATCTTTGTACCATACATAATTAAATCCCGTTTCTTTCGCCTTTGACTTTGTTCTCCATAGAAGGTCTTTGTAATGAGGACTAAGAATTTCGCTAATGTAGATTCGTTGGCTTCCTGGATTCTGCGAGGTGGCTGGGTTTAAAAGTTTCCTGTTGGCAAGAAGTTCGTATCTCTTTTGTCGATTGTTTAGTTTAACGTGAAATTTTGGGGGTACTCCCGGCCGTTTATCAGGGATCCTCTTCACTTCCACGATATCTTCTTCTTTTATTTCAACTCCTGCAATTGAAGCGATCCGTTTTATAGCATCGAAGGTCTGCTCGTCATTTTTTGGAATGAGGCCGGCAAACTCCAATGAATCATCTTGTGTTCTTTGGTCGACTTCTGCCAGTTTGACTTCTAGACACTTTATTTGTTTGTCCTTTTCTACAAGTGTATTTTTCAGTGACTCCACTTCCGAAACCAATTTAGTAATGGTTTCCATTTTAGCAATTAGATCGTCATATTGTCGGCTGATGAAGTCTCTCGAGTTTCTACTCTCTAGGTTTTCATCCTCAATTTTTTTTATAATCGCCGATTTAAAAGCTTCCAGTTTTGTTACCATTTTTTTTTCCATTTTATCGACTAGCATATCAATTTGAGAAGATACGTCTGGGGTCAAGCTCATTGAGGCGGGCATTTGTCCTTTGCTTCGAAGGTTTTTGTCCGCAGACATTTTTCTCGGTTATTTTGTTATTTGTAGTAGGTAAGGTTTGACACTGGCACTACTACTCTATGTTATTATTGTATTATATCGATGTTGATATTGTGACTGACATTTGATTTATTTATGTCAAAATAAGGAGTTTGGACACTATAAAACTCATAGATCACTCAGGTATAACGCTACCATTTGAATAACAGATCACTGGTTATGTGTTTTTGCTCAGATTTATGTTCTAACTGTGTTTTTAGCCAGATTGACGTTTGGTTTTTTTTTATGTCAAAACAAAGAGTTTGAATACTAAAAACTCGCAGATAACTCTGGTTTTGCGCTACCATTTGAATAGCAGATCACTAGTTATGTATTTTTGGCTCAGATTTGAGTTTTATCTGTATTTTTAGCCCAGATTGACGTTTGTTTTTTACGTCAAAATAAAGAGTTTGGATACTAAAAACTCACAAATAACTCTTTTATTGCGCTGCCATTTGAATAGTTGATCACTGGTTATGTATTTGTAGTTTAGATTTAAGTTTTAGCACTGATTTCAATTAAAATTTGCAGATAGAACTACGACTTGACTTTCGTTGCGATGTCCTTAGACAATTCTGTATTAATTTATTCTTTGGTTAAAACTAAGTATTCTATTAAATTTGAAAGGTTCTATTTACAAGAACTTAAAACCAAATATTCCAAATGTCAACCAATTGGGTCTTGGTTTTTACCTTTAATGACATAACGCGAACGTAAAGAAAGCTAATAAAGGTAATTATCGCCTGAACCGTCAAACCTCGGGCCACAGTTTGCGGAGGAAGTCCCGTTCGTTCTCAGTCTGCAATAAAGGTGCTCCTCGCCGCCACGAAGCGTCTCCGTAAAGCATACACCAACATAAATAACTTCAATTGTTCGGTACCGTATTGTGAACTTTAATTACAATTTGAATTAATTTCGTAATTAAAACGGAAACTTAAGAGCTTTTCGCTTTAGGCGACGGCGGGAGGAAATGGGGTGCAACTCCCTACCCAAGGGGGGTGGGCCGTCGGGAGGAACGGTGCCAGGAGCAGAGAGGGCGGGGGAGGTGTTCCTCTTAGTAATTAGCACCGCTAAAATTTATACACGAGAATAGGTGACGAGTTCTTTGAATACCATTGTCATCAGTCTCATGCGCGGATCGTAATTAAATTAATAACTTAATTGTTTTGGATTTGTTGAGTTTTGGATGTTGACAGGTTTAGGTAATGTTCAGACATAATTCTTAATCTATTTTGGGTCTTTTATAATAATTTTAATCAAATTTGGATGTAATAAGTACCTAGCCATAAGTAGGTAATTTTATAAAATTGTGTGTAACATTATATATAGATAAAAACAAAGTAATTATTTCAAGAACCTTGACCGGTCAGTCGATAATTTTCCTCCACTATTTTGTTTGCAAAATATTTAACTTCTGATTAGGCTGTATAAATATGTAAAAGTGTGTTAAAAAAAGGGGTTAGATGGGTTTTTTTTTTACAATAACTCCACACAGGACGCCCTAGGGAAAACAATTTCCTTCGGGGCCTATGTCAACTTTGGGGATGCTGTGTGGAGGACTTTTTTAAGAAAAGGAAGGAGAGAAAGTTCTGGGAAGAAAAAAGGTATGAGAGGTGGGTAGGAATCTTGGAGTCATTGTGTCCAGAAGTGACGGACGAATGAATCCACCCCCCTCACTGCGGTAAAAAGCGAAGGGTCGAGAGAGTCCTGCTGGAGAGTGGAAATGTCTCCCTCATCCAGTTTCTCCCGATCCGGCCTGCCTCGCAGTTGGTGGGCAGACGCATGCGCCGCCAAGGCCCGTACACATCTCACACGCACTAACTCGGTCAACGTAGCAATTCACATGGGGTGTCCTGGGGAGGAGGTGTTGGTTATTCAATAAATGGCTCCCAGGGGCGGCGCGCGGCGGTTCCCACACTCGCCCTGAAAATAGTTTTTTATCTCTGCCAAACGTGATTACTATTATTATTTTTGCGGTGCTTTGAATCATTTTGTTGAAACAGTTTCGTTCAATAACTAAAAAAGTGGCATGAAAATTTTAAATATTTATTTTATTTTCATATTTAGATTATTATTATTATTGATATCGGTTAATTACCAATTTCACGCTTTTCTCTGTCTCCCCGAAAGGGCAAAAGTTAAAGAAAGGAATTTACGCGTAGATTTAAGAGACGCACGATTTTGTAAATTAACTTTATAAATGTCAGCTAGGCCCTTGAATAAATTATACAAATCCATTACAATATCAGCCATCCCCGATAATCTTTCATAATGCAAGAGCTACTAAAACAGGAATCGATTGAGTGTTTTTATTGAGAATTTTTTTATCAACTCTTGATGGAATATTTATGAAACACAACAAATTATGATAAAATATTTTTTTGATATATTTTTTGTTTCTTTGGGAAAAGCTTTAAAATTATTTAAATATTTTTTTAAGACATCGAGGAATGTCGTTTTTAAAGTGAATATTTTCTTAATTCGAAGGAAACAGAAGCGGATGTATTTAAGTTTCAGCAGGATAATTTTACCGTTAACGCAATTTTTCAAAGGTAAAAAATGCTGCCTCTACCAAAATCAAATTTGTGAATAACTGTTTAAGTTATGAGTACTGGTTGCATCTTCCAATATGGCCTAACTACGTAAACAAAGTTTAAAAAATAAAGCACATCAGTACGCTCCCATCACTAGCAGTATGTTTTGAAAATGAGTAAAAAATAAAGGTTAGAAAGTTGATTTGTTTAAGCGATATAATAAGGAAGAGACCATGAAAAAAAATTGCAAATAGGCTAATGCACCACAAGCAATGCAAAATCATGTTTTTTTTACATGAATACCGCACAAGAGTCCCAACAGCTCCCGTCTAGAGCCAGTGGGACTATGTCATCCCCAATTGGGGTATGTTGTGAGGCTGAAGGTAGTGGGAAGGGGAAGGAGACAGGGAAGAGGAAGGTGGGGAAGTACCTGGCTATTCAGATCTGGTCACCAAACACGGCAGAAGCCGTTTCAAGCAACGTTTCAATTTTGAACGGTGGTCTTACACCACGGCGATACTGAAAGTATCTTCCACTCTGGAACGTGCCGCAAATATACTATATATTATTTTAAATGAATAAATTGTGAAATAACACAAATTAATCAAATAAAATTTATTTGCCACGCCGGGATTCGATCACGCGACCTTCAGAGTGCGAGTCAAGAGCCTTACCACTGGACTACGCCGGCCGTGTGATTTTGGTTTGAAAATTAGATAGCTTAGAAAATTTTTAACACGAATACGTTCTTGCTTTAGAAAATGGTGGAGTATTTTTTCGATTAGCCTTTTTGTAAGCCCAGAAAAAAATATACTATTAGACCTACAAAAAGAGCTGCAAAATTCAAAATCGCCTACTTATGAACCTTTTTTCAGTTGTGGTTTTTGTGTTATGTGGAAAAAATATTGTTTTTATAAAATGATAGTAAAACATTTAAATATTTGTGTCTGCGCTTCGCAAAACAAAATAAAGCTTAGCTTTTAGGCAAATATTTTTTTGTGATTAAATTAAAACAGGCGGCTGGTGTCAAACGGGATTTTAAATCTTACCGCCATCTACATGAAGTGTGGACGTGTTGCATCACTTTAAGTTCAATAAATAAAATAATTAACAATTATTGTAAGCAATAATTATCAGCCTGAAACACTCATCCACATTGAAAAAATCTTTCGAGAAAAGATACATGCCGCCAACGGGACTTGAACCCGTGTCCTTCTGATTGCCGGTCAGGTGCTCTACCACTGAGCTATGTCGGCTTATCTAATACCCGCCAAATAATTCAATATATACTAGTATTTCATTCAACAATTACTGCTTACTTGCTACCAATGCAATCTTTATATTTATCTTTATCTTTACTAAGTATAAAATGAAGTCGGTCACGATGTATGTGCGCTTAGATCTTTTAAACTACGCAACGGATTTTCATGCGGTTTTCATCAATAGATAGAGTGATTCATGAGGAAGGTTTTTAGGTATATAATTTGTCAAGGTTTTGTGTAAATTGTTTGAAATACATAAGGCCAAGCGGCAGCGGGCAGCGGGCAGCGTGGTGTAGATTTGATTTGATAAACAGATGGCGTTGGTTATAAAGGTTTCGTTAGCCACAGCAACGTGTCGCCGGGTCTGCTAGTATTATGATAAAATAACAAAATCTGAAAAAAAACGACCTTTCACATGAGAATGATTCCTGAAGGTGACGTCCAAACTGCTGACCTCAAATTAGTAGAAGAAAATGGAATTCAAAGAAGGAGAAAGAATATTCAAATTAGACTTGTTTAAAAAAGAACTATTATATAATATCACAAAAAGAAACATGGCGCTCACTTCCATCCAACTTCGAAGTTCCAAGCTCCAACTCGCAGCAGTAGAAGTGGAAATGTCAATCAAATTAGAATTTATTGTGAGGCTTCCGTTGGAATTCCAATTCTCTAAGTGCTTCCTTGAACTCGCTAAATCTTTAAAAAGGTTTTATAATTTAATGTAATGGAAAGCTCTTTGTATTTGTTTTAAGAATGGTAAATGGTCTGAATCAATCTCGCTAAGTGCTTTTCAACTGAGCTTTATTGGCAGTATGGTACTAGTACTAGAGGTGGCGTTCTCTCTTCCACCCACTTTGGCCTGTGCACAACTGTATTCAGTACAGCTAAGGTTTACGGTGTACCTTCACTCTGAATTGTGTCGAGTGTATTATTACATATAATCGATCGGTTTGGGATGTTATCACTCAAATGCTTACCTAGCACGCTGAATGCCCTCCTGGAATTCATCATCACTGCCGAATGCAAATATTGAGGTCAGATTTCATAAACATTATTGTCATTATTGCAACGGCCTCCATGGTGTCCGCATTTTTAATAAAAATTATGAGAACTACATTGTCATTAAGGCGATCTAATAGTCCAGGAAAAAATCGGAATCGGAATAATTATAATTTAGTATTCGCCGGACTGAAACATGAACAACTATACTGTACACTACATACTTACTGTACAGCTGTTTAATGTAATTCGCCGGACTTGAAGAATAAAGCCCAACATTTAATTGTACAACAATTGGTGTTAAATAATGTAGATTTTCAACAAAAAAATCCTTCCTCATTTGCTTACCATATAGTACTCACTCTGATTTTATACTCGTAACTCTTTTAAATTAAATTCTTTTATACTATTTTGCATTCTATAATATTCTTTATTATTATATTATTTTATGTATATATTTTCTTAATACTCTCACACATTCCTTATATTGCATATGTTAATTTACTGTACAAAAAATCGACCACCACAACACGGGCATGTGCATGGTGGTCGAAAAAATCCCCAACTTTTGTAAATTTTTTTTTTTTAAATGAATAAAGAAAACTTAAAAAAAAAAAAAATTCACGCCCTTTTATGGGAGGAGTTTAAAAATACTTGAGAAAAAGCTTTTGGAAAAGGGATTTGAGTTTTTTTTCACAGGTTGATTTCGTACAGATCTGTAAAAAACATGAACTATTTTTATACGCATTGTTTATTGTAATAAAACGGAACTTTAAATTTGATTTCACGAAACCAAGCGATGCGCGACGTGGAGCCTTACGTCTGTTCCCCGCTACGGCCGGGGGAGGACTGACTAGAAAATAGGTGTGACGAGTGAGTAGTTCTTCGGTGGACGGTATAAGGTTCACTTTTAAAATCCAAATTCGTCGACTAGCGGCCGTATTGTAAAAAAACAACGCGAAAATGCATATTTTATTTCATTTTGGGAAGTTCGGGCGTAAATATCAATTTTTTGCGATTATTATAAAAGAAAGTGAATTGGCCACATTATACAATAAAACTATATCCGAAAAGGGGTTTATAAATACAAGAATTTGGACTTGAAAGTGTTTGTTATAGATCTTATACTTTATTTTTTTATAGGCTTATTAAAAGACTTTTAAAACAAAAATATAAGGTTTTTGTATGATTTAGCATTATTTAGTATGGCTTCATCTTAAGGTCCGATGGCGATGTTCCGAGGGAGTCCTGATGGAGAGATTAAAATATCTCCCTCATTCGGTCTCTCCGGATCCGGCCTTCCACGCAGTTGGTGAGCAGACGCATCCACCGCCAAGATCCGGACAAACCTCACCCTATGATCCCGGGCACTCCTGCTAAGTCACCAAACGTAGCGAACCACTTCGGGCGACCTATGGCAGACGTGTTGGTTATCCATTAAATGCTTGCCAGGGGGGGGGGTACCCATTTCCGCCTCCCAAATTGAAAACATGTAACAATTTTATTTCAAATTGGTTTTGTGTACCAATTTTATTGCAGAGTTAAAACCCGTCTGCTTGTTTAGGAATAAATACATTCCAAAACACGTAATCACGTTATACTTTCATAAGACCAAAAACGTCCCGAGCCACCTTACATTTTAAAAGCTATTATATATCTCTCTTCCTCTCATGCAAACATATGTATTTTTCTTTTAACCAGAAAGAGAACGAAGTAATGCTTCTTATTGTCTTTGAAATATGAAAGCTATCTTGCATAGATATTTTACAATCTCGATCCAAAGTGACGGTTTCAGAATTTACACGCGAAACCGAGACTTCCGGATTGTGAGGTGCGAATATATTGAACCAAGCAGACGGGTTAAAGAATTAACGACAGTCAAATTTTCTTGATACGTGATTTCATTTTTTTACTACTATTTTAACATTTTAAACAAAAATTTGTTTTTAGATAGCACTCCCTTACATTCAATCAATTCTAACAAAATAATGTCTAAGTATAGAAGTGTAAGTAAAAAGATCTGTCTAGATCGCTTTAAGAGAAAATTCAGAATTTTAAAACAAAATACTTAAAATCCTTTTAAAAGATTAGTCGCCAATTGAAATGACCCAGTGTCGGCAAAGCTGGGAAACATGAAAAAGCTTTCTTGCATGCAGCAGGTTTTAAATTAGCTCTCGACAACTACCCTCTACCCTCTACCCGCTACTGTCCTCTGTGCCCTTCCCACCAACCATTGACCCGCTACCCCTAACTGCGAAGGACTTCCCTTTCTATAATTAACAAGCATCAACATATCTATTTTTTTAAAAATTAAGGTAAATATGATAATTAAAAGCTGAATAGGTACAAATTAACATTTTAATGTGCCTCTTATTCGGAAATGTTTTCATCATAAAGAGTTCCTTATTAGTCGATGAATTAAGAGGAAAGGGTGGAGCGGCCGTTTTCATACAAAAGTTAAATTTATATGCGAGGCCAAAATACTCGACCAGACTGAAGAAATTTTTTTTTTAATGAAAATGTTTTGTAGTACGGATATGTATAATTTTATTTATTTATTTTTGAAATATAAAATACAGGCCATTAAAAGAATTATTTTTTTCAGAGTTTTTGAGAGTTACCACTAAATTATTAAAACAATAAT
Source organism: Limnephilus marmoratus (assembly GCA_917880885.1). Classification (NCBI taxonomy): domain Eukaryota; kingdom Metazoa; phylum Arthropoda; class Insecta; order Trichoptera; family Limnephilidae; genus Limnephilus; species Limnephilus marmoratus. The sequence goes on from OU862911.1 coordinate 3,783,014, forward strand.
CTTACCCAACCTACCATATAATTTAAATAAATGTCATAGGTCACCCCAAGTGATTCGCTACGTTTGGTGACTTAGCAGGGGTGCCCGGGTTCATGGGGTGAGGTTTGTCTAGGTCTTGGAGGCGGATGACCAGGATACACTGAAATACGCCCACCTCTTAAACCCTTTTCGTTCCCAGAACTCTCTTTTACCTCCTTTCCCCGAAAAAACTCTCCATACAGCATCCCCAAAGATTACATAGGCCCTGAGGGAAATTATTTTCCTCAGGGCCTCCTGTGTGAAGCTCATGTAAAAACACGAAAAATGAGAAAAAAAACTATAAAAGTGTTTTTTCGGGACGAAATTATTTTTTTTTAAAATTAGGTAGATACTCTATTACGTGGGGCTTACTGTTAATGTTTTCTGAATTGTTTAATAATGATTTATTTTAATAGATCCCTTTGGTTAACGTATTCATTTTTAAAATATTTAGATACAAGAAACTGAATCTCGGTTGAAGCCAGTAACTGTAAGTAAAGGCAAATCATTTTGAAGAGCACACATCTACCGGATCTGCCGGATCTGCCCTGATGATGGACACTGCAACGATGTCCGAAACGTTGGCTAAAGAAGGAGGTAGCGCAACACGGCCTAACACCCCAAAAACAAATAAAGCACACGTCTTGTCCATATTTGTACATTGGTTCCGATAGTTGTTCAAAATTGTTCGAAATACGTAACTAGTTTTTAGTGGTCCTACCAGGGTCCTATGGTATGATACCGTACTCCACTCACAAGCAAGAATCCCTTAAAGATAATTCTACTGTGTTAGTATTTTTTAATAAAATCAAAGCTAACGGAAGTTTGATACACAAACTGATGAGAAGTTTGTGGAGTCTTAGTGCGAGCACAGAAACCCTGAATAACGTGAATACATAAGCAATATCCGTTTCCTCAAGCGTTCTCTCATTCGGGCTACATAAAACATTAAGTAATAATCGTAATGGAAGTTGAGTGCACTGCATTCATCCCCTCCTCTCTCCTCTCTCCTCCCAGCCCTCTCCCCTCGGGACAGGGAGGTTCAGGGAGCCAAGAAGCCTCACGAGACTTCGGGTAACTTCGGAGATCTTCGGATATCTTCAGAGATGAGGATTAATATTTATTGGTCTATCCCGATAATTTTGTAATTTATTGTTATTGTGGATGAAACAAAATGCGGTGTACAAAAGTGGAACCTATTTTTGAAGTGAAAACTTCTTTAGCACCGTTGTGATTTGAAACTCGATGAAACGGAAGCGAGCTACACTAAAAAGAGACAAACACATTCATCTACGAGATTTAGCCTGCGAGTCAATGAGATGGTAATAAAATATTTAATTTTTTATAAGAAGAACTATCTTTTTAAAACTTTTGAAGGTTATTCCCATTAATGTAACATATCATTGAAGAAGAAGATAACAATAATAATCTAAACTGAAATATGAAAGAGAAAAAGACACAGAAAAACAGAAAAATATATGGAAAAACATGGTATAATATTATGATAATAATTATTTAAGATAATGTTGTTAATTCTAAAATTTGAAATATGAGATTAACTAATATGACTTTTTGACAATAGGTGGCAATGGCGAAATTGGTAAACACACGCCCCGGATAGACGAGAGGTTCTAGGTTCGTGTCCCCCAATTGCGACCATTATCTTTTTCTGTTTTTTTTTGTCTTTTCTCTTTTATATTTTCGTTTAGATTATTATTATTATCGTCTTCTTCAATCAAATATATATTAGCGCCTGACGAACCTTAGCGGCCAGACATTTAGCAGACCTACAATCGAATCCAAGGAAATCCAAAAAATATTTTTATTTTCGTAAAATCAAAATCAAATCTTCAAACCACTCCAAAATGAACAGGCAAAGAAACACAAAAGAGACCGACATCTAGCGACTCCGACGAAGAAAACACAAAAACGAAAAAGACGACCAAGTGTACAGGAAAAGGTGCACTGGAATTCGACGACAAAAATTTCGAAAAAATCATCCTTCACATTGATGAAAAGTGCTTAGTAGTCTCCCTACTCTTGTCTACTTTGGTTTTATGAAGGTTTTACTTCTACCACGTGTGAATTGCACACCCTGATTTTTTTCTTATAAATGTTCTAGACCATTTACATCGAACGCGCTCTGTTTCTCTTACATTGCATGACATCGTATATCGCTATTAAATTTTTTGTTCAAAATGAAAATTACAAAACGATATCGAAACTAATTTCTAATGATAAAAACAATTTAAAACGAATAAAGCAAAGAAAGGTAAGACCTTTTGATGAAGAAACAAGTTCCCATCGTATTTCTTGTGTTCTTCTCAAGTCAACGTTCTACCTAGAATAAAAAAATATTTAAAACATTTTCGTCATTATTTTATTTAATAATAATCGAATATACAATAATGATATTGTTCCCGAGTTAAATACGACTATAATATACAGGGTATTAAGGAACGTGCCAGAATTACTTTAACCTTTAATCGTAAAAAAAAAATTCGATGTTTTTTTTCAAATTTGTTCAAAAGCAAACAAAAAAATTTGTACTCCTTTTTACGAAAATTGCGCGGACGGAGGAGTATGAAATTTCGCACACTTATATTTTATATAGAGAAGGAATGCAGAATGCAAATATTTTTTTAAAATTATGCATAAAAATACATAAAAAAAACATAACATACACTATATAATTTAAATTAATTGTGGTCGAATTTCGATCAATGAGCGACTGCTAGTTTAGGGGAAAACCAGAAATATGTCATGTTTAAATCCGATTTTAGACGTATTGACTCTTTTCCACAAAAAATTATAAATGGATTTCGAAAGATTGTTCTTTTATCTAGCATTCGCACGTTTTAAATTTTGAGAATAAATGCTTATTTTTAGTATAATAATGTTATACCATAGGTCGTTGGCAGATTTGTTAAATTTTCAAAAAAGATTTTGTATTATATTTCAAATCATATAATCACGTAGTAAAATAAATCAATACATTATTTATTTTACTACATATCGCATGTTTTAGAATTTTAATTTTAGTTTAAATGAAATTATTAAAAAATATATACGTACATGTATTTCTTGACGAAAATTGGTCCGTTTGTGTATATATTTGCACACTTACAAACTAATATATTTCAGATTTTTTTAAACATTCTTATTTAAATTAGACATTATTGAAAAATGATAAATACTTATGATCAAAAAATAATTATAAAAAGTACATTATTTTAATAGTTTTACCATCACACCTTTCAGCATTTTTGGATGTAGGTATAAATTAAAGCAAATTTGGAATGAAATAAAATCGATATTGTGCTATAATTTTAAAAAGCTGGTACGGATAATAATTAATCTTTCTCTTTGTAACCGCCCTGCACGATCGTAAGAACAACTTTCGACGAAATGTGGATTTTCGGCCGCTGGCTGGTTAAACGCTCTTAAATAAAAATGAAAAATAATCCAGTAATTTTGTATGGGTCTGCGCTAGATATATTAAACATGCACAACATTCAAATTGATTAGATTTTTTATAATGCAATAAAAAGAATTATTCCAATATCTTTCAAAGCGATAATTTTTGTTTTGGTAACAAGAAATATTATTTGCTGTCAGCCCTGTAGCTTCCGTTTCCTTTGCTTTATATCGTTTCCGGTTGGATATTACGTAGAGTGCCCTCTGATGGATGTTTTCTGGAGCTTTCTTTTCTGTGAAGCCTACCGGGCACGAAGTCGAATGAGAATCCGACGGACGATCTAAATCACTTGTTATTATTGAAGGCAATTGGACAATTGTTTATTGACATTGTAATCTACGTTTGAAAAATTATATGAGAAGTATATTGGATTTCCAGCCTGAAAGAAATAACTTAAAAACGTCAGTTATTCGAAAGAATAACCCCTGAGGAGGAACCAGGAAAAAATATTTTGACTATTAACTGAAATAAAACAATCACTTTGTTTGCAACTTTAAAACATAATAATATATTTGGGAGGCGGGAATGGGTACCGCCGCCCCGGGAACCTTTATTGGATAACCAACACCTCTGCCATAGGTCACCCCAAGTGGTTCGCTACGTTTGGTGATTTAGCCGGGGTGCCCGGGTTCATGGGGTGAGGTTTCTCTAGGTCTTGGAGGCGGATGACCACACTGGACCCCAGATTCCTACCCACCCCTTAAACCCTTTTCCTTCCCAGAACTCTCCTCTCCTTCCTTTCTTTAAAATAACCCTCCACACAGCATCCCCAAATATGACATAGGCCCTGAGGGAAATTATTTTCTTCAGAGCCTCCTGTGTGGAGCTCATGTAAAAAAAAAATATATATGTATAAAGGATCACTTTCACACTGTTTCTTTATGTTATGTTTTGTCTCTTTCTGTATAAGCTCACACAATGTATATTTATGATCAGTTTGATTTTATACCCTGAAGATGTTTGCGTTAAGCGAAACCGGTCGGTATTAAAAATTTGAATAAATAATTCGTGGTTACAAACAAAGTTATTGTTTTATTTCTGTCAAAAAATATTTCCCTCAGGACCCACGCCATCTTTGGTGATGCGGTGTGGAGGTTTTTTTTTGGGATAAGAAGGAGAGAATGTTTTGGGAAGGATAAAGGTACGAGTGGTAGGTAGGAATCTGGGAGTCAACGTGTCCAGGAGTGATGGACGAATTAACCCATCCCTTCCAATGCGGTGTAAGGCAATGGGTCGAAAAAGACTCAACCAGTCTTTACCGATCCGGCCCGCCACACAGAAGGCTGACAAATGTGTCCACTGCTAAGAACTATACAAACCACACCCCGTGCACTTGGGCGCCCCTGCTAAGTCATCAAACGTATCGAACTACTAGGGGTGGAAGGGGTGTTAGTTATCTAACAAATGGTTTAAAATAAAAGACAATCAATATTGCATCATTGGAAATACACACTTACAAACATATTTTAATAACTATCGTGATTTATTTTTGGGTTATTGTGCCGTTTTTCGCTGCCTCCTTCTTTAGGCAACGTTTTAGACAGAATTACAGTGACTCCAATCGGGGTAATTACACATCTTCTTGACAAGTGTCACAGTGGTCACGTATTTTTTTCGCTCCACAAAATTTTACGGTGTGCATTGATTGAACGAGTCTTTGTAGTGAATTTTATTGGCGATTACTTAAACAAAATCTAAATTAACATTGTGTATTTATAACAGCAGCTGCCAACCGGTAAATCTTTACTATTTAACTCAAATTATTAACTGTCACCCAAGTGCAATAGACATATATTTACCCACGCCAAACACACTTCCAGTCATAGACAATTAGACAACTCAGATACAGGGTTGACACCACTATATTAAACCAAATAACAAACAAAAATCAAACAATCAAGATGAGTACCACCGATGCACTTTCATACATAAATAAGGCAAAGGAAGAAATAAGTTTATTACACAATAGCATTACTGATCCAGGGCTGAAGCTTACTAAAGATCAGATGACCAAATTACTTAATAAACTTTCCAACCTCTCCGGCACCATGTTGGATGTTGGTGTCAAAGTTGGAATCCTCGAGGGTCAGGTTAAGTCGTACGAACATATGGTCTCCTCAAAACTGATAGAATCAAACTCATCGCAAGAATCTTCAAATTCATCAAATTTATCGATGTGCGAAGCTGCTGATGAGCTCGAGGAGAGGAAAGAACGATCGAAAAATTTAATTATATTCAACTTTCCCGAAAGCTCAGCCTGTTCCGAAATCGACAAAATTACTGATGATACGACGAGAATCTCTACTACACTAACAAATCTAAACTCGACTATCACGCAAGCCAACATTACGACCTTTCGTCTGGGGATCAGAAAATCGGACAAACCTAGACCTCTAAAAGTTATGCTTGTCAATCCCGCCCAAGCCATTGACATATTGAGGAAAAAAAACAGCATAACCGAGTACCCTGGTATTAAAATTTATTCCGATCAAACTCCAGCCCAAAGAAACTATCTCGCCAATCTACGATTAACCCTAGAGCAAAGAACACAAAATGGTGAAACAGGACTCACAATCAAATACAAAAATAATAAACCTACTATTGTAAATACTAATCCAAAAAACTAAAACCTATCATGTGTTACTACCAGAACGTCAGAGGATTAAGGACAAAGCTGAACGAATTTAGGATAAACGCCCCAATTACTTCACACGATGTCATCGCTCTTACGGAAACCTGGCTAGAACCTTCAATTTACTCAACGGAGCTTGGTTTACCCTATCATCAAATCTACCGGCTTGACAGAAATATCAAGACCAGTTCCAGATCCAGAGGTGGAGGAGTTCTTTTAGCAGTCTCCAATAAAATGTCTTCAAAAATGTTGAAAACCAAATATAGTGATGTCGAACAAATTTTCATTATGGTAAATGGTAAAAATCAAAATTACATCATTGGTTGCGTGTACATTCCTCCGTCAGCTAATTTATCTATATATAAAAATCACTCCGAAGATGTCGAACTTTTAAAATCAAAACATAAAAAACATAAATTCTTAATTTTTGGAGATTACAACCTTCCAAATTGTAATTTCAACTGTACTAATTACCAATCAGTAACATTATGCGAAAGAGAAATCATTGATATGTCAATATTTCTAAATCTCACCCAATTTAATAATGTACATAATTCGAGTAATCGCGTCCTAGATCTTGTTTTTTCAAATGAAGAGGACATAAAAGTTAGAAAAGCATTAGAGTCTATCCTTCCCATAGATAACCACCATCCTCCACTGTCAGTAATTATTCCAAACAATGCAAAAAAAAGTTATAAACTCACAAGTTCTAGTTTTAATTTCAAAAATGCTAATTACACTGAAATTAATGATCATCTCAGCAAGGTAGATTGGTCGTTTCTCAAGGAAAACAATATGATCCATAATATAGAATCATTTTATCATAAAATAAATGCCATTATCATAGACTGTATACCTTTAATTAAATTCAAAGAATCAATGCATCCAAAATGGTTTAATAAAGAATTAATCCAATTAATAGCTAAAAAAAAAGTTTTACACATAAAATATAAAGAAGAGAGATCCCTATCAAATTATATTGAGTTCAGTAAAATAAGAAAAGATTGCAAAAATTTGTTACAACAATTACATAAATAAGGTAGAAATGTCAATTAAAGGAGACACAAAACAATTTTGGAATTACACAAAGTCTTTGAAAAATGATGATATTAGCATACCCTCCAATATGTGCTATGAAAGAAAAATAGCCAACGACTCTCAAAACGTAGCTAACCTATTTGCCGACTTCTTTAAAAGTGTATATGTCCGTGACTCAATAATAGTCAACGATTACTCGCCTAGTTTTTCCCCAGATCAAAACTTAAATTTAGCCAATGTAATAATTGAATATAAAGATGTACTGACTCAGCTAAAACAACTGGATCAAAGTAAGAGCGGTGGTCCTGATAATATCCCACCTGTTTTCTTAAAGAATTGCGCTACCACTCTTGCATATCCACTACATTTTCTTTTCAACCAGTCATTACAAACAGGACACTTTCCTGAAAAATGGAAATACAGTTTCCTCACCCCGATATTTAAAAAAGGAGACAAAAATGAGGTGAGCAATTACAGACCGATCTGCCTTTTATCAACTATTCCAAAATTGTTTGAGAAACTTATTTTAAATAAAATCATTCACTGTATCAAGCCAGTAATTTCACCTAACCAACATGGTTTCACTTCTGGAAAATCTACTTTGTCCAATCTTTTAATTTACCAAAACTTTATATCCGAATCCATGTCTAAGAAGTTGCAAGTTGATTTCAGCAAAGCATTCGACAGTGTTAACCATGACTTGCTGTTAAAAAAGCTACATAAATTAGGAATAACAGGGTATTTATACATGTGGTTTAACAGTTATTTAAGTAACAGGCAATTGGCCGTTAAAATTGATGGTTTTACTTCATATAAATTTATCGCTACCAGCGGTGTTCCCCAAGGATCACATTTGGGACCAATTTTATTTTTGATATTTGTGAATGATGTTCTTTCTATTTTTAACGATGTCCAAGTTTTAATGTTTGCGGACGATATGAAAATATTCAAAGCTATAAGAAATATCAATGACTGCCAAACATTGTCAAATAACTTGTTTAAACTTTTTGTTTGGTGCCAAGAGAACTATCTACAACTAAATATAAGTAAATGTCTAATTATGAGATTTCATAGAATAAAAAATCCAATAATTTACGAATACTCCATCAATGATGTAATGCTAACAGCTGTAACCGAGGTGAACGATTTGGGTGTAAACTTTGATCAAAAACTGAATTTTATCAACCATATTGAAATTACATCAAATAAAGCTTTGAAAATGTTGGGATTTGTAATAAGAATTTGCAGTCAATTTAAAAATATTCAAACCTTTAAAAAATTGTACATGTCTTTGGTTAGGAGTCAAATTGAGTACAACTCTACAGTATGGGCACCTAGTTACGCTAGTCATTCGCTCACGATAGAAAGAATCCAAAATAAATTCTTAAGATTTATTAATTTTAGAATGGGTATTACAAGGGATTGTGTCAACTATATCTACTATGCCAACTCAATTTATTAAAATTATCTGAACGTAGAATAGTTAATGACGTAACATGTTTATATAAAATCATAAATTCAATAATTGATAGCCATGAACTATTATACTTGATTTCTTTTCATATACCTCGTAAACCAACATCGAGGCAATATCTACCGTTCTATTGTGATAACTCCAACACAGAATCACAGTTGTACACCCCCGCTCGCCGCATACAAAATTTGGGTAATGACTATTAAGATGTTGTTGACATATTCAACACACCATTCACCAAATATAAACAAGTCATTACCCAATTTATATTGAAAAGAAGAACATCAAATTTAATTTAATTAACCGAACAAACTGCGTAGCTCAGCATCGACCTACGAGACCTTACCAATGTATTGTAATTTTCCTAGTATTACATTTTTCCATCTTGCATGGCGGAGTATTTAGTTTCGATGTTATTTCGTTTTTTACTTTGTTTTTGCTTTAGATGTTGTTTTTGATTTTGTCTAATATTTTGCTTTTGATTTTGTTTTTGCTTTGATTCTGTTGTGCTTAACTTAGATGTTCTTTGTAATAAATAAAAAACTAACGTGTAAAAGCCCAGCCGGGCGGGAAATTCATAATAAATAAATATTTTACTGTAGATTCTCAACTAGGTACTTACTTCAGATATCTTTACTAACAGACTGAAGAGAGATAGCTTTTAAATGTATTATTTTATTAAAAATGATTTATTTTTTTAAAAACCAAAACTATTATTAAATATTTAACTGACAGCCCTGAAACAGTTAGCTAATTAGCAATACCTGCTTAATAATTTCAAACAAAGATAACTTTGAAGGTAACAATAAACTCTATGCAAATTTACTCTATTTAGTGCTTATAAATACTGTTGACAACTTGTTGACAAGTCCCCTTTGTTTAGGTACCTACATCTTTTTTATTCTAAATAATCCTATCTAAATTTTATGTTCTCGGTTATTATAACATTGATATTATTTTTTTTTTGTATAGTAACAGTAGTTTAGTAACACATAATAGTATCCTTCACCTAAATACTTGCTACTTTGTTAAATGTTCATTTCTACTTTATTATTATTGATAATCTCCTGTGTACCACTGTATACTTATAATACCATGTACTCACTTCAATGTAAAAGCCATGCTATGGCGTTTAAATAAATAAATAAATAAATAAATAAATAATGGACACCGTAATGCTGTTCGAAACTTTAGCTAAAGAAGGAGGTAGCGCAACACGGTGTAATAACCCAAAAATAATTCACGATAATATTTTTGGACGAGAAAATCTCAAATCGTATCATGTTTTAATAAAATCGTTGATAAAATTTTGATCTGTCATATTAAACAATCTGCATTCATTGTTATAATTTAATTTTTTTTTATAAAATGAATTATACAGGGTTTTAAGGGACGTAGGGGAGACCTAGGAGAGTTGTAACAATTTTTTTTATTTAAGGGACATATCTCGCTCAAGAAACATTTCACAGTTATGACTTATTTGAATTAATGTAGCACCATTCCTTCTTTTTCCAAAACAATCATCAAAATTAATTAAAGTATTACGGTTTCCGAGAAAATCAACAAAAAGAAAAACTACTCCCTCTGTCACAACTCCCCTATCACCGAGGTAAGTTGTGACAGCTTTGTATTTTGACTATTTGAGTATTTCGACACTAGCAGTGCCTTTATCAGTCTTTCGTGTATAGTTGTTAGGCATTGTGAAACAAAAAAGTAGTCATACAGCATGCAACATCACACCACAAGTCCAAATATATTTTTTTATCGAAAATGAATTTTTTGAGACAAGCTTTTATTGCGGACTGTACTTGCATGATTTGACCATAATATACCAATGCACAAACACACATACAGACATTGAAAATTAATTTTAAAAAGTGTTGAAATAACCCAGCAGAAAAATGAAGTCAAAAGGAGAGTTGTGACAGGCTGTCACAACTCTCCTAGGTGCTCAAAATTACGACTTGGTCCGAATAATGATTCATATTTTCGCCAACTACCGCCCCATAGCGATCACATCAGTTCTGTCTAAGGTGATGGAACGTGTGATCAACGACAAACTGCTCACATACCTCGAGAAGAACAAAATTATTAACGATCGTCAATACGGATTCCGGCGGAACCGCTCGTGCGGTGATCTTCTCGCGTATGTGACGCATGTTTGGGGGCGATGCCTGGAACGTTTCAGTGAGACCCAAACGGTTGCACTGGACATCTCCAAGGCCTTTGACCGGGTTTGGCACCGAGGACTTGTCAACAAACTGCATTCTTACGGACTTCCCGCATCCTTGTGTACGTGGATTGCCGACTTCTTGAGGGAGAGGTCGATTCAGACGCTAGTCGATGGTTTCACCTCTTCCTCACACTCGATAAATGCTGGCGTCCCGCAGGGATCAATTCTGTCTCCGACTTTGTTTTTGTTGCACATCAACGACCTTTTGTCATGTGCACCAATTCACTGTTACGCGGATGACAGTACAATTCATGATAGCTTTTTGTTTGACAAGCCCCCAAAGGGCTCACAAACTCCAACAGCTCGTAGGGCTTTGAAGCAAAGAATGGACGGTTACCTCGAGAGTGTTTTCTCTTGGGGTAAAAATAATCTCGTTGAATTTAATGTTTCAAAGACCCAATCATGTCTGATTATGTCTAAAAGGGATCGAAATGAAAATCTAGTCTCTTTCAACGGAAGCAATCTTCCGAACAGGCCCTCCATCGAAATGCTTGGCATAACCCTAAGTGACCAGCTCAGGTATGGGGGCTCCATCGAAGCCAGAGTAAAGTTAGCCTCACAGAAACTGGGCGTACTGTACAGGGCCCGCAGATACTTTAATAGTACACAACTGCTAACCCTGTACAAATCACAAGTGCGCCCCACGGTTGAATTTGGCAGCCACCTCTGGTCTGGAGCTCCAAAATACCGGAAAAATACCCTCGACTCTGTGCAGAAACGGGCGGTCCGTTTGATAGATTCTCCCATCTTAACAGACGGATTGCAATCTTTAGAGCACAGGCGTCGGGTGGGAATGCTATCCTTGTTCTACCGGTATTACAATGGAAGATGCTCCGAGGAACTAGCATCATTGATCCCTTCGTCACCGGTGCATAGTCGGGAAACATGGAAACGGATTTGTACACAGTTGACATTTGCCATATGAGAACGGGTCGTTTCTTCGACTCGTTTTTGTGTTCAACAGCTCGGCTGTGGAATGATTTGCCGGCCTCTGTGTTTCCTCCTTCCTACAACATGGGTCTCTTCAAGACCAATGTTTATTCCTTCCTCTCCTCAAAAAGACCCTCCACACAGCATCCCAGATGACATAGGCCCTGAGGGAAATTATTTTCATCAGGGCCTCCTGCGTGGAGTTAACGTAAAAAAAAAACACAAAAGATCAATGCAACTCTTTGAGACTTAATAACCATACAACTAAAGAAAAAATAACACAACAACGCACACGTAATAAGACATGATATAAATTTCATCAAAATTTTGAAGAAAAACTTACTTTTCGCGTTTTTTTGCACGCAGACGTCGTAATTACGCAACCGCTTCTCATGCGCCGCCCGCGCCGGCGGGTACTGAGTGAAGTAGCGCGTCTCTAAAGCAACAAACGAGCCTTGTTACAATATCGCTAAATATTACAGGTGGGGAGAAATCGTCTTTGTCACAACTCTCCTCTGTCACAACTCTCCTAGGTCTCCCCTACTTGACTTACTTTAACCAGTGATTTCTGATGATTATTTGGAGTAAAAAATGTAAATTAAATTTTGATCTTCGGTGACATTTTTGATGGATTTATTTTTTCTAATAAATTATAAAAAATAGTAGGTGTGGGACATTTGGGGGAAGGATAAGAGATTGAGTGATTACTCGGCTGAGTAACGGTGACGATATGGGAAAAAATTGAAAAAAAATACAACAAAAATGTCACCGGAGACCAAAATTTCATTTGCGTTTTGTACTCTAAATATTGTCAGAAATCACTGATTAAAGTAAGTCAAGTACGTTCCTCAACACCCTGTATTGAAATATTATAAATTTAAAATAAACAGAAATAAAAAAATCAATAATTATATTTTCATAATATTATTTATGCATTATTTTTTTTATCGAATATTGTTCCTACGTGTGTAGGTAGGTATCAGTGGCGGTACGTGAATTTTAAGTGAGCTAAAGTGCCAAGATCATAAATTATACTATTAATATTCTTGTAACCAAAAATTAATTTTAAAAAAATTTCAATTATTTTGTATGAAGATTTTTATTTATTTTGTGGCTGTCCAGACTGAACAATATTCAAACAAAAAAATTGAAATAAAAAAAAACGTTTTTAGATTAAATATCCACATTGTCAAGTTGGGAGGCGGATATGGATACCGCCGCCCGGGAACCATTTATTGGATAACCAACATCCCTGCTATAGGTCACCCCAAGTGGTTCGCTACGTTTGGTGACTTAGTAGGGGTGCCCGGGTTCATGGGGTGAGGTTTGTCTAGGTCTTGGCGGCCGATGGGTTAGTAAACTACTGCACGGCGGGGCCGGATCGAGAGAGATTGGTCGAGGAAGGCCTAACCTAGACATCTCCAGCCGGTCTCTATCAACCTATTGCCTTGCACCGCAGTTGGAGGTATGGATCCATACGTCTAGACACACTGACCCCCATATTCCTACACGCCCCTCATACCTTTTTTTTCCCAGAACATCCTCTCCATTCTTTCCTTAAATACGACATAGACCCGGAGGGAAATTATTTTCCTCAGGGCCTCGTAACTAATGTAACTTCTAGGCACACTGACCCCCAGATTCCTACTCACCCCTCATACTCTTTTCCTTACAAGAATTTCCTTTCCTTCATTTTCCTGTCCCCAAAGATGACATAGGCCCTGAGGGAAATTATTTTCCTCAGGGCCTCCTCCTGTGTGGAGCTAATATAACAAAAATGGTCGTATATTTAATCTTTTCACTCTTAACTCACTACAGTTTCTGCTAGGTACAAAATATGCGCAACCACCTGATCTGTGGTTCTCTTTGTTAAAAAGCAATACAATATACAATATGTTGACGTGTAAAGAACATGGCAGACTATGTAGATATCTTCTCAATACAAGGGCAATCTGATAAGGAATTTATTGTTGAACATTGAATAGGCATATAGCGAGTACCTCTCGTAACAATGGACCACACAGGTTGCAGATAGCAGATAGATATAATTGCACGGTGGTTACTTATGGATTATTGCCATATTAAAATCAACTTATTATGGAACAATGGTCATCAAAAATGCAGACAATACTGCACTCTATATTATGGGAATCAGTATCGCGTATCAGAAGGAGTGAGGTTGGCATTCCACACTGTGCCCTAGCCGAACATTGCTTTGCTTTAAAAAAACAGAAACTCTAATACTTTAAAAAGTTTAAAGAGCTTCGTTGTTAAAAATCCTCGAGAAACAATATAATTGTGTAGGTTTGGTCCGCATCGGGATAAAGAACAAAACAATACTAATAATTCGCCAGTTGTGGGTCATTTCGTTTCTTTTCGTATTGGTGTGTTCCACATCCTTATTGACCAATGGCATTGAATCGTTCGCCTGGAATATTGCGGACGAAAGCACTACCCAAGTCTTGTCAAAAAAAAATCAGTGTTTAATTTACACGCGGTAGAAGTGAAACCTTCAGAAAACTAAAATAGACAAGAGTGGAAAGTCTACGAAGCACCGCACAAAGAGGAGACCGATTAAACTACCACATGGATAGATGTATGTGTTTGTCTCGCTTTAATGCGGTTATTTTTCGTTTCATCGCGTTTCAAATCACAACGGTGCTAAAGAAGTTTTCATTTCAAAAAAGATTTCCATTTCAAAAAAATCATTCAAAACCATCAAGTCATTATTGAATAGTGAGTATTCGCAGTGGTCATTAGAGCAACTGTACAGTCATATTGCACGCTACTGGAGCAGAGATATACCCGCTAACGACATTTCCTCAATCCACTCGCATTGTCCAAACTCTCCCCGGCTGCACCAAGGTTCTCGTACTACTAATGGCTTCGCTATCTTTGTCCCAAACAGTCAGTCGTAACTATTATTTCTGTCGTATGTTATCACTTTACAAATGCATATAACTCTCTAATTACGGCGTTAATGCATATTTTAGCCTTTTTCCCAATCGTGCATATTTAGCATTTGAAGACGCATCCATTAAATAGAATATCCCCATCATCTCAACACATTTCCACAAGTTACCAGATGCCATAGAAAAATTGAAAAAAAAAACCTTCCTCATAGTACTTAACTGTATATTGTCACAAAACTATGCATAATTTTTAGAATATTTCGCTGTTTTTGTATCGTCTTTGATTAAAATATGTAAAAACAATAATAATTTTTTGATTTTGCATTGTGCATATTTTGGGCATATCAAGAATTTTTAGTGCACATTTCGGCCGTTTTTAGTGCACATTTTGGCACTTTGTTAGTGCATATAATCTGATGTCTAGTTATCACAGATGTGGGTTATTCTCTTGAGAATTTAATAATAGTATTAATAAAAAAGTTTAATAAATATTTAATTTTTTTTTTATTTTTTTTTTATTTTAAATACATAAACGGCTATCCTGCCTTTTATAAATAAACTTATAATAGAGTACAAAAGTAAGAAAAATAATATCATTACATAATAGTAGTTTTAAACTTAAAAATAACATACAATTATTTTATGTATCACAACAAAAAATAACAAAAAAGAACAATGAGAAATATCATCATTTCATTTCAACATGTCCATATTGCGTATATAAAGTTACATTATGGAAAAAATAAAAAACTTAAAAACTGAAACTTAAAAATAACATACAATTATTTTGTGTATCACAACAAAAAAGAACAATGAGAAATATCATCATTTCATTTCAACATGTCCATATTGCGTATATAAAGTTACATTATGGAAAAATAATTTTTGAGTGCATGTTTATATTGCGCTAATTTTAAGAAATAAATGTCGCCGATGTTAGCATATTCATTTCCCAAAATGTGTAATCGACTGATTGGTGAGTAATAATGTGATAATGTATGTGTGTTATTATAGTAGAACGGTAGAGTCAGTCTATTGTTAGCGCGACCAGGGCAATGAAATCGTATTAGTTCTATTAAATCAGGGGTATCCAAGACCGAGTGAATTATTTTATATAATATTAATAGATCACAAATTTTTCTGCGATCTGATAAATTTACGAGATTAGTCCAGTTTAATAACAAATTATAGTCCACGGATTCTCTTGAAATACATAATTTAAAATTAATATACCTAAGGAATCTATGCTGGACTTTTTTAATCGCTTGAATATGGATATTGTAATGTGGAGCCCAAATCGTAGAGTTATATTCTAAAATGCTTCTCATTAGCGTATATAGTATAAATGCGTATAAAATGCGAATAGTATCAATGTTACAAAATTGTTTGGTTATTCTAATAATAAATCCTAAAATTTTCATTGCTCTATTAATAATATTAGTTATATGGCTAATAAATGTAAGTTTTGAGTTAAAAATAATACCTAGATCATTTATTGTTTCTACTGAGTTTAATATAATTTTGTCAAGATTGTATTCATAAATGATCGGTTTCTTTATTTTATAAAATCTTATTATTTGACATTTACTAATGTTAAGTGCCAGTTTATTGCATATACGCCAATTAAACAAGTTGTTTAATTTTTTTTGTAAAATTATGCAATCAGAAATATTTTTAATTTTTTTATATAATTTTAAATCATCAGCAAATAACAGGATATCCACATCGGAAAAAACGTCTACAATGTCATTAATAAATAAAATAAACAGTATTGGTCCTAAATGGGAGCCCTGTGGCACACCACTAGTGGCAGAAAAGGCATCCGATATTACGTAAATTAAATTAATTTAAATTAATTTTAATTATTATTAATATAAATCAATACAGAAAAATGCTTAAGGACCTTTAACCAGCCAGTGGCCGAGAAACCAAATTTCGTCGGGCGATTTCATTTACAGGGCGGTTCCAATGAGAAAGATTAATTATTCTCCGTACCAGCTTGTTAAAATAATAACTCAATATCGTTTTTATTTCATTCAAAATTTGCTTTAATTTATACCTACATTCAAAAATGCTGAAAGGCGTGATAATAAAACTATTAAAATTATGTACTTTGTGTAATTATTTATTGATCATAAGTAATCATAATTTTTCAATAATGTCTAAGCAAAAGAAGACTGTAAAAAAATGTTTTGTAAGACCGTAAATAAATAGATAAACTGATGTATTTTCGTCACAAAACACGTGCGCGGATATATTTTTAATCATTTTATTTAAACTAAAATTAAAATTCTGAAACAGCTTTCCCAGATAATTTATTGATTTATTTTGTTGTATGATTTTAATGATATGTGTTGCATAATACAAAAATTTTAAAATTTAACAAATCTGCCAACGTCCTGCAGTATAATCTTATTATGCTAAAAATAAACACATTTTCTCATAATTTAAAACAAAACTTTACCAGATAAAAGATCAATCTTTCGAAATCAATTTATACTTTTTTGTGGGAAAGAGTCAATACGGCTAAAATTTTATATAAAAATGACATATTTCCGGTTTTGTCTGGTTATTCGCTCTTAGATACAATGACGCTAGATAAAGATATTTCTTAAACACTATTTTTATTTTCGTTATTTTTTTGGGCTGCTATGACGTGTTGCGCTACTTCCTTCTTTAGCTAACATTTCGGACAGCGTTACAGTGTCCATCGTTATGACAGATGTGCAATTGATAGTGGTGAAGTGTGTGCTTATGTACGTAGATGCGATATGGACTTACATTCCTAAACGTCGTACAGTTACGAAAAATTAAATATACTCGTATCTACCAATTTTTAATTAATTGACAAAAATTACGATTTCGAATTGAAATACTAACTTTAATATACATTGGAATTTCGCAAGTGCTTTTTGACATTGAGTGGAAGTTAATTAGTTAATAACGTCTTAAGTCACATTTAAAGCACTTTCATTACTCCAAGATCAAATAAAATAAATTGATCTCGTCTTAGATGAATTAATTAAGTTATGGGTTATATTGTTATTATACTATTTGAGCGTATTTGGTTTCATTCAATTCTACGAGTTTCCTTAGTTAACCACCATTCATTAATAAGCCAGTTCGTTGCAAGGCGATATTCTCAGAGAGTCCTGCGGGAGAGGTCAAAATGTTTACCTCAACCAGTCTCTCACGATCCGATCTGCCATGCATTAGGTGGTGAAGTGAAATAACACAAAACTACGCTATAAAAAACTACGTTATTATTATTATTAAAACCCGGACAAACTTCAACTCACGAACCCGGGCAACAGCCAAGTCACCACTTGGGGTGACCTATGGCAGAGGTGTTGGTTATCCAATAAATGGTTCCCGGGGAGGCGATATACACGTACGTCTCCCAAATTGAAAATTCTGTTTATTATATTTTCTGTTTTCAGTCTATCGGGAAGAAGTAAAGTCCATGTGGCTACCCTCATAGACTAAGCTTCTTTTACCACTTTCAGTCTTCACTATATTAGTACATAATTTATTATGTTGTCTTGTGCAGCGTACTTGTGATGTTTTTATAAATGTTATGTCCGTGTGTATAATTTTTTTTGAGTGACCATATCTGAATGGTTTCATGACAGTTGGTCCGGCGACAGTCGGTCCGGCCGACAGTTCGTCCGGCTGACATTTGGTCCGGCGACAATTGGTCCGGCCGAAAGTTTAGAAGATGTTTTCTTCAAGTAAGTATGCAAAGAGGATATACGGCCGTACAACCAAAGTCGATATACTTATATCTGAAAGCATCTTGAGTGAAAATCCGTTGTAAAATTATTTTTACTAATAATTTCGATTCTCCGAAGTAGCATGCGGCAATCACAAAATACGACATACTTATACGTGCAGTCGGCTTAGCAAATTAACTTTAAAGATTTCTACTTGCATGTAATATAACTTTTATATCTGAATATAACACAAGAGTCCCAACTGCTCCCAACCGTCTCGAGCCAGTGAGACTATGGCAACCCCAATTTTGGTATGGTGTGCTGCTGAAGGTAGTGGGGAGGGGAAGTATATCGACTTTGGTTGTACGGCCGTATATCCTCTTTGCATACTTACTTGAAGAAAACATCTTATAAACTTTCGGCAGGACCAATTCACGCCGGACCAATTGTCGCCGGACCAAATGTCAGCCGGACGAACTGTCGGCCGGACCAACTGTCGCCGGACCAATTGTCGGGTCACCATCTGAATAGCCTTCCCTACTTCATTCACCTTCATAGTATATTCGATTGGGGACAGATAGTTAGAGACAGGTAAGACTGTAGTGGGGTACACATGATTTTGGATGCAATACAGTAATTAAATAAATATTTTATGAATAGAATTGGCGCCAATTAGTCAGCAAAAGTATTTTCGTCGGTGTATATAAATAGGGACCTTAGAGCTTAGAGTAAAGTTAGTTGTCTGATTGCCGTGAAGTGTATCTTGTTAGCGACTTCTGGGAAAAGTCGAGAAATCACTAATGACCGGAGCTTGCACTAATTGCGATGTCTTGTCGCTAAGCTCAGCTTCTGAACCGCACGCCGGTGAATGCTTATGTTATTTCTCCACAGTAGTAGGCAAAGGGAATTAAAATTTTTAAAGTGATTTAATTTAATAAAATAAAATTAATATCGCAAAAATTAGAGTTGAAACTCTGGAGATGGTGAGGAAGGTAAAACAAGGAAGAGGAACGTTTCTGAAAAATTATTGATACTTTTTAACGAAACGTGTCCTGAAGTGCAAACCCTATAAACTTTAGTGTGCCACAGGGATCCAATTTAGGACCCTAATTATTTTTAATTTTTATAAACATCATTCGAAAAAAATTAAAAACATACTTTTTTCCTTTTCATTGGTGACATTTAACTCTTCTTAAGAATAATTTCATTAAAGACTGTGGAAAGTACCAGGAAGATATTAAAGAAATTATTGACTTATAATAAACTCGTTTTTACTTCCAAAAGTGTTTTTTTTTAATTTTTTTTATTTATTAGATTAAATATACATTTAGTACAAAAATTTGAGTAGACCCACAAAGCTGTCATATGACAGCTTGTCTGCAGGTTCTAACAATTTAAACATTCTTAATATAATATCTGAGAAAATATTTGTAAATACATTTATAGTTTTAAGGAAACATTAGAATAGATCACATAGTAATATTAGATATTTTAACTTACAATCATAATATATAAGATATTTCAATATATCTGCCTAATAACAAGATATGTAGGCAGCTATATTAAGATATTCAAAGATACATGGAGTTTTCGTTCATTAACCATAGTTTTATCATTTTAGGACTTAGTCTCTCATTTTTTTCAAATTTTATGTTTTTATTGATTTTATTGAAAATCACTGGTATTAGATATTCAAGAGTACGGCTTCCATATTTATTTAATATTCGAGGAGTTTTTAGGCCCTTTCCTTCTCTAAATCTTGTGGTATGTTTGTGTACAAGTAGGTGTTTGTAAGGGCTTTCCCCCATATTATCCATAATAGTAGTGAACCAGTGGAGACCTTTTATTGTTAGTAGGCTCTCTGAGCCATACAGTAGTTTTAAGTTATGTCTCTGTTTGTAAATATTTGTTGTGACAATTTTTTTTATTATGGCAGTTTGTAAATTTTCAATATATTTAATGTAAGTAGTGCTTGCATGTCCCCAAGTTCGAATACCATATCTAAGGATGGATTCGACCATAGAAAAATATATGAGTTTAAGAGTACAATGAGGCAAAATAAATTTTAATTTGTAAAAGTTACTAGCTAAGGATCTGAGCTGGTTACAAATTTTAGCCACTTGTTTATCCCACTTAAAATTGTTATCAACAATTATTCCTAGATAAGTATATTCATTTGTGAAATCTATTTTTTCACAGTCACAAACATTAACAATTCCTCTATGTATACAGTCAAAGCTATGAGCGGTTATTTTAGGAACATTCCACATTTTCAAACTTGGTGATTTTATGTACATGCATTTGGTTTTTTTCACATTAATAATTAATCCTACATCATGAGCCCATTTGAGAAGCTCGTTAAAATCTCTTTGTAATTCTTGTATAGCTATTTCAGGATTTTCATGTGATACAACAAGAGCAGTATCATCAGCAAAAATGAATCGACGAGCTTTTTTGAAAATCTTACACATAGCAATTACATATATAATATATAATTTTGGACCTAGAATTGACCCTTGCGGTACTCCCGATTTGATGTATCTTGATTTACTTATTATATTTAAAATCTTAACACTCATTTTTCTATTTGTCAAATAGTTTTTGAAGAATAAGAGGAGTTTACCCCGGATACCTATAAATTCAAGTACTTTAATTATTTGTAAATGGCTAAGTGTGTCGAAAGCTTTTGAGAAATCAATAAATAGAACCAATACATGTTGTTTACAGTTTAGTTGTGAATTTATATGATTAGAAAATTTTTCGAGCAATTTATCGCAACTTTTATTTTTTTGAAAGCCATACTGGCATTCATCAATAATACTCAGATTATTTAAGTATTTATCTAAATTTATTGATATATATTTTTCTAAGACTTTTTCTAATGCAGGAAGTAAGGAAATCGGCCTGTAATTGTTTATTAAAGAGTGATTTCCATTTTTAAAGATAGGCCTTACAATGCTATATTTTAGTTCATCGGGAATATGGCCCGTATCAATTATTCTGTTAATTAAGTGAGCGATTATAGGACTAAGTAATTTAACATGTGTTTTCAAATCATACATACGAATTAAATCTATGCCTGGTGTCTTGGAATTTTTCATACCTCCGATAATTAATTCGATTTGCTTTGTATTTGCTCGTGGTAGATACATTGTGTGATTTAAATATTCCGGCGTGTATTCTGACGCTCGGACATCACATACATGTAATAACTTATTTACCCCCTCATCAAAAAAGTCTGCAAAATTTTCTGCCACTGCATCTTTCGATTCGGATTTTAAGAAATATTTTGATATAACTTCATCACAACCGGATTTATCTTTCCTACCTAAAATTTTATTAATTTCATTCCATGTTTTTTTAATGTCTTTGAAACAGTGTTTAAATTTATAATTAAAGTATAATTTTTTTGTGTTTATTATTTGTTTATTTAATTTATTTCTGTATTTTTTGAAATCGATTTCATATTTTTTGTTGTTAGGTGAGTTTTTCCATTTCCTCCAAAGAGTATCTCGTGTTTGTTGTGTGCTTTACGAGGTCACACAATGATAGGTATGTCTTTGAAGCACATGCCGACTTGCAAGGACCTAGAAAAGTTATGTAATCAACAGAGATGTTGGGTTTTGTCATACGCAAGTCAAAAGAGTTAACCAACCTCGCATAAGGCTGCTTTTCTTTAGGCCAGAGGACACCGTTTGTGTAGAAACATAAGTACGAACGAGAAAGTACAAACATAAATTCAACGATACCTCTATACGAGAGAGTTCGGCTTATATCCATGGCTATCTCCAACAGCATTTATCTCGGGAATGCTGGGGGTATCAGCAGCCTTAGTTCTAGGAGGGATATCGCTTTACTGCTGATGGCTTACAAGCTCCTGAAATGCTGATTCACGCGAGGACGCAAATGCAGGCTTTTTATTCTTCCCAAAATGAGAACTAACTTACCAATGGTGATGCCCTGTTAAGATTTACTTGGTTAATTTTATCTGATAAATAAATATTCCAATATTCAGATCTGATCACCAACATGGTTAAAGCTACTTAAGGCAACGGCTTTGATTCTTTTCACCAGAATATATCAATTATTTCTCACCGGGACGATATTGAGTATAAGTGCCTCCGTACATGATGCTACTTACAAGCTACTCGATCCTCGTACCCCCCGTACGATTTTGCTGGTGCTCGTACACGCGTGGTTTCTAATCTAATGCACGATACCGACGGTGCTGAACGCACGCGACGCGTCGCATCATTATTTGTGTCTGCTACTTATTCGTTTGACGTTTGACAAAAATGGCGTCGGAACATGAAAGTAATGTTAGATTTGTTCTGGAAGTGGAAAAAATGCGTGTTTACCAGAATTACTTTACCAGAATATGTAAGAAAGGATTTAGTGGAGAAGGCATGGATTGATGTTGGAAAAAAGTCATTTAACATCGCTTGACATCGTGTTAACTCCACGGCTGCACGTGAAAAATGATCAAGTTCAGTATATTTCGGGTAGCGCCGTATACGGAAACCAGCATTAAAGAGTGATATATCTGCAGGGTACTTGTGGTTGCGTCACAATCACGTAGTTTGTAAGTAGGTATCTCCATGAACGGAGGGCCCAAGAGTGCAATGGTCTTCGACAGTTTATTGACTGCCGAGAGATAATGGTTGAAAATTTTTCTTGCACTCATTTCTTTACGCTTACATTGCCTCGCATTACTATAATTTCCATATTCGTACATGGTTATACCACACAATTACAAATATGTATCAGGGATGTTTTTTGCACTGGAATCAGTTTACTTATTCTTTCAATTAGTTCCCCTATTTTATTTTAACTAAATGGCGTTCTCCGTTAAAAAGCATAATGTGTATATTTTCATAATCAAACACACGTCATCAGATGTACGAGTTTGTGGGAGTAGTCATTAGTGAGCACTGAGCAGAATCCGCTGTGAAGGATATCACGGCTGTTACGGAGAAGCGTGACAAAAGAGATGGAGTGTTTGTATGATCTAGTTTCAGCACAGTTCACAGAATTCGCGCTTATTAGAAGACGAGCCTGTAAAATTAATTAGGCGGTGGTTCTAATTATATAATTTAAATGGAACAACTAGATTGTTTTGATGTGAAAACTTCTTTAAAACCGATGTGAATCAGAGGAAATCGCGCCCAAATGAGCGTAATTTCCTAATAAAAATTTCAGGAGTTATTTCAAATTTAAATAAATTGACTAAAAATAGCGCCGTCATATTAAAAAGGAAAATTTACAGTTTGTGCAACTGGCAATACTGTTCCGACGTTTGTGGCGGCCGGACGTCAAGAGCTGTGCTCGTGCAGTGTGAAAAAGTGAATCTACGATTTTCAACTTTCCGGATTCGACACGTGTCCATAAACGGGATAATATGACATAGATTGACTCGTTCGTAGTCCAGGATCGTATCCTCTCGACTACCTAAGAAATCAAATTTTATTTATCTTTCTTCGTTTATTATAGTTTATCATCCCTTAACGTAGATGAATTTTATTCAATAGGCCACTTGCATGGATTTCATAACGTCTTGGAAAAAATCATGTGGATAGATCTTTTTACTGAGATTAAGAAAATTTTAGTAAAATGGTTTAGAAATGAACAGTTTTTTTTATTTTTAAATAAATAAATCCATTATTTGGGCTCGTGACGTCACTACATGAAAATGTCCCGTCTCCGAAAATGTTCCTATTAATTTTGTAAAATTCCACACTGATTTATTTTTTTATATGGCGTCACTTTGATTTCAGGTTAATTTTTGAATTCGTTCACTAGATTTATTGTTTGTTCTCTGCGAACTTATCATTTGGTTCGACTTTTTGACAGATCTCTTCAGAACCCCGTACATTTAATGATGTACGGGGTTCTCTTCAGAACGTGAAGACGATGTCGGTACGTGTTTTAGAGGTATAATGATTATGGTGCTGATTTTAACAAAATAAAATTTTATAATATTCTTATTATTATTATAATTAAGTACAAGTATATTACATTGAATTTAGTAATATAGACGCTGTACATTATAATGATTTATGATCAATAAGATGGATCAAGAAAAAAAAATAATTATTAGATGTAATATTTTTGGTATGCCTCGTTATTCTCATGTGCCATTCATGTGGAAAACGTTCTTTTTTTAAAAATGATTTTCGGCTATGTAATTATCGTCTTTCCGGTCTATAAAAATTGGTCTGATTTTTCGGATTGAAATTTTCAAAAAATCTCCAGGGTTTCAAAAATACGATTAAAAAAAAAAGTACAGAATGTCTTAGAATATTTGCCTGATCAGGAAATTTTTTTTAAAAAATATGATGCAAGTGGCCTATTGTATATGTGTTAATTTCCTATGACATGGGCAAAAAATGTACGAGTATTTACATAATGTTTAAATTTCAGCTCTGACTTATTTTTTCACAAGTCCCTTTTGCCTTTTCAAAAATTTAACTACATACCAACATACTCGTACTTTTTGGGCTCTATCGACCAGGTACGCATTATTATGACAGTCATTGGTTATATTTATTAGGGTGCTTCAGAAATGTATGAAATTTTTTATCAATTTTTTTACGGGGCATCCTTTCAAATGTTTCCAAATATCTAAAAATTAAACAATTGTTTTTTCGTACTTTTTGGGCTCTATCGACTAGGTACGCATTATTATGACAGTCATTGGTTATATTTATTAGGGTGCTTCAGAAATGTATGAAATTTTTTATCAATTTTTTTACGGGGCATCCTTTCAAATGTTTCCAAATATCTAAAAATTAAACAATTTTTTTTTCAGATTTTTTATCTGATATTAAGGGTCGCCACCAGCTGTGAAATTGTGGGGGTTTGACAAAAATCATAAGAAATTGGTATTTTAACTGATAATTTATTAAATAAATTTTTTACAAAATGTAGTTTAATTCAAGATAAAATTTAATGAAATTATTATACGCTGCAAATATGCTTGTAGGTCCATTTTATGTCACAATTGTAAATTGAGTCTAAGAACAAAAAGTACGTTATTACTCAAATTGCGATAGTAACACGTAAACACGCTTCCCGTTGGATAAGTTTTAAGATTTTCACGGCCAAAAGCATTTTCGTTATTTGTTTTTGGGGTGTTATGCCGTGTTGCGCTACCTCCTTCTTTAGCCAACGTTTCGGACATCGTTGCAGTGTCCATCATCAGGGCAGATCCGGCAGATCCGGTAGATGTGTGACTGTGCAGATCCGGTAGATGCGTGACACATCTACCGGCCGTTCCTTGGCCGTGAAAATCTTAAAACTTATCCAATCTATCAAAAATCTTAAAAATTATCAGGGCAGATCCGGCAGATCCGGTACCTGAGTTATTTTAAAGTAAGTCAAGTACGTGCCTTAACAACCTGTTTAACATTACGTTTGTTGTATCTTACATATTTGCTTTAACTTCTTGAGTTAGTAACAACATTGACAAATAATATTTTATATAGAACATTTTTTTGTACACCCGTGTCCACTCGACAATTCACTAATTAATCGATACAAGACATTAAACTTTCCACTTGTTCGCTGGCCCCCGTAACCATTAAAAATAATAAGCAATTAACATATCATTACTGAACACATTTACTTGGTAATACGCGTAGATAAGATCTGATATCCTATCTGGTTACAGCTTCATCCATCATTCATTAGCGGGTAGCGGAGAATACAGGCTGCACCTACCTAGTACCTATCCAGTACCTGCTACCTCGTATGTAACGGATGGCTAAAAAAATCTGTCCATTTCTTACTTTTAAAAAAGAAGAAGAAAAAAAAAACAGAGTGCGTGCAATTCACGTGCGGTAGAAGAAAACTAAAGTAGACAAGAGTGGAGAGACTACGAAGCCTCATTCTCTCGCAGGCTAAATCCTATAGATATATGTGTATGTCTGTTGTAAGTGTCACTATTTTTGGTTTCATCAAGTTTTAAATCACAACGGTGCTAAATAAGTTTTCACTTCAAAAATAAGGCGCAACTCTCTGTTCATCCGACGATCCGTTCATGACGGCCGGCGCAGTCCAGCGGTAAGGCTCTTGACTCGTACACCGAAGGCCACGGGATCGAATCCCGGCGTGGCAAATAAATTTTATTTGATTAATTTGTGTTATTTCACAATTTATTCATTTAAAATAATGTATAGTATATTTGCGGCACATTCCAGAGTGGAAGATACTCTCAATATCGCTCTGGTGTAAGACCACCATTCAGATTTGAAACGTTGCTTAAAATGGCATTAGCCGTGTGTGGTGACCAGATCTGAATAGCGAGGTACTTCCCAACCTTCCTCTTCCCTATCTCCTTCGCCCCCCCCCAATGCCTTCAGCCTCACAACATACCCCATATGCCATAGTCTCTCTGGCTTCAGACGGGAGCAGTTGGGATTCTTGTGCGGTATTCAAGTAAAAAAATCCATATGTAAATAATAAACGTACGCATATATATTTATAAAAATTGATGTTTCTTTGTTTGTTCCATTAGCGTTTCCAAATAATAGAGAACTCCAGTCCAATTTTTTTTTTTTTTTTAATGAATGACCTTCTAACTTAAATAACTGCATTTTTATTTTTATTTTTAGAGTAAGTTTTAATAGTGAAAACAATTGTCAAAGTTTTAATTTTTCAAGATTCCCCTAAAACCACTGTATGTATGGTGAATCGTGTGACGTCATCACTCCTGAAAAATTACAATAGAATCGGGCAATCAGCTGATCAACTACCGCCATTTTTTCCCTAGAAGAAGCAGTACTACTTTTTGTGCAGTCGTTTTCGAATATTTTCAATATTAGAGATAAACTAATAAGAGATACCTTTATTTTTGAATACAACAACTTAATCTCTATAAACAGTATGTAAATAAACGAATAAATTAATATGATGGCATGTGTCATATCATACATTTCAATACAATGACTTTACGGTGACGTCACGACACGTCAAACAGTAACGACACCACTAAAATTTCAATAATGCCAACTTGACGGCGTACTTTTACGACCCGATAAAAAATGGACTTTTTAATAATTTTTTAAAAACTCTGCGTTTAATATTATTTAATAAAACTTACATATTCAGATTCAACTTTTATTGGTTTATATGAAAATATTTTTTTAAAGCCATAATATTTTTCACTGGAGTTCCTTATTCTAACGATTGCGATGAAACTTGGTGATTTGTTGTGCGGGAGGGCGGACGAGGGAGTGGGAAGGCGGGGAAGGTGGAAGGGGAGCGTTGGATGGGGTGAAGGTGAAGAGAAAGCGAATGGGGGTGTAGCAGGACGGGGTGAGCGTGGAAGGAGGGTGGGGAATGAGTGAGGGGCGGGGACGAGGGAGAGACAAAGGAAGGGATTGCAAAGGAGGCATAGCAGCAGTAGTGGATAGCAGGGGGTAAATTTGGAAAATACGTGCTCACTCGTCGGAAACCTCCTGACTTATTCGTGTACGTAGGTACCAGACGGAAAAACAAAAAACATTGTTTTATTAAATGAAGACAATATTAGCGAAACTCAATCGAAGATCTGGAGACAGAAAATTCAGAAAAAGATATTGGCATCTCTGGGACTCGAACCCAGGACCTTCTGCTTACATGGCAAATGCTCTGCCTCTAAAATAATTCTTAATCTTCTCTTTCTTAAATGGCGCGAGTTTAAATATTGTTTGACTGAAAAACGATTTTTACAAGTATGCTTCAAAATATTAAGATGAATTAATTGTTAGCGTTCTTACATGTGCAATGTAAATATGCATAAATAGTTTTGTCCATAAAAAAACTCAAATCTTTCAAGAAAGGTTAACAAATACAATATTGTAAACGTTAGTCTTTCTTCAAAGATTTGAGTTTGTTTACGGACAAAACTATTTATTTATATGCTTATTGCGTATGTACCTAATTCGTCTTTATTTTTTCTTTTCTATGTAGATAGATTATGTTGTTACATTTTGTACGTATCTTATTTTTTTTAATATTATATTGTTTGCTATAGTGCCAATACGGATAAATTGAATTGCACATCCCATTCATGTGGCTGAAAATAAAATAATAAATATTTTTAAGACTTGTTTTATGTAAAAGCCTTTAGGGCTCATATAAATAAAAATTGATCCTCAACTTTCGCTCCACCCGATAAACAAATTGCAATACACACACACACACGCACCTACACACACTTCCTTCACACAGCATAAAATATGTATAAGGAGGGGAGAGGGGGTAGAACGGGGTCTCGCTAATTAACTCCGCGGTCGGCGCGGGGACTAAACTAAATAGAGACGGCCCTTAATTGGCCCACCTTCCCCGCAAAGCACCACTATGTGTACTGGCAACCGGCAACTTACTAGGTACCCCCGCCACTGAATGTGTATTCCGTTAGAAGTGTGCTGAATTTACTAAGTCCAAAGTAAGCTAATTTTTTGCTCACTTAAATTGAATCTGCTGTATTGTCTGACTTGTACCCGTAATCGTAGAATGTATGGTATGCAAGCAATGTAAGTAAATTAATATAATATATTCTTTGTAAGAACAGTTAATTCATTTTTTTTACATTAGCTCTTACGAGATGCGGTGTGGGGGTTTTTAAGGAAAGGAAGAAAATTAAGTTCTGGGAAGGAAATAGGTATGAAGTGTGGGTAGGAATCTGTATCCAGTATGAATCCATCCCTTCAGCTGCGGTGCAAGGCAGTGGGTCGAGGGATTCCGGCGGGAGAGGTCAAAAGACCTCCTCAACCAACTTCTCTCGATCCGGCTCGCTACGCAGCAGGTCGACAGACACATCAGCAGCCAAGGTCTTGACAAACTACACCCCATGAACCCGGGCACCACGGGCATTTTAAATGATAAATTTCTTAAATAACACAAATCAATCCAATGATATGCCGAGATTCGAACCCGTGATCCTCAGATTGCTAGCCGAGGGCAAGATATCATTCGACAATGTACATGTACACGGCGCTACGCGGCGGCTGTCATTTTGAAGTCAGTTTCACGTTACTGACGGTGCTGGTCGCACGCTACGCGTTGCATCATCGTGTCTGCTACTATTCGACAGAAATGACATCTGAACATGAAAGTAATATTAGATTGGTTCTGGAAGTGGAAAAAAATGTGTGTTTATAAAACTATGCTTTACCAGAATACGTCCGAAAGGATTTAGTGGAGTAGGCATGGATTGATGTTGGAAAAAAAGTCATTTGACATCGTGCTAACTTCACGGCTGCACGTGAAAAATGATCCAGTTCAGTGTATTTCGGGTAGCACCGTGTACGGAAACCAGTAATAAAGAGTGGTATATCTTTAGGTTACTATGGAGATCCCGTTGAGAGTTAAAATTATACTAATCTATACTAATATTACTTATGCGAACCTGCGTGTGTTTAATTGTTACGCTTTAATAGGTGACACGCGAACTGTTTGAAAAATGAATGTAACGGGTATGGTGGGGGTGGCGCAGGGGGCAAAAGCTAGTATATAATATATTAACAATTCTAGGACTAACCTGTTCAGTGTACCCGGGTTCCAGTAGGTACCTGGGTTCCAGTAGGTACCCGGGTACTCGCCAGGTGTTGATTACTGCTACTTGACAATTAACATTCACTTTCGGGCCGTGTTTAGTTTAGTGTTTACCTGCTCGTGATTATTTTAATCAAGGAGTAACTTGTTTAACATTAAACACGATGTTATATGGAACTAAAGGTTATAATGCATTAATTTGGTGTATATTATTGCACAACATAGACAATAAAACAATATTTAATTGAAAATGGCTGGTTTTTACGACCTCCGTGATCTAGAGGTACGGTTCTCGACTGGCAATCCGAAAGTCGCGGGTTTGAATCCTGGGGTGCGTATATAAATATACATATATATTTTTTTTGTTTACATTAGCCGTTGTACAGGTGTACATTGTACATTGTATTATTGTACAGATGGCCTAATAATATATAATAATTCCCCTCAGGGCGTGCCATATTTCGGGATGCTGTGTGGAGGGTTTTACTCACTAATACTGATAAAAATAATTATTCTTAATAGTGCCTCACTTATATGAATATAAATTTATTTTTCTTTAGATTTATTTGTTGTTGTTTCGAAATTAAAAATTATTACTCAAATATACATTTTTTGCTGTAAATATATATAAAAGATATATATTTTTACTTATTTATTTAGTAGTGAATAGGAATAAGTATAAAGTTCCAAAATTCTTATTCAGATGTCATTAGTATAGGTAGTTATGTGCAGTTTTGAGGTGTCTCAACAGATGTCAGTATATTAATACTGAGTGTCAACTATCACCGTTCATGTCTAATATCCGTGCAGTTATGGAAATAGCTGATGATACCCGATTGACAGCTGGGCACCTTCCATGCCAAGATACCTTCCTTTAGAATTATATAGAGCATTTATGAAGACGTTCTCTCTCTCTCTCTCTCTGGTTTCAATCCTGGGATTGGTTTGCTGCAATTTCCTTTGTTCTTCTCTTCCATTCTTGTGCGGCTCTTTTGAAGTCTGCATATGATGAGCAACGCACGTCCACCAGCAGGTCCTCCAGGTACTCTCGGCGTGGGCGTCCCCTAGAGTTCGTCCCCTCGGTCATACCCTCCATTATGGCATGCAAGAGGCCTTCTTGTCGTATTACATGGCCGATCCATCTTGCACGCCTTTCGGACAAGGTCCTGAGCAGGTGCCTTCCTCCTTCGATTCTTTGGAGAACCTCTTCATTTGTAATGTGGTCATGTTTCGCAGCCTATAACATAAAAAAAAATAATAATAATCTCGGGAGCAAAATAACATGAGACGGTTGGTCTAAGAGCGAGGTCGACAGCCGTATAAACCAGGCTAGGCTTGTATTGATTAAAAGGTCGAAAATAATATAATCGAATAATATAGACCTAAAACTGAGAATATTCCTCATCAAGACCTATGTATGGAGTATCTTGATGTACGGCTGCCAAACATGAAGACGTTAGGGCAAATATTAATTGTAAACAGCACGCTAACGTAAATAAACAAGACTTGTAATTTCGACGAACCACGAGATTTTCGAAAACTCCTGAAGATACATGAAGTAATCCCAATCACTGGAACTGATGACCATCATAGAAACGTATTGAACAAAATATCAGTATGGCACATTCTTCAACATATCAACTCAATAATATATTATATTCATATCGCCTCAGTAACATCAAAAGCCTCGAAAGTGTAAGGATTCATTCTTAGAACATGTAAAAAATTCAGTAACCTTAAAACGATGAAAATCCTATATTTTTCTTGTGTCCGCAGTTTACTAAAATATGCGTCACAAGTATGGAACCCACAATACAAATCATTAGTGCACAATTTGGAACGTGTTCAAAATCGTTTCCTACGATGCTTAGACTTCCGTAGCTATCGTCTTCACTTAAATCATCAAGATTCGGATACTTCAAAATGATTTCATTGGAAGGTCGAAAAAGCCGGCTGAAGTACTCTTTCTGCAAAAAATATCCAGGTCCGTGGTAGATTGCTCGGAACTGATACAACGAATCCAAGTACGAGTTCCCTACAAATGAACCAAATCAGACAAAATTCTTAGCCTCCCTCAATGCAACACCAATTCTAAAGCCGGCGCCAGACATAAGTTCAAAGAAGTGATCACGTCGTTGAAGACTTTGTTCACACATTTGGTCACATATTGTTGTATCTGCCAGATATGTGTTCAAAGATTTGATCACTACTTTGAGCTCACAGTTTTCAAATAGACTTCAAAAAACGTGGACGACGATTTGGTCGACACAGTTTGCTGTTTCGATGTCATTTTGATCTTTATGCCCCTTACGTTTCGGATCACATATATCTGGCTCTCCTTGCACTCGGAAACATTATTCTACTATTACTATAGTCAAACAGAAACTAAATGAACGGTCAAAGTCCTTAGTCAGTAATAAAATGTACAGGTAAAGCAACACGAGAAGGTTCACGACTTAAAATTAATTTTATTAAACAAAATGTTTTTTTATTATCTTCGGCACTGAATTCAAATGTCTTCAAGTCTGAATTTAAGGATTGAATAAAAATGAGTAGGTTTTTAGAAATACTTACAAGGTGTCTGGTAAATCATATTACGTACCTACAGATTTCAGAATCAAGAAAATTCTTAGACAGGTTTTATCTGATGCTAATTAATAAAGCGGTAACCAATTTATGAGACATTTAAATTTAAATAATATAAATTTTTTCCCCCGCTGGGATTTTACAAATTTATTTTTTATCGTCAAAAATACCTAAATGTGCACATCAACATAAAACAACATGCCCTTTAATACAATATATTATTATAATACAATATACATGTTACATTGGTAAATTTTTATTTGAAATAAAAAAAAATAATGTTTTTTACAGTTCATGGAAAACATGAAGATACACATATTTATTTAATTAGGCTGATGGAACATTTTGACTTATTTTGCGTACGGAAAATGAGAAGCTTCCAACGACACTCTTCGAATGTTCGACAGGTTGAGGCCGCAAGCCTCTGCTGCCAATAAATGTACTTGCTTGAAATTCAATGTTTTGATGTATTCTGGATTGTCACGGATTTTTTGGAAAAACTTGATAACATTATAAACTATCGTTTTTTCACCTGCCTGCAATTCGTATCGTTGATTTAAATCCACCATTTTGAATATGTATTATCAACTAAAAGCACCGATATTAGATCACACAATATGTAATTACAATCACATCGATTAAATAAACGGCGTCAAAATGACACTAATAAAGTAGTTTAATCGAAAATAAAGTAATGGTCTGGTTTTTGATATTATGAAGTCCACGCACTATTTATTACTAGATAAATGTAGAATCATTAATTGTTTGCTTTTATAGTAGCATCATAAAAAAAACAATAGAATTTCCAAAGGATTTAGTCGCCTAATTCACGGGAATAACCGCCATTGAAATTTTTAAATTTTGTTTCGCAGCGTATAATTATTAGGTATCGTCTGAAATATTGTTTTTATAATCCAGTAAATCTGAATTTCTGAGGATCGAATAAATAACAAGAAATTAAAAACATAAATATTATTAATGTAATGGTGGAGTGCTTTTCGAGTTTGGATTTTTCGAAGATTTTACTGTACGTTAATCTCCGTGTGAAATTTTGGGAGTGCATTTGCTATCTGTTCGACTATATTCGTAATATAAATTTCTTAATTAATCTTTTCAGATCACTAAAGTCAATTCTCTACGATGTGGAAGCCGGTAATTGGTAAAATTAATTTAACCTATATAATATCATTAATATTACACTGTTAGTAATCCAAATAAAACAAAACAAAACATTTGCAAAAAATCTGTAGAATGTCGGAAAATTGCCTAATTAAATCTCTACTGCAGCAGCAACTCTTATAAATTCAATTCACGCTCAGGATCCATGTCTCCCCATCACCGTTCCTCTTCCGCCTCTCACACTAAATTGTTTGGAGAATCGGCCTTTAATGAATTAATGAATTAATTTCTCTTTATTATTATTTAGTCCCGGCGTCATTAAGAGCGCTAATGAATTTATTTGCTGTTCCATGGCGGAGCCGTCATCAACAATGGGCTGGCATTTTCCAAAGCCATTATAATACCGCGCATTCATCTTTTTCCGCCAACAGAAGTTACTCAATAAAGTAATTAATGGTATTTGAAAAATCGCGAAGAAAATAGCACAGAATATAACACGCTAGCCGAGAGCCGAACCCATTCAGGGACGTGCCGAAGAAGTCAAATAAAAAATACCTATAGTGACTATTATTTTCTCACTGAAGACAATATTAGAGACTCTCAAAGGAAAATTTGAACCAATAACCAGACAAATCAATAAAAAGATACCTACGGTCGTATCTAGGAATTGAAACCAGGACCTTAGCCTGGCTGAGGTTCTGCTCTAACTTCTTCTTCTTGGTGTGCCCTATCAGGTCCCCCCGACGTTGGCGATCACTCTGGAAAATGTCTCTCTGTCTTGCACTGCCCGGAATAGCTCCTCCACACTTCTAGTACCGGTCCACTCTCGTATATTTCGCAGCGAAGACATTTGTCTCCTACCATTCTGCTCTAACCACTGAGTTAATTCGACTCTATTCCGTTCGGTCATATTTAATTGCATCTTCTTTCTTCTTCCTTGCACTGTCCCAACTCATCACTGAATAACTCCTGCTTCGCAGGGACATTTGAGGGTTTAGCTTCATTCAAAATGAAAGTAGCTTCGTTTATATAAAAAATAATATATATATATTAAACAAAAAATTAGAGTCCTTACAAGAGCCCCATATGTTACTTATACCAGAGCGGGAAAGCGGTTGGATTACCTCAAGTATCCCAACTCATCACCTAGGTGGGCTGTTGGGGTCGGCTCTTCTCGTTCTCAGGCTATAATTTCTTCGGTTTTGGGTATCGCTTTCATCTAGGCCGTTTATCTGTAATATGTTGGAGCAGTGACTCATCCAGGAGTTCTTTGGTCTTCCTCTGGATGACTGTCGACGATGCTCCATAGACATTGCCTGCTTCACTGTGTGTTCTGGTGGTCTCCGTCTTATACTGTTCTCACTGTTATATTATACGTTCTTAATGTTCCATCTCAACTGCTGTTCCTCCAGCATACTGTTTATGTCCGTGACACCCACGCTACCACGAATGCGTTAACTTTTAAACCGATCTTTTATACTTTATACTCCTGCCGATTATGTAAGCATTCGCATTTCTGCTGTTTCAAGTTGCCTAGAGTAGGAGTTGTACATAGTCCAGCATTCGGAGCCATATGCACATTATCGCGGGTCTAACAACAGTCTGGTATATCTTTCCTTTAAGTTTCATAGACATTTTCGAGTCACACAAGAATGTTTAATGTATCATACTTCGAATAAGAACTACCTACATTATCTTAACGGATATATTTTTGCTGCTATCTTTATTCATGATAGAAAGATTCTTCCCAAACTAAATGCAATCAAGATAGTGTCTCTTTGAAATTGGATGTCAAGCGGACGCCCCTGCTCAACCAAGCGACAGACCAACGCGTATGTGTACCGAATGAATGGTAATTTTTTAATACTCTATGGTTATAAGCGATTTAATGAGCTTTTCCACAAATGGTTGATTAAGCTGAACGTTAATTTAAATAGCGTGCAATATTTTTTCCAATAGTCGTCATAATTCTGCTAGAGTTAGTTTACTAGCGAATCAGGTTATTATGTTCCATATACGTAAAGCCATTGTTTGGAATAACAATTAACTATGCCTCTTGCAGTTTACCAATGCATATTCCATCTATCAAAGCCGTATACAAAGCTTCGGTTAATTTTACGCCAAAAGGTTGCGAATTTGGAATTACTTTGAATGGTTTTTGATAACCAAGAGAAGCGAAGTAAGATGTATTACACTTATTTTGGTCCATTTCTTCAATTGTGATACTTTTGTTACACAATTGAACCTTCTTAGGGTTTGAAAGCGACTTTTAAGATTCTTCATTTAATAATGATGATGTTCTAGTAATCTCATAAAATTATTTTGGATAAAAAAAGCAAAACCATAAGCGCATTAATATTTGAATTTTTGGAATTCACTCACACTTCATTATTATTCTTGTAATTATATTCCATGATTTCAAAATTATCGTCACGGCTAGTAATATTGTAGGGGTTCACCGAGACGTCACGGTGCCGTATGAGAGAGAGATGCAAGAAAATGATTACCTTTTCCTTTGGAAGAAACAGACCTACGTACGTTGTGTATCTCATCTTTTGAAAGGCCTGCAGCATTATTGTGATAAGGAACGTATGCTTTTTGCCTGTTTTGTGCCGTCACGGTACCATAATCGTGGATCGTCACGGTAATAACAAAAGCGCTAATTGGTAAAGAATTCGGAAAAGCGGTGAAATAACTAACCGTAATATAATATTTTATCAGAAAAGTATTTTAATTGCCATTTTTACAATTGGAACTGACGTGTCGAGACTTCGGACAAGCGATAAAATATCTGACTATAATATAATTATTTATTACGAGAAAATATATTAAATTCTGTATTTGAAATGCGTTTTTATTTTATTTAACCCTAGAAAAACAATCATATTTTGTTGTTCGGAAAAGAATTTGATAATCATACGTAAAATTGACGCATGAGTTTTAACTAGCTGTAATATTTTATTTTGTTAATTGATTTGAATAAACCAACCTGTATTATATTTTTACAAACAAATGACATAAGAAATACAACAATTTGTTAATATATATTTATTTTTTATATGAAAAAAACGGAACTTGAAACTTCTTCAATAATAATCAACAAAACTAAGGAATATTTTTTTTTTCTTAAATGTCTTATTTCTTACTAATAATCAGCCACTTTGACTAATGTACTAAAATTAATATATATATTATATTTAATACTAAAATACTTCAATACTTAATACTAAAATATAGTTGTATAAAAATCAATCAGTACAGTTACGTTTTTAGATACGGCTTTAGATTCAGATGCAGCTTTGGAACGTATCAATATTATGCTTTTGGCTCATGCGGTCGTTATATGTAAAAACTGGTGACACCTACCTTAGCGACGCGCGCGCTCCACGGAAGGTCCTAGCAGCGAGTGAGATGACTGAGAAGCACAGCAACGGATTCGCACTAATTA
The DNA here is from genome assembly GCA_917880885.1 of Limnephilus marmoratus. Classification (NCBI taxonomy): domain Eukaryota; kingdom Metazoa; phylum Arthropoda; class Insecta; order Trichoptera; family Limnephilidae; genus Limnephilus; species Limnephilus marmoratus. Next base: position 3,820,133 of record OU862911.1, read on the forward strand.
GAAAGAGAGAGAGTGATAATTCTAACATGCATGCGTAAATTGTACGTAGACTCCAGGGTTAAATTTTCACAAGTAAAGTAAGATTTCATAATTTTTCAAAGATCTACACTTTTTAGATTTAGATGCGCTAGTTATATTTAGATTTAATACATTGTGATCGTAAGATCACTATGTTTATGATATAATTCTCATGTAATTAGTTGAGTAATTAATCATATTCTATGAAGAAGTAAATGTATCAACTAATTGGACATAATAATTCCATGCACCAATGATCTTGGCAAGGAAGAGTACCTACATAACATAATGAATGATAGTTGCATTCAAAACTATTATTACATTGAAACATTTCGTTTTACTTTGTATGTTGTGATGTCTTAAAAAATGTCTAGTGCAAGTAAATCCACAAAATTTGGTAAATACGCATACAGTCCACTTTACGGATAATACGGAAAGTTCGTGTCGTCGAAGTTTGATGCACAGATAACACGGAATATTCGTTATATAACTAATAGACTATCAAATATGACATTTATCGGAAGTACCAATCTTATAAAATAAATTCTCGTCAAAATAATAACAAAAAAGTACCTACTTCGAATTATTGGATTGAGGTTCAAACTACGAAAGCTGCATGTCATCGTAATTTAGATATACATCCCAGGTTTTTGATATTCTAATGCATTTCTTTCCATGTTCTGCTGCTATAAATACAGGTACAAACTTGTCAATAATGCATTAATAACGTGAATAAATTGTTGTTTTACATGGCAATAATATTTTTTCTATAATTGGCAGCATTGATTGATTGTCTATGAAATATTTATCTTTATCATTACTAAGTATGAAATGAAGTCGCTCACACAGTATGTGCGCTTAGATCTTTTAAACTATGCAACGGATTTTCATGCGGTTTTCTCCAATTAGTAGAGTGATTCATGAGGAAGGTTTTTAGGTATATAATTTGTCAAGGTTTTGTGTAAATTGATTGAAAAACATAATATATCTGGTCAAGAGGCAGCGGGCAGCGGGCAGCTGCAGATGGCAGATTTAACAGATGTGTTGGTTATAAAGGTTTCGTTAGCCACAGCAACCTGTTGCCAGGTCTGCTAGTATTAAATAAAAACGATAAATATAAAAATGGCGTTACCGCGTAAGTGAATTAATTTTAACAAATTTAAAATGTTAAATGCATATTTTTTGTCTCTCCCGACATTAATACTAAAATAAAGCCAAATCTAACTATTTGAATAAAAAATTCCGAGTAGGCAGTTCAAAGCAAAAATAATAAGATTTTTTATTCATTGCTGTTTTTTAAGTTAATTTTTTTTTTTCATGAGCTCCACACAGGAGGCCCTGAGGAAAATAATTTCCCCTCAGGGCCTATGTCATCTTTGGGGATGCTGTGTAGCGGGGTTTTTTTTAAGAAAGGAAGGAGAGGAGAGTTCTGGGAAGGAAAAGGGTTTAAGAAGTGGGTAGGAATCTGGGGTTCAGTGTGTCTTGGTCATCCGCCTCCAAGACCTAGACAAACCTCATCCTATGAACCCGGGCACCCCTGCTTAATTTCTTAAGTAATATATTTTCTTTCAGGGCCTCATCATTTCATTTAGGTCATCTTTGGGGATGCTGTGTCATGGGTATTTTTAAGGAAAATGAAGTTCTGGGAAGGAAAAGGTAAAATAGGTGGATGGAAATCTGGAGGGCAGTTTATCCAGGAGTGTGGACGTATGAATCCATCCTCCGAATGCGGTGCAAGACGATGGGTCAATAGAGTCCTGCTGGAGAGGTCAATTTTCATTTTGGGAGGCTATCGCTGCCCCGAGGATAAACAACACCCCTGCCAATAGGTCACCCCAAGTGGTTCTTGGGGCGACCTATGGCAGGTTACGTGACTACGCTTGGTGACTGTAGGGGTGGCCGAGTTCACGGTTAAGCACCTACTGGTTTCGACTCATTGCCTTGCACTGCAGTGAGAGGATGGATTTAAATAGAAGTGACGTCCTGGAAACATTGACCCCCCATCCCTCATACATTTTTCCTTCCCAAAACTACCTTTCTCTAAAAAGACGCTCCACACAGCATTCCCAAAGATGGCATAGGCCCTGAAGGGAAATATTTTCCCCAGGGCCACCTATGTGCCACCTAATGTAATAAAGAATTATCTCTCTCAACCAGTCTCTCCCGATACGTCCCGCCACACATCCGCCGCCATAACCTAGACAAACCACACCCAATTATCTCGGCCCTCCTTGCTACATCACCAAACATAGCGAAACACTTGGGGTTATCTATGGCAGAGGTGTTGGTATTTCAATAAATGGTTCCCGGGGAGACGGTACCCATACCCGTCTCTCAAATTGTGTGTAAATAAATATTATAAATGGCCGCATCAATTTTACTTAATCAATTTGTTTTCAAATAATAAAAAAATTGCAACTTAGGTACAAATTATTACGCAACAGAAAAAGAGGTACAGCCAGGGTTGGCAAAAAAGTCAAGACAAACACTTATGAAGTGAAGAATTAGGGATGGGCTGGGGATTGACACACATATTTGTATGGTTGACTGGAACTCGGAAAAAAAAACATAAAAAAATTATTTAGACCTGATTCCTACTCAAGACAGCTCGTGTTTGGTACAAAATACAGGTCTTTTGAAAATACGTGTCAAAACCGGACAGCAAAGAACATTATGGGACAAGGTAATGAAATTCGTTGCGTCAAGGGTTACGTCGCATTTCTAGATTTACATTTTTTTGGAATCGGCGGAAAAAGATTTTGTCTATTTTTATCGAGAATTCAATATATTCGTTAAAAAAGTTTAAATAGCTAAGCTAGTACGGTATATCAAGAAAATTTAAAGAGCATTGTTATACATATATTAGGCACACTATTTATGACAATTTGGTAATTACCGCGCATAATTTCAATTAAATATGTGTTTTTTATTGAGACCAAATATTGCATCCAAAACTGCTTACGAATTACCGCTTCAGATGCACTTGTAATGAACTGTAAATACTGTAAATGAAACGGGACGAAATTATTTTTCTTGGAATTGGGTGATAATATGTGTAGAAAAACAAGGTATGTAAGGAAAAAGGATCACAAATAAATCACTTACCACTGTATCTGTAAGGACCAAACGACACAACCACAATATACTTAGTTATATTTCCACCGCTTTTCCTTGAGGTGGTAAAATTCCTTGTACATGAAAAAAAACCAACAACTTGTTTCCAAGATCGAAATCTACTTCTGTTTTCAAAACAAATGCACTCGAATTTGCACTATTTTTCTTGCCATTGTTCCAAATTTCAAATACTTTCGCAGCATGGTGATGGTTAGGAAGAAGTTGGAACTGAATAAATGTCATCCCGGTAGGAAAACACAATCTCATATCAAAATCAAACAAGAATGTAGGTAATCAATTGCTGAATTTTGCAGGAAGATTAAAACATAAAAATTTGGGAGGCGGGTATGGGTACCGCCTCCTCGGAACCCCTCATACTTTTTTCCTTCCCGGAACTTCCTATTCTTCCCTCCCTTAAAAAGGCCCTCCACACAGCATCCCCTAAGATGACATAGGCCTTGAGAGAAATTATTTTCCTCATCTATGTGGAGCTAGTGTAAAAAAAATAACAGATTAATAACTAGGATATTCGTATAGTTTCAATTAAATTTGTATTTTTTTAACCAAGAAGGTAACCAATTACTGAACTTTTCGAGATGACAAGAACATGAAAGAATTATTATATTCGGCTGTCTGGCCATATGTTTTTAATTATGCCGATTCAAACAAGCACTTCTTTCATTATGGCAGCTCTCCGTACTACATGCTCTTGGTAGATACGTTTAAAATCATACTGGCTTGTAAAAAACTCTACTGACATTAATTAAAAAATACCTTTTTTAATAGTCGTTTGTATGTTGATGTTACCGGCATAAAAATATGATAGAATTATTATTATTCATAGAAATAATAAGTGTGACAATAACGCCGCCCGTCGGTGAAATTAAAGCAAGGAATAATAATACATCAGTTGAGTAAGCGAAATATTTGTATGTAAAGCGCTATTTTAGTTTATCTTTTCTTGTTTTAATGATAACCCTCACGCAACCTTTATAAAATAATGGGGTAAAATATTTGCGTATTTTTAAGGATTGTGCATACCTAAACTTAGTAAAAAAAATAATGGAACTATTACCTACGTCAAACTATAATAATAAAAAATACAAGTGTGCTGTTCACACGCGGTAGAAGCGAAATTTTCAGAAAAAGTTGACATAAGAGAACATCAATTATTCTACCTCATTCTCTTGCAGGCCAAATCCTATATATGTATGTGTTTGTCTCTTTTTAGTGTCGCTTTTTCATTTCACCGAGTTTCAAATCACAACCGTGCTAAAAAATTTTTCACTTCAATAATGAGCACAGACAAACCAACCAGGCCGCCAAATACAAATTTGCCCTAATAAATTAATCCAAATAGGCGTACTCCGTAGGTACGCACTGCCACGTACTGTCACAAATAATCACAAAGCCAAATAAAACTTAGTCATTAGAGGGCTAGAGATAATCGTAAATGATTGGTTCTATTTCGTAAGCGTTCTTAGTTTGAGGCGCGCCTCAAACTAAACTACGAGCGATCGCGCAACGGCTATCATTCATTTCGATTCTATGCGGCTTCTCCACTCCCCTCCTCCTGCATAAAATATCGGCTCTCAAAGGCGGGCCCTACCTCTGCCTCACTAGCGTCTTATTGTACTACGTTGTGTGGTAGAAAATAAATGTGTGGCCGACCGCGTTGCACTGGTGTGATGAGTTATATAATATAAAGACAATGTCATTGTGAAATACGAAAATATTCATGGGAAATATTTTTATTTAAGTAACGTTAAGACTTATTCAATTTACGAATTTATTAACTTTTAAAGTAACGTTTCATTTTGGATGAATAAATACGTGTATCTTGAATCCTTTTCCTCTTGTCTTCTCTATTTTTTGAAGAGGCACAACCTCCCCTGCCTCACAAAATAATCAGCCACTGGTACAACAAATGTTTTCGATTGCCCAAATAAAATAAAATTCTCTTTTCCATCAAAATTTTAAAAATTAAATTCTAAATATAATGTCATAATTCTAAATAAAACCAATGGAGAAATTAAAAATAACAATCCTCAATGATGCATGCAGTAGAAAAAGTTACAGAAAAATAAAAGGATAACGATCGCTAATGGGACTTGAACCAAGATGTTCAATTTTATTATTAGGACCAACTTCCAACAGTTGAGCTACTGAGACCAAATAAATTTTGGTATTTTTTATTGATTTCTTTATTTCTATATCAGAATTCGACCCTTTGGAATAACGAGATAGCCATCTGTCACGGTATCGTAATGTGATAATAGAATTAATGTCAAGCTTCTTTAGAGTTCATTATCGCATGACGTTACCGCCACACATGGAACCTTTTTATTCCAAAGGGTCGAATAACCAATATTATCATAAATAATTACCATGTTTTTACTAGCTGCTGTCTTTGAAATGATTGCAAAGTTCTTACCAGAATGTATTTGCAACCTAGACAGGGTCTCAGAGAAGTCTATCCAAATTTGTTTTTGTATTGTGAGACATCTATTGACTTTTCTACAAGTTTAGAAAGAATATTCAATTTATTAGGAATAACTTCTTGAAATTATATAAACCTCATTATAATATTTTGGTCCCGGTACCACTAGTCACCAAGGGCGGCTGGTTGAACAGTGTGTTTGTGTGCAGCACTGGTAAATTATATCGTCTAAAATTACTTTATAATATCTTACCGAAAAATATTAAATCTATGAATTTCATTAAAAGTATCACCTACCAATATAATGCATAATATAATATGAATCATGGAGAGCAAATTCTCAAAGTTCCGCGCGAAGTTACCCTGTCCGGTGTGCAGGTCCATTGCAAGCGGAACGAATTATGTTTTTGTATCGAATATCCCAAACATCGCCAGCGCGCAACGCCGCGCACATGTATGAAAAATTAAGCTTTATCGGTGTGCCACCCAGCGGCCTTTATCATACAAACTTAAATTTGGATTTAAGGCCAAAATACTTAACCAAACTGAATAATTCTTTCTTTAATCAAAAGGTACAGCAAATACCTAAATTTTACATATATTTGCTTTTTTATTGATTGGTGTTTTAAAGTATAAAACGCAAATCATTAAGGAATACAATTTTTTCATAGGTAACTTTGACAATTTTGCCCTCGTGCTGTTTATACATTATTTATAAAAAATACTGTTTGTATCCTGCTTAAAATGAAATATAAAACTAACTAACCAACCATCACGCCGTTTCCCCACAGGGGTAGGCAGAGAGGACGGACCGCCAAATAACTCGGTCTTGGCACACACTTTTTGCCTCACTCACATTCATACATCGTCTCATACATTCTCTTCTATTATTCCGACTTTCGACATGGCCCGACTCAAGTATCTGATTCACTTGCTCGTGCCATGTCTTCCTCGGGCGTCCCCGATTTCTTCTACCATTCACATTTGCATCGCATATTCTTCTTACACCACTTTCAAATTTATTTTATTTTATGAAATATAAAATAAAATAAATTAAACATTGTAAAAAAATAGTTTTTTGGGTTGAAATTTAAGATTTTGTGTTTTTATTTTCTTAGTACCGAAAAATAAAAATTTTAATTAAAAAGCGATATGTAGAAGTTTTCGCACTTCGAAAACAGCTTAAAATAGATCTTCTCTCCTAATAAGATTAGTGGGATCATTTTTACCTAATGTTGCTTAGTAATCGTTATCTCATAGTTACGGATTATCAGTGAACCACCACGTTTTCAGGGCAGCGGCCGCCACTGCTAGTCACTAGAGGATCTGGGTTCAATCGGTTCAAGTCCCAATTGCCACACTTTTCATAACGCTCTCGTCACGCATTCAGCAGCTTACTCCTCAAGTCAACGTGCGTAAAGGCTCGACCGTTCGCCTCACCCGATCACACTTTTCGTAACGCTTTCGTCACGCATTCACCAGCTTACTCCCCAAGTCAAGCGTGCGTAGAGAAGTTTTACTTCAAAAACAATTATTTAAACAATTTTTAAGCTCAGAACAATATGTGATGTTTCATTGGTTGCTTTTTGGAAGTTAAAACTTCTTTAGCAACTTAGTGATTTGAAACTCGATGAAACGAAAAACAGTGGCACCAAAAAGAGAGCACATACTTACATCTAAAGGATTTAGCCTGCGAGAGAATGATATAGTATAATCGATCTCCTCCTTGTTCGGTGCTTCGTAGCGACCCCATTCTTTTCTACTTTAATTTTCTGAAGGTTTTACTTCTACCGTGTGTGAATTGCACACTCTGCTTCTATTTTATTTTTGAACGGTATTTACTTCAATTTTGGTTAATTACTTCAACTAAAGAAATCCAAGTTATTTTTAAGTTGTCCATCCAAGAACATTTTAAACATATTTGAAAATAATTAAATTCGATAACAATTTGGCAGTTCGGAGTTCCCTCAATAATTTAATTGATTTTGTCAAAAAAGTAACGGATTTGATGTTTTTAATTAGTTGAGATTTAATTGAAGTAAGGAGGTGGGAGAGGTAGCCACCGTTGTAAGATTAATTAAAACCTTTGACAGTTTCATTACCAACCTGAAAACATTCCGGCGGGTACTCGTTCTGGTCGATTTTGAATTAATTTTCCCCCTACTTAATTAATTTAGCGCTCGGTCATTCGGGGGTTAAACAAAGGCCTCCACAGGCTTTATCTTAGTCCAAAAGCGCTGCTAATTAAGGCCATTTCGGGAATTTTATTGCATAATAACGAAAGCAAACGCTGGAAGGGTGAAGCGTTTATCTCTAGCAGCGCCGGGGCATCGTCAGCTATTCCGCCATTCAAAGCTGATTAAAATAGTTCATTATCTGCGTAATATTAAGTCATTTAATGGTCTGATAATAGCTGAAACTTTCCCCCTTTGAATATTTCGCTTTAATTTGCTTTAATTACTGCTAGATACAAGACGCTACACTGGCGGGCTGTGGAACTGGGCACTGAAAACATCGCATTCAATGCATAATAGAAATTAATTTGCATTTTTAATATTTTTTTTTTATTAAAAGAATAGATAATCAAAAAACAAGTCCTAGATAAAAAAAAATATCGAGTGCAGTTAACACGCGGTAGAAGCGAAACTTTTCAAAACAATCTTTTTTTTTACATGAATACCGCACAAGAATCCCAACTGCTCCCGTATGGAGCCAGTGGGACTATGGCATCTTTGATTGGAGTATGTTGCGAGGCTGAAGGTAGTGGGGAGAGGAAGGAGATATGGAAGTAGAAGGTGGGGAAGTACCTGGCTATTCAGATCTGGTCACCAAACACGACTAAAGCCATTTCAAGCAACGTTTCAGTTCTGAATGGTGGTCTTACACCAAGGCGATACTGAGAGTATCTTCCACTCTGGAACGTGCCGCAAATATACTATACATTATTAATATAGAACATTATTCAGAACACATTAGACAAATCTTTGAAATGCCTCGGAATCTTCATAGATCTTAAAAAAGCTTTCGATAGTATTTCTCATGATAAACTTATTAAAAAATTAAACTGTGTTGGGATAAACGATAAAGCTCTAAAATGGATAAAAAGCTATTTATTTGAACGACACCAAGTAGTCAAGATAAACAACTCCCTAAGTCTACCACTAACAAGTAATTTTGGGATTCCTCAAGGCACAGTCCTAGGCCCCCTACTATTTATAATATATGTCAACGATATCTTTAAACTACCACTTAACGCAGACATAATATCATATGCCGATGACACAGCTATCATAGTGAATGGGATCGACTGGAATAGAGTAAACGAACAAGCAAATAATATCATGAACATCTTAAAACATTGGTTTGACACAAATCTTCTCTCATTGAACACTAACAAAACATACTACATACACTTCTCAATCAACAAACTAAAAACACTCCCCGACACTAAAATAATTATCCACAATTACAAATGTAATAAAATCACATGTATCCAAGGCTGTTCAACATTGAAATCAGTACCAGAAATTAAATATCTCGGAGTGATAATAGAACAACATATGAAGTGGAAGAGCCATATCTGTGAATTGGTTAAACGTATCAGAAAGTGTATATATATATTCATAAGATTAAGAAATATTTTAAAACTCAACAATCTAAAAAGAGTATACTATGCACTAATCCAGTCTTTAATTCAATATGGAATAATTGGATGGGGGGGGTCATACAACAATATTCTAACCCCTGTCAAAGTGATCCAGAAACTAATCATTAAAGTAATCCTAAAGAAACCCTCCACTTATCCAACAGAAACGCTTTTCGCAGATTTCACGGTGCCTCGAGTTGAGAATATCTTCAAGAAAAATGCAATTATCCAAATTTACAAAGATAATATCATCAAGAAATTTGAAACTCACCAATCAAAAAGATATGAAGACAACATCAAAACACCAAAATTTAATACCAAACTAATGCAAAACAATTATGTCTATTTAGGAATAAAGTTTTTCAACAACCTTCCCATTGAAATAAAAAAAACCAAAGAAATCAATAAACTGAAACTCAAACTGAAGCTACACTTCATCAGGAATAATTAACTAAATAATTACCTTTTTTCTCTTTCTTTCTATTTTTTTTTAATACATATTCATCTCTATTTTATTTAGATTTTTCGAATTTCTCCTAAGTGCACAATAACCGTATGTAACCGTATCCTATGTATGTACACCTACACATTTAGATGATCCAGAAGTCTCAATTTATCCTATTATATACTTACTTATTACATAATGTTGTTCTATTTCAGTTATAGTTAGTGTAACTCGCTCATCAAGCACAAGAACTAGCTTCTTCTTTGGTGAGATTGCAATGTTTAAATAATTTCTGTACCGCTATGTAATTTCCATAACTCCACTGTACAATTATATAACTATATTAAATAAATAAAAAAAAAAAAAAAAAAAACATTATTTAAAATGAATAAATTGTGAAATAACACAAATTAATCAAATAAAATTTATTTGCCACGCCGGGATTCGATCCCGCGACCTTCGGAGTGCCAGTCAAGGCCTTGCCGCTGGACTATGCAGGCCGTCTAATCTAAACCAATGAAGAACCAAAGAGCCTTGAAAAGTGAGATCATAATCAGAACGACCAATGAGCGCAGACCTAGCGTAATTTTCGTTTTATACAATAGGTGCATTGATAGGAGTTTGATAACGGAAATGACGCATACAGGTGCTGTATGCGTCATTTCCGTTTCATCCGAATTTCAAATCACAACGGGGCTACAGAAGTTTCACTTCAAAAAAATTATAGTAAAACATTTCCTTGGCATGGCCTTTTAGCTAGGTGTATTATTTTACTAGGTTAACAATATGGTTTTTTAACATACAAACATGGAATAGGCAAAGAATTATAGCCTTAATTTTTGTAAAAGGTCAAAACTCGTGTTGGAATTGGCGATGTGAGCTGAAAATTGTTGGGTTGTCATAGAAATTACATACAGAAAACTTGTACAAAGTAAGTCAGAAGGGTGATTCCGTATCTTTTTGTGCTTCCACACAATTACGACAAAAAGGCATCCATCTGATTTAGTAAGGCGTCCGTTTTGCGTTATCGGCTGTCAAGTTTTGGTAATTTTCTATGGCTTTCAATGGCCTGTCCAGTGTCCATGCCTGTTATGTGATGATGTCAGTTGGTGTATTAATTACCTAATTAAAAACACGAATGACTTTTTATTAGTTATGACAACTACTTACACTTAAGGCGTTCATAAATGACTAATCGTTTGTGGTATTATGTTGATGTTTGCACGCGATGATATTTGATTTACAATTTTACCAGCAACTAACATCACCCTTCAGATACAAAATCACCCTTTTTTAGCTCACTTTTCGAGAATTTGCATTTGAATACACTTACGAAATTTCTGAGGAATACCATAATTTATGCTCTTTTATCAAAAGTATAATTTCTGTATAATGTGACGAAAGAAAGGGTACCTGTTAACCTTTTAACTCAAATGAAAAGTTTTTTTTTGCATGAATATACTGTTTAAATTCTAATGATAAGTATGATATTTATTACGTTAAACTATTTAAAAATAACTTTTTTTTACATAACGATAAGTATAACATTATTACGTTAAACTGTTTAAAAATAACATTTTTTAACGTTAGCCCCACAGGAGATCCTGAGGAAAGTATTTCCCATTAGGGCCAATGTCATCTTTGAGGATGCTGTGTAGAGGGTCTTTTTAGGAAAGGAAAGAGACGAAGTACTGTGAAGGAAAAATGTATGAGGGTTAGGTAGGAATCTGGTGGTCAGTGTGTCCAGAAGCGACGGAAATATGAATCTATCCCTCCTACTGCGGTGCTAGGCGGTGCTAAAAATGTATGAGGGTTAGGTAGGAATCTGGTGGTCAGTGTGTCCAGAAGCGACGGAAATATGAATCTATCCCTCCTACTGCGGTGCTAGGCGATGTTCCGAGAGAGTCCTGTTGGAGTTCTCAAAAGGTCTTCCTCAACCAGTCTCTCCCGATCTGGCCTGCCACGCAGTAGGTAGGCAGACGCATCTATCGCCAAGACCTAGACAAATCACACCCCACGAAGCCGGGCACCCCCGCTGAGTCACCAAACGTAGCGAACCACTTGGTGTGACCTATGGCAGAGTTGTTGGTTATCCTATAAATGCTTTCCGGGGCTGCGGTATCCATATCTCACACATGCTCTTCTATTATTATTACTCTTGACATGGCCTTACTCAATAATCTGATTCACTTGGTTGTGCCATTAGACCGGGAGGCGAGATAGGTAAACCCTACGTCATCGACTACACGGATGAAACTACTTTTAAGTGATAATGGGCATATAGAAAACCTTTAAAAAGCAGGTCTGCCGGTGCGCCTCTTGGCAGGAGCCGCGCAGTCATGGAAATAGTCAGCGATTTTTTTGGTCAAAATTACGTCATCGACTACACGAACGGGAATGGTCTCATATGATAAAGGTCGATTAGAAAATGATAAAAAAGCAGGTCTGCCAACCGGCAGCCTGGCAAGTTCGGAGGCAGCCGGCGTCAAAGTGGGGAAAAAATTGGTCGATTTTACGTCATCGACTACACGAATGAAACCAATGAATAACTATAGTCCACATCATTCCATATAAGCATTTTTCGATGACGTAGGGTTTACCTATCTCGCCTCCCGGTCTACATATCTTCCTTGGGTCTCCTCAACTTCTCCTGCCATTTTCATTTGCCTCATATATTCTCCATAATGCTCCTTTCTTCGTTCATTCGGGGGGTGGAAATCTTTTTTTTTTTTTACATGCCGAAACCATCTGAGCGAAAGATTACGCTTACATCAGCCTTGCATTCTTTGCGGATCTCCACGATTCTCGCACAATCGTTCATGGTTTTTCTACACATACGCCATCTCAGTGATCTCAATGATCGCAATCAGTCTACTTTCAATCTTTCTCTACCATTTCCATACCTACACACATCCCTTACATCAGGGTAGGTACCAGCACTCCATTGTGGACGACTAGCTTCGCTTATTTGTCCCGTTTTTGTTGGCTCAGTTGGTTTGTTGTTCGGTTTACAAATCTTAATATACAAAGTCGGGTCAAAGTGTATAAAACAAAGTCGGGTTAGTTACACCATTTATAACTCGAGAGCGGCTGGACCGTTTTTAATGACATTTGATTTGTTGAATTTGGCTCCACCCGGATAACAGAATAGCTATTAAAATATCGTAAAAATTCACGAATAAAAAAATTATGAAGAAAATTCTTTTTCTCATGCATTTCGTATGGAACGATTTCTCATCTTTTTCTCGTGCATTTCGTATGGAACGATTTCTCATCTTTTGAGAGAACTGCAGCAATATTGTGATAAGCATAATATTGAGTAGTGAGTGAATTCCAAAAATTCAAAAACGTCAAACGTCAATGCGCTGATTGTTTTGCTCTTTCTTACACACTAAATGTTAACAGTAAAAAATGGGACTAACGGTGAACGCATGTCTACACCTTTACAAAGGAGAAGTACAGTAATTATAATAAATCTTCCTAAAACGTATAAAAGAAAATGAAACGCAATTCCCGCAAGTGGAAAAGTAAGAAAATCATAAATATAAATCCGTATAGAACGCCATATCTGATTCTGACAAAAACAAAACACAGACAGTTGCGCATCGATAATTGCTTCATTTTGTAATTTTTAACTTAATAAAAAACTGAATTTAAATCAGCTAAGGGGCAATAAATAAATAACGTCAAACCTTAAGGGGAGGGAAGTAGGGAAGTTTGACAAGGGGTATGGAGGGGGGGGGGGGTCATCAGCTCTGTGACGTCACATGTAAAAATCTAAATTACTAAAATGAACTACGGTTTTGATTATTTTTAGATGTAAAATTGCAAAATATGTGACGTCTAGAGGAAAGAGGGTCTCAAATTAACACAACAGTTATTGATTCTGAGGCGATACGAAGTTCTCCGGGTCAGCTAGTATGACAATATATTTTTAAAAACCAAAAATTTCAGACACAAAAAACTTCTTTTAAACTTTTTCGATGAAAAAATGCTTCAAAATAGGGTACCTACCTCCCAAATTGTAACATAATTTTATTGTACGGGTGCCCACTAGTATTACCCGCCAGTGAATCGTGGTTCGTGTTGGTGTATAGATGATTATACAGTTTTTAATGCGATGCTATTCTAGATGCTATTCTAGTTTTCACAGCGATGCTATTCTAGATTAATTGGAATACCAGTGTAATTATGAGTCGAGCAATTGAGCCAGAAATATACATATCAGATTATCTTATTCTGAACAAAGCCAATCAACTTCTGCCACCATTAAATGAACTACAAATGCGCAACTCTATTTGATTTTGATACTATGAACTTTTAATTACTTGGTAGGTCATGCTGATAAAGGAATACTTTTAACTTTAGTTCGCCATTTTATTATTTTGTTCCGAATATTGTTTCTCGGAAGGAGCAAAGGTGATATTATTCTGAGAAACAATTTCACTAGTATTACAGACTCTTTATATCTGTACTATCCACAAATAATTTCTTAAACCTTCAGAAATTTGGCGTATTTTTCAGATGGCTAAAATATTTCCGCTTTTCAATAAAGTCCAAATAAATGGAATATTTCTGAACATATCCGAAAAATAAAAACTGTTTTTGAAAGGTGATTAAATTTCATATTTTATAATTAAAAATAAACATATAATTTTTGAAATATAAAAATTTTGACTGCAAATATAAAAAAGTTTTAAAAATGGTTCACCACACGTTTTTTCTTACTAAAATTGCTGAAAACAAAAACAAAAAACTACACACATATTTTACTAGACAAATGTTTTATGAACGTCTTAGTTCACTAACTTTTTTGTCGTTCCATGTGAAAATAATTAATCAAAAAATTACGAAGTTTCACAAATTTTTTCAATTTCCGATCCGTAATTTTAGTTTCATAAAGGTCTACATTAAGCTACTTTTTTGGTTAATTTTAATATTCGAAAATAAAGCGTTATGTTGTCTTTTTTTAATACCGTTTATAACACATTTCTTACCATAATAGAAAAGGAGATACAATGATTTCTTTGAGACCTGTATGCAGTGGCGTATTAATCCGGTGGTCATAGGTTCAAATTTAACAATTTGCGGCACGTTCCAGAGTGGTACTTACCCTCGCTCGGTATCGACCTGGTGAAAGATCACCATTCAGAATTGAAAAGTAGCTTGAAATTGTCTTAGCTGTGTTTGGTGACTAGATTTGAATAGCTAGGTGCTTCCCCACCTTCCCCTTCCCATATTCTTTCCCACCCCACTACCATTAGTCTTAACATACTTCAATTGGGGATGGATTAGTCTCACTAGCTCCTAACGTTTGGGAGCACAAGGAACTATTTGGACCAACTGGAAATATTTTATACTAGCTTTTGCCCCCGGCTTTGCTCGCATAGTATTAGGGGGTTTCCCACTACACCCCCCTCTCCCTCTCCCCTCTCCCCCCGTCTCCCCTCTTCTCCCCACCAATTTTTCAAACAGCTCGCGTGCCACCTATTAAAATGTAACAATCAAACATGCGCAGTTTCGCATTTATAATATTAGTATAAACATTTGTAATATTTTAGTAAAGATTAGTAATTTATACATATTTGAATTTTGACTATCAAAGGAATCTCCGTAGTTACCTAAACAAATAACAAAATGACAGCGCACATCAAACAGCAACGCTTTGCTTTTCGTCCGGACAATAAACGCCATAAACGAATTTCATAACGCCAGCGCTTATTTATAACGCCAGAGCTTACCAATATATGCAGCCTATATTACTCGCAAATAATGTATCTTTCTATTAGTGAAATAATTTTTAAAGTGTATTCAATATTTATTGCGTGAAAGAGTAACAAACATCCATACATTCATACAAACTTTCGCCTTTATAAAATTAATTAAAATTAAATAATAATAATAGGTTATCTAGACTGCAAACTTTCTTTCCGTGATGACATTACTAACATCGTAAACAAATCACTTAAACCACTCAGCTTCATTAATAGAATTACCTCTGGCTTTAAACATACAAGTACACTTAAAACTCTCAACTATTCGCTGGTTCACCCTCACCTTGAATATGCTATTGTCATTTGGTCTCCTTTTCATGCTGTCTACATTTGTCACATCGAATCCGCGCAACTTTTCTACCTACGAGGAATTGTTTGGAGGTTAGGACTTGAAAGAGGCGAGTACTCATTTGATGAAATTGAATACACTTTAAACATTTCTTTAGGAAAACGTAGAAAAGACTCTGATCTAATTTACATATTCAAAATGATCAACAATATTACTGACACACCTGCTTTGTTACAACTCATCCAGTTCAACATCCCTTCCCGTAGATTCCGACATAATTATTTGCTGTGCCTCTTCGACTTTCGACAGTCGATACGCAATGTGTAATGTTTAAACCTTTTAAATCCTACTTCATGCTTTGACTTGTAGTTATCTTCTATGCATACTTTTTTGTCATTGCTCTCCTTTCACAGTCATTTCTGTTTCTCATTCGCGTTATTATTATATTTTTAATGGATTATTTGACCGTAAATAAATAAATCACCAACCACGATCCAAAGCGGCAGAGATAGTTCGAAAGTCCCAACTGTTCTACCAACGACACAAACACCCAAAGTCTCAAAGTCCTAGTCATTACGGGCGCCATTTCTCTGTTAATTGGCGCCCATGATCAACCGCCCCGCGGCAGATAAATCTTCACGCGCTGAAGAATGTGCAAATTGGACCAGCATCAGCAGGCGCTATACTCCACCAGATATACGAGTATATTATAATTCTGTACCCATCCAGAGCTGAACAGTGAACAGTGAACAACCAAAGGCAGCGACAAATCAACGAAATCTATTGCGGGACAGTAGACGGTGCCGCTACTGCCGCTGGGAATCGCATTAGTGGACCGCGGGGGAATTCCGCTAGAGGTTATAATGCTCTTGGAAATATACTGAGGCGATTACATCTTAAACTATTAAACCGCACAGCATTAGTTTATCCATTAAACAAGTGCTGGCTGTACTCATTACGCGTGTTTTAAACACTTTCGCACCTAAATTCATTTTCATTTATTTATTTCTAATATCCTTGAACACACAGTTTACATTACAATTGTTTAATGCATGATTGACATCTGAAGCTGACTGTAAAATACTTAACAAATAAAAACCACACTTGGTTGCGTTTTTTTAACACTAGGACAAGAGAGACGGGAGAAAGCGCATCTTTCAAATGTGGCGATATGCTCCTTCATATACTATTTACTAAGCAAAGTTACTACACCATTGAAAGGATCATTATAAAACGTATATGATTCAATAATTTGGTATAATGATGATCGCGACAATATTTCAACTGATTAATGTGGGTATTCAAAATGATTGAACAAAAAATATTTTGAACTGGCATAGGTAGGTAAGATTTTGTCATCTTCTTCTTTCTTTTGATTCCCAAGTAGGGCTTTGTAAGGAAGGAAATGAACAATGGGAGATGACAAAACATTGAAAGGGACCTTAGTATATTCTTAAATGGATTAGTCCCAAAGCTGTTTTAATACTAAACAACAGTTATTTTAATTCATTTTGTCGATTTTGACATTTCTTAATCTGAACTTTGTCCATTCGGTCAAATGAACATATTTTTAAAATTCCATTGTGTTTTGTGGAAGAACTTAATGGATAGAATTATTTTAAAACTGCGCAAATTTCTGTCCAAGAAGACAAACTCTTAATTTGTGGATTTTGAAAAAAAAAAAAAAACATTTGAAAAATTTTGTCAGTCCGGACAAAATATGTCCAATTGTACGATTATTTTGACCATGTGGACATTTATCCATTGGAACTCAGTTCAGTTCTACATTTATCATTTTTTTCTTTGTTCAGTTGGACAACTAGCCACTTTTGGACAGCATTTTTGAGACAAAATTATCCATTTTAAATTTGGGTTTCGATTTTAGCTTTATCAATTATTGATGTTTCGCGTCTGGAGCGAGTGGTAACATTAATACGAAAGTATTTAAGCAAACAAACAATGACTACATTTATAACACATTAAAAAATAAATCAATTATTTACGAGTATATAAGACCAAAAAAGATAAAAAAAAAACTAAAAAAGTTTGTGGTACAAATTCAAATCCTTGCTGGTTGAGAAAGTGTTGATGTGTGAAGGCATCTTCAGTGTTTTCGTACACAAGACATTTTAATTTATTGTCTCTGATAATAGTTATTTTGCATGCGCTTTGTAGCCGCACTACGTATGCTTTGTAGGTGCACTACATTAGTTTTATTACAAAAATAAAATAATAATTTCTAAACAATATTGTGAAATATATTAATGGAAGTTGCGTGATTTGTCGCAATTGATAATTTTTAACTTTAGCTTAGGAAAGCTTGTGAAACTAGTGCCAAGTGTGTTAGACCTTGTCTTTTAATTTTACAATTATTGTTCTTTATACTTTACGTAAAAGGTATGTTGGTTAGGCATCAAAATATGTTTTAGTTTTTTATCTCGATTATCAAATAAAACTATTTATATCACAAAGTGGTTGGTTGGCGGTCTCTATGTACTTTAAGGGATACTAAATTGTATTGTGCTCGTGAACCCCGGAATGATGACCCACTGGGCCATAGATGTCGTTGAAGTGTCCCGTTGGATACTAAATTTAATTTATTAAAATGTTATTTCATTATGACAAAATGCAAACAGCCTGATCATTATAATAGGCCACTTGCATGGACTTGTTACGTAACAGAATCGGCTCCCGAGCGGAAGGTTAAGTGAATCGTCCCCACTACACGTGCCTACCGTTTCCTCTCCCCGCACCGCGCGACCACCCCGCGTCAGGCGCCAAGCGCCGGGCGGCCCGCCGGCCGCCATTCCTTCGCTAGCTCTCGGCCAAGCAACTGTGCTACGCGCGATTTGCGCTGTTTGTGCTCCACGATATTAACTCCGCGATGTATTGTTTGAAATTGTGTTGTGAACGGAATCCAGAAAAGATGGCAGACCACGCATCTAGCTATGTGAGTACCAACTCGCTTCCTCCCCCCCCACTGTGTGCTTTGAACCGTTTGTAACTTCATTTAAACGCATAGAGAGAGGGAGAAATCCTCGTTAGGTCAGTAGGGTAGTTTAACTTGTGTTTTGTGCCGACACTGGCCGTATGTGTATCACCCTGTTCTGTTTATTGAATAAACCCTTTAAATGCAAATACTGTGTACTGATTGAAGAGGGAGTCCCGGGGATTTTGAGGAGAGGAGGGGAAGGAAGAATTGACCAAGCGAACCACTGGCACTCGCCCTGTTTTTTTAGGAGGAATCATGTTCGAGCCGGTTTGAGCTAACCGACGGCTGTTATTGTGTGTGTTTTACAGGAATAGGGCTTGGGGTAGGCCACAGCAGCAGCGCCCCCAGCACTGTCGCCCGACGTGTGGCGGTTTTTTTTTTTTTTTCCTCCCTCTTCACAGTCGCTCGCCTCGTTCTTCAATCAGCCATTGTTTGAACTGTATAATCTATAATGTTTTGTCTTGTTTTTTTTCCCAATTTGTCTAGCATTACCATCAAAGAACATCGACGCGAGTGTAACTTCGAATTGCAAATTTAAACTATCGCGGGCACATTCCTTCATTTTCGAGTCGTCACTCGACAAAACATTATCACCGGTATTCCTACGTAAAGTGCTCAACCAAGAAAGTTGCCGTCGTGAATAATATAGTGTTTACAAGTGTCGACCGACTAAATTTGCTAGTTTCAAATACAAGATTAATAGTGGAAATGTACACAAATATTTAAAACAAAGTTATTCAACAATTAAAATCCTGTATATGATAAACCAATTACCCGCTTCGTTTCCCGAAAGTTAATTAACCAGTTTTTATTAATAAACTTATTCCGCAGTGTGCTGGTCGGTATTTGATATCGACATATTCTGCGAATAGGGGACTATTTCGCAAAATACTGGCCTGTATATATAACGGCATATTTTGCAGCTTAAGGGAAACAAGTGGATTAAATTCTTTCTACCTTTTGACAATTGAGCATTTTTCTAATTTTGCCGCCTGTTTCATCATTTAGCTTTTTTTTCTTTCGTAAGAAACAGACGACATAATTTGAAAGACGTTCGGTTCGCGTTGACGTCGATTCCTCGAGTCAGGCATTACATTACGTATGCACATTTCTGCATATAACTTGTTATGACAAAAGGAAGTCGGCGGATAAATACCAGTAATGGTGTATGCTCAAATCAGGCTGCAGTATAGCCACGTTAAATAAAGAACAATTCCCCAAGACATTGTTGAATTTTCAAACATACTTCCACGAAAACTTGTATAAAAGAAAAAATATTTCCTTTCCTTTCTAAAGAACCCCCCCTTTGGAAGGCTAATCGAAATATTCCAAAAAACATGTTCATTTAAGGCGAACCTCGTTTCCGTTTTTTATTTTTTCTTTTCCGGACTTTTGCTTATTTGCAAACCTTTTTCAAAAACATCGGGATTTTTTCTCAAAATTACGTTTTTTGAGGGAAACCGCTGCCCAATTTTCTCTCGTTCCGGACTTAGAAAATTTTCAACAAATTTTCAAAACATCGGGATTTTTTCTCAAAATCACGTTTTTGTAAGGGAAACCGCTGCTCAAATTTTCTCTCATTCCGGACTTAGAAAAATTTTCTACAAATTTTCAAAACATCTGGATTTTTTCTCAAAATCACGTTTTTGTAAGGGAAACCGCTGCCCAAATTTTTCTCGTTTTCGGACTTAGAAAAATTTTCTACAAATTTTCAAAACATCAGGATTTTTTTCCCAAAATCACGTTTTTTGAGGGGAACCGCTGCCCAAATTTTCAAATAAACCAAACACTTATAAAAACGCGTTTTTTTTCAAAAACTTTTTGTAAAAATACGTCCCCAGTGGTCAATCTCTGCCCAATTTCTTTCCAATTGCGAGTCTAGTTCTCACTTTTTCCAACATAAGGTCACTCTGATACGACCTTATACACCATGGAAGTTCCTCAAGTTACGCTGGGTATAATCCCACACATTTTTACTTCAAAAAAGGAGGAACTACTGCAGGCCCTGAGAAATAGAAAGATTTCTCCTAGGAATAATTCCAAAATGCCTTACTGTGACGGAATCAGTAAATTCCATCACATCAAGTACTCAGGCGTTATCAAATTGGCAAAACTCTTGTCATAAGTGACGTGAGTTACATGTAAATATTAAATGTAAATAATCACCCACATGGGCATTCGTAAGGAAATCCTTACACCCGTAGGCACATTAATGTCAACGGTAGCCTAACTCCTGTACATTTTTTTTTTTGTGCATAATTTTATATGTTCTTTTACATCCTGCGCGCCTTGCCTGCTGTACCACAAGAGCACCTCTTGGGGCACTGTTTTCATGCTTGTATGCATCCTCTTCCTGAAATTGATCACTTCGGGAAAGGGACTCCTTTTTCCTCCTACCATCAACGGTTCCAGAAAACTCTTGCTCCGAGACGTCGTTTTCCTTTCACAATTCTTGCAGCATCCGCGCGTTTTTTTTTTCTCACCTCATCGCCTCATCTTGTCATATCACCCCTTTTTTTAATTTTTTGTTTTGTGTCGGGTTTTGTCGTACCAGTACGTCCCTACCCTAATGTTGTAAATATAAAATCATAAGCACAAGTCTGTATAATAACCATTGGTTTCAGACCATTGCCGCAGCTCACTACTATGGTCACAGCACCATATTGTAAGAATGTCGCGACGATTTCCGTTATAATAGGAAATCCTCCCGTTTTTTCTTTCTTTCTTTTCCCTCTTCACCCCATCCTACACATTCATAGTAATGTTGTATATTGGGAATCGTTTCGAATACACCCAATGTACTCACCTATCAGGTCACATTCGCTGGATTCGAGACAATTCAAGAGCAACCTTGTTGCTATTTGTGTTTTTTTCTTCTTTTTCCAAAAAAATTAGAATGGCGCTCAACCCAATTGCTCTTATTTTTCTAGAATCATATTTTGTCGGATTCGGAAAAAATTTTTTTTGTTGTTATAAAAGTGACAATATGTTTTGTCCCTTCATTAACTTTGTTCCTTGTACATATACAACTTCATTATGAGGTACATATTTTATCATGACATCAGTTTCTTTTGTCCTTTATTGTACCATTATTCTAGTTTGAAGTTTAAAATCTTGGCCAGATCTTCAATAAAATTTGTGTTTATCGCCTTTTGGCAAGTCTTGTAACGTATGCTAATACGAAATTATTAAGCTACAGCAGTGCCGTATTAATTACATCATTGCAAAAACCGCCGTCTGTATTGAATGGGGACCCACATTTTCGAACGTAATTGGGCTACTGTCTTTCAATACTGGGCAAATTTGTTGTAAATCGTTCATTCCTGTCACGTGAGACGTGAAAACGTGACAATATCTACCATCATAGGAGAGATCCTCAAAACATCCGCCATGATACGAGAAGCTCGTTATAATTACTTTATACTCATAACTAAATGTTACTAAGTTGGTCGTGTGTCCTTTGGCATGAGAACCGCTTAACCCGCCGTCTGTATTGAATGGGGACCCACATTTTCGAACGTAATTGGGCTACTGTCTTTCAATACTGGGCAAATTTGTTGTAAATCGTTCATTCCTGTACATGAGACGTGAAGACGTTACAATACTCACCATGAATCGTGCGAACGAAATAATATCTACCCCATGTTTGTGTGACCTACCAAGCGTAGATCACACGCCTTTTATTTTCTGTTATCAGAAAATTATTGCTTTTGCAGCAGAGTACTCATTAACATGCCCGTGGACTTCCTGTCACAAGAACCCAGGAACTATCCACTATCTCAAAAGGACTAATCATACGCTTCACTCATGATTATGGGGCATCGTGTCGTAGGAGTTAAGTTGATGGACACAAAAACACCTAACTCGTTGTCTGGGGGACGAACAAGAAAACCCCCAGGTTTGTGAGATTTGAGCAAGGGTCTGTCATTTCTCGCAAACAAGTAGGAGAATAAAACGACCTTCTAATCTTCTGCCCAATACACGTAGTGGATTAGACTCTTTTTGTCAGTGTATCCCTTTTGTCCCACTCTACCAAATTGTATTGTAATGTGCCAGGAAAGTTGCTGTAGACTTTGTTTCACCTTTCACTCAGAGGTCGAATTTCGGAAATAGCCGAGTCCTCAGCAGTTTTCTTCGTTCAAATGTTCCCAATTGTCACTCTTTCCTTTCCTCGAAATTATCCGTGAATGGGGATATATGCGTTACGCACTTGGCGTTTCGTTTGTCAAATGGGACAACCTTCATTCACGGATCTTTTCAACTTCCTACTCCTTTCCCACTTTTCATAACTTATTTGTACTCAATGTTTTGTTCTTCGAAAGTAGAAAAAATGCTACCGTATAGACGTGAGCATAGGTCATGGAAGACCAACTTCTTTCGAAAAGGGGCATTTTGTCATACGTACAAACCCTTACCTACGTGTTCTTGGAAATGTATTTAGTTTCAAAAAAAAGCTAAATGGGTTAAACAGAACCTTTCCTTGAATACGTACCTTTGTAATATGTATAAGTCTGTAGTTGCATTTAGTTAACTCTCTCTCCGTCTCTCTCTCTCTCTACGCGTCAAACAAATCCAATTTTTCTCAACATGCACACCTTGTTTCTCTCCAAACCTTTTCATCATTGGTCTACCAGGCAGGTAAACTTCAAGAATTTTGTTCTAATAATAATTTTTTCGCCGGATTAATAAGAAGACCAGCAGCTCTTCACCCTATCTACACCTGCGCCTCTCTTCATGCTGCCTTCACTACCGTCACGGAGGTCCCATGCCTTCAAACCCTACGTACCAAAAGCACCCGACCACACCTAACATAACCTAGTGTGAGTCGTGCGTGTAGTTGCGAATTGTATCATCACAAAACCATCACTCAAACAAACCCGAGCACGTCAGCTCTAAGTTGGTTCATGTTCCTGTTGCCATTGTACAAATGTTCCTGCGGCACCTTGCAAATGTTCCTGTTGCCATTGTACAAATGTTCCTGCTGCATCTTGCAAATGTTCCTGCGGCACCTTGCAAATGTTCCTGTTGCCATTGTACAAATGTTCCTGCGGCATCTCGCAAATGTTCCTGTTGCCATTGTACAAATGTTCCTGCGGCATCTCGCAAATGTTCCTGTTGCCATTGTACAAATGTTCCTGCGGCACCTTGCAAATGTTCCTGTTGCCATTGTACAAATGTTCCTGCGGCATCTCGCAAATGTTCCTGTTGCCATTGTACAAATGTTCCTGCGGCATCTCGCAAATGTTCCTGTTGCCATTGTACAAATGTTCCTGCTGCATCTTGCAAATGTTCCAGCTGCACCTTGCAAATTGCTCTGTTGCCATCATGCCAATGCTCCTGTGCCCTTGCGCAAATAACAATACCAACAATTGTTCATCCAACAATCCCACTGTATACAAACCAGTGTACCAACCACCATCACAACAACGGCTGTCATGCACACAAACCACCTCCTCTATAAAGGACCAACCACCAATTACAATTCCACTCTCCAGTACCTCAATGACGTCATACTGGCCCACCCACAGGATCCGGAAGCAGCTACCTTTTTGACCTCTGTGACAGGTAGAACCCTCTCCACCACCAAGAAGCCTCATCCTGCGTTCTCTTCTTCGTGTTTTCTTTAAGGCCCTAGTGTTCCTTGAGTGTAATCTCAAACGGGCCAGGTTACTGTGACAAAGTAACCGTGTAACTTCAGTGCAACGTCCCAACACCCCAAACATCCTACGCAAACCACGCTACGCAAACATAGCTCACAGACCAATGATACAATTAGAGTCATTTTTTTTTTCTATCACTGCATAACCCTTGTACCTTTCTCCAACAGGTCCTTGTTTATATTTATGTATGTCACTGCTCTTTCTTGTTCATTCATGTATAATTCCTTGTTCACCATGCTTTTTTCTCTTTTGTTTTTGTTTCTACTATTTTGTAGCTAGCAACCTTTTTCTCTCTCTCTCTCCTTTTTTCTCTTAAAATTTTTTTTTTTTTTTGTTTTGTTTTGGCACAAGTGCTAGAAGGGTAAGAGGATTTCTTAGCCCTACTGCTCCATTACCACGTCGCTTTTTTTGCGGCGAGGGGGGAAGTGTTACGTAACAGAATCGGCTCCCGAGCGGAAGGTTAAGTGAATCGTCCCCACTACACGTGCCTACCGTTTCCTCTCCCCGCACCGCGCGACCACCCCGCGTCAGGCGCCAAGCGCCGGGCGGCCCGCCGGCCGCCATTCCTTCGCTAGCTCTCGGCCAAGCAACTGTGCTACGCGCGATTTGCGCTGTTTGTGCTCCACGATATTAACTCCGCGATGTATTGTTTGAAATTGTGTTGTGAACGGAATCCAGAAAAGATGGCAGACCACGCATCTAGCTATGTGAGTACCAACTCGCTTCCTCCCCCCCCACTGTGTGCTTTGAACCGTTTGTAACTTCATTTAAACGCATAGAGAGAGGGAGAAATCCTCGTTAGGTCAGTAGGGTAGTTTAACTTGTGTTTTGTGCCGACACTGGCCGTATGTGTATCACCCTGTTCTGTTTATTGAATAAACCCTTTAAATGCAAATACTGTGTACTGATTGAAGAGGGAGTCCCGGGGATTTTGAGGAGAGGAGGGGAAGGAAGAATTGACCAAGCGAACCACTGGCACTCGCCCTGTTTTTTTAGGAGGAATCATGTTCGAGCCGGTTTGAGCTAACCGACGGCTGTTATTGTGTGTGTTTTACAGGAATAGGGCTTGGGGTAGGCCACAGCAGCAGCGCCCCCAGCAGACTTCATAACGACTTGGAAAAAATCGTGTGGATAGAGTTTTTTTACTAAGATTACGAAAATGTTAGTAAAAATTTTTAGAAATGTACAGTTTTTTTTTATTTTTAAATAAATAAATCCATTATTTGGGCTCGTGACGTCACTACATGAAAATGTCCCGTCGCCGAAAATGTTGCTATTAATTTTATAAAATTCCACACATTTATTTTTTTATATGGCATCACTTTGATTTCAGGCGAATTTTTGAATTCGTTCACTAGATTTATTGTTTGTTCTCTGCGAACTTATCATTTGGTTTGATTTTTTGACAGATGTTCTGAAGAGAACCCCGTACAATTAATGGGTACGGGGTTCTCTTTAGAACGTGAAGAGGATGTCGGTACATGTTTTAGAGGTATAATGATTATGGTGCTGATTTTAACAAAATAAAATTTTATAATATTCTTATTATTATTACAATTTACAAGTTCAAGTATATTACATTGAATTTAGTAATGTAGACGCTGTACATTATAATGATTTATGATCAATAAGATGGATCAAGGAAAAAAATATTTATGAGATGTAATATTTTTGGTATGCCTCGTTATTCTCCTGTGCCATTCGTGTGGAAAACGTTCTTTTTTTTTTAAATGATTTTCGGCTATGTAATTATCGTTTTTTCACACCTATAAAATTATGTCCCGTCTTTCCGGTTTATAAAAAATGGTCTGATTTTTCGTATTGAAATTTTCAAAAAATCCCCAGGGTTTCAAAAATACGAATAAAAAAAAAATAAAAAATACAGAATGTCTTAGAATATTTGCCTAAACCGGAAAAAAATTTAAAAAAATGTGATGCAAGTGGCCTATTTGAATCATTGTGAATTTTAATCTTTCCTGATCAACTTGATAACCAATTCGGTGTCTGACATAAAATATTATCGAATTGTGCAAGATTTATAATTTGTGGAAATTAACCAATTTATTAATTAAATAATTTTTAGGGTATTATGCCCAGAGAGTGTGGGGTTACGTACAAACCCCAGGATCTAATATTATGATGCGTATGTTTATCTTTAATCTGCTTAAAGCAGGAGTTAAAAAAGGGAGTTGATATTTAAACTAGCAAAAACTTTCGGATACAGCGTAAGAATTTATAAACGAGCTTCGGGAATAGGGAATTGTTGATAATTCGTAAGCGAAATGGCTGCGCTTCCCTTTTTATACAAAACTAAATTTTGGAAATCTGACCAAATACCCAATCGAACTGAAAAAATATTGTATTTATCAAAAAGTTATAGTAGTCCAGTCAAACAAGGATTTCACTTCTAAATAAAACGGAATAAGCTGAAAATGTGTGTAAACTTTTATTTTAGTATTCTACACTTTTGATCAAAAGTCTCAAAAGGTCACGTGCGAGCGTCTTTGGATATTCAAGGTCAAAGGTCATGAAAATCAGATTTTTAGAAATATCTCGCTTCCTTTACATCGGTTTATACTTGCATTCAACATAAAAGTTGTAGAGTATAAAATTCTCTACAAATTTTGTCTAAAACATTTTTTTATACGCTTAACCGTTTTTAAGATTGAGCGCGAAGAGTGCAGAGCGCTCAGCCGTACACGCTATGGCGTAAGGTCAATGGCGAATTCCAGTTCACGGTACAGTTTTTTAACTTAATTATTCGTTAAATATTAGTTATTTAACTATTTAATATATTTTATTTATAAGTATTACTTAAAAATCATACAGTCATTTAATATTACTTACCCTTTTCACACACCTATTTACTAAAGTAATTAAGTGAATTATTTTTAATATAATTTAATTACAATATTTTAACTTCTGTGAATGTTCATACCAAGTGTCAAAAAGTGTACATTAGTAAAAATTCAATCAGAGCATCGAAACTACGACTCGAAGAGAAAGAACCTTCAACATCATGAAGTGTAAGAGTAGAAAAGAAATGAAGTGTTCGATTTTAAAGAATTATAATTATTTAGCTAATATTTAGTACTCTATTTATTTCTACTACTGTATTTATTTGTGTTAAAAATTTAAGAAATAGGCCATTAAAGAAATCAATTTTCGATTAATTTAGAGGCAAATTTCGTAATGATTTGGGGGTTAATGATAATATTCATAAAAAAATGTTGTTCTATTTACTATGAAAATATGACGAAATATAAAATAAAGTAAAAAAAATGGTTAAAATTACATTTTGAAAATATCTACTTCGCGATGCTTCGCCTTAAAATCCGCATTCGGAATTACTACCGACATACAACATACCTACTTTCCATGTTAATAGTCCAGTCAAGAAAGGAGGTGTAGAGTGCGTGAGCAGGAACTTAAGCGATTCCTTCAGAAACTTGTTCAGGTTGCTTAGGGTGTGAACATACCAAAAGTCCTGAAGTCTAGGTGGTGAGCTAGGGGGGGAAAGGTCCCAATTTTCGGGTTTCCGCTTGTATCTCAAAAGCGGTTCATTACAAAGGAAAATTTTCTTAGGCTAAGTAAAAGCTCATAAAATTATCTACAACTTTTATTCTATTCGTAATTTTCGAAATCCCAGCCGTTTTTGAGTTACACGTTCCACAAATGTAGATATTTTCTTTAAAAAAATCATTTTACCACTCATTTTTCATCAAACATTCCTTCACATCGTCTAAAATATTCATCAAAGAAAGAAATTTCATTGAAAGAAGTTGTAAAGATTTTAATTTTATTTTAGAATATATATCTATATATGCAAATTTATCTTCGACCGGTCAGCATTTACAGCAATTTAATTTTTTTTTCGTAAAATGAAGTCATTTTAAGAAAAACTGATTTCATCTTATTACTGACATACAACTTTTGTTCGTTCGCCTAATAATATGTGCGACTTTTTTTAATATGAGTCCCACTACATTCGTATTTACGTTTCTCCCTTTCAAAATTTTTTCTTTTTTTTTGAACGCTTAGTACGGACCCACAGTGACATTTAGAAAAAAAGCCCAGCCAGTTGCATTTATGGGAGGTACTTCTGTCGAAAATCGGACTCATCCCATATTATCCCAACAAATTGATAAAAATAGGCTAACGAGCTTGTCAGGAGCAAGTCAGAAAAGGCGTTGACGGTTAATTATAAGTATTGTACCACAAAAAACCAAAGCTGGCCTGCCAATCACAGCACAACGACACTAATAGTAGACTTGACTTGTCCTTGCCATCCAAACTACATCCTCCATCGATCTATACACCACACTCCAAACCTTCATATTCATTAGCGCAATAATAATAATATAATTGCATAAACACGAACAAAAAGGAGTCACATACCCTCACATAAAAAAGGTGAAACAGGCGACACAAGATTGAAAAAAAGATAACATATTAAATGTAAACATTTTTGCTCGGAGCTTTAAGTTCACAAGCTCAAAAATATATTGCTTTGTCTTGTATTGTTCAACCTCAGTTAACTTTCGTCTTCAATTAATCAAGTAAGGCTTTTTCTGTTAGCCACTCTACAAAAAGTATAATCGATTTGTGTGTTAAATATGTAATTGATAGTATCTGTTGGTTTTGTTTTATGACTCAGTGGTATGACTTTGCTTGTAGAGTTAAGAAACTTGGAGCTCAGAGATTAGTTGTCAAACGTGTATCGTATCTCCATTGGCAGACACGAGAATGCAATTACCAGTACGTCCCGAGTTTTGTGTGGTGGACAGGACCGTACTGGACAGATTTAATTAAAAAAAGATATTGATCGTACTTTGTCATCAACGCAAATAAAAGAATAACTATTCACTAACTGTAATTGTAATCTACGTAAGTAAAAGGAAATGTCGGTATGTGTGTGTACTGTAGACTCAAAAACTACTGGACCGATTTTGCTGAAAATTTCAAAGTTTGTTATTATCAGTGCCAGGAGTTTTTCGAGAGATTTGATTTGAATGGTAGAAAAAATGGGGGACGCCCGAGGAAGTTATACTTATAAACACATTATCTATGCAATGGCTTTACTTACGCGGAGTCGAATTAAAGTCGATATTAAGTAGTTTTTTACCAGTTATAATGTGGATTTCATATAGTATTATGAAGTGAATGGTAGAAAAAGTCGAGGACCCCGAGGAAGGCGTACATGAATCAAATAATTATTTTTCGAAAAATAAGGCGTTCACGATGAACAAAGCAAGAGGTGTGAGGAGAACGTAAGGCATGGAAGTGAATGGTAAAATAAGTTGGGGACGCCCGAGGTAGACCTGGCGCAATCAAGTGAAATAAATAATTATGTATGATAAAATGAAAGAAAGGAGTGTAAGGGGAATTTAGGACGTGGAAAGGGTAGAAAAATCCGAGGCAGACATGGAGCGATCAAATGATATAAATAATTATGTGTGGTAAAAATAGGCAACGAATTAAAAAATGGATGTAAAGAGAATGTATGACGCGAAAGTTAATAGTTGAAGAAGTCAGTGACAGTTGAAGTGTCGTGTCATGTCCAAGAAAGACAAGGCATGATAAAATTAATCAAATTACTTAAAACGTTAACTTTTAAAAAATATATTTTTCCACATTAAAAATTCACCCAGTTTTCAAGTAAACTCGAATTCACAACCTGAAAACTTACTCGATACCATTCATAACCCAGAGAAACACCGAGGACCTAAATGTCAGCTAGTCTATCTATCTATCTATCTATCTATCTATCTATCTTCTATATAAATAAAAATGAATCGTCGAAATGTATGTACGCGCATAACTTCCGAACGACTGCACCAAATTGGATAATTCTTTTTTTGTATGTTCGTTATTGTCAGGACAAGGTTTGTATAAAACTACTGGTGAGTTCTGGCATTATGAAATTTGTATAAAAAAACTGCGATAGGTGTCTCTCGAGCTGTTTTAAAACTGAATGTAACGGGAATGAACGTATGGAATGTGAGAGGGGGGGGGGAACTCGGGTAGGGGATTCGCAGGACGGGGGAGGGGAACCAGGGAGGGGGGAGGGGAAATCAAGAAGAGGGTTCACGGGATGTGGGAAAATGGGGAGTGAAGTGGGGAGAGGGAAAGTGGGGAAGGCGGAGTGGGAACGCGAGAGGGGAAGGGGACGCGAGAAAGGAAGGGAAAGCGGAAGGGAAACGGAACGGGAATGGGAAAGAGAAACAATTTCTTTATTAAATTGCATAGCAACGCATGCCGGGTGTTTTAAATAAATTTGGCGTTCAGTTAAAAATAACCGCTATTCTCTTACAAAAAAATGGGTGAACATAGTATATTACTAAATGCTGGAGTGAGGGTGGTGGCGTAACTAAGGCCTGGTGAAGTGTGGGGGGAGCTTTTTATTATGTGGGCCCATGTCAGAGTGCCAAATCCGGTCCTGGCTGTGGTAAGGGGTGAAGTGCATTACTAACCTGTTCGTGTTGGTACAGAAATCTATCCGGAGTGACGGGCCATTGATATGGGAAGGATTCACTACATCCTCGCTTGCAGACTGCAGACTGCAGACCCCTGACTACTGACTGCTGACTGGAGAGTATAGAATTGTAGAACCTTCTCCTTGTGGCTTGACTAGTGTTACAAAGTAAGGTCGAAGCCTGCCCTTCTAAATCTAAGCTTTGACTTAAAACTTAATGTAATAATAATTGGTTTTTACAGCTATTTGTAAAATCTTTTGACAGTAATAAGCGGTGGTTATACTAGTGGTTAGAGTAAGACAGAGATCCTGGGTTCGATTCCCAGTTGCGACCGTTACCTTTATATTTTTTGTGTCTTTTCTGTTCCACGTTTCGTTTAGATTTATTCAATTATCTTCAACTAGCAGACCCGGCTACACGTTGCTGTGGCTAACGAAACACAACGCCATTACCCAACCTTTATAAAATCCACACCACCCACTTGCCAGCTGCCCGCTGCCCGCTGCCTGAATTGAATATTTGAATTTCTCGGCTTTTCTCTACTATAATAAGCATGTATTATACATATAAACCTTCCCCTTAAATCACTCTATCTATTGGTGAAAACCGCATGAAAATCTGTTTCACAGTTTAAAAGATATATGCGCACATACATTTTTTTTATACTATGTTATGCAATTCGAGCGATCGCCACTAATTATACAATGCTTGCAATGCAACACTGGATATTTGAAAAGGGAAAATCAAATACCTACTTACTTTAGGACATCTGTTTTCCGATTTCTTCCGTAGAACGAATTTCAAAAGTGACTATAGTACGGCCCGCCAGCCGTTTTAAATCGCACAAAAATATGTTTTCTTTGAATTTCTCGGCTTTTGTCTAATATAATTTACATGTATTATACATATAAACATTCGTCTTCAATCACTCTATCTATTAGTGAAAACCGCATGAAAATCCGTTGCGTAGTTTAAAAGATTAACGCGCACATACATTTTGAGCGACTTCATTTTATACTATGTAATGATGATGATGATGATAATGATGATGATGATTAAATATAAATTTATTTATTGGAAGAAAATAACAAACTTTAACAACTTCACCATTTAATAAAAATAATCAACAAGTTTCAAAATCAATTTTGAAACAAGTCTCGATATATTTTTTTTTTAATACTTGTATGAACGAAGTTTAATATTTTAATTTAATTAAAATGATGCCATAAATGGAATTAGCAATTATCGCCGAAGAAATTTATTTATTTCTTGTTATGACCAAACCATCGAAGCGACCATAAGCCAAAAATGTGTGCATTCTTAGTGCGCCTTATATCGTCACAGATATAGGTAATACACGTAAAAATCGCTTGGCTAGAGTCTGGATGTCACAATTTTAAGTGCGAGAGTGGTTTTTAATTATTTTATAAACATTTTAATAAGAAATGAAAAAGTTAATTATTGGAAACTGTCACAGAAATTTTTGCAACAAAATTATATTTTTAAAGGTTGTATGTGCAGTTGAAATGAAATAATACATTTTTTTAATATTTTTTTAAATTTTGTTTGTTGGGAAAAATAATCAATTTTTTTACATTTATAATAATAACATCAATAATTCAGTAGGATTTATAGGTCCAATTAGGAGTTCCACCGACCCGAACCCTCTGATATGAAAATATCTGGAGTCGGTGAATTATTTTCCCATTTGGTCTCTTTGTCATGTTGGACATAAAATCAGAAGCCTTCCCTTAAATCCAATAACAGATTTTCACGTAAGTAATTAAAATTATAATAAAAAAATAAGGGTCCTGTACCCGTAAGAAGTTTACAAAAGTAAACAAAAAGAAAAAAGAAGATGTAAAATACAAATATAAACCAATAACCTGATTAATAAATTAGAAAACATAAAGTAGTCACAAATCTATTCTCATTACACAACAGCAATAATAATATGTACATACCTATAACTCAAAGAGAACACAACAGTAAATCGAATGGCAAGTAAATGGAAAGGATTCACAGCAATAACATGTTAACTTGAAAAAGGGTCTTTAGGATTATTCAACGTCAGCTATGACATATTTTTTTTGAGGTACTTTTTTTTATTTTATTTTATTTTTTTTTTTTTAAATAATCGGAGACGGTTTACATATATATAGTTCCCGAGAGCACTTAGGCCATAGACCCATTGTACTATCTCCCATTTTACCTAATTCTTTGACAGTAACCCAGTCCCTTTTATAAAGTTCACCAGGATTGTCATTCGAAATGAAGCTATATCTTCTGGTCCGACAATGTGTCTTCCCAGGTCTCATTTCCCCTCTTCACTCCTCCTTGGTTCCCTGAAGGCCCCACGACGGAAGAGGGCTCATCTCTCCTCTCCACTCCTTAATTCCCCGAAGGCTCCACGACGGAGAGTCCACCTCCCCTTGGTTTCCTAAAGGCCCCACAAGGGAAGAGTCCACTCCACCTTGGTTCCCCGAGGGCCCCAGGAGGGAAGAGAACTTCATCTCTCCTCCTTGGTTCCTCTAAGGCCCCACTGAGGAAGAGTTCACCAAGATGGCCTCATTTCTCCTCTTCACTCCTACATGGTTCCTCGAAGGCCCCACATGGGAAGAGGACATTATCTCTCCACTTCACTCCTCCTTGGTTCCACAAAGGCCCCGCGCTGGAAGGGTGCCCTTCCCCTTGATTCCTCGAAGGCCCCACAAGGGAAGAGTTCATGGAGGTGGCCTCAGCTCACCTCTCCACGGTTTCTCCTCTTGGTTCCTCTTACGGCCCCAGGAAGGAAATCCACAGAGGTGGCCTCAGCATTCCTAGGTTCCCAAAAGGCCCCTAGTTTTCGAATGGTCCAATTTTTTTTGTCCCACGAGTTACCAGGGAAATAGAAGGTCCACTCCAGCAGAGCCCTGAGTGCTGGAGTGAGGTCTAAATACTCCAAGATGCGACCTTGTTTCTCGGAGGCACCGTTCGTGACGCTGTTCCCCAGGACATTCAGCCTGAGCACGGTAGCTCACACCTTGGCTTGGGATGGCTATTGCAGGTTTGTGTTTTCCACTCCCTTGAGGTACTTAATACCCGTCTGCTTGGTTTAATATATTCGCACCTCACAATCCGGAAGCCTCAGTTTCGCCCGTAAATTCTGAAACCGTCACTTTGGATCGAGATTGTAAAATATCTATGCAAGATAGCTTTCATATTTCAAAGACAATAAGAAGCATTATTTTGTTCTCTTTCTGGTTAAGTGAAAAATACATATGTTTGCATGAGAGGAAGAGAGATATATAGCTTTTAAAATGTAAGGTCGCTCGGTACGTTTTTGGTCTTATGAAAGTATAACGCAATTACGTGTTTGGGGATGTATTTATTCCTAAACAAGCAGACGGGTTAAATTACATGAGAATATGTTTATATCATTAAAATTCTTATCATATACATTGCATGCTCTGAATCATTTTGTCTGAGATTGGTAGAATATTTTTGAATATGAAAAAGTGATTTTTCTTTGGTTTTAACGCCCGGGACTCTAAAATTAATCTAAGACAAAAGGGGCGAACAATCAATAAAGCCATTGAATTTTATGAAGACATAATTATTATATCTGCGGAGTCTCTTCTAATTTTTAATGATTTAAGTCCATGAAGGTCTATCGAACTGTTTATGTCATGGTAACCAACATTAAACTGGAAATTTAAATGACGATTTTATAATAGTTTATGCTTATATTTTTTATTAAGACGATAATATACCCTAAAATATATTCAGAATCTTAACGACGTAAGTAAAGAAGCCGTGTATACAAATTGCGACTCGCGACCCGTGTATTGGACGGACCTACTGTCGAATTTGCCCTATCAAAGAAAAGAAGAAGAAGACAAATAATGTGGGAATCTTAACGACGTAAGTGAAGAAAGCGTGTAAACAAATATACACCGCGGCACGGCGTATTGTACGAACCTACGGTCGAACTCACCCTAGCAGGCCTGGAGATACGACCTTTCTACCGCGTTCATTTTAATTAATTCTGAAGAACGTGTTACTAATATTTAAAATGCGACTCCATGTTTTTCTTCCGAAGTTATTAATTGATCGGCTAGAAAAATAAAATCTGGTGCGTACCGCTAACTTTATTGTTGAAAAATGGGTTATAAAGTTTTAAAATCGTTGTACGTAAAATATATTGATGCTAAAGTACTGTTTTTTTGGAAATAAAAAATGTTATTATGGCTAAGAATTCGCCGGAAATGATTAAAATGTGAGTTTTGAGCAAACAAAAATTATTAGGGTTGTGTACCGCCTTAACAATTGTAGTTTAATTCTACTCAATGTAGACGGTGGATAAGCTTAAATTCATCCAAAACATTTTTTTTAAATTTTAATATGAACGCTTCGTAGTAAAGATTAATTTAAACTAGTAATTTAAAATTTATTCATTATATTTGTAATTGTCTTGCATTATTTTCAGAAGAGTGATATTTTTCTGAAAATAACTTTTAAACGAAAATATTACTAAAGAAGGCGCAATTTCGCAGCATCTCTCTGGTAAGAGCACGGCATTTACAACCGAATTAATTTCCGTATTTTTAATTTACAATGGTTTAATAAGAATATATTTAGTTCCTACCGGGATGTCATTTATCCAATGCCTACCTCGCCTTAACCATACCGCCTTGCTGAAAAGTATTAGATATTTGGAACAATGGCAAGAAAAATGCATAGTAAAAAATTCGGGTGCATTCTTTTGAAAACTGAATAAGATTTTCAACTGCCTTGGAAACAAGTTGGTGGTGTTTTTCGTGTACCCAATCTCGTTTTTAAGTAAAAGAACGGAATTTAACTATCTCGGAAGATCATAATTTCGTTTGGAACTCATTTGTTTTGCTATGGCAATAATTGCCTATTATAGATATTAATATAACTTTATTGTAGTTGTGTCTTGCAGAGATACAGTGGTAAGTGATTTATCGTCCCTTTTCGTTGCATACCTTCTTTTTCCTACATATATCATCACCCAATGGCGTATTTCCACCTTTTTTATTGCTTAAAAATATTAAGCAAAAAATTACGATGATTACAGCAATTTTATTTTATTTTTATGTTGACGAAGAAATTTTCTACAGCGAATCAAAGTTTCCCATTTTTGAATTACCGCTATAAAGATATTTTGGGGAGGGGCTATCGTGTAACGTCATGAGCGTGGACGCTCACTGACAGTGTTTATTTATGCTGGCCAAGCTGAGCGACGCTTGTGACGTCACAATCCGATTAGCCAACCACGGGCCGTTTTGATTTTGTCAGTTTTAGATATTTTGAAAAATCAATAATTTCGAATGAAAACTTAAAAAACGAACATTTTTAGTGGGATGGTTAGAATCAGACAAATGATCTTTAAATATTCCGTACATTTTCAACAGAATCCCTCGTTTGTGGAAATACCCCATTCCAGCAAACACCATTTAGTTTCGTTTAATTTTATATTATTTACAGTTGCTAGCAATACAAGTGTTTCTGAAGCTGTAATTCGTAAAAAATCTAGGATGCAACAACTACCATGGATGAAAAAATGATAATCTGGTAGTAGGACTAATTGGTTTTGGCGGATTCATGCTTATATCAAAGTTCTTATAAGATTCTTGTTATAACTCGATCCCCATGAAAGGTTGAGGATCCTCGGCAAAAGTTATAGTTTCCAAATATTCTGACAACTAATTTATACATTGGTAGACATGAAAAAAAATATCTGTTCCGACTTTTACCGACCCTCACATGAGCGGTCGCATTTCTACAATCATATTTGATAAACATGCTGTAAATAAAAAAAATATCTATTAAACCCTGACGTTGAAAAAATGGCTATAAAACCGTAGTGCTAATGGTAACCATAAATCCATGACGTGTTTATGTTAGTGGATTATGTTAAACACAATACGTGTCATGGGGAGAAGTCATTTGGAATGAGCTGGTAAGTACTGCTCTTAATTTATGATAATCCAAACAGGGTAAATGCACAGGCACTTGAGGATGTCAAGATAAAACACATGGTATCCTGTTTGAGTAATTTTGAATGAAATGATCAATTCATGACTCAAGCCACCTTTAATAGCATATAGTTATGTAGGTTGTGTTTTGATTCCATAACAGTTGATCCCCCGACGGTTGGTCCCCCGGCATACTTGAATACATATGCGATCGGTTTAGGAAAAATACAGTATATCTACTTACACAAAATATAATTAAGTGTCACCGAAGGGTCTGAAGAGAGGTCGTACCGCCGAAAAATAAAATAACAAGAAAACTACTAGTCTATGTACTGTATATACCAGCGGGGGAATATAAGTACAAAAGTCGACACAGTAAATAAATTCGATTGATAACTTGTAGTTATCTTCTCTATGTACTTTTATATTATATGTATTTTGTCAATGCTCTTAATCTATATGTAATCTCCTTTCATTGTGATCTCTCTTTTTTTTCTATTCGTGTTATTGTTATATTGTTAATTGGACTATTTGTCCGTAAATAAATAAATAAATAAATATCTATACCACCTGATTATTAAAGGCATTTTTGAAGTCGAGTTTAGAATTGAAATTGGTCACAAATTGGGACACAAACAGTACTCCAACTCGTCTTGGGAGGAGATTACTTCTTGGGAAAAAGAGAGTTCTATTTAATAATTTAGGGATTTTTTTTAATAATTCGCGTATTACAAGTGGTGACTTCGATATTCGGCCTAACTGGAAGCTGGCTAAATGAGATCTGAATTGAGTGAGCTCCTGCAGACGGCACCCCGGCCCTTGGCCCCCCTAGTGCCCAAACTCCGAACTAAACTAACTGCCATCTAGCGGACTTTTGGGACAGCACTTACACTACCTCCTATGTGACACGCTCGGAAGCTTTTAGATATATTACAGTAAACAATGCACAAAAAATATAATTTACTAGCTTTTCCCGCGGCTTCGCTCGCATGGTGTGAGGGGGGTTCCCACTCCGCCTCCTCCACCTCCCCCCCTCTCCCCCTCCCCCCTCTCACCGCCATCTTTCCCCCTTCCCCCCCTCCTCCCCCTTCCCCCATCTCTCCCT
Source organism: Limnephilus marmoratus (assembly GCA_917880885.1). Lineage (NCBI taxonomy): Eukaryota > Metazoa > Arthropoda > Insecta > Trichoptera > Limnephilidae > Limnephilus > Limnephilus marmoratus. The sequence continues at coordinate 3,858,073 of OU862911.1, forward strand.
CCCCCCCCTCCCCCATCTCTCCCTCCTCATCTCTCCCTCCCTCCCGCTTTCCACACATTCAGTTTTCAAACCTCGCGTGCTACCAATAGCAATTTTTTATACAAATTTCATGATGCCAGAGCTCACCGGAAGTTCTATAAAAACCTTGTCCTGGTAATAACGAACACACAAAAAAAGAATTATCCAATTTGGTGCAGTCGTTCGAAAGTGATGCGCTTAGCAACACATTCAGCGATTCATTTTTATATAATAGATAATAATTATAATTTCGGGGGACTAAATGTCGGGGGATCATCTGTCCGGACACCCTATACATGGAATCGCCCTAATAACAGATTTGACTGCAGGGTTTAGTCAATCTCCAAATCTAATCCAATTTGAGAAGCGGGCATGGGTACCGCCGCCCCCGGGAACCATTTATTGGATAACCAACACCTCTGCCATAGGTCACCCTAAGTGGTTCGCTACGTTTGGTGACTTTGCAGGGGTGCTCGTGTTAATGTGGTGAGGTTTGTCCGGGTCTTCGGGTCTTGGTGGCGGATGCGTCTGTCCATCTGATAGGTGGCGGACCGGATCAGGAGGACTGGTTGAAGGAGGTCTTTTGACCTCTCCTGCTTTGCTTTGCTCTGCAGTTGGAGGGATGGATTCATACGTTCGTCACTCCTGGATACTCTGACCCCCAGATTTCTACCCACCCCTCATACCCTTTTCCTTCCCGGAACCTCCTCTCCTACCTTTCGCTAAAAATATCCTACACACAGCATTCCCATATGATAGAGAGGGATTTTTTCTTTAGGCCCTCCTGTGCGGAGCTAATTTGAAAAAAAACCTTTAGGTTTTATCCATAGAGGGCAATGCTTTAAACCTTATTATTTTTTAACAATAAGGAACCCCAGTGAAAAATATTATGGCTTTCAAAAAATATGTTCATGTAGATTATAGACCAATAAACGCTGATTCTAAATATATAAGTTTTATTTAATAATATCAAACGCAGAGTTTTTAAAAAAATATTAAAAAATTAATTTTTAATCGGGTCGCAAAAACCCGCCGTCAAGTTGGCATTATTGAAATTTTTGTGGTGACGTCACTGTTCGACGTGTCGTGATATCACTGTAAAGTCATTGTATGGGAATGTATGATATGACACAGCCATCGTATTAATTTGTTCGTTTATTTACATTCTGTTTATAGAGATTTAGTTGTTGTGTTTATTGAAACATTATTTAGGCCTAAATAATGTTTCAAAATAAAGGTATCTCTTATTAGTTTACCTCTATTATTGAAAATATTCAAAAACTAGTGCACAAAAAAATAGTAATGCTTCTTCTAGGGAAAATACTTCGACCAACGGAATTCAAAGTGGCGGCAGTTGATCAGCTGATGCCCGATCCTATAGTAGTTTTTCAGGAGTTATGACGTCACACGATTCATCATACATACGGTGGTTTTCGGGGGGTCTTGAAAAATTAAAACTTTGACAATTATTGGAAGGTCATTATTAAAAAAAAAAAAAATTGAACTGGAGTTCTCTATTTTTGTTTCAAGAGAAAGACTGTTGAATGCTTTTATAGCATGGTATTTATGGTGTCTTTGTCCAAAGGTAGTGTTCACTGTCGGAGTTTTTATGTTTCTTTGTACGCTTGTCTAACCGGTCTGTTAGTGAATTTTGTGTTTGTTGGAGTATGTTTTTTGGTCAAAATGAAGTTTAGTTGTGTTTAAACATATAATTGGCGTATATCTAGTACGTCACAACTTTTGAATATTTGGTCTGTTTCAATCAGTTTATGTTTTTAAGGGTCGTTTCTACCCTTTGGTGCTTTTCTTTATACTTCAAAAATATTAAAAACTGTCTTGTGAAATCTTATAGATAACGAAAGATAGGACGAAAATAGAGAATTACTGGTCCAATTTCGAGTGTTTTTGAAATTGCTTGACGCGTGTACCTACTTGAGCAAATTGACCGGAGTTATCACAAAAGAAATGCGTCAAAAGAGTTGAAAGCAATTGTTTCAGGATCCAGTATAGCGTCAGATGTCTAAAATGAGCTTTTAATAAAATAAATTGGAAAGGCGTATCTTGTATCCTTTAAATTTAATTTCACGATGTTGCTGTGTTCGAGTCCACTAGAGGCGCCGGTTTCAAAAAGTAGATGTACGCCCTTATTCGCACATTGATACCCCAAAAGTCAACTCGTCTCGGTCATACAGCGAGCTACCTAATGCGGAGACCACCATAGATATTTTAAAAATAGCATATCTAGTTTGTTTCAAAATATATTATATCCTTACATTTTCAAGAACACCTGAGAAAAAGTTATACATGACTATTATACACTTTGAACACTATTTAAGTAAAAAAAACATTTTTTTTGTTTCTTTAGTTGTATGGTACTGATATTTTTATTTATTTATTTAAACGCCCATATGGCTTTTACATAGAATGCAGTACATTTTTTTTAATTACAGTTAAAAGAATGGGTTTACGAAATACAGGTAAAATAATATATGTTAAAAACAAAATATAGGTTACATAAAATATAAGCGTTAAAAAAAATAAAAAGAAAAAAATTTAGGTTACATAAAATATAAGCGTTAACAAAATACAGATAACATAAAATACAAGAAACAAAATATAGTCCATAAATGTAAAAGCCCCGTAAAAGGGCGTAAATTTTTTTTTTTTTTTACATTAACTCCACACAGGAGGCCCTGAGGAAAATAATTTCCCTCAGGGCCTATGTCATCTGGGATGCTGTGTGGAGGGTCTTTTTGAGGAGAGGAAGGAATGAACATTGGTCTTGAAGAGACCCATGTTGTAGGAAGGAGGAAACACAGAGGCCGGCAAATCATTCCACAGCCGAGCTGTTGAACACAAGAACGAGTCGAAGAAACGACCCGTTCTCATGTGACAAATGTCAACCGTGTACAAATGTTGGGCACGCGTTTGGCGTGTTTCCCGACTATGCACCGGTGCCGAAGGGATCAATGATGCTAGTTCCTCGGAGCATCTTCCATTGTAATACCGGTAGAACAAGGATAGCATTCCCACCCGACGCCTGTGCTCTAAAGATTGCAATCCGTCTGTTAAGATGGGAGAATCTATCAAACGGACCGCCCGTTTCTGCACAGAGTCGAGGGTATTTTTCAGGTATTTTGGAGCTCCAGACCAGAGATGGCTGCCAAATTCAACCATGGGGCGTACTTGTGATTTGTACAAGGTTAGCAATTGTGTACTATTAAAGTATCTGCGGGCCCTGTACAGTACGCCCAGTTTTTGGGAGGCTAGCCTTACTCTGGCTTCAATGGAGCCCCCATACCTGAGCTGGTCACTTAGGGTTACACCAAGCATATCAATGGAGGGCCTGTTCGGAAGATTGCTTCCGTTGAAAGAGACTAGATTTTCATTTCGATCCCTTTTGGACGTAATCAGACAAGATTGGGTCTTTGAAACATTAAATTCAACGAGATTATTTTTACCCCAAGAGAAAACACTTTCGAGGTAGCCGTCCATTCTTTGCTTCAAAGCCCTACGAGCTGTTGGAGTTTGTGAGCCCTTTGGGGGCTTGTCAAACAAAAAGCTATCATGAACTGTACTGTCATCCGCATAACAGTGAATTGGTGCACATGACAAAAGGTCGTTGATGTGCAACAAAAACAAAGTTGGAGACAGAACCGATCCCTGCGGGACGCCAGCATTTATCGAGTGTGAGGAAGAGGTGAAACCATCGACTACCGTCTGAATCGACCTCCCCCTCAAGAAGTCGGCAATCCACGTACACAAGGATGCGGGAAGTCCGTAAGAAAGCAGTTTGTTGACAAGTCCTCGGTGCCAAACCCGGTCAAAGGCCTTGGAGATGTCCAGTGCAACCGTTTGGGTCTCACCGAAACGTTCCAGGCATCGCCCCCAAACATGCGTCACATACGCGAGAAGATCACCGCACGAGCGGTTCCGCCGGAATCCGTATTGACGGTCGTTGATAATTTTGTTCTTCTCGAGGTATGTGAGCAGTTTGTCGTTGATCACACGTTCCATCACCTTAGACAGAACTGATGTGATCGCTATGGGGCGGTAGTTGGCCGGGTTGGAGCGGTCACCCTTCTTTGGAATAGGATGGATAACCGCTTTTTTCCAACCAGAGGGCACAGAGCCAGTCTTCAGGGACAGTTTAAAAAGCTTCGTCAAAATTGGAGCTAATTCTGCAGCGCACCTCTGCAATACCAGGGCAGGTATTCCGTCGGGCCCACTAGCTTTATTAACATCAAGCCCTCGTAAAACATGGAGTACTTCCCGATGCCGGATCCTCAGCTTTTTCATATGAAAACCGCAGTGAGGAACCGACGTCGGGACAGCACCTTGGTCATCGAGGGTTGAGTTATCCGCAAACATTTTACCTAGTAAGTTAGCCTTTTCGGTGGCGGTGTTTGCTAGTGAGCCGTCAGGTCTGGTAAGAGGTGGCAGACTGGATTTGCAGAAATTGCGACCTATTGAGCCCGCAAGTGACCAGAATTGCCTGCTGCCATGCGGGCATGCAGTCAGCTTTCTGCTGATCTGCTGGTCGTGCTCGAATTTTGACCTATTTATGATTCTCTTGGTTTCCTTTGCCATTTTGTTGTAAGCTGTTCTGTCTTCGGATGTTCTAGATGTGTTGTAGGCTCGGTAAGCCGCGTTTTTTCGTCTCACTGCTTCAGCGCATTGTCGACTGAACCACGGCTTTGAGCCTACACCAGTTTCCTTAACAGTAGATTTGATGAAGCCATCCATCGCGGATGTGATGACTTCACCGAAGTCCGAAAACAGACAGCTGACCACGGAAAAGCATTGAAATGTGCCCGCAGACCGAACCAATCTGCTGACCTATAGTGCCACACTTTTCTCTTCAGCCTCTCGTTTGGTGGTCTGAAGTTTACAGGGATTGATGTCGTCACCAGGCAGTGACTGTGACTTCAATCCTGTAACCGTGTGACACAGTAGTTAAAAATAGGTCTAACAGATTGGAACGGTGAGTCTGGACATCAGGAACCCTTGTAGGCTCCTGAACCATTTGCTCCAATCCGTAGCAAAGGGCAAAGGATTCCGCTTGGCGTCCAGCCGAGTCTGTTGATCCTGAGAACTTCAACCAAGGTTCGTTATGAACATTGAAGTCCCCCAGGACCAAAAACTCTGCCGTAGGGTAGCGGGGCAAGAGGTCATCAATAGTGTCGCTTAAGTGTTTGAAGAGCTCGGACGTGTCTGATTCGCTCAGGTTCGGTGAGCGGTATAAACACGCGTAGAATCTTACCGTACTGGCAAGATTGACGCGTACCCACATTACGTCGAATCTGGAGTTTTCCAGATTCAACAGTCGCACACAGTTGACGTCAGCTCGACTATAGAGACAGACACCTCCTTTAGGTCTGAACTTGCCTGCGAGGGTGAAGCCCGGGCAGTCCAGATAGGAGGTGTCTACAGGCTCAGCTATCTGAGTTTCAGACAGGAAGAGAAGGTTTGGGCGTTGAGAAAAAAGGTGGTGGTGGACAGAGTTTAAATTGGTGTGCAGGCCGCGAATGTTGGTGTAATTCACCAACAGTTTTGGCCCGCACCGGGGACGCCTACGTCTCGCCGCTGTAATGACGTTAATTATTGTAGGTTGCAAGTTCATGATTTTAATTTTTGGTTTTTTGTTTTTTTTGATATGAGAGGAAGGAAGGTCTGGGAGGGAAAAGGTATAAGGGGTGGGTAGGATGCTGGGGTTCAGAGTTTCCAGGAGTAACGGACGTATGTATCCAACCCACCCACTGCGGTGCAAGGCGATGGGCAGGGAGAGTCCGGCTGGAGAGGTCGCCCAATGCGCCCCAAACGCTACTGCTGGGTCCCCTCCGGTCACGAACCGGCACAACAGCAGCGGCGGGGTTTTTGCACTCGTTGATGGGGCAGCCCACCCTCAGTCGTGAGCCTGAGGGTCGGGCCCCTGTACTACCGAGCGGCCCGGACAGCGGTAACCGGTTGTAAAGGGTCTCCCTCAACCAGCATCTCCCAATCCGGCCCGCCACGCAGAAGGTGGGCCGACGCACCCGCCATCAAGACCTGGACAAACATTACCCCAAGAACCCGGGCACCCCTGCTAAGTCACCAAACGTAGCGAACCACTTGGGGTGACCTGTGGCAGAGGTGTTGGTCATCCAATAAATGGTTCCCAGGGCGGCGGTACCCATACCCGCCTACCAAATTAATAAATAAATAAATAAATAAATAAATAAAATATAGGAGTTGACACAAAGTAGATAATGTTTAAGATTGTTGTTTACATTATAGTCAAACAGAAACTAAGTGAACGGTCAAAGTCCACAGTCAGTAATAAAATTTACAGATAAAACAACACGAGAAGGTTCTCAACTTAAAATTAATTTTACTAAACTAATTATCTTCGGGACTGAATTTAAGTCCGAATAAGGATTGAATGAAAATGCGTAGATGTTTAAAAATACCTGCAAGGTGTCCGGTAACTAATATTACATATATATTTCAAAATCAAGAAAATTCTTTGACAGGTTTTATCAGATGCTAATTAATAAAGCGGTAACCAATTTATGAGATATTTAAATTTTAATAATATTTGATTTTTACCCCCGACTGGGATTTTACAAATTTCTTTTTTTTAACGACAAAAATACCTAAATATGCACATTAACATAAAACAACATACTTTTTACAGTACAATGAACTTGTTACATCGGTAAATTTTTATTTGTGATTAAAAAATATTTATTTTACATTCCAATTACAGAGGATTCTTCGAGGAATGTCACAAACTGATTTTCAAACCAATTTTTGAAGACTTTGGAATTCATTTCAGAATGGTAATCTGTATTCGACATAACCTTTTTCGTACGGAATATAAATTTACTCCCCGTGATAAAACCCGTTTTTGCTGAACAACAATGCAAAATGATCAGCCAGCTTCCTTTTCCAACTGGCACTTTTAAACCCCCATTACCCTCACTATTTTGCCACATGTGTGTAATCGAGTGATTTTGATTCACCCAAGTCTCGTCCAAATAGACTATTTGCCGTCCGTCGCTATTTCATTTTCATTTTTCTCAAAAAGTCTACACGCGCTGTAGCAATGTCTAATCTTCCCATTAAATACTTTCTTCCATCTTTACGTATTTTGAATTTTTAACCAATATCATGCAAAATACATCGCAATGACTTAGAACGGGCAATCTGCCGAGCTAGGAACTAATACCGACCCACAAGACATAATAACACTTGTACACATTTTATAGTTATTTTTCAATGTTATTATTATGTTATTTTTGCCATACAAATGTATCAAATGTAATGTTATAAATAAATAAAATAAATGACTCATCAGATCCAAAAAAAATATTTTATCCACCAGAACTTTGTTAAGATTTGCAAGAGTGGGATATTGTCCATTGTCATAAAAATCCATCACACTGCGACGCACAACATCCTTTTTAAAATCTTCCAATCCCGTTGAGGCCGCAAGCCTGCTGCCAATAAATGTATGGATGTCGTCAGTCATGTTGCCAATAAATGTGCTTGAAGTGCAATGTTTTGATGTATTCTGGATTGTCACGGATTTTTTGGAAAAACTTGATAACATTATAAATTATCGTTTTTTCACCTGCCTGCAATTCGTATCGTTGATTTATATCCACCATTTTAAATATGCATTATCTACTAACACCGATATTAGATCACACAACATGTAATTACAATCACATCGATTAAATAAACGTAGTCAAAATGACGTTAATAAAGTATAGGTATTAAATCGAAGGACTGGTTTTTGATCTTATGAAGTCAATACAGTACTTATTACTGTGTGGAATGTGGAATCATTAATTGTTTGCTTTTATAGTAAGTAGCATGATATAAATAACAATGGAATTTCCAAAGGATTTAGTCGCCTAATTCATGGGAATAACCGCCAATAAAATTTCTAAATTTTGTTTCGCGGCGTGTAATTAATAGGTATCGTTTAAAATATTGTTTTTAGAATCCAGTTTAATGTTTTTTCGAAAATAGGAATTTACGAGGGACGTATTAATAATAAGAAATGAAAAATATAAAAATATTAATAATATAATGGTGGAGTGCCTTTCGAGTTTGGATTTTTCGGAGTTTTGACTGTATGTTAATCCCCATGTGAAATTTTGGGAGTGCATTTGGTATCTGTTCGACTACAGTTTATGGGATACGTAGAAATAAATAGTTGGCACATATGGCGTTTGAAGTTTGCTAAGTTCAAATTATTGTCAAATACATCCATATTGTGTAAGTATTTTTTTTATTTTTTTGTTTTATTAAGGAGAAAATACAGATACAGACGTCAATTGACAAGAATATAAAAAAAAAATTAATAGAGAATTCGCCTTCATCCAAACTATTTCTCACAAATTAACATTAACAGCAGATAAAAACATATACAAAATTTTTTACCTTTAAATACGGAAAAGACGTAAGTAAATATTATTTTACAAATAGAGAGATGAAAAAAAGCGCAATATCCCTATAAAACTTTACAAAAATGTTTGTTAATATAAAATATCGTTAATATTAATATTTGTTACCAAGACTATGCAAACGTTGTATTGGAGAATGTAAATCATAGTTCGAACGAGATGTACGTATATAAAATGTTAATGTTTGTCTAGTTGTTCGTGTAGGTACATGTAGATTTATTAATTGCAGGAGTTCACAACTGTCGAATTTAGAGTTTAATAATTTTAATAAAAAAGTTAGGTTGTTTATTTTTCGTCTGTTTTTAGCAGAAGGACGTCAAGGAAAAACATCTGGTTTCAATGGAGGAATTCCTTTGTTTTATTCACAAGCACATTTGTTACAATAATTTGTCCCGACCCGACAAAACACTAAATTTGGTCACTTTGACCACTTGCTAGACAATGCTAGCTGTTTATAGGAGATCCACGAATTAAGAGAGAGTTAAACTAGAAAAGCAGACTATTTATAAGAATGTTTTCCAACACAATCAAAATAAACAACACTTTAGTGTCACCATTGCACATTATACGATATAAAAACCAGAAATCTACTTTACCGACTAACATTTCGTTTTAGTTTAGTCTTACGTCGCTAATCTGTAAAATGCAATATCAACTAACAATATGCCGCTAGATGGCAGTAGTCTTCACTCTTTTTAACATACTGCCCGGCGGGGAATGAGAAAAAACAACAAGTTTTTTTGAAATTAAAAATCAAACTACAAATTCCTAAATCTACACACAATATACTAAAAATTTACAAGATGTGTAACTATCTAAATTTGAAGGGTCCGGGAACCTAACCAACAATTAAAATAACCTAATAAATTTATAAATTTCTAAAAAATCATGCAAAAAATTAAATAATAAAATAATAAAATCACAACATTAATAATAATTTTGTAAAATTGACAAATCAATAATGTCTCATTGTCTCTATGAAGAATTTTCACTTCAATTATATATATATATTTTTTTTTTAACTAACACCAATTCACAAATAGCAATACATTGTTAGTTCGCTGTTGACTGATTATCAGTTCATTAACTTTCACTGGCATGGCACTGCCAAAAAACCGAATGAACACTTCATCGGGTAGACTACTCGGCCATCTTGTCCAGGGTGGTCATCGTTTTAGAAAAGTACATCAGCATGTACTTCTGTATGTCATCATTTGGGTAGATCATCATAAATTAAGGGGCGGCCGTGCCCTGGTAAGCAGATAGTACCATTAGATCTGCAGCGAGGATGATCATCTCGCGGTTGTTGACTTGAAGCTCCAGTGGCTTCAGGCTGGATACAGTGGTGTCAACAACACCAATACCGATGCTTCATAATTATTGATGTGATTTGGTTGCATCTTTGGCTGTGACCTTGGGAAGGTCAGTGGTTTGCCGGGTCGGGAAATTTGGATCCAAGTTTGATTCTATTGGCATCAAACATATTTTTGTGATGGGTCTCACAAAAGTGCCTTGTGCTGTTTTGAGGGTAACTACCCTCACTACTCCATCCGGGCCTGGATGAGTAGTTACTATGCGCGCCATCTTCCATAATGCAGGAGGCAGATTGTCTTCCATCAGGATTACCAGATCGTCCTTCTTTATGGCCGTTTGGTTGTTGGCCTGCCATTTGGTCCGTTTTTGCAGCTCAGCAAGGTAATCTCGTTTCCATCTGAACCAGAAATTTTGAATTAGAGCGTTTAACTTTTGATATTTGCTTAGTCTGTTCTCCGGGAGCTCGCGGACATCCGACTCGGGAATAACCGAAGCATCCCTGCCCATGAGGAAATGGTTGGGAGTTAGAGGGAGAAGGTCATCTACATCATCAGACAGGGAAGTTAAGGGACGGGAGTTCAAACAAGCCTCTATCTGACAAAGCAAAGTATATAATAATTCAAACTGCAATGGGTTATTTTTAGTAATTCGATATAAATGAAACTTGGTGGACTTGACGGCGGCCTCCCACAGCCCCCCGTGGTTCGGCGCCCTAGGCGGTATGAAACTCCAAGATATTCCCTTATCAGCTAAAAACCTATGGATTTTGTCATTGTTCAATCTTAGACTGGCATATAGTTCTTTGAGCTTATTGGAAGCTCCTCTGAAGGTGGTTGCATTGTCAGAAAATATTTTTTCCGGTTGACCCCTACGGGCAATGAACCTCTTTAAACAATTTAAAAAAGCATCGCTTGACAAATCTGTTACGAGTTCCAAATGAACCGCTTTGGTAGAAAAACAAACAAATATGCAAAGATACGATTTAATGAGCGGAGATTTTCTCAGCGCTCCAGCCTTCGTGTCTATTGGTCCGGCAAAGTCGACCCCTGTTACAGAGAACGGTAGACTGGGAGTGATTCTCTCAACTGGAAGGTCTCCCATGATCTGCCGGCAAACCTGAGGTCGGTATCTAAAACATACAACACACTTATGTAGGATACGCTTAACAGTGTTTCTCCCAAATATCGGCCAATATTTCAAGCGTATTTCCGATAACAGCGCTTGGGGACCTGCATGCAAATGTTCATAATGATAATTACGTATAATAAGTTCAGTTAGTTTATGTGACGGCGGTAATATTACAGAGTGCCTTTGATGATGCGATAAATAAGTAGCTAATTTCAATCGTCCACTTGCACAAATTAAACCATCCATTAAACAGGGATTGAGAGCTTTCAATCTACTGTTTTTTACTAACCCATGCTTCGATAGGTCCTTCAATTCTCTTTTGAAGGAATGTTCTTGCGATGATTTCAGTAGACATTTTAAAGCTGCTTCCAGCTCGGAGACAGTTAAATTGCCATACGTTTTATCCTTAGGGTTGCGACAATTATTTATAAATCTTAAAACTTGAGCGATTACTCTTTTTAATTTGGTTAGCGATGAGAATTTTTCGAAAATATCCCATTCTTGAGTATCAGTTACCAGTAGTACATTTTTACTTTTTATTTCCGGGGGATCCAAACATGACATCTTGGATACTGGCCAAGTGCTGACATCTTCCGTCAACCAGCTTGGCCCCTTCCACCATATTGAAGTGCTGACTAACCTTTCAGCTGTGGTACCTCGGGACAGTATATCCGCAGCATTTTCTGACGATGATACGTGCCGCCACTGGGTTGGATCGCTGATTTCCTGTATCTCAGCGACTCGGTTTGCCACGAAGGTGTTCCAACGAGCTGGTTGTCCTCTCAACCAGCACAACGCTATTGTTGAATCGCACCAGTAATAGGTGGCCGATTCCTCTATACTTAGCGTCAACTTGATATTTTTTATTAGCTTGGCCAATAGTAATGCACTACACAACTCTAACTTGGGTAGTGATATACACTTTAATGGTGCCACTCTAGACTTGGAGGTAACTAACTGTGCGTGCCTCTTACCTTCCGAATCTGTTGAGACGATGTAGGCGCATGCTCCGAAAGCTTTCTGAGAGGCGTCGCAGAACCCGTGCAATTGTATAGTCTTTGGTGTTCCGCTAATAACTCCTCTCGGGATTTTTAACACATTTAGTTGCGATAATTGGTCTAGATAAGCCCTCCAAGGTAGTAAAATTTCATCAGGTAGTATGTCATCCCACGATGCCTTGGACTGCCATAATTTTTGCATAATTAATTTAGCTACCACTACGATGGGCCCTAAAAGTCCTAAAGGATCAAAGGTGGAAGCTATGCACGATAATATTTGACGCTTGCTCTCCGTTTTACCTGACGGCTTTGTAATTCCATATGACAGGTAATCTAATTCATTATTCCAAATTAATCCAAGTATTTTTTCATTCTTGGAATTGTCAGTGATCATTTTCTCACAATTGCCCTGTTTGGCAATTTCACCTTGGCTCCGCCCAGATGACAATTCCAAAATATTTGATCTCCACTTCCTCAGGGTCATCCCTGCGGACAGCAAGATATCACTTATTTGTTTCTTTAACTGGAAACAAACTTCCAAGTCATCCCCTCCAGTCAATAGATCGTCCATATAAAAATCATTTTCTATGACTTGACTTGCTACTGGGAAATTAACTTGATTATCCATACCGATTTGTCGAAGACATCTCGTTGCTAGGAAGGAGGAAGGTCCCAACCCATATGTGACGGTCTTCAATTTGTAATGTCGGAGTTCCTCTTCTTGTGATTCGCGCCATACAATCTTCTGAAGGCTGCGATCCTCTGCGCATACGTTGATTTGACGGTACATTTTTTCGATGTCCGCAGTCATGACGTATCGATGTATTCTGAAACGTAATAAATGGCTGTATAAGTCCTTTTGAATGACAGCTCCCACCATCAGAGCATCGTTCAGGGATATTCCGGTCGACGTCTTTGCCGAACCATCAAACACTACACGCACCTTCGTCGTGGTGCTAGCTTCTTTTATGACCGCGTGATGCGGAAAAAAATAGGATTGCTCATCCCCTCTCCATTTATCACATAACTCCATATGACCTAGTTGCTCATATTCTTGCATAAATTGTACATATTGCAATTTCAATTCAGGATTTATTAAAAATTTCTTTTCTAGGTTCTTAAATCTTTTTTCCGCTGTCTTTAACGAGTCACCAAGTTGACTCACACACGGGCGGCGTGGCAGACTTACAACGTATCTACCATCGCTCTCTCTAGAGTGCGTGGCGACGAAATCCGCTTCACACGCCTTCTCGTCGTGATTTTGAAATCTCGCAGGATTCACCTCCTCCATTTTCCAAAATTTTTCTATTTGATTAGATAATGTGTTTATTGATAAACTACAAAATTGCGGTACTGGCCTTTTTTCTGATGAATGTTGATCGGGCCCGATATAACCCAGCCTAATTCAGTCCTCTGAAGAGTAGGTCCGGTATCCAATCTCAGCCGATCATCTTGTAGTATATCCCAAAAGCTCTCAGCGCCTAACAGGATATCAATAGGCGCCGCTACGTTGAAATTTGGGTCCGCCATTTGTAATCCCGGCGGCAGCTTAACATCTTTTCTGGCCACTGTTGTTTGAGGTAGGTTTGTGGTTATTTCCTGCAATATTAGACAAGTGATATTTTGATTATAATTTGTCCTCAGAGATTTCATTTTTATCGCAACACGTTTCTTTATATGGGTAACATTGTTGTGTATACCTAACACAGGCTTGTTTATATTTTCGCATCTCAAATTTAACTTCATTGCGAACTTTTCGCACATAAAATTGGCTTGAGCTCCAGAGTCAATTAGGACTCTTGCCTCATGCACTTTATTATTGTGACCTACTACCCCAATGATAGCAGTCGACAATAAAATTGTTTTTTCAGCCTTCGCTAAAGCTGAATGGTTTGATACTGAAACTCGTTCAGCATCCATTTGGCAGTCACCTCCGGGGTGATCTTCACCTTTATTCATGGAGTCATCGCTCGGATGCATCTCCCTGTGCAATAACGTATTGTGGCTCTCGCTATCACAATGCTTGTATTTTAAATTAATTTTGCAATATGGGGCCGTATGTCCTAACCTCAAACATTTGAAGCAGGCACGGTACCTCCTTATTGCGTTGGCCATTTCTCCTGAATTTAATTTTAAAAATTTTTTACAAAAATATATTTTATGCCCTTTGTCATTACAACAAATACAATTATTGTGGGTAGCAGCTAAAAATACCGATTCCTTTTTGGGATTATTGTTGCTACCACTTGCTTTCGGGTAGGTAGGAATTTTTTTCGAATCTGAATTTAACATTAATTCCAAAACTTGCGCACGCGAGGTCAAACATTTAAGAAATTCCTGTAATGTAGGTAGCTCATCCTGCAATGGGTTTTGTTCCCAATGCTTTCTAGAACTTGCATCCAATTTATTAGAAATTACGTATATAATTAAAGCATCCCATTGTTCGATTTTCAAGCCTAAATTTTGCAACGCTTTCAAATTTACATTAGTTTCATCAATCAGATAACGCATGGCTACTGGATCCTCATGTTTCATCTCTTTAAGTTGAAACAGAGCTTGGATGTGTCTTTGTACGGTAGTTCGCAAATTTGCAAACCTCTGCTGCAACAATTCAAAAGCCGATATATAATTCAGGTCTGATACCTCGAAATTGGCGATGATCTTTGCTGCATTCCCCTTTAAACAGGATTGCAGATAATAAAACTTCTGTACATTGCTTATGGCAGTATTGTTATGAACTAATTTCTTAAATGTTTCTAGAAAATTAATCCAATTTTTAGGATCTCCGTTGAATTCTCGTAACTGAAGGTTGGGTAACTTGATTTCTAATTTGGGAGTCTCTACAGACTGAATTGCTCCTTTAGCAGTCACCAAGGTTGAATAATATTGATTTTCAAAATTCTCCCTTTGCAAATTATTATCAATTTCGTTGGAATCCGGAAGACTTTCGATTTGTTCCTGGACCTCTTCGAAATCATCAATTATTTTTTCAATTCTCGCATAGCGAATTTTAATTTCGTTAACTGATAATGCGTTTAATGAATCCGCAAATCTCGTGAGTTTACCTTTCAACACTCCGCGTTTGTTAATCAACGATTTTAAATTATCCATTTTTTATACGTTTGACAATAATTCAACACAACAAATGCTAAAAATGTTCCTTAAAAAAATAATTTCTTTGCAATAATCGCGTAGAAAACAGTAGTAACCAATTCAAGCTATGAACAATGACAGAATCTAACAATAATCATCTTCTAAAACAATTAACCTAAAATAATTTGCATGACTTGCATTTTACACTGCGGGTAGTTAGTTTTTTGTTTTTAAATAAGTACATCGACACACAAAAAATAGCACTTGTTTGAACAGGAATTCACGGAATAGAAGGAAATAATGGGCAGGATACTTATATTTGTAGTCGTTCCTTTTTCTTCATGTTTTCATGTTTTCATCTTTTCATCTTTCTGGATTTTTGGATAGCTCGCTGGTTCATTTTATTGTTTCCTTTTAATGCCTTAATCCGATCGTAAGGTAGATCCGGCTCGAAGGACCATGTTATAAATTTGTATTTAGCAGAAGGACGTCAAGGAAAAACATCTGGTTTCAATGGAGGAATTCCTTTGTTTTATTCACAAGCACATTTGTTACAATAATTTGTCCCGACCCGACAAAACACTAAATTTGGTCACTTTGACCACTTGCTAGACAATGCTAGCTGTTTATAGGAGATCCACGAATTAAGAGAGAGTTAAACTAGAAAAGCAGACTATTTATAAGAATGTTTTCCAACACAATCAAAATAAACAACACTTTAGTGTCACCATTGCACATTATACAATATAAAAACCAGAAATCTACTTTACCGACTAACATTTCGTTTTAGTTTAGTCTTACGTCGCTAATCTGTAAAATGCAATATCAGCTAACAATATGCTACAAAAAATATGCCGCTAGATGGCAGTAGTCTTCACTCTTTTTAACAAAGATTTAATGGAATAAATTTAATATCTGAAATATTTAAAGTATTCATTAACGACGGGTAATTTATGTGCTCTAAAGGGATTTTAAGTTTAAAATTTACAAAACGTAGAAATTTTCTTTGAATTCTTTCAATAGTATGAATATGAATTTTGTAGAAGGGCGACCAGATTATTTAGTTATATTCTATTAGGCTTCTAACAAGGGATGTGTACAGTAGTTTAATTATTAGTTATATTGTTAATTATTTTAATTTATTATATTGTTATTTGTTAATTGATATTGCTTTCATTTTAACCCCTCTGGCTAATTTGTTAGCTTTTCGAACAGGTTATATAAGTCACATAAGAGAAATATGATATAAACGTTGTTCAAAAGAAAAAATGCCACGCTTTATATTCAAATTTAAAAGTTAACCACAAAAGAAGTAAAATGTAAACATTTATAAAACAAAAGTATCGGATCACAATTTGAAAAAAAAATGATCTAACTTTGAAATTTTTTCATAAATTATTTTTGCATGTAATGTTTTGGTTTTTATATCATTAAAACGTATTTATTTTCCATTGTTTATGTAATCAGTAATTTTAGATAGAAAAAAACGTCAGTTGAGTTATTCTTTAAACATATATAAATTATAATATAAATTATTATATATATAAATTCAAATTAATTATTTGCAAAAACCGATATGTTTCGTCAGCAAAGCTGACTTCCTCAGGGTTTTGACAGAACTAATTTTAAAAATAGACATACATAGGTAATAGAGAAAAATAATAGACATAAACAATAATAAAATTTGAAAGAAAATAATGTGTAAGGGACGAGGGGCAATATAAAACAATTAAAAATTTAAAAGGGGAATAGATTTAATAATGGGTCATTTAAAAACAATTTTTGATTATTAATAATATTTAAATTTGCATTAACACTCTTTCTAATCTCTAAAATTTCTAATTTATCCAACTGAAAGCCATTGACATTACAATGTATTAATTCTATTCCGCTGTTAAAATTAAAAAAATTTAATTTATAAACTAACGTTTTAGACAAGATTTTTATGCATAGCACAAAGGGTAACAATAAATTATTATATATTATATAATTATTATATTCTTTAAACTTTTACGTTTGCTGGCAAAATTTTATATGTAAAGGAAATATATTCCCTTTAAATATGAATCCTGTAGTGTCAGTTAGAATGCAATCATCAATTGTCACTTGTTTTGTTTTTCTATGATTTCATTGTAAATATGAGATTTTGTTAGAAGAAGCATTCAAAGGAAAGTGATATAAATAAACATAAATGTCGTTTCTTTGTTAAAAAACTTCGCAACACAAGTGTTTTATTTATAAATTAATAGAAAGGAATTAAACCTCTCAACTTATTATATATTTATAAAAATTGAACGCGTATATCATCACATTTCAAAATCAATTTTTAGTTTTCGGATATATTCAGAAATATAACATTTATTTGGGTTTTATTGCATAGAGGCCTGAGGGATTAATACATTTCTTACGTATAACATATAAACAATAAACGAACGCACTAAATAATGGTGAAACAAACGATAAGACGCACAATGTACATATGTCTGCTTCTTCCAACAGAAAAAAGTTATCATTTTCTCCTTCACTCGTATTAAAGAATTGAGTTGCCATGAATCGTTGGTGTCTTCGTGCCGTTGCCGCTGTACCCCTGACAAATTGTATATTTATATGTTTGATTTTGAGAATGTCCGAATGTGAACGCAGTCCAGAAACATATTTTTTATATTTGAATTGTTTTTTTTTGTATTACCCATAATCAAGAAAATAAATTGAAGAAATGATTAGATCTTAGTTTTAAAAATTAAGAAAAAAAATATTTTTCATGTGCATTGTAATAGAAAATCATCAAATCGAAATGGAAAAAAAAATTCTACAAGAAATGTTAAAATCAAACAACAGTCAATAACTACAAAACGACTTATTTTTTGTATGAAATAAATTTAGTTAATACGTAGTTATATAAAATACTCGTTGTTATAACTGGCAACCTCCAACGAGTTGTACCTCTCCGAATTGAGTATACATAAAAATGTAATTACGTTACACCCCCATTTAGAAAATTAATTTGGGAAAATACATTCCAGGAATATAATAAAGCAGGTATTTATTTGAACGTAATAACAGTAATTTCTTAACCCCTTCCCCTCCCCCCGTCACCCCCAACCCCATACCCCCACCCCACCCCACCCGGCCGGAACACTCATTAAGGAAGGAAAATTTTAATTAAAAGCTAAAAAAGATCGCAGTTTTATAGTTTCTTCTGGCGTATTAAATTCTGTTAGTTTAATTAAATCCCGTGCTCTTTGTGAATTCTTTATAGCGAATAAAGGGGTTCGACATTATTATTATTGATATAAAATTAATTAAAATGTGTTGTTCTAGAACAAGCAGCGACTAGATAAATTTGTTTGTAGCAAAAAATAGATGATTTTTAATGAAAACTTTGTAGAAGCAGTCTACATTTTCAGTAAAAAATATTAATGTCTGTTGGTAAAATTTCACTAAAATTGTATAATTAAGATGATCCACTGTAGCTCTTGAAAAATCCGAAATCGGAAAGACCCCGCCTCTTTTCGGGACGTATTTAAAAATACATGAAAAGACTACTAAAGGTTGAAGATGGTATTTGAGAGTTGTCTTTTACAGGTTGGTTTCATAAAGACCTGTAAAAAACATTAACTCCTTTCTTACGCATTGTTTATTATACAAAAAATGAAATTTTAAATAGTTTCACGGAACCAAACGACGCAGAGTTAGCGGGCATTAAATAACACAAAATGCACATTATTGCACATAGTCTTTATGCGGATAGCATATGGTTTAATTTTCATTTCCAAATTCGTTGAAAGCCGCCCATTTTGATTTAAGCCGAAAAAAGCTGCATTCATATTTTGCAAATAAATCTCAAATGCCAGGTTATTTCTTTTCTTAATTATTGCCATTGCCTTTCGTAAGGCAGTAGCAATATTAAGGGTTGGTTTTGTGTTATTTTTAAGTTTTCGACGCAATCGAACTTATACAAAATATTAGGGCGTCATAAGGAAACATATGGTTTCCTCCTTCACCGCACACGTCAATACTCTACTTTTTTTTAACGAAGCTACATTTATTTGAACGACACTAGACCCTCCAATGTCCATGCATACGGGGTTAGTATCCAGTATGCAAGTACTTACATTAACATTATATAAAAGATAAATAGAAATAGCAGCCCGTGGAATAATTCTTCTGAAATAGGTAACATCAAGAAGAGAAAATAGTGTTAATAAAAGAAAAAGAAAAATAAAAATAACGGCTATGACCAGTCGAAGAAACCTTCTGTAAATAAAACAAGTAATGAGGAAAAAACAGTTATATGATTATGTTATAATATAAGTAATTACTACAATAACGGAAAGAAAATACAATATACCTATAAAAAGAAAAGCCAGAGAAAGTATTCCATAGACCACCGGGCAGTCCCAATGAGAATGCGTATAGCTATCGGCCCAACCGCAGACGATTTTAATAAGAAAATATTAGGTCATTTCTAGAATCGAAATCGTTTACGTAATTTAATTACTTGGAATATTAATTGGAAGTACCTTTTTCACAATAGCTCCAGAGAGGTGGCCATGAGAAAAAAAATCCCTCAGGGCCTGTGCCGTCTCTAAAGATGATATGTGGAGGGTTTTTTTAGGGAAAGGAAGGAGAGGTTTTGGAAAGCAAAAAGATTTGATGGGTGGGTAGGAGTCAGGCGGTCCAATATGTTCAGGATGACGGGCGTCTGAATCATCTCTTCAACTGCGATGTAAAGCGATGAAACGGGCGTGTGAATCTATCCCTTCAACTGCGATGTAAGGCGATGAAACGGGCGTATGAATCTATCCTTTCAACTGCGATGTAAGGCGATGAAACGGGCGTATGAATCTATCCTTTCAACTGCGATGTAAGGCGATGAAACGGGCGTGTGAATCTATCCCTTCAACTGCGATGTAAGGCGATGAAACGGGCGTATGAATCTATCCTTTCAACTGCGATGTAAGGCGATGAAACGGGCGTATGAATCTATCCTTTCAACTGCGATGTAAGGCGATGAAACGGGCGTATGAATCTATCCCTGGGCGATGGGTCTAGTCTAGAGATTTCGGCTGGAGAAGTCAAAAGGCCGCCCTCTACCAGTCTCTCAAGCCGCCAGCCGCTAAGACTTAGACAAGTCTTACCCCATGAATCCGGGCATCCCTGCATAGTCAGCAAACGTGGCGAACTACTTGGGGTGACCTAGAGCAGAGGTGTTGGTTATCCAATAAACAATCAACGTCTGCCCTGCCCTGGACACTGCAGCGCATCTTGGCGTAATTGCCCCTGAAAATCAATCACGACAATTGAAAATTTGCTTCATAAAACCATCTATCATAAAACTTCTGATTATTCTAAAAATAAATTAATTAATATCATAAGATTGGAATTTCCAATATTATTAGAGATACTGATGCCGAATTAATTAAGGCCCCGTTTGACATATTTCGTGATGAATAATTAATAGTCCGGCGCCGGATCGCTGGCGTTGGTTCAGTTGGTTCAGTAGGTTGGTTGGTTGGTTGGTTGGTTGGACGGATCGCCGCGCAAAACTTCCCAACTTTAATTATTACCGGTGGGAAAATTGCTTTTTCGATCAATTACATTATTTTCTAATAACGATGGCAGGGCATTCTTTTCCTTTATTTTTCTCACACAATCTAATCTGACACCGCTCTTGTTTTATCCGTGTTATTATAATTATTTATTCCAGAAGGTACCTACCTACTTACTACCTACTACATTATTATCTTTATTCCAGAAGGTACCTACTTACTACCTACTATATTATTGTCTTTATTCCAGAAGGTACCTACTCACTACCTACCATATTATTATCATTATTTATTTCAAAAGGTACCTACTTACTACCTCCTATATTATTATCAATATTTATTCCAGGAGGTACCTACTTACTACCTACTATATTATTATCATTATTTATTCCAGAAGGTACCTACGTACTACCTACAATATTATTATCATTGTTTATTCCAGAAGGTACCTTCTAACTACCTAGGTAATATATTTCAATTTTCACTAATTTATGAGTACCTATTGTAAAAAGTATGGGATTTTTTTAACTTCACATAAGGGGCCCTGATGATAAAAAAATCCTCAGGATCTATGTCATCCTTGGGGATGCTGTGCGGAGGGTATTTTTAGAAAGGAAGGAAAATAAGTTCTGAGGAGAAAAAAGGTATGAGGGTAGGAATCCAGGGTCAATGTGTCCAGGAGTGACGGACGTATGAATCCATCCATCCCACCGCGGCGCAATGCGATGGGTCGAGAGAGTCCGGCTTGAGGGATCTAAGTTAGGTCTCCCTCAATCAGTCTCCCAATTCAGCCCCCCACGCAGTAATTGTGCAAACACATTCGCCCCCAGTACATAGACAAACCTCATCCCATGAACCCGGGCACCCTCGCTAAGTTACCAAACGTAACGAACCACTTGGGATGACCTATGGCGGAGGTGTTGGTTATCCAATAAAAGGTTCCCGGGGTGGCGGTACCCACATCCGCCTTCCAAACTGAAATGGATGGCCACCGTGGTTGAATGGTTACAATCCTTGGCAACGAATCCGGAAGTCACGGGTTCAAATGCCGGAGAGCTTATGTAAATTTTATTTGATTGATTTGTGGTTTTGTACAATTTATTCATTTAAAAAATAATTTACATAATTCAATAATGGTAGATACTCGCCCTCACCATTCAGCATCGAAATGTTGCTGGAAATGGCTTTAGAAGTATTTGCTGACTAGATCTGAATAGCCAGGTACTTCCCCACCTTCGTCTTTCCATCTCCTTCCCACCCCACTGCCTTCGTCCTCATAAACAGTGGCGGTCCGCGACTTTTCGAAGAGAATGATAATATTGAAAAATACCTAAATAAAATTTAAATTTCAAATTTTTATACGAAGATTTTTTTTATTTTTTGAGGCCTTGTTTCCTAAGACTTAAAAATCATCATAAAAAAAATCCTTTTCAGCTATAAAAACATCAATAATGTCGTATTTTTAAATCTTACCACTTTAGCTGGCGAAATGCTTAGAACCGCCCGGGCCCCTGCTTATGTCATATTCCAATTGGGAGTATCATGGTCTGGCTGGCTGGCAGCAGTTGGGACTGTTGTGCGGTACTCGCATGAAAAATTAAACTTCAGACCAATGTGCAAATGAATATTGCCGTCTCGACGGTTTCCATGGGATTTTACGCCGTGCGTTTGCCCTCCCCTTGTTCTGAAGTACTTTTCTACAGCTTTCGTAAATTCAAAGCTTCATGGCCCATGATAGAAATTCAGTTACTAACTCATAAACTTCGTCGACCAAGAGATTTTATTCAGACAGTACACTTTTCATAACGTCAGTTATACTGTTTTTTTTAAATTATTATTTCATAAATGTTTACATGTTACAGTTTTTGCCTTTTTTTAACTATCATACTAGGCTAATGCCCGTGTTGTGGTAGTCATACATGAAATATTATTGTATAGAAACAGATAATAAAATGTAAGAAGAGGAAAGAAGAAAAAAAACATATTTGGGGACCAATAAAAGGAAAAACAAATATTAACAAATAAAAATATTAAAATTAAAAGGAAAATACAAGAGAGAGCAGTACAGTTTCACTTCTATTATTTATGGATGATATAAAATTATTTTCGAATTCTGAATCAAATTTAGAGAAAATGATTAAGGCAGTTAAAATTTTTTCAGATGATATTAAAATGTCTTTTGGTTTAGATAAATGTAGAACGATCCATATAGAGAAAAACAAAATTGTAGATGGAGACGAGGGTATATTTGGATTAAATTTCAAACCAAGATCAGAAAAAATTAAAAATGCAATCTATCTGCTAAAAATTTTGTAAAAGCAAAAAATACTTGGGCAATACCTCTATTAACGTACTCATTTGGCATAATTAAATGGTCTAATTCAGATTTATATAGCTTAGAATGGTTAATTAGAACTACGTTAACAAAGTTTAATTGCCATCATCCAAATTCAGCTATAGAACCAGGCGCGGCCGGTGCCTCAAATTGTAGGTGGTTCACCAAGCCATTCATCAAAAACAAAAGGTTGATATTATATTTTTTTTTAAATCTAGACATCATGCATAATTTTACATTATTTGCTATCTAAAAATATCATGTAACTGTAATAGTAAAAATATCGTGCGATGTAAAAACATGCTGATGTCTAGAGTTTAATAAAGTATCCTATGCTTGCAAAGTCGTGTTTTCTCCAATCATAAAAATTCTGATAAAAATGCGTATATGGGAATTGACCTGCCAGGTAAGTAGTTATGTTTTATGTATTTGTTTGTAAATTTAAATAATAAAAATACATATAGCCTAGGAACTCATAATAAATTGTACAACGCAACATAACTAAAACGGCGCTCTAGAAATTATCCAATTATTATAGAACTATTCTGGTATCAATATTTTTAGAAACATTTTAAACTCCATTACTATTGATATTACATCTATTAGAAGGTTAGTGGAAAGGGTGGATGTGATATCCATTTAAAAATACTCAACCTTCCAAAGATAATAACAATAACACAATAATCCAATAATAATTAACACACAAGAAACGTTTCACTCTGCGGCGTGATCGCCAATATCGCTACTGTCGTTACTGACCCGTGAAGTTCACAATAATAGGTGACAACTTCGATCAATGGGTGACAAACAAATAATAATGTCAAAAAGGTACATCCCTAGGGCTCGAACAAGATAATGTCACACGAGACGCATAGCTGACCCTTTGACTAATGGTTACATTTTAGAAGTGAAATATTATTACTTATCTTGTTCAAACCTTACTATCGCTGGAACCAAAGCTTCGGAATATTTCCGAAGAATGCCGAAGCTCTTCGGGTCGGCCGGCCGTGCGGCGCCCGGTCAGCCAATTTTTAGTATGACATGTTTCTGATGTTTTGGGATTTTTTACTATGAGCATCATTCAAATTACCGGGCGCTTACTCTGGCGCACGGTTTAGCATTGTACCTACCTCGGTTCCTCGCTCCTAGCGGGTAGCCGCCGTAACTGGCGCGGGCGGGTGAGAACCATGCGTTTATTTGGCCGTAATACATTGTTAATTGTTAGATTGATAAATAATTATAATTAAATTTAAAGATTGTGCTCAATTTTATAAATAAACACATTACGTAGAAATACGATGAGTTGTAAAATGACGTTCAATTTTTTTGGCGGTTCAGCGCACCATTGCACGTTAGCGCCAGCCGCGCCTGTATAGAACGAATTAATATAACTAGAAATTTAGGGGGTAGAGGTGTAGTCAAAATAACATCTTTGAAACACAATCAGGTAGAAATGCTAAGAATTTTTTTTCCATAGGAAAGCTATTAGCTCAGAAACGCACAAAATAATTTGCAAGACAGCTAGCATCACACCTTTAAATTTATATGACTATAAATACTAACCAGGAATTATTAGATTCCTGGTCAAATAAAATTATTCACCCAAAACACAAATTATCTCAACCAAACGTATGTTGACAAACTTTCGTCAAACAAATGGTTGAGTATTGGGGAGTTGAGCGTAGAAATAGAAGGATTTATGCTTGCCATTCAAGATAGAGTCATTAATACTAAATATTATAGGAAGCATGTCAAAGATACAAATTAAATTGATGACTTATGTAGAAAATGTTTGGCTTTTCTGGAAACTATGGAACATATTATATCGGTATTAGCGCCGTCCGAGTATACATTTAGGCACAATCAGGTTTTAAAAATAATTTACCAAAGTTCACTGGAGAAGAAAAGAAAACTTCTTTAGCACCGTTGTGAACTCGATGAAACGAAAAATAGCGACACTAAAACGAGACAAATACATACATCTATAGGATTTAGCCTGCAAGAGGATAAGACAGTATAATCTCGTGGTCGTCAAACTGCGGCCCGCGGTGGATATTTGTGCGGCCCGCACGAATATCTTGCGTTTTCTTTTTAAATATATATTTTTTCAAGTACAATTATAATATCCGTTTTTTTGCGGCTCGCACAAATATCGGCCGTTTTCTTTTTAAATATATGTTTTTTCATGTTTAATTATACCTACTATACGTTTTTTTGTAACCCGCGCAAATATCTGCCGTTTTCTTTGCAAATATATTTTTTTCATGTACAAATATACAATCCGTTTTTTTTGCGGCCCGTACAAATATCTGGTCTTCTTTTTAAATATATTTTTTTCATGTACAATTAATTATATTATCCGTTTTTTTTGCGGCCCGCACAAATATCTGCCGTTTTCTTTTGAAATATATATTTTTTCATGTACAATTATACTATCCGTTTTTTTACGGCCCGCACAAATATCTGCCGTTTTCTTTTGAAATATATTTTTTTCATGTACAATTATAGATACTATCCGGTTTTTTTGGGGCCCTCACAAATATCTGCCGTTTTCTTTTTAAATATATATTTTTTAATGCACAATTATACTATCCGTTTTTTTGCGGACCGCACAAATATCTGCCATTTTCTTTTAAAATATTTTTTTTTCATGTACAATTATATTATCCGTTTTTTGCTTTGATTTTGCGTCTATTAATATTATTGGATTGACACTATACCATGAACACCCGAAGGTAGGAAGTAGCAACCCGGTACTGAAATACAAAACAATTGATTTTTTTAAACAAAAAGGTACAACCCCTCCACCTGCCCCCCCCCCCCCCCCCCCTCGAAATCATAAGTGTGGCCCTTGACCAGAAAAGTGTGATGACCGCTGGTATAATAGGCCTCCTCTCTGTACGGTGCTTCGTATCCTATCGGTCTCTTCGTAGCCTCCCCACTATTGTCTACTTTAGTTTTCTGATGGTTTTACTTCTACCGCTTGTGAATTAAACACTCTGTTTATTTTTAAAATATTTATTAGTTCTACTCTACACCTACGGAACGCGTGCTCCCCTGGACGTGTGAGTGTGTATCTAGTGAGGGGTGGGTGGCAGGGGAGTATGACAGGAAATTAAAAGCAATGGAGGATCCAGGAGAAAGAAATTGAAGTTTTAATACGAAAAGCTCTCTTTATTTCCGCCAAAAAGCTTCCAAACCCAATGAATCATGACATGATTATAATTTATAGATTGTGTTTATTTACAAAAAAACATCTTTAAGTTCTGCAATGAAAGTGTGACATCATTATAATCCAACGCGGTAGAAGTAAAACCTTCAAAAAACGAAAGTAGACAAGAGTGGGGAGGCTACGAAGCACTGCACAAAGAGGAGACCGATTATTCTATCCCATTCTCTCGCAGGCTAAATCCTGCAAATGTAGGTGTTTGTCACTTTTTAGTGTCGGTTTTTCGTTTCATCGAGTTTCAAACCACCACGGTGCTAAAGAAGTTTTCACTTTAATAATTGATATTTTCTTTGGAAATTTGACGAAGCAGAATAAATTACAGACGGAACGAAACTTTCATCACATTTTGACATTTGAAATACTATTTTCGGTTTTTTTTTAAATTCTGGTTCAATGAACTCTAGAACTGGGATTTGCTTTGATATAGCATCATTTTCAAAATTGTAACTGCTTGATAACCTTTAATGTTATGGGTCTAACCGAAAAATTATAATTTTTTATTGAGATCATAAAGTTAATATACAAATTAATAATGTGTTATATTTCATTCTTAATCAACTAATTTATTTACCCAGTTAGTGGAGAAATGTTTTCGAGACCAACTGGAAATCTAATCTATTTACTAACGGTATGAATAGTATAGGTAGGTATACTATACAGCTTAAAAGGAATCCAAAATTGGATATTTACAAAGAATTCTCAGTATAATACGAACTAAATTTTTGAAATATTATTCAATCTTGTAAATAAAAATCTAGAGTCACATGTTTGTGGTCGCACTCCTCCGAAACGGCATGACAGATTTTTATGAAATTTTTTATGAATCTTTGGTAGGTATAAGAATAGATTTTAAAGTATATTTTATACCGCTGGGTGAATAGAGTATCCATCCAGAAAAAAAATCAATTTTTTCGAGATTAACAGAAAAACAGAACGGAATTATTTATGTTGTTGAATGACAGATGGCGCTACGTCCGCCTCATTGAACTTTCATCCACACATGCGCAAGACATTCAAGAGAAGCGTCGCGTCATTTTGATATTTCATTCGGCATCAAGTTCTCGCGTGGGCAAACCATCGAGCTTATTTGTGTTGGCTAAAGACGGACTTACAAAAAATATCGTACACTCAATTGCTCTCCGAAATTCATATTCATTTTCTTTATTTCATTTTCCTACTTTAGTTGGTGTTTTTAGTGTTTATCGGCGGTCATCGTCTACAGCTTTCTCTTTCTGTCATAGATCATTCCTCTTTCTGTCATTGATCCCATCCCCACACACTTAAAATACATTCGTTATTTTTTATTTAACAACGAAAATATTCACTTGAAATAATTTATATGGCAGAACAACGTTTGTCGGGTCAGCTAGTAAATAAATAAATATTAATGCTGTTTTCAAAATTGGATCTAATTTATCGGGATTTCAGAATATCCCGTGATTTTTTACGGGTTCATGTTAGTAATAAAGTTCCAGAAGTGTTGTTAACTAACTAACCATCACGCCGTTTTTCCGCAGGGGTAGGCAGAGAGGACGGACCGCCAAACAACTCGGTCTTGGCACACACTCTTTGCCTCACTCACATTCATACATCGTCTCATACATACTCTTCTATTATTCTGACTTTTGACATGGCCCGTCTCAAGTATCTGATTCACTTGATCGTGCCATGTCTTCCTCGGGCGTCCCCGACTTCTTCTACCATTCACATTTGCATCATATATTCTTTTTACACTACTTTCTTCGCTCATTCGCTCTACGTGCCCAAACCATCTGAGGGTCCCTTTCTTAATTTTGCTCATTATACTTACATCAGCCTTACATTCTTTGCGGATATCCACATTTCTAACACGATCATACATGGTTTTACCACACATACGTCTCAGAGATCTCATTTCAACAGCATTCAGTTTACTTTCATCCTTCCTCTGCCAGTTCCATGCCTCACTGCCATACATCAGGGTAGGTACCAAGACTGCTAGCTTTGCTTTTTTTGACAGTTTTTTATTAGCGCCAACGGCATTCAGTCCTCCATTAATGGAGTTACCAGCATTTACCCTTTTTTCAATATCTCTATCAGCCTTCCCATCTCTCGTAAACATACTACCCAGATAAACAAACTCATCCACCTGCTCCAAGTATTCATCATTCACAACTATATCGCACACTGTTTTCGTACTCTCTCTTTCAAACACCATGACTTTAGACTTACTTACATTCATCATTAACTCATGTTGTTATATATAAAATTACTTATATATAAAATTACTGATTATCCATTATCAGATTCTTTATGTATAAATTATGTGAATCCCGCACAACACTCCCAACTGCTCCCAACCGCCTTGGAGCCAGTGACGCTATGCCATCCCCAATTGGGATATATTGTGAGGCTAAAGGTAGTAAGGAAGGGAAGGAAATGAGGCAGATTAAGGTGGAGAAGTACCTGGCTATTCAGATCTGGTATATTTTAATCAGGTCACCAAACCATTTCAAATCAGAATGATGGTCTTACACCAAGGCCATACTGAGAGCATCTATCACTCTGGAAGCCGAAAATATACCTTATATTATTTTAAACTAGCAGACCCGGCAACACGTTGCTGTGGCTAACGAAACACAACGCCATTACCCAACCTTTATAAAATCCACACCACCCGCTTGCCAGCTGCTCGCTGCCTGAATTGAATTTCTCAGCTTTTATCTACTATAATAATCATGTATTATACATATAAACCTTCCTCTTGAATCACTCTATCTATTGGTGAAAACCGCATGAAAATCCGTTGCGTAGTTTAAAAGATCTATGCGCACATACATTTTGAGCGACTTCATTTTATACTGTGTAATGATGATGATGATAAACTTGTGATTTAAATCATATTTACTTGCTTACGGGATTTGAACCTTTGCTTTACTAGTCGAAAGCTTTACCCCTTCACTACGGAGGCCGTTGGTAATTTGTTTTATTTCTAGATATTTTATTACATTGGTCGTTTTCAACTTATACATAAACACTAACGGTGACTATTTTGTAAATAAATTTTCACCCTAAAAAGAGTGCTATGTGCCGTTAAAATTAAGGGAGATGATTGTATTTTATGAAAATACTATAAGGGCATGGGAAATCTTGAATATTGAAATCATTTAAGTCTATGAACTTGTATAGAACGGATAAAACGTGAGAATTATTGAGAGAAAGCAAATATGGAATTTATATAACTGCGAGCCTACAATTATATTTGTGGAACTGCCTGTTAATAATAATCCTTTACAAGTAATAATTGCAATTGCTTTGCTCAAGCGCGGCGGTCGATTCTAGTTAAATCTTCCACTCAATCTATTCCCTCTCTCTCCGTCTTGGGTCCGAGTGACCTTCCCACTTCCACAGTCCATCCCAGTAATTAAATACCGCGGCCCTCCCCCTCCCAGCCCAACTGGGGAGGGAGTTCAGGGGGCCTACCTACCCCCGCCAGCTTTCAGGTGATTTATTAAGGGGAAAGCCGAACGCTGTAATGAAATACTGGAACCGACATTGCTCCGTTTGGGATATATTAAATTTTCTCAGCTTTATTGTTAAAGTTCATCAGAGGCGCGGATATTAAAGGCGTAGTTAAGAATACCTGATTCCAACTTAATTATTGCTTCCCGGAACTTTTTTCATTTTAGAATCGTTTTGACGTTAATTTCATCCCGTCGAGTTGTGCGTCCATAGTTCATACTCGTATTGTGACATTTCTCGCGAGGAAAATGCAGCAGTCGCTAATGAGCGCTTAGATTAATATCATGACGATCCACAATTGCGTTACCGTGACGGCGCAATAACGGCAATAAACATATGTTCCCTATCACAATAATGCTGCAACTTTTTCAAAAGATGAGATACAAAATGTACGTAGGTCTGTTTCCTTCAAAGGAAATAAGTAATTGCATCTCTTGCATCTCTCACACACACGGTACCGTGACGTCTCCGTAGACGTAGACCACTACAATTTAATACGTAACAAGGATAATATTGAAGTGTGAGCGAATCCCAAACATTCGAAAACGCGCATGTCAATGCGCTGATGGTTTTGTTTTTGTTCTTAATTATATAATGCTGCAGCTCTTTCTTACACACTAAACAACAACAGTCGAAAGTGAGACAAACAGTGAACATATGTCTGCACCTCCCAAAGGAAACATGCGTTCATCAAAATGAACTGCAATTCCCGTCGCCGTAGCTGAGCCGTAATAAGATATATCCGTTTCATCCAAACGAAAAAGGAGTGCTTTGGAGGAAACAGTCACGCGTATTTTGTGTCTCATCTTTTGTCTCACCATTATTTAATTTATAGCGATAAGGAAGATATGTTTTTTGCCTTTTATACCATCGTGGTACCGTAAACGCGGGTCGTCACGGTAATAATAAAAACACTCAATGAAAAGGAGTCAAAGGATGTGAGGTTAGAACAAGTTAGCACATAGAATAAATAAGACGTGTTTCATTCAAAGTCTGACCGATCTTTAATAATAAAATAATAATGATAATATTTGGATGACTTGTATAGCGCCGTTATTGTGAAAAATCACCTCAAACCTAATCTAACCTAACATAACCTAACCTAACCTAAGCATGCAAAGCTCTCTTTCACCATTACAAATTCAAATGAAATAGCGATATACGATTCACGCAAGTGTAAGCAGCAGAAGTGAACAAGTTTGGGAAGGTTGATAATATTATGAGTATTATTAAAGCGTGCATTTATGTTTATAGGTGTAGCTTGCACTGGACATATAACATCTTCCGCCGATCGTTACCATACCAAAATCACGGAAAAAACAATTTTGATAAAAAATTTGTCGCCTATAAAATATTTTTATGTCGGTTATACACACAGGGTGTTGGGGACATTCTTGACTTACTATAATATGATTCCTGACATTATTTGGAGAAAAAATGAAAATGAAATTTTGAACCGGTGACATTCATGTTTTCTTCCTTTTCAAATAAAAACATAAAAACTCAATGGTATTGGACAGTTCGGGGTGGGGTAAGGGGTTGTTCGGTTACTCGGCTGAGTGACCAGTGACGATATGAAAAAAAAAATCATTAAAAAAGTCACCGGAGACCAAAATTTCATTAACATTTTTACTCTAAATTCTAAATAGTGTTAGGAATAAACTGGTTAAAATAAGTAAGCCGCCGCATACCTCATTTCTACCGATTTATTACGTATGTAGGTACATCAAACACTTTGTTTTAAAGCTCGTAAAAAATATATGTCATTCTTGAAGATAATATCTAGACTCTAAACATTCCCCGTGCCGAAATGCAAATTACTTACATGAAATTCCCTCGATAGAAAAAAATTGCAAAGTATGCTCCAAAAATTATTATAAACATGTTTGTTTCAGTTATATTACAAGTTATATCTATGAAAAATAATAAATTACAGTGTTTCTTTAAATGCTGTTTAAGACAACCCCAGCGAGATTTTTGATCTATTTTAAATAAGTCGTGTTTTATTAAATATTTTCACAATTTTCTCTTCAATTTTATCGCTTTAAATATTAGCGCCCTCTTTCCAACATTCATAATTAAATATCTCTCCATCTTCTTCTTTTTGAGCGGGTATACGGCGCCTTAACACCCTGTTTAATCATAATTATATTACGGGCGTTGCATTTCAGCCATTATGAACTGCACGCTATCCCTTGCAAGTTTAAATAGTGACAGCAAGAATAGTGCGTTCACTTGCCCAGCCCAGACTGTAAACTTTTATATTACCAAGTACCAACATGAACAGCGTGTCCACTTGGTCAGCCCTTGCAAGTTTAAATAGTGACAGCATGAATAGTGCGTTCACTTGCCCAGCCCAGACTGTAAACTTTTATATTACCAAGTACCAACATGAACAGCGTGTCCACTTGGTCAGCCCTTGCAAGTTTAAATAGTGACAGCATGAATAGTGCGTTCACTTGCCCAGCCCAGACTGTAAACTTTTATATTACCAAGTACCAACATGAACAGCGTGTCCACTTGGTCAGCCCTTGCAAGTTTAAATAGTGACAGCATGAATAGTGCGTTCACTTGCCCAGCCCAGACTGTAAACTTTTATATTACCAAGTACCAACATGAACAGCGTGTCCACTTGGTCAGCCCTTGCAAGTTTAAATAGTGACAGCATGAATAGTGCGTTCACTTGCCCAGCCCAGACTGTAAACTTTTATATTACCAAGTACCAACATGAACAGCGTGTCCACTTGGTCAGCCCTTGCAAGTTTAAATAGTGACAGCAAGAATAGTGCGTTCACTTGCCCAGCCCAGACTGTAAACTTTTATATTACCAAGTACCAACATGAACAGCGTGTCCACTTGGTCAGCCCTTGCAAGTTTAAATAGTGACAGCAAGAATAGTGCGTTCACTTGCCCAGCCCAGACTGTAAACTTTTATATTACCAAGTACCAACATGAACAGCGTGTCCACTTGGTCAGCCCTTGCAAGTTTAAATAGTGACAGCAAGAATAGTGCGTTCACTTGCCCAGCCCAGACTGTAAACTTTTATATTACCAAGTACCAACATGAACAGCGTATCCACTTGGTCAGCCCTTGCAAGTTTAAATAGTGACAGCAAGAATAGTGCGTTCACTTGCCCAGCCCAGACTGTAAACTTTTATATTACCAAGTACCAACATGAACAGCGTGTCCACTTGGTCAGCCCTTGCAAGTTTAAATAGTGACAGCAAGAATAGTGCGTTCACTTGCCCAGCCCAGACTGTAAACTTTTATATTACCAAGTACCAACATGAACAGCGTGTCCACTTGGTCAGCCCTTGCAAGTTTGAATAGTGCCTGCATGAGAAGTGCGTCCGTTTGGACAGCCCACGCTGTAGGCTTTAAGGGCCCGCAACCCGAATTTCTACCGATTTCTTACATATTTCCCTTAAACACGTTTTTAATTAAAGCTCGTAAAAAATATATGTTATTCTTGAAGATAATATCTAGACATTGCCCGCGCCGAAACGCAAATTATATAAAATTCCCTCGATACAAAAAAAAATCGCAAAGTATGCTCCAAAAATTATTATTTGAAATCAGAATCAAAGAACATTTAAGGTGTCTTAATAATAATAATTTTTCTGAGTTTGCTAATCATATCATTGAAAATAACCATAGTTTTGAAAAAAATACAGGGATAAATATTCTTCATATAAATCATAAAGGAAAACGTTTAGATAACTTGAAGCCTTGGAAATTAAAAAATCGCTTAAAAATAATGAATCTATTATCAACAAACAAAAAATATTGTCATATAGCCCAATCATGGATTTGTTCCCCTACCCACCCACTCTACACTAATACCTACCTACCCAATCTACATTATTATCTAGCAACAGCTCCACCCCTACCATAATAAAACATTGTTCGAAACTGTCAAATTAGTATAAGCTTTCCCTGACGAAGGAACGTTTGTTCCGAAACCGGTCGGATTTGCGCATCAAATAAGTGGTTTATACAAAGTTAAATTATTTCATTTTTCTATAATGGATAACCACAAAGTAATAGCTACATTAAAAAAAATACAAAAATATATTATAAACACGTTTGTTTCAGTTATTTTACAAGTTATAGGTATATATGAAAAAATTCACAGTGCTTCTTTAAATGCTGTTTAAGATAATGCCCGTGAGATTTTTGCTCTATTTTAAACGAGTCGTGTTTTATTAAACATTTTCGCAATTTTCGCATCGATTTTGTCGCTGTAAATATTAGCGCTCTCCTCTAACATTCGTAATTTCGTATCTCTCCATCTTCTTCTTTTCGAGCCCGGTTGCAGAGCCTTAAGTACTAACACGAATGATGCGTTCGAATAGTAGTACAGCCAATTTGTAAGGTGGTTATGGGCACAGCCCCTCCAGGAACCATTTATTGGATAACCAACACCTCTGCCATTAGTTACCCCAAGTGATTCATTACGTTTGGTGATTTAGCAGAGGTGCCCGGGTTCATGGGTTGAGGTGTGATCGGGTCTTGACGGCGGATGCATCTGCCCACATATTGCGTGGCGGGCCGGATCTCTAGACCCATTGCTGTACACCGCAGTTGGAGAAATAGATTCACACGTCTGTCACTCCTGGATACACTATTCATACACACTCCTACCTTTATCCTACCATTTACTTCCGCTCCTTACTTTCCACAAAAATACCCTAACACAGCATTCCCTAAGATGACGAAGGCGTCTAAGGATATTATTTTTCTCAGGGCTTTTTGTGTGAAGCTAATGTAAAAAAGACATAAAGAGTGAGTCCATTTGGGCACACCTGGCTGAAAGATTTTTAGTACCATCATGAATAGTGCATCCGCATTTGCCAGCCCTGGCAAGTTCGAATAGTGCCAACACGAATAGTGCGTCCGTTTGGCCATCCCTGTCTGTAAGTTTTTATACAAGTTCAGTCAACGTTTCAACCTTAACCGGAACGTACGCCTGCACCGCTGCATCGCGACAGTATATTATTAATTACTGGGTTGGGTGCTGCTTGCCCTAACCCTTTGCGCTCGCAATAAGTGGGGTCTCCAATATGTCGTTAACCGAAATTTTGGAGACGTTAAAGAGTGATGTATATAAGAACATCAAAGAAATAAAAATCAAAAATTTGATTGAAAAACAATTCCTACAACTTGAAAATACAATAAACAAAGAAAAAATATCGGACCAACAGGAAATAATCAAATTAAAAGACCAATTGCTAACGAAAACTGAAGAATATGCCAAAGGACTAGAAAACAGAAACCGAAGTTATCCTGTAAGTTACGAAGCCAAAACAACAAATAATTTACCTCAAGATACAAATAAATTTTCAATTATTATTTCTTCGGATGATAAAAACAAATCATCAGAAGACATTGAAAAAATAATCACAAAAAAAATTTCTGCTGCAAAACTGAAAATTGCAGTAAACGGAGTTAAAAAAATAAGCAAAAATAGACTGATTATACACTGCCCCAAAAAAAACGATGCTTTAGTATTGTCAAAAGAGATTAACGAAAATCTTAGTAATATCCAAGCTGAAGAAGTAAAGAAGAGAAAACCTAGGATCATTCTAAAAGGACTACATGAAGATATTCAAGATGATGATATTGTACCAAACCTAATTGCACAGAACCCGGACCTGGAGGAAATGTTAAAAATGAATCCTGACTTAGACTCCCTTAAAATGTTAAAAACATTTAAAACTAAATATTCAAAAAATTGTGTCCTCGAAACTAGTGGCAGCATGAGACAATTACTACTGTATAAACAAAAAGTTAACATCAGCTACCAGCGGGTTAAGGTGGAGGAAGCCAAAGTACTCACGCAATGTTTCCATTGCTTTCGATTCGGTCACACTTCGCTCCGATTGTCTGGATAAAACAAATGCTGCTACATGTAGCCACTGTTCTGGAAACCACAACTTTCAACAATGTACCAACAAGAACTCCGATCCTATATGTAATAATTGTTCTTTTCAAAACAAAAACTACAAACTAAGTTATGACACTAATCACAATGCATCCAGCATTAAATGTCTATATCGTGCTAAAATGCTTAGAATCGCTCAAGACAAAATCGATTATTCGTAAAGTAAGTAGAAGTATGATACATAAGTAACTATTCACGTACTAATTACTCGCATTATATATTTACACTGCATAAATGATTTTAAAATGCAAACTAAAATAAAAATTATTGCTACATACATTAATTACATCTTACAATATACGAAAATATTTGACCATGTCAAATACAACTGTTACAGGTCGTTCTATGAATATTTATTTCACTAACTGTAAACCTAAGATAAATATGTATTTTATATTGAGAGTTTTTGTTAATACTTTCTATTACTGTTTAATATGTATAACTCGACGAACACTTTTTCTCCTAAAATATTTTTTTTTTCTCCTTCAATTACATTCTCAACAATACGATAATGTCAAAATCAATTTTTTATTATTCTATACTCTTAAAATACTCTTATGTCTGACTCATTATTTGAAGATATAGATTCATCTTTCAAGATTTCTGAAGATATTTGTTTATCTAGTGTCGAATGTAATAACATACTATTAGAAATGAATCTCTCAAAATCCTTAACAATCCTTCACTTAAATATCAGAAGTGTCTGTAAAAATTTTGATCATTTTACAATCGCATTAAATGAACTTGCCCATAAACCGGATTGTATTGTGTTATCAGAAGCCAGAATTAGCGGCTACTCAGGTACCTATAATTTACCTGGATACAATAATTTTGTTACAACTTACAAAATAAATCAAAATAGCGGAATCATTGTTTTTATAAAATGTATTCATGACAATATTTCCGTAAATGAAATACATATCGATCTTGTAAACTGTCTTCATATTCAAATTAATATAAAAAACACTTTATTTGATATAATAGCGTTATATAGAACACATAACTCGAGCATTAGTAATTTCACCGAGAATCTGAAATCTATTATAAATACAAATTGTTCTAGAAATGCATTTGTTGTGGGCGATATCAATATCGATATATCTGATGAATTTGAAAACAATAGAAATAAAGAAAAAACTGATTATATCAACACATTAACGGAACTAAACTTTAAACCATGCGTTAAAAAATTTACGAGAGAATGTCTTGGACAAAGGTCATCATGCATTGATCATATCTGGTGTAATACTAATGAAACTGAAAAAATAAAATCAATTATTTGGAAAAATAATATAACTGATCATCACACATGCATTGTAGCCTTTAAAACTGACAAAATAGATGTGAAAAATCACTCCCACAATAATTTTCCAAAAACTATTATTAATTACGAAAAATTACAACAAAACCTTAACACTGAAAATTGGGAAACTGTTCTATCCTCTAATAACACCGATTTATGTTCACTTAATTTTGAATCAATCTTAAATAAGCATATAAAATCCTCCTCTTCCATTATAAAATACTCTCCAAATACTAAATTTTAAAAATTAAAACCGTGGATCACCCAAGGAATCATAATCTCAATAAGACATAAAGAAAAAATTTATAAAGAACATAAAAAATTTCCAGAAAACTATAAACTATACGAATATTTTAAAAAATTCAGAAATAAACTGTGTTACATTATCCGGAAAACCAAAGAAGATTTCTATAAAGAAAAAATCAATATTGCTGGCAACAATAATAAAAAGGTATGGCTAACTATCAATGAAATTATCAATAAAAAACCTAAAAAATCTAACATAAACAAAATTACAGATATTGATACCAAAATTTATGATGTAAACACGGATCCAATGAAATGTGCAAATATTTTCAACAATTATTTTGGATCAGTTGGTGAAAAATTAGCACTTAAAATTAAAAACATCGAAAATAATGAACTATATACATCGCCTTCAAATCCTTTTAATACCTTAACACAATTCCAACGAACTGACGCTGATGAAATCAAACACACTATTAATCAATTAAAAGGTAATTCTTCCCCCGGTTATGACAATATTTCGGTAGAAATTCTTAAAAAAAATTCTGATTCACTTTGTAAACCATTGGCACACATCATAAATACAAGTTTCGAAAATGGCAACTTCCCAGTAAATTACAAAAAAACTATTATTACTCCCATTTTTAAATCCGGTGACCCCTTTCTTAGTAATAATTATAGGCCAATTTCTCTTACCTCAAATATTGCAAAAATATTTGAAAAAATTGTAAAAAAACAGATGTTCAAATTTATAAAAGAAAATAATATATTAAATTCACATCAATATGGTTTTAGAGAAAATTTGAGCACTCAAGATGCTATCGTAGACCTAACATCTGAAATATATAAATCTTTAGATAACAAAAAAAAATGTATTGGAATATTTGTCGACTTACGAAAAGCTTTTGACAGTATATCACATTCGAATCTTATCTCTAAACTAAAGAAAATTGGTATAACCAATAATGCCCTAACGTGGATCGAAAATTACCTATTTCATAGAGAGCAATTTGTCAAATTAAATGGTTTTCTCAGCGATTCTCAAATCAGTAAATTTGGAATCCCGCAGGGAACAGTATTGGGACCAATTCTCTTTATCATTTATGTTAATGATATTTTTAAACTCACCATAAAATCCAAAATAATATCTTACGCTGATGACACAGCAATTTTAGCTGAGGGATCAACGTGGAATGAAACTCAGAGAACGGCGGAATCAGATATAAATTTAATTAAAAAATGGTTTGATCAAAATTTACTATCTCTAAATTCAGATAAAACTTTTGTAATTCCTTTCACTCTGACTAAAAAGGCTACCCCCGAAAATCTAAATATATGTATACACTCATATAATTGTAATTCAAATTCATATATATGTAAACCTGATTGCTCTGTACTCACTATTAAAACCAATGTTAAATACCTTGGGGTAACTATAGACAGTAACATAAAGTGGAAGATGCAAATCAGCACAACAGTTGAGAGACTAAGAAAATTAGTGTACATTTTCATTAGAATTCGAAACATTTTAAATATTAGTATGTTAAGAACTATTTACTTTTCCTTAATCCAATCAGTGCTACAGTATGGAATTGTTGGTTGGGGCGGTGCATTCAAAACTTCTCTTTTACCATTGGAAATCATTCAAAAATTAATTATAAAAATAATTTTAAAAAAGCCATATGATTACCCCACTATCAAATTATTTCAAGATTTTAAAGTACCTTCACTTCATGTTATTTATAAAAAAATTACAATTCTACAAATACACAAAGATTGCTTCAATAATGAGAGCTTCACTCCTTTTTCAAGCAGCATTAGAACAAATATCCTGGGCTCTATGACTGTCCCGCGTTGTAACACCACCACAGCTCAACAATACTATAAATATATTGGAGTTAAATGGTTTAACCAATTACCAGTTAATTTAAGAATGGAAACAAATTATAAAAAATTCAAAAAATCAATTAAAGCTCTTTATATATAACTTATCACAATCACTACATCTTATAATATTTTATTTATAAACACAATTGTAATATCTGATATCCTTTTTCTTTCTTTAATTTTCAGCTTTCTTTTTTATATCCTCTTCTTTCTGCTTATGTTTTATATATTATATAAAACTATAGATGCATATTATGATATATACGATTTTTTTTCTTTGTATACTGTTAATTATCCATCAATTGATCTATATGTATGTAAGAAAAAAATTATATATTATTTAAACTTATATAAAAATTAATATCTACATTCGTTGTCACCGCCTTTTTAACACGAGCTTTGCTCAAAAAAAAGGTGTAAGACGTATTAAATAATGTATATTTTTTTTCCAAAAAAACTTTATTTATACACAAAAACATGACATTTTTGTAAAATTTATTAAATAAATAAAAAAAAAAAAAAAAATACCATCCATTTCACGCCGAGAGGGTATTAGACTCCTGAAAATATTTTAAATAATGCAGAATTCAATCACGAATTATTGAGGTTTTATGCCGCGGCCGTAAAGTCCTCCCGGCCGCCGTTTGGAGTACCGTACGCTCCATTCCTCCACTCCATACACCACGCCTTGGGAGGGGTGTACAATCAATCAGGGGCAAGTGCCGACTTTATGGACCAATATGTGAGATAACTCTGCAACAGGGCCCTACTAGATTCTGGCGGCTGTTTTGATATATTTTATACCTACTAGCGCAGACCCATGAAAAATCACGGAATAGTCGTGGAGGCGCTCGTCGAAATGTTTTCTACTATTACCTATTATCACGCGAGTAGCAGTGCGCGGGGACCGGATTCAGTTGTTTCCGGTCGTTCGGCGTTAGAGGGTTGGGAGCGTTGGAGGTCAAATGGGTCTTATTAATTGGAGGTAAAAAAGTGGAACCAATATTTTCGTTTCATGTTTCATCTAAATATAATACGTCAATGGAAATATTCTGAATTCTCGACAAATCAGTTCCAAAATAAATGGCAATTCTTTGTTTCTTTCCTGTTAAAAATATTATAATCTTAGTATGGATTTTATCGCTTGTTTGAATTCTTTAAACTAAATTGAAAATCGGCCAATTAAAATAATATAAATAAAAAATAATATAAAATAAATTGGTAGAATTGCGGATGCCCCTAACTGGCCTCTAACTAGCGTAAGTTTCCGTTTCATATCTCAACAATAGGAGCCTTTAAAAGTGACATCATAAACTAAACAGCCAATCAGCGGAGCTAAAGCGTCGCAGGTGCATTAATCGTCATTTCCGTTTAATCCGAAATACGAATCACAGCGCGGCTATAGAAGTTTCACTTCAAAAAATAATATAAAGTAGGTACGTCATGGAATGAAAAGTTATTTTTCGGATTAAATTCAAATATATAGATACAAACGACAAACAATTTTCTTAAAAGAAACAAAGTGGAATCCAACGTGAAAGTTTTAATTATTGTTGATTTTGTTATTATTAAAATACTTTTAGCAATGCCTTCGGAAGGCGAAACAGCTTCACTCTTCAAATGATTTTACCTACTACCAGAATGAAATTAAACAAGCAATCTCATTGAAAATAGATTCGCAAAAAAATAATATCCCAAGAACTTCAAAGACAATTTGGTATGGATTTAGATCAGGGGCCATAAGTTGTGGTTAGGTTTTTCTAAATTGAACATAAAAAAATAATTGGCTGCGGGTATTATGTTAACTCATTAGCCGGAGCAACTAATCAATTGCGAACTGACAGCAAATTAGTAATAAAAAACTCATAAATGGGCAAACTGGTTTTTAAAAACCCTCCTAATAAATAGACATTAAATGAATATACTAGTATCGTGTAGATAAAATGAGCAAAAGCTTTCAATGATTATAAACAAGCTGTTATTATTGTTGTATTTTTTGGAAGAGTCTTTAGTTGGCATAATTTAATTATACTGTTTACAAATTTAGTATCTACTTAATAAGAGTCATTAGTTGCGGAACATAAATACACATAAGAACAATTTCAAACAACGAACGTTTCGAAAATGGAACGAAACGGTCGAAAAACAACCGCCGCCGTTGATCTCATTCATATCCATCGATCGCCTAATTACAGTTTGTTGGGACGTAATTAAAAATCCGAGTGGCGGGAAAAGCGTAATTATTGCTTGACAGCGGCTTCTGTTCTGGCGGGAACGCCGAGAGAGGGACGGAAAATGAACGCAAGCGGAGGTCGGAGGGAGAGAAAAACAAGAGGGGAAAGCAATCGCTAAGCTTTTGCATTCAGTTGCGGGACGTCTGCCGCGCAGTGTGCACGTGTTCTCAGTTCCTAACGGATAATAAAAAAAATAATCAACGTATCTTACGAATTCGTTTACGCTCTTGTATCCTGTGTGTTTTCGATCTAAATCTCACGGAATAGTGATATATTGTTCGGAAAAGGCGTAATTTACTCGGAGATATAATAAATTTGAGTTTGCAGTTTGAACGAAGCTGCAAATTGACACTAGCAGTGATTTTTATTGCCCAATTAAGTCGGTTTTGCGTGGTCGCAATTATATTTTATGACACTCGGACACTGCGGCTAAGTTCCCGACTTAATTAAAAAGCCGCCGACGAGTTAAGTCGACTTTAAATTAAATTTGTTGCGTCGCCATCAATCTCACACGAGAGTTAATTGGAAACAGTGAAGTGACACAATCGTTAAATTTTAA
Organism: Limnephilus marmoratus; assembly: GCA_917880885.1. Classification (NCBI taxonomy): domain Eukaryota; kingdom Metazoa; phylum Arthropoda; class Insecta; order Trichoptera; family Limnephilidae; genus Limnephilus; species Limnephilus marmoratus. The sequence goes on from OU862911.1 coordinate 3,899,871, forward strand.
TTAAGTTTGCATTGTGATCAGAGACAGAGATATCCGCATCTGGAGAATAATTCCTGACTGCAATCGTGGCCAACTCATTACTAACAGATAACAGACAATTCGTTCAGCAATTCTTTGAACTGACTCTAATTAAATTTAATTGGATCTGTTCAATTAAAATTGTTTAGTTTCTGTACAGACAATTAGAAGTTTGTTGTACCGAGCGCGGTGCGGTTGTGTGAGTGCACCTAACATAACCTGTATTATAAACTAACTGACAGGAGCACAGAACAGCTGAGCCGGTTAACAAAACAACACTCAGTGTTGTGGGGTTGATAGTAGCCAGTAACGAGTGCATTGTTCATTGTTGTTTACTTGGGACTGAATCGGATGTAAACAAGTTTGTGAAGTGATTTGATAGTGTCACCCGAAGGACTTATTTTTATTGGAAAGCGAATTTGGTAAGTGTATCTTTAATAATTCTTCATTTGATTTAAGAAACAGATTTTTAAACGATTCCAGGAACATCGTCTGATTTTTCGGTAAATTTTGGGGATCGCTGGCAACGGTTAATACGCACTTTTTTTTGAAAAAATCTTTTGATTCACCTTAATTACATTAAAAGACAACTATTTGCATTGGGAGAAGTGGAAAATATTTTTGTGTAACATGGTTTGTGATACAAAAGAAAGTGCCCCTTTATAACGCCTACTCGCGTCAAGGCAAGAAAAACATCCCAGTTTTCAAGTAGTTTAGCGGCAACGCTAGGTTTGTGTAACATGGTTTGTGATTCTGGCGTACAATCTCACAAGACGAAAGCTAATTTTAATTTTACGTAAAGAAATTTAGAATGAAATATTTTCCACGTCCCCCAATGCAAATAGTTGCCTTTTAATGTAATTAAGGTGAATCAAAAGGTTTTTTTTTTTAAAAGTAAATATTAACCGTTGCCAGCGATCCCCAAAAATTAATGATTTTTCTACTTACTTGAAAAAATCTGAACATACTGAAACGATTAATATGCACACTTAATTTTAAAAACAATTTATATCAGTTAGATAACAATGACAAAAATTTGACCGGCTCCGTGGTCGAGGGTCTCTCGATTAGCAATCCGAAAGTCGCGGAATCAAATCTCGTCGTATGATTAATTTGTGTAATTTCACAATTAATTAATTCATGTAATATATAGTATATTAGAGTGTAAGATAATCTCAGTATTGCCCTGGTGTAAGACCACCATTCAGAATTGAAACGTTGATTGAAAAGGTTTTAGCCGTGTTTGGTGGCCAGATACTTCCCCACCTTCCTCTTACCCATCTCCTTCCTCTCCCCACTACCTTTAGCCTCACAACATACCTAAATTGGGGTGCCATATTCTCACTGGCTCCAGACGGGAGCAGTTAAGACTCTTGTACAAATAAAACAAATGAGAAGTAAGTAGGTATTTCAGTTTCCGGAAATATGAAATAATGTATATTAACAGCTATTTCGTTAAAAAACAGATAATTTAACTTTTTGTAATTTCTTATAACATTAAAATAGTTCATTGGGTTAGTATATATATATAGATACATTTTTTAATTTAATTTTACCCAATCTACGAACCTAAGAATATATTTTAGGATCGGACGATCATATTTTGGGTTAAATAATTGAAGAAAAAAACTAAACTTTAAACTCTGAGATCAATAACAAAGGCCGCTAAATTTATAATTGATTTTAACTTAAACGAAATAACTACGTATTAAAATGCATTATTTTCCATTACTGGAAATTGAAAAATATTTTTTTTTTTTTTTTTTTTTTTTTTATTGAATGAAAAGAACATGGTTTCACATGGTTTAATGAATTTCTACGCCAATGAAGAGTACTAGCTCTTGAGCTTGGCATAGGAGTTATTTTACACTATTTCATTTTTATGACATACATTCTACTTACAGTATACAGTAAATATAAACTATATATAAATTTAATATATAAACTACCATTATTTCATTTTTATAACATACATTTTGCTCAGTGTATACAATAAATATAAACTATGTTGTGATGTTAATTTTGATTTGACATGAATTGAAGTTATAACATTTTGATTGGTGATGTTATGGTTGTTGTTTTTTTTTTAAAGATTAATTTTATTTTTTTCTTGAATGATACGAAATCTGTAATTTTTTTAATTTCTTCGGGAAGACTATTAAAATGTTTTATGCCTTTGTAAATATAATTATTGTGCATTTGTTGTGTTGAAAACAGAGGGATTTGGATGTTAAATTTATGCCTTAATGATGAGTTGAGTTTAAATTTTTTAGTTACATTTTCTTTGAATATTTGAAGTATTGAGTCTTTTTTATAGAGGTCTTCAATTTTTGGTACTTGGAAAATTTTGAACAATGATGCTGAAGGGAATGTTGGTTGTTTTTTTAATATTACTTTAATAATTAGTTTTTGTACCACTTTTACAGGACTTACAATTTTTTCATATGCACCTCCCCATCCGATGATTCCATATTGAATTAGTGATTGGACTAGTGCGTAATAGACTTTTTTTAGGTTGTTTAATTTGAGAATATTTCTTAATCTAATGAATATATAGATACATTTCCTAATACGCTTAACCAGTTCACATATGTGTCTGTTCCATTTCATATGTTGGTCTACAATTACACCCAGGTACTTTATTTCGGTTACATGGTTTAATATGGTACATGAATTATTACAGACATCTTTGTTACATTTTTTGTTGTGTATAATTATATTAATGTTGGGATAAGTTTTGGCTTTATTTATTGAGAAAGGAATATAAACTGTTTTTTTTGCATTGATTGTAAGAAGGTTTGTATCGAACCAGGTTTTTAGGATTTGGATGTCATTATTTGCATTTTCATTTACAATTTTCCAGTCACTACCCTTAATTATGATAATCGTGTCGTCCGCGTAAGATATAACGGTTCCACTGAGGTTTTGTTTAAAAATATCGTTTACGTACATGATAAAAAGTAATGGTCCCAAAACAGTACCTTGCGGTATCCCAAAATCACTTGTGAGTGGTAGACTTGATGTGTGATTGATTTTTACAGTTTGTGTTCTTTTGTGAAGATAACTTTTTAGCCAATTTAGTGCTCTGTCGTTAAAACCCACAACCTTTAATTTTTGTATTAATTTGACATGTGATATACTGTCGAAAGCTTTTTGGAGATCTACAAAAATACCAACACATTTTAATGATTTGTCTAAAGCGTCTTGTATAGTACTAGATAATTTAGCAATGGCGTCTTTTGTGCTTTTGTTTTTCATGAATCCAAACTGGTTTTCGTGAATTATGTTATTGACCTTAATGAAATGAGTTATTCTTTTTTTGGCAATTTTTTCAAATATTTTTGCAATGTTAGATAGTAAAGAAATAGGACGGTAATTGGTTGGTTCTTCCGGATTGCCGGTCTTAAATATTGGTATAATTACGGATTGTTTGTACATGGACGGAAATATTCCGGTTTGAAAACTTGTATTGATTATATGAGTTAATGGTTTTGATACTTGTGATTTTATACTTTTCAGTGTTTGTATTGTGATCCCATCAAAACCTGGGGCAGAACCACCTTTCATACTTGTAATGATTTGTTCGATTTCTTCTTTTGTTGTTGGTTGAAATAGTTCAAATGAATACTCATTATTTACTGTAGTGTTTGGGTGATTTGGGGTCAGGTCTTGTTGGATTTTGCTAGCAAGGTTTTTTCCTACATTAGCAAAGAAGTTGTTAAATACATTTGCGGCTTCTAAGGGTTTATCTTTACAGCAAATTTTTGAATCATTGTGTCTTATTGTGTTGACTGTTTTATTTTTGAATTGTTTTTTTTCTATAATTTCATTTATGATGGACCAAGTCTTTTTACTGTCATTTTCAGCTAATTCAAGTTTTTGTTTGTAGTAGTCATCCTTTATGTTTTTTATAAGATATGTAAGTTTTTTTTTATAAGCTTTGAAATGTTTTTGTAATGTTATGTTTTCCGGTTGTTTTGTATATTGTCTATAGAGTGTTTCTTTGTGTCTAATTGAGATGATTAATCCTTGGGTTATCCATGGTTTGATTGGCTTAAATTTTGAGGATGGTTTTTGAGATGTGATATTCCTACAAGCATTTATGTGTACACTCAGTTTTTTATCAAATATTTTGCAGCATTCTTCTACATCGTTACATTGATATATTTCCAGCCATTCTTTTTCGTTACTTAGTATTTTGGTGAGAGAATTTATGTTAATACTATGTTTGTATTTATCAATATTATTATTTACCGGAGTTGTGGTTGGTAATGAGAGGTTTTGATGTTTGTAGTCGTATTTAAATATACATGCATAATGATCCGTTACAGTTGTTTTTATTACAGCAGATGATATATTTTGTATGTCTTTGGTATTGGTGAATATATGATCGATACAAGATGGTCGTTGTCCAAAAATGTTTCTAGTATATGAATTTATACATGAAATGTAATTTAATTCTGCTAACATGTTTAGATAGTTATCTTTATCGTTAGAGTAGTAATCATTAGCAATATTCACGTTAATATCTCCAATGATTATTGTTCTTTTGTTTTTATGATGTTGTAATATGTTTTTTAATTCTTCTATGTATGAGGTTAGAGCAGAAGAGTGTGTCCGATAAATAGCAATGATATTAAATGATCTATTCATGAAATTTATCTCCAAATTTAATAAATTAACATTATTCACCATTATTTCATCTACACTTGTGACAGCATAAATATTAGATACAAATACGGCAATGCCGCTATTTCTGTTAATTTTATATTTTGTGGCGTAGTACGAGTAACCCGGTATATTATAATTAATTTCACTCGATGAATGCGTCTCTGATAATATTATACAATCAAGTCTGTTTAATTGTCTAATAGTTATTAGAAATTCTTCAAAATTTTTTTCCAAACTTCTCACGTTCATGTGTATTATTATTAAGCTAGCTGTAGGTTTTACATCTATAAAATCGTTTGTTTTATTTACCGTGTCAAAAATTCTTTCGTCTATTTTATATGATTCATCGATTGCGTTTATTATAAAGTCATTCATTTTGAGGTAGTAATAAATATAATAATAATATTGACATTCGGCTGGAAATACACTTCACATTTGCAAATATAGTAATACATGTGTAGACTTGTATATATACTAGTAACGTAGAACTTGTATATATGCAAGTAATTTAAAAGGTTAGTTTCTATGGTTATAATTATACTAATTTTGTATTTATGAATGAGGATGTTAAGATGATAGAAATTATTTGAATAAGTGGTACCATAGGTTTTTAAAAGTGGTAGTTCTAAAGATAAATTTTTACAATATATGTTCATAGTTATGATACAATTCCAGAGTTCAATCACATTCATATTGATATAAGTGATCATTTTCTGATACTGAGAGTCAATAGCAATAATAAATAGTTTATATTTTGTAATTTCAAAAGTGAAGTTTAGGTTAGGATTGTTGTAATGGAAAAATCTTTTCCTTATGAAATATTTTGAAAATATGTAATTATTGTGATTATTATATGCTGTTTTTGCGAATTGGTATATAATGAAAATGGTATAATTTAGGAAGTTTACAGTGTTGGCAAAGCTAGGAAAAAATAATTCAGGGTACGTTGGATTTAAAAAGTTACAAATACGTAGCATACTTATTATAGTAATGGAGTTTATGATAGGCAAGATAGGAATAATATTATTAATTAAGATATGATTTGGGTGGATAATAAGATATAGTATATCAATATTTGAGAGTGAGTGCGGTTTTATAGTAGGGAAACATAATACAGGCATATTTATTAGGTGTGGATTCTCATATATAGAGGAAAAATTTGATATCTCATTATAACATATCATAATAATTAAACCTGCAGAATTATAAGTGATACAAATTATATCCATTTTACTATAATGTGCATTAAAGTGGTAGAGTGGGTGATGAGAAAATATGATAATGAGATTTTTAATTTTCATTGTACTATAATGGATTAGCTGAACATTAGAGTTATGATTAGGCATACTTTGTGTCGTTAGTCATATTATTTGGCGTTTTACTCGTACGATATCTATGTCATTGCGAATTGTTATTATATTCGAGTCATCGGTCTGCCTGAGTAAAATACGACCTGATTTCACCCATGTATATTTGAAGTGATGATCTCTAGCAAATTTTTTTGTCTGGGCCAGTAGAAATTTGCATTTTGGAGTTAAGTGTTCCGAAATGTAGATTCGATTTTTTTCCTGCGAGTATCCTAGATCTGCTGTGTTAAGCTTGTTCGAGTTGCTATTAGTCGATTTCATATATGTTTTGATTTTGTCTAACCAGGAGTCTCGTGCTTGAGTGTTTTTGAATGTAGCTATAATGGATCTCGTGGTTTTATCGGATGTTTTTTGTCCCAGCCTGAAGATTTTTGTGATTTCGGATTGCAGAGGAGTGGAGGTATTATTGTAGTTGATAATATTTGATATTTTCTTCATTATTTCCAAGTTGTTTTCAGCGGTTGTTTCGGGAATTCCTCTAATCTCGATGTTGCAGAGAAGGCTTTGGTACTCCAGTCGATCAATTTTTTCATCTTGTTTGGAGATTGTATTTTGTAAGACAGCATACTGATTTTTTAGTTCGATTACCTCAGAGTTGACTTTATCATTTGATTTTTCGATGATATCTAGTCGTTTTTTCATTTCTTGTTGTTGGTCAGCAATGAATTGTATGGATTTGATGATTTCATTGTTCTGTAGGACGATTGTTTCATATTTATTTAGGTACGAATCGAATTTTTGCTCCACAAATTTCAATACATCTGTTTTAAATGATTGTAATTCCGAGGTAAATATTTCAGAAGTTAGAATGCTGAATTTTTTGTTTTGGTTATTAGCGCCATCTGTGTTTTCGGTTATGATATTTTCTGTGTTATTGTGCAGGTCACTTTCCAGTACCTGTGGTTGGGGTAGCTGTTTTGGTTGTTTGACAATAGATGTCAGTTCATCGTTTTTAATTGATTTATTTGATGATTTGAAATTTTTTATCTTTGTTAAGCAGTTTTTACACTTCCACTGTGTGCTTCTAGCGCTGCGCCGAGATGTTTCAGAGATTTCCGCACAGGTGAGATGGAAGTTGCCTTCGCAGGTACAGCATGATATACAGTCTGATGGGTTTTCGATGTTTTTTCCACAGGTAAAGCATTTAGTAAACATGGTAGAAGTTTTTTGCTGTAGGCTTTTAAGGTGGAAACCACTTATGGGTAATATTTATTTGAGTTATTGATGAAGAGCACCACTGTGTAAGTTTCACTTTATGTTTGTTAATGATAGCCGATACGTTTTAGAGCAAGTGACAGTTGTGGAGGTATTATGATGAGTTTTATGCACTAAAAAATCCACTTCTAGCGATGAAAATACGCTGGTTTGGCGCGCAATATCTAGTTTCGAATATTTAGGCACTTTTGATTCAGTTCACTGTTTTTTTAATGTTTATTTTTTATTATTTTGATGCAAGTGAGCAAGTGACAGTTGTGGTGGTGTTATGATGAGTTTTATGCGCTAAAAAATCCACTTCTAGAGATGAAAATACGCTGGTTTGGCGCGCGATATCCAGTTTAGAATAATTAGGCACTTTTGATTTGGTTCACTGTTTTTTTAAATGTTTATTTTTTATTATTTTGATGCAGGCATAGAAATGCGTCAACACTCTGTAGTAGGTAGATTGAGTTATGTACTTGAGTTAGTATACTTGCGGTTATTATCTAACCACCAGAAAGTGTGTGTGTTTTTTATTTAAATTATTAATATTACAAATGCGTAATAACCGTGTCCATTCTGCACATTTACCATATTATTGCGCGTGACAGTTGTTTCGCCTTCCGAAGACACTATCATGGTGGCATTCAAAACCTTTTTTTAATTGCTCCTCACTATACATCAAAATATCTACCTCAGGAGGCCCTGAGGTAGATATTTTCTACGTCATCTTAGGGGATGCTGTGTGGAGGGTCTTTTTAAGGAAAGGAAGGAGAGGAAGTTCTGGGAATGAAAAGGTGTGAGGGATGGGTAGGAATCTGGGGATCAGTGGGTCCAGGAGTGACGGACATATGACCAACCCTTCCACTGCGGTGCAAGGCAATGTTCCAAAAGAGTTCTGCTTCTCTCCCAATCCGACCCAATGGTGGGCAGACACATCCGCCGCCAAGATCCAGACAAACCTCACCCCTGCTAAGTCACCAAACGTAGTGAACCGCTTGGGGTGACCTATGGAAGAGGTGTTGGTTTAAATGGTTGGTTAAAATTGTGAATTTAATTTGAAATTGGTGTTAAAATGCAGTATTTTCCTTCCCCTATTATAATGGTGAATCGAAGTTTTTTTTTAAATATATGATACTAAGCATGTCCAGTTTTTCTAAAACTTTACGGATCATAGTAACAAACGACAAAAAAACAATAATTTAAATCCGTGGTTTTTACGACACCAAAAAATTGCTTAAACATTGTCATCAAAAATTCATTATGATCTGGCAAAACTGTCAACATTTTAAAAACTCTGTCATCAAGTAACCAAAAAATGTCACGAGCGGGGCAAAAAAAAACTCATTAGACAGGTATGCAATAAGCGAGCAGTGTTCAAAATCTCTCGCCAACAAAATTTGACATTAAAATCTCTTAGAAACAGTAAAAAAACTTTTATCGTGATTCATTTTTGGGTTATAATGCCATGTTGCGCTATCTAATTCTTTAGCCAACGTTTCGGACAACATTACAGTGTACATCATCATGGCAGATGTTTAATGGCCGGATTAAGATAGACCTTCTGACCTCTCTGGTGGGACTCTCTCGACCCTTCGCCTTACACTGCAGTTGAAGGGATGGATTCATACGTCCGTCACTCCTGTACACACTGACCACTAGATTCTGACCCATCTCTTTATCCTTAAGAACTTCCTCTCTTTACGTAAAAAAAGACCCTCGACAGAGCATCCCCAAAGATGATATAGGCCCTGAGGGGAATTATTTTCTTCAGAGCCTTCCGTGTGGAGTTATTGTAAAAAAAATAGAAACAGATTTAAATATTTTCGTTATTTATTTTTGAGGTTATATCGTGTTGCGCTACCTCCTTCTTTAGCCAACGCCTCGGACAGCGTTACAGTGTCCATCATCAGAGCAGATGTGTTGGCAGAAACGTTGGCTAAATAAGGAGGTAGCGCAACACGTCATAACACCCCAAAAATAAATAACGAATCTGGCCGTGGAAATCTAAAATCATACCACACCTAAATATTTTTATTGTAATAACTTTTGAAGGTTATGCCTATCAATGTAATGTATCATTAAAGCAGAAGGTAATACTAAAATTTTAAATGTATAAATGAAACAGAACAAGACACAGAAAAATAAAAAGCTAACGGTCGCATCTGGGATTCGAACCTGGGAAACCTTGTATGTGTCCCGGTAAGACATATCGTTAATATAATTGCATTTATTTTACGAAAGATGAATCATCCATTTTTAGTAAACATTCTCAACATTTGGGAAAATAGGAATATAAAAAAGGTTATTTAAAGATAAATTATATCATATACCAATCTATGGTTTAGAAATTTCATTCACCAGCATCTCTTGATATGTTATGCTGTACTGGAACACCTGTTCTGCCGTGTGGTATCTTGAACAAGTCGTGGTCACCACTACAACTACTGTATTATAAACTTACACAATGTTCCTCAGTTATATATAAAAATACATCTTTTGGAACGTTATTAATTTTCATGTTAATAGTTATTGCAAACGATCGATGTTTGTGAATGAATATTTGCATGATTGTTTCGTAGTTTATGCTTATATTTCTTATAATTTAATTTTGACACTCTTACTTTATTCTACTCAAGCTAGGTTTTAGTAAAGGTTTCAATTTATCGAAATCAAATTTATGCTATCCAAACTGTAAACCGATTCGTAGTAAAGACTGATCGAAAATAGTGATTTCATTGATAGGTTCGCCAAGTGCATAGCGAATGGAAGTCGTAAGGGTCTCTGTCAGATGTCAGTAGGTACTATATATTGCTGCAAGAGAATGAAAGAAGAAGTCAGAAGTCGGAGTAAACAAAGAAAGTCTTGCAGATATCAAGATTATCAAATACTTGATAAGAATCTGTGAATTAACCCGGCGAGAGCGTGATGAAAAAATGTTACAAGAAGTATGTGGCAGGGATACCCATTTACAATTTTTTTTGTAAAACTTGATTTTTAAGAAAAAGCATTATATTAATTATTTTTTTATTATAGCAATATTTATACTATAGATTATACATTTCTATTATTATTTATTTACATATTTTTTATTATAGCATGACTATATTAATGCTTTACTTAAATGGAAATAAGTCACTATGAATTTTCAACAAAACATTTCACTCTAAAAAAAAAAATGCAAAGGAACTAAAGAAAACAAGTTTTATGAAAAAAAAACTTGACGGATGAAACAAGTAACTATATAAACTAAAATAAAATAACAAAAAAATATTAGGAACAACTTAAGAACTGGAGTTCAAATCTGTGCAGTTTTTACTTAGAAAATACTTCCGAGGAGCTCGCCTCGCCGAAGTCGGGGTTCTTCACTGTCAACGTCCATTTTCTACTAAAATTTACAATGCAACAAAGAAAGTATGTTAAAATGGCAGGAAAAAGTAATGTTAGTTTTTGCCACGAAATATATACACCAGCTGTATGGCAGGGTATCACATACCCGAACGCAGTTTGCAAGCGTATAACTCGAGCATATAACTCGAGCGCAGGCTGCCGCGACACTGCGATCGCCATCATCACCGCCTGCACCCCTTTAACTCCCTTTTACTCAAAGTAACAACAGGTTTGAAGGTCACACACAAAAAATATACGCAAATAAGTAACATGGTGGGTATGACATACCCTGCCGTACTCTCGCCGGGTTAAGTAAAGAGTTTGTGTCAAGATTGCGTTGTATGGCGTTTTATCCTCCCTACCTACTTCTGCTATGAAAGAGCGTAACTCTTAGCTACATTCTGAAATATTCCAAAGCATTCGATTGGTTTATAGCTGGGCGATCCTTAATCATTTTCTCCGTTTCAATTTGATTACCAGTTACCCGCAAACCTATTCTTAATTGAACACGGAGCTACATTCATACGTTGATTACTTCGTGATAAAGCAATAAAGTTACCGGAACAAGTGTTTGGCTGATCATTTACTCGTTTGAAAAACAATAATTCGCCTTAGTTCTTGATGATTGTGTGAATACAAATAACGAATGCTGTAGTTAAGCAATATAGACACAATATTATCATTGCTTTGAACAAATAAAAACTTTTACAAAATTACATTCGTTGTAATAAATAATTGGTTTAACTCTAAGTGATCAGCTCAGATATGGAAGCTCCATCGAAGCCAGAGAAAAGTTAGCCTCCCAGAAACTGGGCGTACTGTACAGGGCCCGCAGATACTTTAATAGTGTACAAATCACAAGTGCGCCCCATGGTTGAAATCAGGCAGCCACCTCTACTCTGAAGCTCCAAAATATCTGAAAAATACCCTCGACTCCGTGAAAAAACGGGCGGTCCGTTGGATAGATTCTCCCGTCTTAACAGACGGATTACAGAGCACAGGCGTGGGGTGGGAATGCTATCCTTGTTCTACCGGTATTACAATGGAAGATGCTCCCAGGAACTAGCGTCATTGATTCTTCGGCACCGGTGCACAGTTGGGAACACAGCCAAACGCGTGCCCAACATGTATACGGTTGACATTTGTCACAAGAGAACGGGTCGCTTCTTTGACTCGTTGTTGTGTTCAATAGAACGATTTGCAGGCTTCTGTGTTTCCTCCTTCCTACAACATGGGTCTCTTCAAGACCAATGTTCATTCCTTCCTCTCCTCAAAAAGACCCTCCACACAGCAGCATCTCTGATGACATAGGCCCTGATTTAAATTATTTTCCTCAGGGCCTCCTGTTCGGAGTTAATGTAAAAAAACATTGCCAATCGAGAGCCTTACCCTTCGACCACAGGGGTCGTCAATTTTCATAAAGATTTTAAAAAGTTTTATTTGGTTTCCACGCCGGCGGATAAGTGTTTTTTTCTGTCAACTCTGTTTGAAGTCAACACATTATAATAAATTAGTGTGTACGAACTAACAGTTCGTTAGTAACTGCTCATCATTAAGAGTAAGCCGAACTAATGAGTAAGGAAGACATGGCAAATTATGATAAAGCCAATTTACAATCTTTTTCGATGGTTTGAAGACCGTAGACAGGAAATAATTAGATTCGAGTTGGAATTAAAAAAATAATAATTAGTTATAATAGTTAATGAATTATATATTTACATAGTATAAAATGAAATCGCTGCCGCTGTCTGAGCGCTTAGATCTTTTAAACTACTTAATATATAGGGTGATTCATGAGGAAGGTTTTTAGATACTTACAGAAGGTATTTACAATTTGTCAAGGTTTTGTGTAAATTGGTTGAAATATAATATATCTGGCCAAGCGGCAGCGGGTAGCGTGTAGTGGGCTGGCAAAGGGCGGTGTGGATTTGATTTAATAGATGGCGTTGGATATGAAGGTTGGGTAATGGCGTGGCGTTGTGTTTCTTTAGCCACAGTAACATGTGGCGGGGTCTGCTAGTTAAATATATAATATTGGTAGGTATTATATTATTTGTAATTTGTATTTGCAAATAAAAAACTCTTAAAAGACTCTTTTTTCAAATTCAGTTTTTGATTTATCGTGCTTTATTTTTGGGTTATCATGCCTTTAATCGCGTCTTCCTTCTTTAGTCAACGTTTCGAATAGCCTTACAGTGTCGCATCATTAGGGCAGATGTTACAAATTTCTTGATTTATCTATTGCGTCATCATTTATACATTTTATAAGTGTATTAGTGGAGAACAATTCTTAAATTTGTTGCCGGGTATCTAACACCCGACGGATTTTTAAAATCCCAATAACTTGGAAACAAAATAAGCGCGTTATTAGGCGCTGTCAGTATCTGCGGTCGTTGACCTGTTTGTGTATATATATTCGCTATTCTATTTAGTGTCGCTGCGACTACGGTGGAATTTACACTGCCCGTGAAGAGCGCTCGGGTAACTTATACCCGGCCACAATGGCCACGTATTACTAAACTTTGTTTATAAGTAATACACAAGCTTTGTTCCACATTACTCACTATTTGATTATATTATCGTGATAAAAAAGTTTTATTCCTCAATTGTTATTATTTTTTGTTTTTTAAATTTATGTTATGTTGTTAAAAATTGATCTAAGGAGAAAAATGTTTAGATCCTTAATTTTTTATAATTGTATGCTAATTTTATAATAAATAACTTTTTAATTTTCATAAATACCTATTTCATAAAATACCTATTTCCTTCATATTGACATATAAAATACTAATATGTACAATAATCTATTTGGGTAAAATATACCCGGGCACAATGGCTGTGTTCTGTTTGGTCGCCACAAGCGCTCCGGGTTAATAAACTCAAATTTGCTTTGAATTTAAGTGTCATTTTCAAAATTGAGTATAATTCAGACCAGCTACAGTAGGTAGGTAGGTAGATACCTACCAATAGTAGCAATGCACTCCTATAAATTCAAAATAAATAATGCATAAAAATGTTTTCCGTTGTGTTGTGATTCGTTGCGTTCGAAAAAATATTCATTTAAAAAACGCAATTTTTGTTATTTTCAGTACATATAATGAATTTATGCCGCTGTGTTATGTTGATGACACGGCAACGACACGGCGACGGCACAGAAAAATCATAAATCGTGCGATCTTTATCCGCATCTCTTTCTAACAGAATACCTATATCAGGGTTTCCCAAACTGTGTTCCGCGGAACCCTAGGGTTCCGCCGAGCCTGTACAGGGGTTCCGCGACAATTTGTCGTAAGAATTAAATTTAATATAACATACACACATTCATATTTCAACACTACTGATATTATTCTCATTATTTGTATAAATATTTCACAATAGTTCTTAAGTAGGTAGGTACTAGACCCTTCCAGATAGAGACTAAGCTTTACGTAAGTGGAAAGAGGTGGTTATGGTGTAATCGCAGTATACCTTCGTTTTACATACCTACTAATAAAAATCTCCGAAATTTATTACTGTGCTGTATATGATGTGTACTAGTGCAGGAACAGGCTCGACGCCACACCAGATATTAGAATTCAACTTACCAATATTATGCCTGATATCAAGAAGATCTGCAATTCAAGGACTCAAAATCATCAATTTCATTAATTGTTGTTGTTTATATTAACTTTTTTTTTTATAATCCAATTTTTTATTACTTATATTCCATTTTTTGTTGTTTATATTCCATTTTTTGTTGTTTATTTTCCATTTTTATTTTGTTCAAACGTATCCGCCACCAAGACCTAGACAAACCTCATCCCATGAACCCGGGCACCCTTGCTAAGTCACCAAACGTAGCGAACCACTTGGGGTGACCTGTGGCAGGGGTGTTGGTTGTCCAATAAATGGTTCCCGGGGCAGCGGCACCCATACCCGCCTCCCAAATTGAAAATTGTTGTTGTTTATATTCCATCTTTTTTTTTTTTTTTTTTTCTTTTTTTTGTTGTTTATATTCCATTTTTTGCTGTTAATTTTCCATATTTTTATTGTTTATATTCCATTTTTTTGTTTTTATTCCATTTTTTATACATATATTGTTTATATACTTTGAAATACCTTCAAAAATATATTATTAGGAATTAACCAATCTAAAAAATGAGCCAGGTGTTCCGTTAAACTTCATGGGTTTGCAAAGTGTTCCATTGCATAAAAAGTTTGGGAAACCCTGACCTATATAATAGTGAGACAAACGATATACGTCATGTCAGTTTGCTCCAAAGGGAAAAAAAATTGTATTTAAGAATTAAGATACCTCGTGTCGTTATTGTCGACTAATAAAACTATAATTTTTTGCACATTATTTACCAATTTCAAACGTAAAATACTTTTAATATAAAGTTGGTATGAATATCAAACGAATTTATATACAGTGTCGATTTTTTGTGCTTCTATCCTTGATGTATTTGAATGAAAATATGCTTTAATATTTTGTTTTTCTCTTTTGCATTCCCTCTGCAAACCCCGTAGGGTAACTTAGTTATATTTTGTGTAAGTAGGTATACCGTAGTTTCCCTAAACTGACTGCATATCTATATATATAAAAATAAATCCCTGTTTCCCTTGATCACGCCGTAACTTCAGAACGACTTTATCTATTTCATTCATCTTTTTTTAGTTTTCTAATACTTTGTAGGAGGTTCTCACGGAAAGAAAAATTAAGAAAATTGCCCAGAAATTGGAAAATTTCAGAAAACAACAGTTTGATGAATGTGAATTTAGCAGGCAACTGTTTTTTTTGTAACAAAAGAATTGCCTATGATTTTTTTAAATTTTTGATATTTTAAATAGGTACCTATGTTAGGTACCAAATGAGATTGATTGTTCTTATAATATACGAAAATGAATATTTGTATTGTATATAAAATTAAAATTTGAACAAAAAAATTGTAATAGGTGGCACGCGAGCTGTTTGAAAACTGAATGTACTGGGACTCAATTTATGGAACGCGGGAGGGTGGTTGGCGGGACGGGGGAGTAGGAGAGGGAAGAGGGTAGGCGGGGAAGGTGGAAGGGGAACGCGGGAGAAAAGGGGACTCACGGAAAAAGACACGCAAGGAGAAACAATTTATTTCTTTGAATATGGCATTGTAACGCATGCCGGGAACCAGCTAGTTGTATAAAAGTATGCCGGGGCCAACTGTCGGCGAATGGAACTTGTCATGGAACCAAAAACATCACATAAAGTGGTTTTTCACCAGTCTGCGCCAGTTATTTATTTATTAATTTTCAACACCCTGGTGGGCTTTTACAAGACAAGTTTATAATACAGAGACAGTTTTTAAATAAAAAAGAAAAACTATAAAAAGATAACTAGTAAACATCATATGAAAGGTATCTAGTTATACAGATAAATTTAAGGAAAGATAGTGCATTACAATAAAAGAGACAGTTTCTAAGTTGTAAATGGCATAGAAATAAACTAGTAGGTACGTTAGTAATTACAAAATTTACAGGTGACTGATTAATTGTGATGAATAACACATGACAAAATGCAAGATACATAAAAAGAAAACGGTAACAAGTTTTTACGTTGTAGATTAATATAAAAATACACAAATATATGCAATAGACCCTGTGTGATGCTCCTTAAATATCAAAATATTCTACATAAAAATATTGTTCAGGTATTTCTTGAATATTGGTAAACTTATATTAAATACATCGATATTTGAGGTGAATTTGTTCCCCAGTGTGTAAAGTCGAGAAATAGGTGCGTGTATGTGGTAGTTGGTTCCAGAATTATTGTTGCAAAATAATATGTTTTGCCTTAATTCTCGATTAGGTATTTTGAAATCGATGAGATGCAGGAGTTCGCAATAATCTAATTCAGAGTGAATAATTTTAAACAAAAAGAAAGGTCGTTTATTTTTCTTCTGATTTAGTAAGGATGTGTAGTCAATGTGTTGACTTGAAGTTAATGTGTTGACTTTTTGTGTAACTTGAAGTTAATCTTAAAAATTTGTGCTGCACTCTTTCGATATTTCTTATATGAATTTGATAATATGGGGACCAAACTATGGAATTGTATTCCAGCAAGCCGCGTACGGGTGACAAATATACGTTTTTTATAACTTCCAACGAATCGAAGTCTTTGATTGTTCTGATTATAAATCCCAGTGTTTTCATGCCTTTGTTAGTTATTTGTTGTATGTGATATATAAAATTTAATTGCGTATCAAACACAACTCCAAGATCCCTAATTTCTTTGACATTTATACATACACAAATAAATTATAATCAAGTGAAAGTTAGCGCAACGCCACGCAAACTTATAATGATGGTGTTGAAAGGTTTCGTCATGAAAAATCCCTAATTATTTCATAAAAGAAACTAAGAGCTTTAAAGCATCAAAACCACCCCTAGATTCATTAGCGAACTTCAATTTGTTCCCAGTCACCCGGCGGAGATCCAATCAAGAATACGAAAGGGGAGGCTGTCGGTTGGGGGATGCGAACCAACTTATAGTTAGTGTTAGTACTACCTACCTCATGTAAGTTTATCTCGCGGCCTGGAACCTGTTCTGTGGCGTTTCACTCTCCCCTATTTTATGTTGAAATGGAATAAATCTATATACATAAAAAATTCTCGTGTCACTGTGTTTGTGTTCACACTTCTCTGAAACGGCTCGACCGATTTTTATGAAATTTTTAATGTTTATTTGGTAGGTATGAGAATAGGTCGTAAAGTATATTAATAGGTATAAAGTATATAAGGGAGAATCAATTTATTTCTTTGAATGGCATTGCAACACGTGCCGGGTACCAGCTAGTAATGCATAAAATAGTAGAAGGAAATAACAAAAAATAAAAAAAAATAAACATTTAAGCATAACAAAACACTGTTTTAATTTTTTGACGTCCTCCGTAGTCGATCCGGAGGTGGAGGGTTCAAATCCCGGCGTGCTCAAGTAAATTGTATTTGATTGATTTGTGTTTTCACAATTTAATCAATAAAAATTATATAAGGTATATTTGCGGCACGTTCCAGAGAAGAATTTTAATTATAATTTTAATTATGTGAAAATCTGTTATTGGATATTATGTGTATTATAATACACATAATTATTAATGTTATTATTTATTATAAGTGTAAAATATCTGTTGATTTTCCGTAATAAATAAAATAAAATAAAATAAATAAAAATAAAACACCAAAACGCATGAAAAAATGTCTTTGTATAAATAAGTTGACTGTATAATACATATCAACCACAGTTTTAATTTTGTGTCAAAGGTAACAACTTGAACGTGTACATGCAATACATATAAACGAAGAAAATAATAATAATATGAAATCAAAAATAATCTGACCTTTGTATCTACACAGTTTATAGTTTTAAGACCCCAGTGAAACACGTGAATTTTCAAAATTTTATCAAGCGTTTTTGCCCTTTGGACATTGCGTGAAGCTTTGCATGAATAGAGGAAAATTCCTACCGCTCTCAATATAAAAAGAAATCACCTCATTATTCACGAGTGAGTAATCAACCTGGATAAAAATTCTCTATTCACCGACTGTTTAACAACCCGTGCGGCCAACTTGACTCCGTCGGTATGCCGCCCTTAACGAATTACCGACCGGGTGGTATAACGGTATGGCAGGGGGGTGACTGCCTACACAGAGCAGACCACGTGGTTCGGTTTTGCGCGCGTAATCAGCGCGCCACCTGTCAACACAGACTGTCAAGTGGCAGGCCGTAATCCCAGTCGACATCTGTGACAGTGAGGGAATTCAAAATAATAATTTTTATTACATCCAACCAATTATCCAGTTTAATTGTTTAGATTAAAATTCGCGATTGAAAATAATTTGTTTTTGATGCTTCATAATGGAAAAGCCGAAATAATAATGTTTAAAAAAAATTTTTTTAAATTTTTAACATTAAAACAGCTTAGTAAGGGGTAAGTCCCTTGACTCGCAATCCAAATGTCGGCAATCGAATCCCGGCGTGGGCAAATAAAAAATGTTATTTGATTGATTAGTGTTATTTCAAAATTAATTCATTTAAATTAATATATGTATAGTATATTTGCGGCACGTTCCAGAGTGGAAGATACTCTCAGTACCGCCATGGTGTAAGAAATTCAGAATTGAAACGTTGCTTGAAATTACTTTAGCCGTGTTTGGTGACTAGATCTGAATGTCAGGTACTTTCCTACATTCCTCTCCCCCATCTCCTTCCCCTACCCCTACCTTCAGCCTCACAACATACCCCAATTGGGGATGCCATAGTCTCACTGGCTCCAGTCGGGAGCAGCTGAGACTCTTGTGAGGTATTCACATAAACGAAAAAAAATAATATTAGATAGCTTATTTCGAACTTTGCGTAATGAAATTAGAACAATTTTTTCAGTGCGAAAAATCGTTATCTCAAATTAATAGCTTTAGCTCATTTCCATCATGAGTTATGGATCCTCAAAATATTCAATCACTTGTAAAAGGCAAAACATTTTTTTGGAAGAGCATGGGTTTGGGTAAGGTGTGTATGAGTACCGCCCTCCCGAAAACCATTTAGTAGATAACCAAAACATTTGCCCCAAGCGGTTCGCTAGTCTTCGTTACTTAGCAGGGATGCGTCCTCCCACTGCTGCGTGGCGGGTCGAATCGGGAGAGTCTGGTTGAGGGAGATTTATCCTAGTCCTCTCCAGCCGGACTCTCGACCCATCGTCTTGCACCGCAGTGGAAGGTATGAATTCATAAATATGTTCACCTCTCCTGGACACACTGACGCCGAGATTACCCACCCCCAATCCTTTATCCGTTCCAGATCTTCTTAAAAATAGCCTCCACACAGCATACCCAAAGATAACAGAGGCCCTCAGAGGAATTATTTTTCTCCAGGCCTCCTGCGTAGAGCTAATGTAAAAAAAATATTAAATTTCGACTCCAGTTTTCTTCATGTAAGTTTTACGAGAAGAAAATCAAAACATTCAATTTATTCAACAAGCGTAGTTTTGGCTTACAACATTTTTTTTTTGATGTCCCTCACTCGAAATAAATATTATAAGTTGCAAAAGGGCTTTTAGAATCCGCTTCGTTACGCATTGTTGTGGATGGTAGAATTTACCATGAAAATTTCACTAAACGACCAGAGCTACAGTGAAAAAACAGGCGTTAAATTTACCAAATAATTATCAAAGAGTCAATTGAAATAATTTTATACCGGTGCTTGTTTCTAGTTTGTTGTCAAGAGAAAATTAACATATTACATTTTTTTAAATATAATCCATATGAACAATTAGAATTGCATGAGCAAGTGAATCACATACCTGCCGAGCTATTCTCTATTTTTTGTGGGAACGAGATCTAGGGATGTCGAAAGTGAAAAAAAAAATCGATATATCGATGTATCGATATTTATTAAAATATCAATATCGACGTCGATATATCGAGGAAAAAATATCGATATATCGGTCAAATTTTCAAGAGATTTTGCGTTTTTAAAATAATAGTGTATTCGCTCATTATTATCAATAGTAATTTTTGTACACAATTTGCTTTTTTTAATATACAAAAATCTCAATAAAAATGAAGGTATTTTTATCATTATTCATTTTTATTACGTAATAATTACAAAAATATCAAAAACTAAAAAGCTGTCTTCTAACTTATATGTAAACTATGCATACAAAGTTTGTATGCGTCTCAGTAACATTCTATTGGCGTATTAATCTGTCAAAAAGGACTTCGTGTTTGGAACAAGGCATAAATATACCAATCCCGAACAAGGTATGGTCAATAATCATAGACAATTGGGAACCAACACATAGGAGTGGCTTAGAAAAAAATGGCGAAAAATAGCATACATTTCTATGTATGTACCTACACACATGAGATAGTATTGGTGATCACAAATACTAATGCAAAGACAATAGATTTGTAAGCTATTAATAGTTAAAATTTCAACCGCCAGATGTCATGACCCAATACACTTACTTTTTTCCGTTCGTTCCTATACGGTTTTGGATTCTAGTGACTTTAAATACATAAATTTAAAAAAATATCGTTTTTGACACAATTTTCGATATTGGATATTTTGTATCGATATATCGGATCAAAATATATCGGCTAAAAATATCGATATTTTGAATTAAAAATATCGATATTTCGATATATCGATATTTTTTCAACAAGCCTAACGAGATCGATATCGCACGAGATTCCTGTCAGATTTGTGTGATTTTCAACGACCGTTACTTGTTTTTTCTACAGAATTTCAGCTGTGAGCTGTCACGTATGTTAGTTTAGGTCGTTTAAAACACACTTCCCTGCAAGTATGCATGCATATTTATTCATTTAACATCGATAGAAAATCACACAAATCTGATAAGAGATCTCGCCCGATCTCGATCGACATAGATCCCGGATAGGATACTTGCAGGATTGTGTATTTAAAACGACCTAAACTGCATACATGACAGCTCACAGCTGAAATTCTGATATCGGTCTATAGAAAAATCAAATAACCGCCATTGAAAATCACACAAATCTGACAGGAGATCTCGCGCGATATCGATCTCGTTCTCACAAAAAATTGAGAATAGCTCGGTTGGTTGGGTCATGTCAAGAGTCAGAATAACAGAAGGGTTTGTATGAGACGCTGCATGAATGTAAATGAAACAAAGAGCGTGTGCCAAGGCCAAGTTGTGTAGCGGTTCTGCTTACTCCTCTCTGCCTACTCCTCCGGAGAAACTACGTGATAGTTAGTTGGTAAGTTAAGAAATTGTATATTTTTGATACAAATTTAACTTAGATTTAAATTATGTTCTAGTTTTATAAATCGTCTTTATGATGAAAACTAACATCACGCCGTTCTCCGCACGGGTGGGCAGAGAGTACGAAACGCCAAACAACTCGGTATTGTCACATTTTCTTTGTCTCATTCACATTCATCCATCGTCTCATGCATTTTCTGTTATTCTTACTTTCGACACGGCCCAATTCAGGTATTTGGTTCACTTGATTGTGTCATGCATTCCTCGGACTCCTATTCTTTCGATTCTTCTACCATTCACATTTTATATTTCCCTCACACTCCTTTCTTCGTTCATTCGTTCTACATGCCTAAACCATCTAAGCGTCTCTTTTTTAATCTTACTCATTACGCTTACATCGTGAATACCGCACAAGAATCTCAACTGCTCCCGTCTGGATCCAGTGAGACTATGGCATCCCCAATTGGGGAATGTTGTGAGGCTGAAGGTAGTGGGGAGGGGAAGGAGATGGGGAAGAGGAAGGTTGGGAAGTACCTGGCTATTCAGATCTGGTCACTAAACATGGCTAAAGGAACTGGAGCATGCTGCAAATATACTATATATTATTTTTTTTAAATGAATTAATTGTGAAAACACAATTTAATCAAATAAAATTTATTTGCGCATGCCGGGTTCGAACCCGCGATCTCCGGATTGTGAGTCAAGAGTCTTACCCACTGGACTACGGAGGTCGTCGGGAATAAAGTGATAAGAGATTTTTTAATAATGCCTCACGAAATAGGCAGAAGGTCAGGTTTAGTAAGGCTTCGGCTTCGACGTGTAAAAAATGTGTTCTTTCTAATTGGGATCACTCTTGACCTATGAATTTGGAAAGTCTTCTATATTTCATGTCATGTCCTTATTTATTTATTAATTTCCTCACGTTCTCCGTATAACTACCAATATACCGTATTACGGAGCAGATTTCAAAAATAAGGTACATTTAACTATAAAAATATAATGGGGGCCACTGGGGGCAGTTTTAGTATTTTGTGACTTGAGTCAAAAGATAATATAATTTATTGTTGAACTTTTTGTAAGTGACGTTGAAAATGTCGATGATCAATGCAGAATCCTTGGGCAGTCGAAAAGTTCTTTTGATTGGCGCGTTCTGAGAAGCAAATGTCGTCGCTTTCCGAGAATGAAAAATGCATAGGATATTAGGAGTGTACTTGTTAGGTACACATAACCTTTTTTAAAAATGTGGATTAAACATTTTTTATTAATTATTTATTTTTTTAAAAAGAAATACAAACACTTCCGAGTTACGAATAACCTGACAATATTAGAAAATCTCCTACTACCACCACTGTAAGCGGAAAATATTGCTAGTGTCGTGATGGAGGACTTAACCAACCGAGGAGTCCTGGTTGGGACCCAAACGCGATGTTAACTCAGCCACTGACCGGTCTTCATTTTCTTCCATTATCCTTCGCATTATAATTGCTGAATTTAATATATTATATTATATATACGAACACTTACTGTACACTGTGAGAGTTAAAAGTCGTTCATTAATTAAAGTCCATTGTTTAAAGATGTATGGTGATTGAACACCGCAAAGAACTTTTTCAGTTTCATCACCATCCAGACTTTTAGTTCTGATAGGCGCATAATGCATGGTGCATCATCAGACAAAAAAGGTAAGAAATTCAGCATCTTTTCTTTGTAGTTATCTTTTACCTATACCTGCAAGATTTTTTTTATAATATGCTGTCATGTACCTACGTGAATACTTATATTTTAATTTTTATCTATGACTAATATAATACAAAGTATAGTAGTTTATTCACAGTCCTCAATAGGGATTCCTTTAGCGAACTGTAGGAAATTGCGATGGTATTGATTGACATGTTTTCTTGATTTCCTCATATTCATGTTTGTTGATATCCACTTGTTCATGTTTGTTGACTGTAGGTTCTGTTGGCATTAATTACTTCTTAATTGATATGATATCCTCATCTTCATGTTTACTTAGACATATTTTTACGTTGTTTTTAAACTTGTTTATCTCCACGGTATTTTAAAATTCATTTGGAAGGGCGTCATATCCTGTGGATATAATTTAATTTAATAATTACTTGCCGACATTACAACAGCGTGACAGTTTTCATAATGTAAAATTTCCGAATACAGAAAAAAAACACTTCCTTTAAAATCGAAGAATATTCATCCACAAACTGATGTAACAACCTTTATCGTAATTCATGGAAAATTGACAACAATACACTTTTAAAATTATTCCTACGTGTAATATCTACACAAAAGATCGTTTATTGGGTATTGAATCTATCTATATAAATAAAAATGAATCGCCGAAATGTATGTACGCGCATAACTTCCGAACGACTGCACCAAATTGGATAATTCTTTTGTTTCTGTGTTCGTTATTATCAGGACAAGGTTTGTATAAAACTAAAGGCTCGGTTTGTAATAGGTTGCACGCGAGCTGTTTGATAACTGAATGTACCGGAACTGAATGTATGGAATGCGGGATGGGGGAGGCGGGAGAGGAACATGGGCAGGGAATTCGCGGGAGTGTGTAGGGGAACCAGGGAGGGGGAGGGAAAACTAGGAGGGCGGAGGGGAACTCAGGAGAGAGGAAGGGGGCGAGTGGAGTGGGAAGAGGGAAGGTGGAGGAGGAGGAGTGGGAACTCGAGAGGTGAAGGGAACGCGGGAAAGGAAGGAGAGGCGGAAGGGGAACAGGACGAATGGGAAAGGACACGCAGGGAGAAACAATTTCTTGATTAAATGGCATAGCAACGCATGCCGGGTACCAGCTAGTAATTTATAAAGTTTTGAATACTCTAATACTAAGAAATTTGATAGCATTAAAAGCTTCGATCGAAACTCACGAAAACTTTTAATTCCATTGTTATATAACGATAACACAATTGCATGCAATTTTAATGGCCAGTTTAGGATTCCGCTAATGAATCGTTTGAGCACAGATTCCCCGAGTGGATTCAAATGGGGACCAATTAGAATTGAAGCACGTAGTAGAAGAAGCAGAAGAAGTAGAAGAAGAATAAAAAGCATCACCGTGCAATTCTTCCGAGCACCCAATTAGAGAGCATTCGCATGTCTCCGAGTCGAACCAATTAGTGGAGATTCACGTGTCTTCAAAACTCGCCAATTAGCGCAGGGTTCAGCTAGCCTCGTGTTGTGTGGACTATCTTGCCAGTAATGTTGCTTGTCAGTATTGCCAGTAATGTTACCAGTGCTGTCTGTTATGTTGCCCGTAACAACAGCCAGTTATTGTCACTTGTTAATAGCGGGGCGCGAGGGTTAGTCTATTGAGATGTATTTTTGTCATATTGTTTTCGTAGCTAGAATGAAACAATTATCTCAGCAGAAACTTGGGAACCAACTGAAAATAGAAAACAAAGGACCTTATTTGTTTCGATTACGAGAATATAAATTTAAAACACGACAAAAAGGTGAGGGCTTTGGGGCCTCCGGTATCCTCAGAAAAAGATAGGGCACAATCGAGTTAATCAAAAAAAGGTTTTTTTATTGTTATCAAGCTTAATTTGTGGAACTCAATATTTTAATATTTAATAATTGCTGAAGTCCCGGCGTCATCCGGGCTTTACTCAGAATTTTTCGAAATCCATGGCATACGCTAATTTTTCTCTTATTTCTCACGTCAAAGGTGCATTTTCTGTGATATTTTTCTTGTTTTGAATTTATTGTGTAATATTTGATTATTCTCGGAATATAACTGTAAATTAGTTAAAAAAATAAACCCATACCAGCATACTCTTAGCAATAATATCGTTACAATATGACTAATAACATGTAGATAGATTTTAGGCACGTTCCAGAGCGGAAGGTACCCTCAGCAACGCATGTTGAAGATCGACATTCAGAATTGAAACGTTACTTGAAATGGCTTTAGCCGTTTTTCGTAACCAGATTTGAATGGCCAGACATTCCTTCCACCTTCCTCTTCCCATATTCTTGCCCTCCCCAATACCTTCAACGTTGGAGATGCCATAGTCTCACTGGCTCCCTACGGTTGGGAATAGCTGGGAATCTTATGCGGTAATCACAGAAACAATCTTCCGAACAGGCCCTCCATTGACATGCTTGGTATAACTCTAAGCTCAGATATGGGGGCTCCATCGAAGCCAGAGTTAAGTTAGACTCTCAAAAACTGGGCGTACTTTCCACTGTACAAACTACAAGTGCGCCCCACGGTTGAATTTGGCAGCCACCTCTGATCTGGAATCCCAAAATACCTGAAAAAAACCCTCGACTCTATGCAGAAACGAGCGGCCCGTCTGATAGATTCTCCTAATTGAACAGACGTATTGCGATCTTTAGAGCGCAGGCGTTGGGTGGGAATGCTGTGCTTGTTCAAACGGTATTTCAATGGAAGGAACTAGCGTCATTGATCCCTTCGGCACCGGTGCATAGTCGGGAAACATGCCAATCGCGTGCCCAACATATGTACACGATTGACATTGGTCGTTCTTGTATTCAACAGCTCGTCTGTGGAACGATTTGCCGGCCTTTGTGTTTCTACTTCCTACAATATTTGTACACGATTGACATTGGTCACGTGAGGACGGGTCGCTTCTTCGACTCGTTCTTGTGTTCAACAGCTCGACTGTGGAACGATTTGCCGGCCTTTGTGTTTCCTCCTTCCTACAACATGGGTCTCTTCAAACCAATGTTCATTCCTTCCTCTCCTCAAAAAGACCCTCCACACAGCATCTCAGATGACACAGGCCCTGGGGGAAATTATTTTCCTCAGGGCCTCCTATGTGGAATTGATGTAAAAAAAACACATGAAAAATAAATACTAATAATCTATGCAATTTTTTGATAAATCTGAAAGCGTTTTGTTTAATTTCGCTGGGATTTAAAACCTTCATATGGCCGGAGAGACAAAGATTTTAACACTCTGTACGTAGTTCATGAAACGTCCCATATCTTAGACCTCCTTTATGACCTCACTCATAAAGGACGCTCTTCTTTCGACTTGATTTTTACTTGTCAGTAATAATGTTTGAAAATTTTAATGACGCGGTTGCTAGAACGGTAGCAAAGTGAGGTTAAATAACATATTATTTTTTTCAAATTTAATGACCTCCTCCCCTTGACAATTAGGGGCGGCGCGTCAAAAGGTTCGGTGAATTTGTGCCAAGCCTCCCCCACCCTCCCCTTTGACTCCGGGACAATTCGTTCAATTTGTTTGTTTGAAACGTCCTCATTAAGGAACGCGTTGCCGTTCTACCCCGCACCCCTCCTTTGCGCTTGCCCTACTAGCTGCTGGTAGCGCGGGCCCGAATAACTAAACAAATCTCAAGAGAACTGAGGAAAATAATACTGACTTTGAATATATGCAGAACATAGCAAAGCTACATTTAAATTGTTCTACCTGATCGAAAAAAGTGATAAATTTTGTAAATATAATAAAATTAAATAAAATCCACACTTATTTACGTTAAAACAATAACCTTTAAATTATCGTAGAAAGCAAACACTTTCTGGTTTGACATTATATAGAATGAAACAAGTAATTTGTTTAAAAAACAGTTTATATGTTTCCTAGCAGACCCGGCCACACGTTGCTGTGGCTAACGAAACACAACACCATTACCCAACCTTTATAAAATCCACACCACCCGCTTGCCAGCTGCCCGCTGCCCGCTACCTGAATTGAATATTTGAATTTCTCGGCTTTTATCTACTATAATGAGCATGTTTTATACATATGAACCTTCCTCTTGATTCACTCTATCTATTGGTTAAAACCGCATGAAAATCCGTTGCGTAGTTTAAAAGATCTATGCGCACATACATTTTGAGCGACTTCATTTTATATTATGTAATGATGATTGTCCTGAAGAAGGTTGAGTTCAACCGAAACCGCTCGACAAATATAAATAAAAATAAAGTGGTTTTTAAACAAAGTACTTGTTTCATTCTATCCAATAACCT
The DNA here is from genome assembly GCA_917880885.1 of Limnephilus marmoratus. Lineage (NCBI taxonomy): Eukaryota > Metazoa > Arthropoda > Insecta > Trichoptera > Limnephilidae > Limnephilus > Limnephilus marmoratus. The sequence goes on from OU862911.1 coordinate 3,927,262, forward strand.
TTATTTGGAGTATGTACAATCAGTTTGCAATTATGACACAAAATAATAGTAAAACGGCTCAAAACTATAAATGGGTACTTTAAAAATGAATAACCCAACAGTTTGATTAACAAAAGGTTTACGAGTATATACTCTGGGTTAGCTGAACGTATTTCTGACCTGCCAGAGATTTTGAAGATGCGCGGGTAGAACCGGAAGGCAACTTTTTTTCGACGTGCTTATATCGGTCATCCCAGCTGTGAAATCCGAGCGGCGCGGTGAAGATTCTAACCAATACCGACTCGCCCCTTATTATTAGGAAAGAGAAGGCATTCGAGATTGAATATAGGCTCGAAATAATAAGATTTGTTTTGTTACAACTCTCTTTTATCAGAATTATATTTCTAAAGGTCGATAAATACCATAGAGCTTTACATTTAGTGGATACTTTCCATATTAATATAACCTACTAATTCATCATTAATTCCTACGAAACAAAATAAATGGCGTGTTGTTTTCTTATTCGACAATTTAATAATAATTTCAAGGATCCGTTATGACTAGGTTGAAGATGTAAAAATATAAATCGCCATAAACGATTAAGAAAAACTTTGCAAATTTCATAATGCCAGAACTCACCTCACTCTTCCATTATAATTTCTGTTTTATAGATATTCGTCTTCTGCACGTTCATTTTATGTAGAAATAGCTGAAGTCCCCGGCGTTGCTAGGACTTTACGAATAGTTTTTTTTTTTCAAAATCACGTGTAGACTGTAATTATCATTATTTTAAACGTCAACTGTGTAAAATTTCTTCAAGAAGTACCAAAATTCTGCTTCAAAGGGTAGTAAATGGGGATGGGGGTGTTTTTTAAAAATCTAAAGTGGACAGTGACCTTTTTCTTGTTTTGAAGGTCAAGTGTACAAAATTTCACGGTCTCACAGGTGAATTTCATACGTTTAATTTGTGTTTTCACAATTAAATAATTAAAAAAATAATATGAGAAATATTTGCGGCAAGTTCCAGAGTGGAAGATAGTTTCAGTATCGCCCTAGTATAAGACCACCATTCAGAAATAAAACGTTGCTTAAAATGGGTTAAGCCGTGTTTGGGGACTAGATCTGAACAACCAGGTACTTGCCATCTCCCCACTTACCTTCAGCCTCACAACATACCCCAATTGGGGATGCCATAGTCTCACTGGCTCCAGATGGTTGGGAGCAAGTGAGACTTTAGTGCGGTATTCACATAAAAAAATAATTTGAAAAATCTGTGAGATGAATTACATATTTACATCTAAACAAATACTTTTGGAAACATTCTTGACTTCTTAAATAAATAAAATTGTTGTAAAATAAAGAAAAATTATTCCATGTTTTAGAAATGACAGAGATATTATATATATTTTGTAATTCGTATTGAAAGCTGGGACCCTAGAGCAGTTGGGTAATTCGTCCAATTAGACTAAACCAGGCAGACGCGTCCAATTATCAACCCAGTAATTGTAGCCTTTGTTGGTATAACGAAAACAAATCTATTAAACAAATTAATGTAAATTCTATGTCTAATGAGGGCCGCCCAACAATCCAACTTACCACCAATTATCTCTAGAATTATACCAATGCTAAGCCATTCATTTCAAAGAGATAACCGGAGCATTTTTGTCGATTAATTTGTTCCCCTATCTTGGGTTATTAATTAGATAAGTGGGAACTTATTATCTGTAATTTGAAAGAGAACTGATGTCATCAATTTATAAGACCTCTCAACACATAGCCCCATTGAAGCCAATGTAATCGATTATCTGAAGGGTGATTCTATATCTTTTGTGTTATGTCTTGCGTTAAGTCAGTGTTACCAGACAATTAAGACGATTGCAATCAATAACTTGCTGATACTGTCCTCTCTGGAATAAAATTCGTAATAAGTATGACATCATGTAAACATTTTTGTTATTTGTTTTTGTGTCCTGATGATGACACATCTGCCCTGACGATGGACACTCTAACGCTGTCCGAAACGTTGGCTAAAGGAGGAGGTAGCGCAACACGGCATAACACCCCAAAAACAAATAACGAAAATACTTTTAGCCGTGAAAATTAAAATTTACATCGTATAAACACGGTTCAGCACTTGGCTGGTAAAGTAGATACCTAACCAATCTGACATATGATGTCTCGTTGACAGTTGTGTTAGACTGTGTAGGTTTCGTTCCAAAGATATTTAAATACAAAATTTCGTTCATTGGCATTTTTTACAAATGCAATGTGCGCTTTTAATCTGCCCTCTTTTTACACGATACAATTAATAAACTAGGAGTATCTTAGATTGCAGAGACCGAGCCGCCGAGGATTTTATTCCACGTAGAGTCAAAGAATAGTGCAAGTTATACGTAACTTTAAATAAATTATTGTATATCTAATTATTTGAAAATATGCCTTTCATTTGAAATAGAGACCTTAAAAAAATTATTCAAAGACAAAAGTTCAAAATCCATCGGATATCCGAAGGCGTCCATCGTGCGTTATCAAATTTCTGTAATTTTCTCTGGCTTTCAATGGCTTGTCTGTTACTTTCGTGTGTTAAATGGATTGTTTACCTAATTAAAAACACAAATGACTATTTATTAGTTATTAAAACTACTTACATATATATAAGGGGCGTTCATGAATGACTATCCTATGAACGTTTGTCATATTATTTAGATGATTTTTCGCGATGATTTCGATTCCCAAAAGATGACATAGACGCGAAAGTTATGAGAAAAGGACTCTACACATCGAAATTAAGCAAAAATGATAAAATGAGAAAGTCTAAGTACAAGATGAATTTAAATATGAGATATAGGATGGCACAATAAAGTACGGTCGATTTGATTAAACACATTATTTATTCCAAAAATAATAATATTTCGATCACGCAAGGTTTAAAATGCCAGTAAAAAATTAACCCATCTTTTAATTTTTTTTTTTGTTTGACTCTTGGTTGGAAGGTTGTAAATCTTCCTTCCCAATGGTCGGAATCAACCGCGCTACCGACTTTGCTAAATTACGATTTTTAAAACCGACATTTATTTCCTATGTTATGTGCTTTCATTTATTTTAATTTCAGAAAAATGCGAATAAATCAGTGTGTTTATAAGTGATTGCCACCAAAAGTTGATAATATGCATTGTCATTGACAACGAATCTATTTGCAGCATTTCAGCTTGATTGGATGTCGGAAAGTGGGTAAATTTTCACTTCTAACATTCCGCGACATTCCCTGATTCAATCAAGAAAACAAAAGGGAAATTTAAATATAAATGTTTTTTAAAATGTGCACCGCGACTATGATTTCATCCTTTACTCCTTTATTGATATTTAAGATACGTTGTTGCATAATTATTGTGGTTCGATTGTGGCTACGACTCGTTGGATCTTCGCCAATGTTTGTGGCCTATTGTCCATAAACATGTGACTTCAAAAAACCCCAAAGAAAGAAGTCGCATTATTTAAAATACGACGAAGCTGCTGGATAATTCTGATCCGCATTTTTTAAATTACGCGACTAAGAAATATTTGACATTATGAAATTTTTAATAGCTGTCAACTTTATAATAAAAAATGGCGCAAAATTTTGATCCGTCACTCTGGTTGGGATATCTTTTACACAGAAATATTCAATGACTGATCTACAAAGTAATTCATACAAAAATGGTTTCGTTTTTTTTGACATTTGGGAGGCGGGTATAGGTACCGCAGCCCCGGGAACCAATTATTGGACAACCAACACTCCTGCCACAGGTCACCCTAAGTGGTTTGCTGGGAGACTTAGCAGGGGTGCCTGGGTTCATGGGGCGAGGTTTGTCTATGTCTTGGCGGCGAATGCGTTTGCCCACCTACTGCGTGGCGGGCCGGATCGAATGAGTGGGAGGAATGGATCCATACGCCCGTCACTCCTGGACGCATTGACCTCCAGATTCCTACCCATTCCTACATACCTTTCTCCTCCACAGAACTTCCTCTCCTTCCTTACCCTAAAAATACACTTAACAGCAACCCCAAAGATGACATAGGCCCCGAGGCAAAAAAAAATATTTAAAGAAGTTTGAACCTTGGAGGAACAACTGTATTTATTTCATCCAAGGTTATGAAAGGAGGTTTTTCCGGGAATTGGTATCTACATTTTATCGATTCTTCATTTTTTCTCCATGTGCTCAGATCACTTTTGAGTATCCTCTTTCTCTCTAATGACGCCATACAATAAACTTTAGATCCACAACTTTTAACGAAGCACCCTCCTCGCGATCCGAGCTCTGTTCTGTTCTTCTGATCCAGATACAAAAATTAAAAAAAAATACCGTCTTGTTATTTAACGAATCCCGTCGTTGTATGTCGTTAGTTTAGTTCGGTAACGAGGCGATAGATGGTGGTCATTAAGGCGGGGGAGGGAGGACTAACGAGGCCTCCCCCAAAATCTCCCACCGAATAATCCTCCCCATGGATAGTCCCACCCTGCCTCCCCCTGGGATATAAACCTCCACCCCTCCCAGCCTTCGTTTGTTTCATTCATAAAGTCATACGGAATCAGTGCGGAATGTGGAGTGGGTATTTTGGATGGTAGGGAATTTTGTATGGGATACGAAATTAATTGAAATGGGTGAATATTCAGCTGTGTATGGAATTTGAGTATATTTTGCTTTGATAGCATTTTTCTAGTTATCTATGAGCTCAGATTTGTAATAGCACATGTACTAGAAATGTATATTTTGTTTGAATAAGCTAAATTTATGTACGTTGTATGGCTTGTTTTCAGTCAGACGATACTTGCCAAACTATGATCAAGCAAACTTTAATTAAATTAAATAATTTATTTAATGAGAATCCGTGAGGTAAAGATATTTTTCCAATTTTTTTTTATTTATTAATACTGTTGGTTATGATTAATCGCAAACAAACACAAAACTTCACAGGTTATTAAATAAAAAAAACTCCTACATTTCTATTTTTTTTTTATTTACCTATTTATTTTAGAGAAAGTTGACAGCAAATCAGAGATAACAAAATAGTACAATAATAATAAGATGTTAATTATGCCACTTATGAACTTTCCACTGATGATAGTTAATAATAAACTGTGAAATTGCAAGGGTATTTTTGGTTACAAAATAAAAAAAGGGGGGGGGGGGGGGGAGAGGAGGAACATAGGAATAGGACTAAGAGGCAAAGAACGGGAATATATATAGGGATTGATCTTTCTAGTTTAAGTCATGTTGCTTGGTGAGTTTTCGTTTTATGTCACGTAAAGTTGAGTTAAAAATGTCAATGTGGTAATAATTTAAGTTAAATGAGTGTGTGGATCTGTAGATAAATGAGTTCTGTCTATTGCGCACACTTGATCCATGTGCAGTATAAGTGTACGCATTCCGCTTTATTCACTCTTGAGTGCAAAATAATGTATCCGGATGATTTCTTACGTAAGTACAAGCGGAATTTTTCACTGTAAAAATTAAACGGCCGACGTAGTCCAGCGGTAAGGATTAGCACTCCGAAGGTCGCGGGATCGAATCCCGGCGTGGCAAATAATTTTTATTTGATTAATTCATTAAAAATAATATATGGTATATTTGCGGCACGTTCCAGAGTGGAAGATACTCTCAGTATCGCCCTGGTGTAAGACCACCATTCAGAATTGAAAGGTGCTTGAAATAGCTTTTGCCTTGTTTGGTTTCCCCACCTTCCTCTTCCCTATCTCCTTCCCCTCCCCGATAACTTCAGCCTCACAACATACCCCAATTGGGGATGCCAGACGGGAGCAGTTGGAATTCTTGTGAGGTATTCATGTAAAAAAAAACGGGAGATGAAATATGTGGACATGTGCTTTAAAATTATTTTCATGTTTAAGGGTAGGTATGCGCATCCA